>JAOXXN010000191.1:7232395-7248441 GCA_026770055.1 Myrmophylax atrothorax | reverse complement strand
CAAAATCACAGCTCCTGCTCCACAGCTGTGTTTCCTCAAGGAAGAGGAGAAGCATCAAGAATGTGAACACGCACAATTCCTCTTGGTAGAGAGGCAACAAAAACAAGATTGTGCAGTCTGTGAATTCAGATTGATAATCTAAGTTTTTGCCAGCACTTTTCCTCTCATTGTGCCACCAAAATAAATGAACCTGGAGCCAGTTATAAATTGGCCTTTATAAAAACAGGATTTGTTGTCTTTAAATGCACAGAGCTCTACCATCCCATGATGCATGAATTCTGCAGCCTTTGCAGTTTAAGGGACATTAATTCAAATGAATACAGTAGCAGACCACTGCCATATATTACACTATGTTTTTACAGATGTACATAGTTTTCCAACTGAAAGATAAAATAATGCAAACCTAGGCAGGGGAATTTAGACATGCAGGCAGAGTCGGTGCACAGGTATGAAATACAAAGTAGGACTGGCACGCTGACAGGACAGCTATTCTCTAGGGAAATCTAACATTTTAAGAGGGTTGGGTATGCAGCTTGAGGACATTGGAATGGTCAAACACAGCTTCCTGTTTACATAAATTAATAGAAGATTAGTCTTATCCAAGCTTTGAGTTCAGCAAGTGTAAATTCCATGTGACTCACAAATCCTTTGCATATGGCCCAAGCACACATAGGATTTTCCATCCTGAGTCAGAATTTGGGTCCAGCATTTTCCTGTAATGGTGATTTCTGGGAATGGGGGATAGAAACTCTCAGACACATCTACCTTTGTCTCAGTCCATGCTTTAAAAACATGTGATAATTCTGCTTTGCAGGAGCAAGCCTGGGAAAAATGTAGACCAGATGGAAATGCATGGCTATTATGAACTACCCAAAGAAACACGCAGTATCTTCTCAGTCTGAGGCCAATGCCCCTGCAACACAGCCCTCGGTATTTCTCCTGCAGAATGTCAAGTGATCTTATCTACTCCAGCCCCAGTGTAAGGGTTGGAATAAAAGCAGGAGGAGTTTTCCACAGATATCAAATAATTTACATTGCAACAACAAGATGGTAAGAAAGATGGGAAGCGACTTTTTACCATGTTGGGAATTGCATCTACAGTCTGTAATTCTCAAGGAAAACATTCATATCCACCTCCACTGAATTATCAAGCTTCATGCATGCAAGAAAGATCTGAAAAGTCTCATGGCTTTATTTGCCACTGAGGCCAATTGCTACCTCCTACAAAGAAGGACTCTGATGATTGCCCCGCTGCCAGAGCGGGAAAGGCACACTCCCAGCAAGGATGGGCACCACACTTGCTGCACACTAATTGGAAGAATCATCTGCTGGCAGTTTTCACTGGCCTTGCAACCTCTTCACACACAGTCCAAACACTCCTCGCAGGAAAGCTGGCAAAAGCCCCAGAGAATTACAAAATGATGAATTTTGCTTGGACAAGAGAGATTGCCAGAGTTAATTATGAACCATTATTTAGACATATTGGTGAGGAAGACATAACAATTCTCAATTCTCAGACTTATTATCAGGCCTGCCAAATTCCTGCCTCTGGCTACGATGCTGCACGTAGACCAAGACATTTCTTCAGAAATTGGCATTGATGAAACTTTATGAATAAGCAAAACATCCCATTAGAAGGGGTCTCTGAACATCCATTAGTCAGAGCAGCAATAAAAGCAGGGGATGGAGCAACCTACATAGTCACCTCTTGCCTGTCCCAATGACATGCGTCATGAGAAACACATTTTCAGCCACAGAAAGACCCAAGAATGTTGATAGCTTGGGAATAGCTGAAATTTTGCTCTGTTAGTTAGAGGGACTGGGGAAATGAATTTGCACATTGCCAAGAAATTAAACCAAATTTAATTTCCCATCTTGGGCTTTTTTGTATCTTCTTGACTTCTTGCAAATCAGTCATTATGCCAAGAAAATATCTTAAAAATATCACAACAAACACAAACCCCAAATGGTGACATAGAGAAAGAAAACGTTTTCTCCAATGTCTGAAAATCTTTGATGCCAACTAACAGAAGATGGAAGAAGTATCATAATAAGAAACTGAGCATTTAATACACAGAGAGTGATGGGATATTTGAATAATAAAACACAGGAAATCTACTGAGAACTGCATTAACAGCAAAGCTCCAAGTCACTCCTAACAGCAATAACTAGATGCCCTGATGGGATCATGGAGAAACATATTGTTTCTTTTCCATTATATATGATGTGTAAGATCAAAAATCTGTGCTTACTGGACCAAAGAGACAGAATTTTTCTGTCCAAATAGAGGGTGATAAAGAAAGATACAACAGCAGTGTTTGGGAGCCTCCTGATTGCCGGTGAAGCCCCAAGGGTCTGCAGTTGCAACAAGAACAAATATTCTCAGTACTCTGTAACTCCCAAATAAAAGCTCAATATCCTGTTTCCAAAGGTGTCCTGTAACTGCTTCCTAAGAAACTACGCAAGAATAAGGCAAGCAAGTAGTGGTGTTCTCCAGAATATACCTCCTACTTCCAGCAAAGTGCTAGTCTAGGATTCCCTGCAGCAGCACTGGTGACTGGATACTTCCCAGCTCTTCATCAATTTTCCTTCTGTGAATCTCTAATGACCTTTTGAACTCATGCAGCAGTTTAGCATCCACTCTGCAAGTAGTTCTGTGGCTTTATTGTGCTGTGTTGGCTTCCTTGTGCTTGTCTCAAACTGCTTCTTGTAAGTTTTATTTGATGACTCTTAGTTAATACATAGGAAGAGACATGGGACAGCGATTACCTATTTACTTTCTCCTGATCATTCATGATTTTATAGACCTCAGTGCCTCAGTATCTCTTTCCACCTCCCCTCCCCTGGAACTGCTCTGCCCTTGGCATCATTCCTTGACTGCCCCAGGGGAGAGGTCCATGGTAGTGCCCATTCCACTCTCCATCAAAGTCCAAGAACAGAGTTTCACTTAGTTCCCATACTGCCACACAAACAGTCTGACCTCCCAGAGGCTTGGATGAGGAAGAGATTTGTGGAAATGCTACATATTATCACTGCAAATAACCAAATGTTCCTCTCTACATCCTAAATTCTGTAATAGTGGCGCATTCCACATCTTTGTTTTATATTATTTGGTATTACACATCATACCTCCTGCAAACTCACTGCAGAGATCCCATCTACTAGTTTAGTCTCAATTCAAAGTTAAGCTCCAATCTGAATATAAGATTTGCAAGTTGTAATTCAAACTGACAGAACGCTATTGTTGGTGAAAAGTGACAGACAGCAAAATTACTGGTTTATCCTATATAACCACAGTCTCTGCTATCCCAGTGAAGTCCTATTTCTACCTCTATAAAGTTCAAGCAATCCATGCTTGGAGGAAAGAACTCATTTCACAATTTTATCACTGCTGTTATGATACCAGCAGGGGTTTCTTTTAAAGCCTGCTCTGGCAGGATCATAACTCCCTGTGATTCTCTCCCTGCATTTAAAACAAAACAACTCTAGCTGTTGTGGTTACAAAGAAATGTTTGAACTTTAATGCAATCTTAAAAGCTCAGGGGAGGCAGCAGATATAAACCCAAACATGATGAGAAATTAAACAACAAATCTGAGGATTTTTAACCAAATCTCATTTTCTGAGCAATTGGATTTAGTGCATGAACCTCCCTCTACAATCTAAGGATTATCTGTTTCCTAACGTTGTGCCTGCAGCTCATGCAAGTTTAAAACAGGCTCCTTGGGTATTCATTTCACCATGAAGCTCAGCTCAGGCTTATCACCCTTTTTGGGGTGAGGGAGGTTGCAGTTACAGGTTGTTTTGGTGGGGGTCGTAGCCCCTCCATCAAGCTCTTGCTGCCTCAGCAATACTATGACCAACGCTCAACTCAGTTATTTCAAAGCTAATCCATGTAGTCTACACAAACTGCAATCACACCTCTGACTTGAGTTCAGACACATAAATTGAGTTCAGAAGGACTCCAGGCTGGATTTAGCAGCTCAGAGCTCCACTCCACTGCTTTCCATAGCTCTGAGTACAACTAAAGCATCTTAATTCTTACATCAAACCAAGTTACAAAATAACGCTCACACACTCTGAAATTCATGTTGTAGTTTGTATCCAACTTCCATGTATTTGTGTCTGTTTATACAAAATTGTTGCACATTTTAAGGTTTTACATAAGATGGGAACCTAAAAGTGGTAAGAGCTGCTCTAGGAAATTGGTATTCACTTCCAGTTTGTTTACACTCCATTCAGAACTTCTTTTCAAAAGCTTCTCTGAATGATTATTAGCAGCTTTTATACAACATTGAAAACATACAGATCATTTTACAAATAACATGAAGAATGTTCTCTGTCCTGAAGTCTTAATCATGGACTGAGTTAAGTCAGAGTCAGATTTCACAATCATCATCTCAATTTGAGAATATAAATGGCAATATTTATAAATATAAATGGCAATTGTCCCTGCCATGGCAGGGGGTTGGAACTAGATGATCTTTAAGGCCCCTTCCAACCCAAACCATTATGATTCATTCCATGAATATGCCCTCATTTGAACAAAAGGGCTTAGAAGTCAGATAAATACATGTTTGGCTGAAACAAGCAGGCATTTATCTGACAATTTGGGCATGTATAAAGCTTATTTACAGCAAATGAAAAAAATGTGGAGTTTGAAGATGGAAATCTTCAAACATTGAGTGTTATGAAACTGTCCTACAATTACTCTCAGCACAATGAGTGGAAGGGTCATCAGCTACATTTCAAGCCTAGCTCTGGGACCTGACCCTACCTATCTCCCTCAATTTCTGTGTGGTTATGCCTTGGCAGTCTTAACCTGTCACAGATTTTCACAACCACTGACGTGCTTCCAGCACCATGTTCAGACCTCTGGTTTCCAGCCACGCCTGAACACACTCACAAACACTACTGGGAAACCCCCTCAGAAGTTTCAAGGTAGCTCTCTGAGGAAATACTCCAGCTGTGAGATGGCAATTTATTTTCTATTTTATTTTTAAATGCAGACCACATTACATTGCTCCCACGTCACTTATTTTAGTTCTCTCCCTTTTGTAGCTACTCTGAATTGGCAGAAGACAACTCTGCCCAACTCCTGTTCTCACACCAGACTTTTACATTCCGTATGTTCCACTAAAAACAAGGGCCTTTTTCTTTCCCTCACTTTAAACATTGTGTGTTTGAACACACATCAGTGCCCTCTCACTGAGGGGAGAGCCTAGACTCAAGAAAGCCATGATGGAACCATCTTTCTCCATCCATTCTGAGAGCCCAGAATCAGTATTTGGAAAGCCAAGTGTGTTCTACAATTTTACCACTTTAAGCGCATTGAGTCCTGAAGGAAAATGTCGTGTCCACGGAGTTACTGGGTAGGAGAGGATAAAGACAGGAATATTTTTAACTGAAGACCTTCTGGTGTGCCTTTCTGACAGGACCAGAGGAAGAGGAGTTCTCCCATCCATCTTCCAGAAATGCCAGTGCTGACACCCCTCCAGGTCACTGCTCTGGTTTCAGTGTCAGTGTATCATCACCTGGAAGCCCCCAGTAGCTGCACAAGCTGCAGCCAAAGCAATCCAGGTCTCTGAGTGGTCAGTTATGACTTCTGATCCCTGACAGTTTCTATTCATTTACGTTAAATTCTGCAAGTAAAAGGGAAGGAAAGAAACCCCACAGAACAAAACCCCCATAGCCACTCGCCTTAAGAACCAGCCAAAATCCCGAGACAGGCAGTACCCCATTTATCTGGAGAACCTGACAGCAACTCCTGACATGTAAAGCTGGACCTCCTAATCCAGCCAATTTGTAAAACTACAGGAATTCATTCCAATGCTGCACAGCAAGCACACTCCAGCACAAAATCAATTCCAACAAGCAAAGGACTGTGGAAAGCACAGAATACTTATTTTGGTGTGTGGTGAAGGCTGAGGTGGGTATTAATTTTTGTTTTACCAATATCATCAATACATTTTCCAACACATACATCTAACAAATTTCCAGGGAAACAGGGGGTTGGATGATACAGAAATTATCTTCCTTCCTATGGGTTTGGTGGTTTGAGTGCTTTTGTAACCCTCTTTAAAACACATCACAGATCCCAATGGATGATGGACTGCAGAGAGAAAAAGACATTTCCAGTGCATTCACAAACCCACACAATCCTAGACACAGAGCCTAACTTAATTGTCATTTATGGAATAGAGCTAAGCATGAAGCCATTCCATTCTCCCACCACTAAGTCAGGTTTTGCTGCTTAACACGCCACTATTTCTGACCACTCCAAATTTTACAAGGAAATCTTAGGCGTAAAGGAGGACAAATCAGAATCACAGACCCTCAACCCCTCAAAAACTTGTCAAGACTGGATTCTCACCTTGAGCTCACACTGGGAACTGGAACACTTATTCAAAAGCAGATGGTTTTCTCTACCTCATTAAATATTTAAACCACACATTATGGTGGGGTGTTTTGTGTGCTGTCCATCCACAGCAAACAAACGAGAACTCGGAGAAAAATCCCAGCACATCCTAAATGTTTGCTGGCAGGCTGAGAAGTGCCACTGTGCATCAATGAGCTCTTCAAAAAGCACAGGTCTGGGATGCTTGAGAGATCCCTGTGTCAGGGAGAAACTCCTGCTGCAAGGACCTTTCCTGCAGGGTCGGGCAGGGAGCTGTGCTTGGCAGCCCATGGTGGGACCAGACCCTGCAGACCACACTGAAGGAACTCTCTCTACAGCCCTTACTGATTATTCAAATTACAGCAGCACCTTCTGGAACTGAGCATCAGTCAGAGTTACTGCTCCTACTGCTCCCAGTGGGACCAGGACATGGGACAGAAGGAATCTAATAGACTCCCAGACCTAAAATCAATTATTGAAGTTTTTGAAATCTATTGCCTTTTTAATTGCAAGCAACTGTAAGTTTACTCTCCTGGTTTTATCCAAAGCCCGATAGGACCGAGTTCCAATTCCTGTCTTTAAACACAGATAATCATAGCCATGCAGTGGGCTTTTAAAAAAAAATAATAAGCAAGCACAACTTGTAAACAACAACTTAATACAACTGAAAAGACATGCTCAGCATCAAGAAATAAAAAAGAGAATGAAAATAACTTAAATATTTTTATATTACTTTTTAACATGATCCTGTACTTGGGGGTGGAAGAGAAGGATTGTGCCAGAATACTTTAAATTTGCTTTACTGCAACACATCCCCAGGAGGATTTAAACCCAGCAAATGAGGGCAGGAGCCTTGGTGTTCAGCCCAGGAGCTGTCTGGATCAAAGGTTGCAGAAGAAATCACGAGGTCACCTAAGCACTTGTACTTTGACATGCACAACCTCTCCTATACTGGATTCTGCCCAAATTCTCTGCAAAATAACTGCCAGCAGCAATGATATCTATAAAAAGTGTTCTCAATGCAATGATATGGCAGGTTCTTCCAGTTCTTCAAAGGGATTAGTGAATTTCACGCTTGCCAGAAAAGGAGATTAATCTTAATATTCCCCTTTGTTTTGCAACCAAATAATGACTGTTTAAGAATAATTCTTATTCCTTTGTGCTTTGCTTAAGTACTGGAATATCTCATGCACATGAAATTTGCTCCCATCTATGACCCCTGTTAGCCCACGTAAAGAGCATATTTTAGGAGAATACTTCATTATGGGCCCATAATTCCAGCATTCCACAATGGGTTTATTTCACAATACCCCTTAGTGTCACAATTTCGATCAGTTATTTTTCACACATGCTCAGTGACAGGGTTATGGCACAAAGGACTCCATCAAATACACCTGCCAAGTCACAGCAAACTGCAAGAGAGAGCAACATTAAACACCCTGTTTATAGCACTAAGTATATATGTTTAAAGGAGCCTAAATGGCAAAGCCTCACATTTCCCACGTCCTTCCCCATAAAGTCAGGTAAGGGTTAGAAGCAGTTTGCTTGTCTGGAAGAGAAACATACATTTTCCTGCAGCAGCTTATCTTAAATTCAAGCTTTCAACCTTAAGGGGTAAATAGTGTGAGGATTTAAGAGTAAATCTCGAGGAAACACATGGAAGATTTACTACAGACTATTTGAAAATGTAAAAGGGAAAAAAACATTCTAATAGAAAATTATTTAGGTCACTGGGATAATTCATTTTATGTGCCCTAGAATTTATAATGTCACTCACTATATTATATGTATACATCAACAGTTATACTGCATTTTTGTAACATCATTCTGACACATGTTCTTCACAAACACATTTATATCAATAAACATCTTTGTACTGAAAAGACAAGACATCTTTCCCTGCATTTTAAGGGCCAGCAACCTTGTCTCTCTTTCCCCCATGTCATCTCTATTACTGATGAATGAAACCACAACAGTTTCAAACCACTCTGTTAAAATGAGCTGCATCACCCTTCCACAGAGAAGAGGGCAAACTCCTTTCAGATTTTTTAATTCTCCTCATACCTCCCTACCTGCTGACTACATGAAACATTCTCACTCCTCAGTACCACTTCCATCTTATTCAAGTGGATTTTAAGATCGATGTTTTCCATCACATCTTTATACCAGGTGAGCAAAAGGACTGTGTCACAGTGTCGCATGAAAAGGCATGTTACTGTTAATATCAGACTATTCAAGAACTTAAAATACTCCCTTGTGCCTCCCAGTCCCATTGCAAACAGCTCCACACACCTCTAGCAGAGAGAGACCATCTGCAGGAAGAGAAGAAATTTTGTCCCATATTTTTCCTATTAACATCCTTGGCATTTTGGAGTACTTCACACTTCCTAAAATCAGTTCCAATGTCAACATTCGTACCTTTGGAGCCTAAGGAAATTCCTCTGGCCTGCCCAGTGCTACTCAAGTGTTGTGCTGGGAGGTCAGCAATCCTCTTAAAGTCCCAAATCAGGGTGATAACCCTTCAGGACCTCTAACAATAGTTTGGATCGCTGTTAGAAGAGCAGAGTGGTAAACTAGCTGCAAAATAGAAAGAAAAATTACTCTCTAAACGCTTACCATTTTCAGCTCTTTTCCAGAAGCTCTAGCAATGAACCAAAGATTCTCATCTCCTTCTTTTGCACTTAAACTTGCTAATTATCCCCAGCCCATGGGGCAGCCTCTGAACTAAGAAGTAAACCCTTGGCTTGAAAGGCCACCAGCCAGTAACTATTACTGCATGTTCACTTTCATTCCCTGCAACTTTCCATGATATTTGTCAACACTTCCCTTGCCTTTGGATATTTATTCTTTGCTATTTTCCTAACAACAAGTGACATGTAAGGTAACTTCTCTTTCTGTGAGACTCCTGCACTGCACAGTCTGCAAAACCACCACAGCACTGGGAGCAGCGTGACTTTGTTTCTGCAGTGTCTGAATTAGCAGGAAGCTCATAATGACTTGTGGCTTCTCCTCTACGAGCCAGAACTCGATCCTTCAGCTCAACCAGCTTCCTAAACAGACACGAGATCATAAAATAGGCCCTTAGGCTCTTTTTGCTCATTTAAAAATTTCAGTGACCACAGCAGAGTTAGTGCCTATTGCCATCAACCCATGGCAGGGAGTTGTACCGTCCAGTATATTCATCGTAAACACTGAAGAACATTCGCAGATTGAAATTGTTTAAGAGAAATGTACGTACAATGAAATGAATTTCAGTTGAATGATTCCATTTGCTCCAGAAATTTACAGTAAGAAGAATCATTAGCATTGTTATCCCACACTATCTGTGATCTTCCCAGTTGTAGCACACAGTGCTCACAGAAACTGGCAGAACTGCTATGGAGACTTCTGCGCTTGGGGAATACTCTGTTTGGAGGGCAGCGTAGTGTAACTGCAAGACAAAACCCTGGCTTTGTCCTAGCCCTGCCACTGACCCATCTATGTAATTGCCACAGATTGCTGGTTTGTGAAATGGAGATGAAAAAGGAACAATCTCTTGCGCGCGTGGCACCCGCATCAGGAGGCGCCCAGCGGCTCAGGAGGTTTCTTCCAATCCATGCTCCTAAAAAAAATTAATTGAAGCTCTTTTCATAGGGCATTTTGCATCAGTTCCCTACGGGGCATAAAAGGGAAGGAAATAAGTTTTGGAAGTATTAAGAATATATTGTTCATACTGTTTTAACTTTATCCAGATTTACCTTGTTAAAAGCAGACCAATAAAAATATATATTCTATAGCAGTGGAAAAACGTAGGAGTGAAAATAAACCATAACTGAGGTTAAGTTCAAATTGAAAAAAAAACCCCAACCAAACCCAAGATGGATCTGTCTACGGATCTATGATTAGTTCAGGTGCCACTTCCAACCCATTCACAAACCTTTCCCAACATCAGTAGCTTTCAGTGAAGTTCCATGGCCATAAAATGAGTTTCACAGAGAAGTTACAATTTAGATAAAGTGGTGAACACTGTCCTTCAGCTGCTCTCCTCTAAAAGCCAGGGGCAGCTTCAGCTTGGTCCATCCGGTTGCAGAAGCTGTTGCAGTTTACAAGGAAATTTCCACCTCCCATAGCAGTGCTGAGGTCTGTGTGTCCCACTGGAGGATGACACCAACACAGCAGCACATTCTGTGCAGGAGGAGGAGTCTGCATGGAGTGGATGTCAGTGCTGAGATATGTGATTTGGCCAGCACAGTGGCTATTTCAAAAGTCAGGAGCAAAGGAAAATATCTTGAGGTGAAAGTCTTGGCAGGTACAATAAAATAGGTTGTGAAATCTCAATTTATGGTTCTTACTAATAGATTAAGTTCTTAAAATTGGATTACAAACAAGCATTTGAAAAAGCATGGCTTTTTTGTTGGTGTTTTTTTTCTTTTGAGGAGGATCAAAGGAGGAGGACCAGGATGAGAAACTGCCTACAAATCTTAGGGCAACAGGAAAGAAAGAAAAATAACCTCACACACAAAGCCAAGAAACAAATGGATAACTGGAGAGGGAAGAATCTTTCCCTCTTTCATCATCTTCTAAGTTTCAGGCAGACTTTCTCTTAAATAGTAGGCTGTGAGTAGTGAAGAAAGATGGGGCATTTTTAATCACAATGGAACCAACAGAATATCTCAAAACAGCTCTAGGCACAAATGCTGGAGCAGCAAGCCCACTGCCCAAGCCTGCTACCACAGCTCCCTGCCCTAGCCATAAATTAGTCTTAACATAATGGGCTTTCAGTTCCTGTGCTCATCCCACACGCCTGGCTGTCCCATTTTTCCTTTTACACATAACTGCAGGGTATGTAAATACATTTAAGCAGCAAATGGCTCTCATCTGTTCATGGCTTTGACATGGGGAGGCATCAACACCACAGAACAGGTAGCCCTTGCCTCTGGGAGCCAAACAGCAAAATATGGAGAGAGGAAGAAATTCCAACCCTGATGTCCAGCAATGCTGTGATGCCGGTGCCTCCCTGCAGGTCTCCAAGCTGGGAGTCTCCAGCTCCTGCTGGCACAGATGCTCCACGTGGCCCCAGGCAAGGGGAGGGACACAGGGATTTGGCAGTGCCTCACTGTGGTCTTTTTAGTATCGTTTATTTAAAGCCTCTCTGAAATCTCCTTTCAAACAACAGCAGAGCAAGGGAAGGGTAATTAAAAATAAAGGGAAGTCTTCCTCTGTTTCATCCTGATCAAAGGAGAAGGTAAAGGAGCGTGCGAGTCCTGAGGGATCCGTGTTTCCCACCACGGCACAGCTACTGTCATAAAACATGGATCTGTGCTTTAGTGAGACAGTTTTGCTTAACAAATATTCTAAGATGCAACATCTCATTTTCATGAGGGGCCTCAGGGGACAGAGTAAAAACACCCACCCTAAGCAAGTAAGAGCATTTAAATACAAAAGTAAGAAGGGAAAGAAACCATGAAGCTGAATGCTCTGTCCAGAAACTGAGTAATGAACAATGACCCAGGTTCATTTACCATCAGCTGACTGAATTTCCTTAGTTTAAGCAGGGCTTGGGATAAATTGGGACATTTATTTCAGATGACAGGACCAGAGTAAACAAATAGATGCTTTTTAATTTCTCTTTTTACTTTGTGGGCCATAAAAATTCAATGGCAGAGACCACACAGGGGAAGACATAGGAGATTTAGATTAGCACAAGAAATATATCTGAGGAAAGGTTTGCCTTAACAAAAAGGAGGTTTTTCAGTTCAGAATGGCTCATCCTTAAAGAAAAGGACAACTTTCACCCTGGGCATTACATTCCTAATACACATTGCGGCTTTTTTCTGCCAGCCTGACGTGTCCCAAGCACCCCTTCCTCCCCTCTTCCTAAAAGTAGCAGTGGCTTAAAATCCTCTTGCATCTTGTGAGGAAAACAAAACAAACACCAGCACCACTATTTAAGCCAAAACTGGAACACTCCAGTAAGTGTAAGTTTGTGTTTTCAATTCCCTATTTGAACACTTAAAAATGACCTAATTTAAAAGCTACTTGAACACTCAACTTGCTTTCATTCCATTTAAACTGTGGAGCTGGATTAGCCATTATATTTTCTGCACTTGTCTGTATCACCAGTCCAAGGAGATTACAGCCCTGGTGGCACTGGCACACCTGAAGCAGCACTTCTATCTCGGGGACAACTAAAGAAGGAGTTAAGAACACCTCAGGTACTCTATCCCTAAGTAAAATAACACCATCCTGTCTCACCCAGAAAGGATACACCAAGCCAAACCAGTTATCAGTATGCTAGACATGAGTGTATATGCTAAGTAGGACCACACTGATATCAGAAAAGTCTATCCCATCATCATTTATGAAAATTAAACAGTGCCTTAACATGTATGCCATGTAACAGTGACCTTAGACACAGCATCAAGTTGTGCTATCTATAGGAAATATTCCCTTTATTGAAGATTATACCTTATTAAGTTTATGACTTTCATGACTTATATCTTTTTTTCATCAAAATTTATCTCACTTTCTATTGCTATTACTTAAGCCTTTAGAAATCAAAGTTTTTCCAAAACCTTTCCCTGTTAGAGAGAAAAAAGCCAGAAGCATCAGGAATCTACTGTATACTCTACTTTCCTTGCAGCTATCTCTGTTGAAGGCTTTTTTAATTACAAAATGGCTTTTGGAAGGCACAGGAGTGGTTCAGCAAATTACTGCCAAGAGCACAGCATAAAATCCAACGCCAGCAAGGGGGCACATTCAGAATTTTGGTCTTGAAGGTCAGAAATACCAACTGTAGTGAAAGATGGTTCGATTTCAGAGTGCTAACTGACAGCTGTGGTCCAGAGATCTTTTGTCAGATGTGCAGGAAGGCAGAATCCTAAAGAGGAGAAAGTGGTGCATGGACATCTGGTAGAACAGCATCCAGTAACATCCTACAGGCATGAGGGCCTTAGCTTTTAAGGCAATATAATTGGACATGTTTGGCCATGGTTTTAAAAGGGAGGTTTCAAAAATGAACAAAAAAAGAGGTATCACACATATCAAGCCTCTATGTGAGCAGTTAAGAGATTCACTGTCTTGCTTTTGGATCCAGTCCATAGCCCAGAGACAACTGAGGAACACTCCAAGTCAGTGATCAGGGTCTGAAGAGCTACAGTATAGTGAGGGAACAGGAACTCTGCAGGAAGGAATCTTCCAGATTCATAGATTTAAATTTCATTTTTCACATGGGAGGAGAGGGGAGAGCTCTCTCACTTGGAAGAGCTTGAGCCAAAGACAAATACTATTATTAAGAGTTATACCAGTGCATATGATTGATCCTGCAGAATTCTAATCATCCCAAAAATAAGGAAAAAAAAAAGACAGTGGAGACTCTGGAACTTTACTGTATAACTTTTGTTTTCAGATTCTTTTTCTTGATCACTTAGGATCATGACCAGATGTATGAAGCAGCCCTGATAAAAGCAAAGAGATTTTTTCAAATTAAAAGTACTGTTTTTGTTGTAGATACAACTCAGCATACATTTTGTGTTAAAAAATGCTGCCAATTTTTATAACTTGATTTGAAAAAATTCTCTTTTTCCTTAGTGTACATATTGCTACATTCCAAGCACATCCTACACAGCCTGGCCAAATTAACACAGTCTAATAAAGCTTAGAAGGTATCATTTTAACTTGACCTGGCAATTCAATATCAGGATGAACTTTGCCCGTGATGCTATTAGAAATATTTAGAAATTAAGGTAGAAAACTTGGACATGAATAACTCAACATACATAACTCAGTGGTACAGGACATGTCTATTTTTCTTTCCCCAAATCATGTTCTTAGCCACCATTTTTAACGTCAGAGTTTATTGTCCAGCCAATCATTGACAGTAATTGTGGCCTTTGCATTAAAAGTTCATCCCTTTTGCATTTTAAGTCCATGTCTTCTCAGGGAGTTCTGCTCCAGTCTTTCCTCACCCCAGTTTACTCAGTTGCATAATACAACCTTATTAAAGATTACAGTCTGCTGCAAAATGCTTTCTTCTGCCTGGAACTACAGAGAGAGCTGCACTAAGGCGGGCAGCATTTCAACAATAAGTCAGACCACTTCCAGCAAGGCAAACTAAATAATTTTCTGTCCCAATTACTTTGGATAATCTTGAATTTAGCCTTATGCCATCTCTCCATGAAGTATTTTGCCATGAACTGGAGACTTGCTGATGCACCCTGACCTGCTTAATTGGAAGCTGAAGCATAATTGATATCAAAACAGATATCAGAGGGAAACGTTAGCCAGTTCACCAGATTTCCCATGCCCAAAAAACTTCAACTGACTCATTAAGAAATTACTTCAAGAAATGAGATATGGAAGAGCAGTGACATCCTAATTAACAGAACAGGAAACATAATCAGCTGGAGGACTTTTTTTGAGTGGGTGCACTGTGAGATTTTTCAAGTAAACCAGGCAAAGGTTCTGTCTAAACTCACATTTCCCTGCACTGATGGTGCAGTTTTCTCAATACCAGACACTACTGAGAGTTTAAATAAACCTCCCCAACAGTCAAGTCTTAGTAATCTGCCTGTCAAAGGCAGAGCAGTTTAAAAGATGTTGAAATCTTAATCTCTTGATATTATATCCACATCCTGTCTGTTTCAAGGGTGTTTAAAAAATACTTTTGCTCCATTGCAGAAATATGTATTTAAACCAGAACTAGGCCAAGACTAAAAGACTTCTTCCAAGCCCTTAACAATTCAGGTGGGGCACCCATCCAAGTCTGCTTTGGATGCAAGTCAGATCCAAAGCTGGAGAAAAAACTGTTTTCTTGTTCCAGTTCAAATATGGACAAAATCTCAAAATCTGTCTTGAGACAATGAACATGTGCCTCAGATGAAACATGATTAAAAAGGCTGTTCTCTCTCCACCTCTTGTTTTAATTCTGAGTAGACAGTCTCACTTTGCCCTCTGGCAGAATTACACCCAGCATTGCTCTTAGTCCATGTGACACTGGAGCAAAGCACTCTGCTGTTCCAGTCCAGATTTAATACTTTATCAAAATATGTTTTAGTCTCTTCCATTTCCAAGTAGATTCCCACAGAATAATACACGTGGATTTATGAATCAATACATAGGAGGTTTAACCTGAGAAGTTCCTCCCTTTGCCCTCTCTTTCTATAACCCCATTCCATATTCTCAGCTACAGAAACTGCACTGGAATAAAGTTATTGCCAAATACATTAATTAATGCCTTAATCTATCCCACAGGAAACTAGTAGAGGGTTAGTTTTCTGCAAAACCCTGCTGTTAAGGAAGGCTGATCTACACTTCCACATGTTAAAAATCATCAGCTTTTCCTCCTCCTTTAACCCTCATTTGTTTTTACTTCCACCTCATAAATATCACTTCCAAAAAAAAAAAAAGTCAAAAGTCTCAGATGAATAAAAAACAAAGCAAAACAGACTTGCACAGGGTTTCTTGCAGCATGACCACCTTCCTCACACCAGCAGCTGCCCAGGAGTCCAAGCAGAGCAGCCCACCCAAGGGTGATGTCAGACACCTCCCTGCTTCCCACAGTGAGCGCGTCCAACCCAACCGAGAGTAGGGCAGGTTAAGAGGCACAGACCAAAGTAATTCTTCACCCAAATATATCTGCTGTACTCAAGAGCAATGCTAAACAACTTGTGG
>JAOXXN010000191.1:7208685-7232383 GCA_026770055.1 Myrmophylax atrothorax | reverse complement strand
GCAACTCCCCTGTCTTGTACTGCTATAGGGAAAACGGGTTAGTTCAATTCCTTAGAAGCTCAAGTGTTCAGTGTAACATACAAGAAACACTTCTTTTTCCTACAACAATCTGCTCTTTGGCACCGCCTCAGAAAGCTTTACTGCCACGTCTTACTTGGAAATGGGAGGATGCCAAGAATGAGATAAGTGCAGACACCCATGACTGGGAAACACAAGGAAAAGGCCTTCTCCAGAGCCAATTACAGCCTTCCATGCACAAGCACTTAAAAAAAATATATATAAAAAAAACCCCTAAACTAAACAAACAAAGCAAAAGCAACTGTAAATTTCTCTCTCTGAATTCAAGTAGAAACTCAGCATTTTTTCATTAGATTAAAAGGCACCTTTTTGGGTTTTTTATTAAAATCTTCAAAATAGCCAGTCAAAGTGAAAAAAAGCCTTTGTTTCTTCCAAGCATGAGTCTGAATTCTCAAAAAAAAATGCAAATGCTCACAGTATTACATTAAAGCTATCCCAGTCAATGAATGGAAACCTAGATTACAGCAGAGACTTGCATGAGGTATAACTGCTGTACTGGCCAGCTTTGTCTCCCCCCAGTTCCTTTTGGCTTTTGTCTTCCTTACATGTGTGGCAGCACTTTATTGTGTAGTTTTATCAGTATTTTTTCACTACTAAATGTTGTAGTCAAGATGAGGCAGAAATGCCAATGTAACTACAGTCTTCATTTGAACCTTTACAGTTCACACAATTCCTTTTGGAAAAGGAAGAGCTAACTTAAGTCAATTAGGGAAAACATGGTATGAATACCTTATAAACCATCAGGAGAGAAAAAAAATCAGTGAAATCAAATAAGCCACAGCAAGTAATTGACTATTTAGATTCAGCTTCATACACACTAAGCCTACAAGGATCCCAGACTGATCCATTCTGCATCCACCGTTCCTGCCTAGTTAGAAAAATCCAGATGTGTGAAGTCAGAAGCAAGCAGGGGAAGGTCCACGTAACAGAAAAACATCAAGGCTTCAGATCACTCAATTAAAATTACAACTGAAAAGAGCTCTGAAATTTCTGATCTCAAGGAAGTTCACAAGTAAACGTGTTTCAACCAAGCCAGTCCTAATAAAACTGAAAGTTACCTTCAAACAACACTAAAAATGTGCTTTAGCTCTTCTTCCTCTTGTTCAAGTTGCCTCATGAAAAAGTTCTGGCAACTTCAAAGTCCTGGGTCCACTTCTCCTTCTTTGCTAGAACTGTGATGCTCACCACTGATATTGCAGAAGGCAAACAAAAGTAACTTAAATATCTTTTTAAAAAAAGCATTAAAACAACCCCAAACCATTTTGAGAGGGGGTGGAATCAAATTCAGAAGACAACAGCAAAGTCCAGCACACCTTCACTTCCTCAGCAGCCTATGAAGTAGATCCAACAAAAGCCAACAGCCCACAGCTCAGAAACTCAGCTGTGTGGGGTTACATATCCAAAGGTATTTATTTACTGCCAAAGAGGCAGGGACTGGGATATGCAAAGCCCTCAGCCCCACTGAGTTAGATAATTAAACCCATTGAGGTCAAGCAAATTAAGCCCACACCTCAGGTGAACATGGAAGCTTCATTAGGTGCTACATGTCTTTTTTATTTCCCTACATAACTCTACCAAAATTCAGAATAATCCACTGTAATCTTTGGTATCAGTGGAAGTTTCAAAATCTTAGTTCTCTGAGAGGGTTGATTTGGGTCTCAGCCACTTTATTAGGCTGGATACAGGCACAACTTCAGGAGATTTTGCAGTTTGTGTTGTGCAAGAGATCAATCAGCAGCATCATAAACATTCTTGGTGATTTTAAAAATAAAAGGCAAAGGACCATGGCAGTATTTTTGTGACCATGTGCAAAAACCCTCCAGAAAAAGCTGATGCTCCCCAGACCCCTCATAGGTGCTGTGGTGAAGCGGCAGGAAACCTGGTGAGAGGGAGAATCCAAAAAATGATTGAAGTGCTTTTGTTGAAAGTTTCCACACAGAGGAAAATTTACCTCTGGCCTAAGACCAGGAATGAAAAACTCAGTCCAAAAAGAATGTTTTGGCCAAGGCTGCACACAGCCTGCAAAGGGGCTTCTCGTGAGAGCTGCAGAGCTGTGGTTACTCTGGCATCTGCCATCACATGGTTTGCGTTTTCCTCTCTTAATGACTTTGTGCTCCCTGTAAGTACTGGAAGTAACAAAGATTTACTTATTTTACCCATTTTCCCCAGATGTTCTAGAGGTGCAATAGCATAATTTGCCAGTTTATTCCATTTTATAAGTATTTTAAGGATTTTGAATGCACAATAGTCCAAACTATTCAGCCCAATTTTCATTTCATCAATAGTTTACATTCAGTGTCTGTGAGTTCCACCAAAAGGGTCAACTGTCTTTTGCAAAAGGTGGTACTTGGGCCAATATAATGTTACAAGAAAAGTGTAATATGATGATATACACAGTCTACTCCAAGAAATCTCTCTTTTCCAGTATTTTCCATAAATCTTAACCCAGAAATTAAAAAAGATTCTTTTTTCCCAAAGAAAAGAGCAATATGCACTTGGTAAGGTCTATGCAGAGGATTGAAATAAAAGATGCATGCAAAGAAAAATACGACTGTGGCACCTGATAAAAAGAAAATTACTGTTACATTCATCTGTTGGCTTTTAATTGCATTGGCCCAAATAATTGACTAATTCTCAATTTCAGAATTGATGCAACCACTACTTTATGCAAGTAAAGTAGCACTACAGTCACTTACTGCTGGACTCAGCGAAACTAAGCTGGTTTTTTATTTTCTACAAAGGGGAAAGGGAGGGATGTTTTACCTCTTCCTCACATGGCTCATGTCTATGGTCTGGGAAGCTTAAAAGAGGGAGATAAAACACTGTCACTGAGGGAGGAGGCTGGATATGCCATGTTTACTCTATTTTCCCTTTATGGCCCAAAAATTGTCTCTCCCATTCACTGCCAGCAAGAGGGGAGGGTAACAGACACAAATGTTGGGACACTTAAGTTTTTTGGAAGAGGCATTTGAATTTCCTTCACTCAGAAGCAGTGAATGCAGTGGGAAATGCTATATTTAGTTTGGGCCTCAATATGCAGGAGAGGCATAAATGAAATAAGGAGATGAATCAAGAAGAGGCAAATACTTTAGAACAGTTCATGTAAGGACAGCCCTGGAGAATGGCAACAGTGCTTACAAACCGGGGTGGGGGGGGGAAAGGAAATACCAAAACTCAGGAATTCCCGCCGCAACAACAAAACAGAACTTTCCAAGTCTTTCAAAGAGGACTTGAAGGTGGTATTTATTGTAAAACACTTCAGTAAGCAAAAGGTGCAGAAAACTAACAGAAGAGAGCAGTAAGTGCATTTACACACCTTCAATTTCAAGAGAACCAGCTGTCTTTGGAAAGGAAGGAAAGGCCACTTTCTTCTCTCAAACTGGATGTAAGGAACATAGAAAACACAAAGCTTTATCTTACTTGTATTTAAGGTTTGGTTGGTTCAGAAGCAAAATAGAAATTCTTTATCTGAAAATTAATGTCTGCAAAGTGACCAGAAGGCTTTTATTTCTTTTCAAAAAAAAAAAAAAAGATATGTTTTTTATTAATTATCTCATTTCCTGATTAGCAAAATAAAAGTATGCAATTGTTTTCCCCCTGGCTATATCCCAGCTGGATCAAAGCACTGGCCCAAGAATATACTGTACTATATTAGTTATTAAGAAAGTCCATGAGAATCTCAAGCATCAACTTCTCATCTCTCCTGACAAAGTTATCACCCTGGAATGTAAACACGGGCTCTTTATGCACTACACAGCCAGATGCTTGCCCAGATAGTGTTACACCTGTTTTCTGTTGCCCTGTTCCTCCTACACAAAGAGCCTCTGCTCTGGGTTTGGAGCAGAGTTCACATCCAGTTCTAGATGACAAATCACCAAAGTCCGTCTCACCATCCCTTCTCTTCCCAGGTCTCACAAAGAAAGGTGAATTCCATCCCAGGAAACACCACCTCCTCCAGCGAGTACCAGAGGGCTACAGCTCCCACAGGAATTGTGTGCAGGCCAGAGAATGGCACAAGGACACCCTGGAAGGAGCAGTGCATGGTGGGGAGGCTTGAGCGTGACTCCCAATATTTAGACATCACTGTGATACCTATTTTCAGTAAATCCAGAGGAAAGAATCTACATGCACTTCTGATGCACAGGGCCATCAATAAAAGAAGTCTCCTACTCTGAGCCATAAAGTCATAAGTCAAGCTAAAACAAGCCATTGACCTGGTTTTATTCCAATGTAGAGATACACCACTGCAGGAAGGGTTTAGGGCCATGACTGCTGCATAAATCTGCTCTCTGCTGTGTAACCATGTGACAGATAAATCCAAATACACACTGACAGCCAAAACAGGAGAGGGGTACTGTGGTGGGGTGATGCTGGCTGGGTGCCAGATACCCACCAAAGCCAGTCCATCACTCCTCTCTCCTCAGATGGACGGGGGAGGTAAAACATAATGAAAGGCTCTGAGTCAGGATAAGGACAGGGAGTGATCAGTCACCAATTACTGCCATGGGTAAAACTTGACTTGGGGAAAATTAATTTAATTTATTGCCAATCAAATCAGTGTAGAATAATGAGAAAGGAAACCAAATCTTAAAAACACCTTCCTGCTACCCCTCTGTTTTTCTCAGGCTCAATTTCACTCCTGAACTCCCCACCTCCTTCCCCACAGCAGCACAGAGGGACAGGGAATGTGGGCTGCAGTCACTTCTTCACACATTGTCTCTGCTGCTCCTTCCTCCTCAGTGGGAGGAGGACTCAGACTCTTCCCCTGCCCTGGCATGGGGTCATCCATGGGCTGCAGATGGGTGTCTGCTCCCCTGTGGACCTCCATGGGCTGCAGATGGGTGTCTGCTCCCCTGTGGACCTCTATGGGCTGCAGGGGTACAGCTGCCTCACCATGGGCTGCAGAGGAACCTCAGCCCTGGCACCTGGAGCACCTCCTGCCCCTCCTTCTGCTCTGACCTGGGGGGCAGCAGAGCTGTTGCTCTCACATATTCCCTCTTCTCTGGCTGCAGTTGCACATTTCATTGCTCCTCACCTCTTAAAAACATTATCCCACAGTCACTCCCACCACCCCTGATGGGCTTGGCCTTGGCCAGCAGCAGGTCCATCCTGGAAGCAGGTGACATTGGCTCTGTTAGACAGGGGGCAGATTTTAGCAGCTGCTCACAGAAGTTACACCTGGAGTCCCCCCTCCCACTATCAAAACCTTGCCTTGCAAACCTGATACCAATATTCCTCTCTATTTGGAAAAGCAGAACCATCCTCTAGGAAGGAGTCTGTATAAATACTACAAGGAGTGAGAACTGGTTACTATCTTCCAGAGAGCAATGTTAATATAGGCTTTAAAAAGAGATCAATAGGCGTGTTTCTATTAGTCACATTTTTGGCAGCTTGTCCATATCTTGAAATATATATTTTATATGCTCGAATCAGCAGCCAAGCCATGCAACAGACAGGAAAAGGAAGTCAGTAAAAGCACAAATCATAGAATTATATTAGTGCTCCCTCCTAGAGAATGTTTTACCGTTATGTCTGGCCAGTCAAACTAATTCCTCTTTACTGCTCACTGGAACACCATCCCTCCCCACTATATGCTCTGAGCTGACTGGGGGTTTTCTGCTCCCCTTCCTCTCTTCCTTTATTCTAGAAGAGTTTTGCTAATACACTGTCAGTTGGATTAGACTGCACTTAACCTGGAAAGGGTTCACCATTCACTAGTTTTCAAATAAGAAGCATTACAGCAGCAGAGAGAGCTCTGGTGTGCATCACTGTCCAAAGCCTGTGTGTGTCCAGGGTCAGGAACAGCTCTGCTGAACACGGTGCAGTTGAGAAGCAGGTGCACCTGAGAGAAGCCAGAGAGACAGCCCAAAACCACACAGTGTGGGGAACCAGACACAGGACCCACAGACGAACAGTCCCAGAGCAAAACCTAGACTTTGGATTAGTTGTTGAACTTGGAGCTGGGAGCAGGAATCTGTGTCCTGTTGATTTGAGTTCAGTGAGAACTCAAAGAACTTCCTTATTCTTTGTAAACGAGCAGGAGGTACCAAGAATATCTGACTCCATCACCTTTCCCTAACTCCAGCTAACTGCAAGAACCCACTTTTTGGCAAATCTAACTCATGTCCAAAGGTAGCAGTATATGCAAGTGCTACATAGTTTAAAATGTCATATGTTGATGCTGTCAAGTTCAAGACATAAGAAGAAGTTGCTATGGCAACACACACTGTATTGCCTGGAACATAAGGCAACGTTTTACATTAAAAATGAAAAAAAAAAAAAAGAAAAAAAGAAAAACAAAACTTGGACCAACAAATTAGTTGGTTGCCAAATTAGGTTTGGGGTGGGGAAAAATCAGTTTGTCATTTGTTCTCAGACAGAAATATTTTCATTTAGAAACAATGAAGCTAAATGTGATGAAAGCATTTACATTATATTTTGGATTGCTTCCCTTGCCTCAGAACAAAAAGTAATTTTATATTGAAAGACATTCCTTTGTGGTTCATATACAGCAAATCCATCTCTATATTCCCATGTGCTGGAGTCCCCATCTAATTTTCTTGTTAATTCTTATTAATGAAATCACTTTAATGAGTGGCCATGTTCTTTAAAGGGTTAATCCTTTAACACTTCTGTAACTTTAGTTATCTGTGTGCCCACATTGGCCAACAGAACTAATACAGGATTAAACTGATCAGAAATGAGCAGAGTTGCATCCCTGGACAGTCAGGCAGCTCTCAGTTGCTTCATAACCCCTGTTTTATAACCTGTCACTGTGGCAAAGTGATGCCTGCCCTTCTGGGGTGTTGCTGTGCACTGGCATCCTTCAATGCCAGTCCCTTCTGCTTCATTCCCCTGCCCTCCCAAAAAGCACAAAAACAATTTTGAATTCCCCAAACAACAGTTTTGCTCTGCAGGCTCCATCAAAAGCCTGATACTAAAACACAATTCCAACACATCCATCTCCTCAAAAAAAAAAAACCAAAAACTTTCTACTTAATCGTTCTTACATAAAACAGAAAGCCAGATTTTTCTTTCAGGAAACTTTCTATTAAGGACCCACTGGATTTCAAAGAGAACATTTATAAAAAGGGGAAATGGGGTTCTACTTCAGACACTTTATTTTTGGAAGCACAGAACACTTGAGCTGCTGAGCCTGACACTAGTTCTTTCATCCTTTCCTATTTTGAGTATTCCAGGAAATTTCAATTTTACAAGAGCATTTATTTGTTTGGGATTTTTGACTATCACAAAAGTTACAAAACTACAAATCAACTTAAATTACTCTCCAATCTGCAGCAGCAGCTGGCAAGACCTTCATGATGTTTGCAAATAGAAGGCCAAGATGTGCTTATAAATACAGAAGATTTTGTCACCATATAATCATGTCACAATCAACATTTTTGCTTGGTAACTTTAATAAAAATCCAAACCAAACTGCAGACATTATTTATTCATAAATACCTGAGCAGCAAAGGTGGGAAATCCCTTCTTTTGTGAAGTTCAAGAGAGAGAATGTTCACTGGCAAACTTGAAGACAAACATCTGACATGGAAATAACCTTGTGAACAGGCTGAAGAGCATTACCCTTCAGTAAATGCATCAGCAGGCAAACAATGCCAGCAAGATGTTTTTAGCAAATGTCTCATTTAGGGTTGTATTGTCAAAGATTCCTAAGGAGAACTGACATCCTAACACAGACGGGCACCTCCTGTCCTCAAAACCTCAGCTTATGTGGTCCCAGTTAAATCCCAACACATCCAACTGGTTTAAAACGCGGGGGTTTGTCCAACCCTCCCACTGTCACAAGGAAGCTCCATAAATGCTGCTGTGAGTGCTGCCCTCGCTGTCTCAGCAGCGCTGGAGGCTCCTGAATCCAAGGGCCACTGCTGCCACCCAGGCAAAATGGGTCACAGCAAAGGGAAAAAGGACCAGCATTTCGGAGTTTTAAATGCCAGAGCCTTTCAACATCTGCCCAGCAGCACATATAAATTAATTTATTACTGTATTTTTAGGCTGTCTGTACATGATTGACTCTGTGACTGGTTCCAGAACAGCCTTCTTTAATCCTAATTTTTTTAAGGCAATCCAATTTTAATGCAGACCTTCCAGATCCAGAGCATAATAACTTTCCCCTTACCTTCTACTTATAGCATCAGTAACTGAAAGCAGTTTCTCTTTTCTTTGGAACCTAGGAACTCTGTATTCCTTAAGAATCTTGCAAAAATAATCAAGCAAAGTAAGTGGAAATTAATCTCAATATTGTATTCAAAGCATATCTTTTTCTTCTGTCACAGTTCTTTCCCCATTTTTTTTCTTATTATTACCTACATTTAATAAGTGTACCTATGAAAACCTCTAAATAGACAGTGCAAACATAAGGATCTTTATAAATTCAGTTCTCTTAAAAATCCACAGTGTATCTGTGTCAGAAGGACTGAGGCAGAGAAATATGGAAAAGCTCATCTGTGAAGATATTGAGACTTTGGCTGCAGTTCACTCAACTTCACAGGGTTCATCACAACAGTATTTGGCTCTCCCCTCTTCTGTTTTCTTCACTACTAATGGATACTTTACTATTTAATTAGTGCAGCATGATCCAAATCCCATCAAAGTCAATAAAACTCTTTTCATTTATGTTCATGGGCTTTGGACCAACTCCTGATTTAATACCAGAATCAAATAAAACACCCTTAGGAAAAGAATAGATACACCATGCTTACACTTGAAAGCACAACCTTAAAACCTTCCTAAGGTTTTTACTTGCTTTAAAGTAAATCTTGTTATTGAACATCTTAGAAAAACAGCTGGACAGCCCTTTTTCTGACAGTCTGATTAAAGTGTCAGAAGGAATCTAAACATGTGCACTGCTTTGCTGTGAAACACCTTCCCACGATTAGGACAGCAGAAGATCCCACCTTCCTGAAGCTCCTGCTGGGACTCCTACGCTGTGCAGGTACATGAGGGTTCACCCTGTGGGAGGACAGGCTTGGCAGTGCTATTGTATTTAAAAGGTCCTGCCCCCAAACGCTTGTTCTTTCTCTGGCACCACCAGAGTTGTGCCAACACAGGGTTTGTTGGGCTGCTCTGCAGAAAACTTCACCAAAGTGATTCACCCATTAAGGCTTTTGGCCAGGCAACATCCACACCTGAGCAGGTGGCATCAGGACAGTCCATGCCCAGCTCAGGAAAGCTCTGCTCAGCAGAGCAGTCAGGACTGTGTGTATCACAACTGAACCTCTACAACCACTTTAATCAAACCAGCAGAAGAGAGCACTGCCTATTTTTGTCATACAGAGTAGAGAAAAGATTTTCAGCTCTTGGACTATACCCTACTCACTGCAAAAATGTATGAACCACAAAGCAAGCAAAATGACACTATGTAAATAGAGCATTAAACCTTCTCCTGATACTTCTGACCCATTTTGGCAATACCAAGCAAGCCACACAAAGCCACCACATCAGTTCTTGCACAGCAGCATGCTTTAATTGACTGACACATTAAACATCAAAGCTCTGTGTAAAGTTTGACCACATTCAGGAATCACATCCCACTGGTGTTGACTCAGCAACAGAGCCACAGAATGCTTTTTTAAATTCCTAAAAGCCCAGACAAAGGAACCAAACCTGTGCTGTTGGTTTTGCTGGGGGGGTTTATTTCACTCTAATCCAGCCTGGCAGCACAGTAGGCTGGAGACAACTTTCCCTGAAAATAATTTTGGCAGAACGATAATAGCGAAGAAAGAAAATCCAGGGTGAGAATGAGAGGTGCTTTAATCTCTTCTGGGCTGGAGCTGTGACCCTTCCCGTGGAATCAATCTCAGCAGCTCTGGAGGGGACTGTCCTGCAGCACACACGACACGTTGGTGGGGCATGCACGTGTCTCCAGCTCTCTGCTCCCATCTGCCCTCTGGGCAGCCCTGACTCACCTTGTAGTGCCACGTGGGCTGGTTTGGGAGATGCAAGAACTTTCACTTGCTCTCAAATGGAGTCAGTATTCCAGCCCTGCCTGGCAAACTGCAAATGAGGATAAGTGGGGACATCACTTGTTACTTCATTCTCCCTTCTGGAGGTACTCATTAAAGGAGAATATTCACTGAACAGGGATTCTGTTATGAATTGCCAGGAAACACAGTGTTTTCTACTCATTCCAGCTGCCTGGGCTGCTCACAAGCTACTCTCATCACCCCAGCACTGCAGTGCCAGGGCTCAGCATCATGCCCTGGTGACACTGATCAGATGTCTCTAACTGCTCTTTCCTTTGGTCTTTTTTTGTGGCCCATCCCTTTCTCTCCCCCACATTCCACACAGAGACAGTCATCTCACTCTGAACACCACACTTCTCCACAGGAACCACAGTGGGTTTTCCCCAGTAAAGGGAGTCTTTCCAGCTTGTGAGAGGGAAGGCAGAACAGCCCACCAGCCCAGTAGCAGCCTGTGTGGAGGGAGGTAGACTTTCAAACAGTCTGCAGCCTTGGAATTCAAGCCCATTAACTGTGGGGGAACAAATCCACCACCTCTTGGCAGAGGTTTCAAACATGGGCATTTATTTGCTCAACGTTCCTCAGCAAAGGAGGGATGCTGACAAGGTCCCTGGCTCTGGGAAGGTGAGGAGTGAGAACCTACAGGCTTGGCTGTCACCTAGAACCAGCTTCAGAGAGGACATGATCACAAGGTGAAAGCTGCCCCCACACAGACTAGAAAACACAAGTATTAGGGCTAATCTAGCCAGTGCACCGTGAGATACAGAGGATTAGATCTGACCTGATAGGTCTCTGACGTCAGCCAAAAGTGGTCTTAATATAAACAAACATAAAATGAAAAGAGAAAAAACCCAAACATGTCTCACAGTGGGATAGCTGGAATCTACCAGAGAACTTGCAAGCAGTGATTCAATATTCCCAAATTATATCCTTGGGTTAAAGACTGCATGGAGTTAATTCTGGAAGTGTGCTATAAAAGCATTACCCAGGCATAAATATTTCTTAAAACCACAAGTCAAAGCAAACACCTCTTTGAATCACACCAAAGGAACACCAAATTCCCAGAAGAAGCTAAACTCTTCGAAGACCTAAGTATATCCACCACAGATGAATTTCACATTACTACCACCAGATTTATTCAACAGTTTTGCTAGCCTTGCCATGATTTCTACAGGCTTGCATAATAACATGAAAATGTCACAAAAATTACGTCAGAATGGCAACTCAGAGACGAGGAGCCACGAGGCCTCAGCGAGCCCACACTTTGTGTGACAACAAGCAGTGCCCACAGCGGTGTCTTTAACCCATCTGCCCATTTGAGACCAAGGACCCAGGGAGCCTTCAGAGATCCTGGGATTCGTGGTCTCCTCCTCCAATGCATTTGGCATTTCCAAGTATGTAAACAAATCCTGAATTCATTACTTAAAGAAATCTCATGTTGATAGCATGCACACATTGACAGATCTTGTGTGTCCTGCTGCCTCCCAAGGAGGAGTGTATCTCTTTTCAAACCAAGGAAGGCTGCAATCCAGACTGTCAGAGGAGGGCATGTCACCAGAAGAGTGTGAAAACATCTAATTACATAAGGCCAGGTCCTCAGCTAATGCAAAGTGACAGAGCTCCCAGAAATCCGTGGAGACACGAGGATGCAGATTAACAGAGGTTTGGCTCATTATAATTGAATGGACCCAACTCCTAATTTTCCCATCTAGTGACAGATTGTTGGAATCCTGACCACCAGAATCTCAGAGCGCAATGGGGAGTTGAAAGGAGGTTGCATCAGGGAAAGCCAACTCCAGTTTGGCTGAAAGCATATTTATGATCCAGGAGTTTCAATTAGCTATTGCTGAGTTATCACAAAAGTCTGTTGAACAGATGTGCAATTAGAGTTTTTCTCATGTTGTTCTCTCTCATGATTTGGGGGTTTTTGTTGGGGGGGGTGTATTTGGCATTTGTGTTTGGGATTTTTTTGCAAGTGATGCTGGTTTTATTGAGGTCAGAGCTTACATCTTAGACAGGCAGAGAAAGCTCTTCCCACCACCATGTCTCTAGCAGTGCAGAATCAAAGAAGGGCAGTCCCAGAAAGCAGGAAAATCTTTCTCCTTTTTGGCCCAATCTTCATAGGGAGAAGGAGACAGAAGAGCTGTCAGAATGAGCCTGCAAATTCAAGGCAGCTGGAATTGCCTCATCCCTCCTGGCATGGACTAGAGAAAGGGTTTCTCCTGATCCCTCCCCCTTGCTTAATGCATCATCTCTTCTGTGGTGGGGATGTGGTGTGAGGCAGAAGGGGAAGAAGGTTTAGCAGAGCTATTTCAGGTTTAGAAGCACAATTCTGTGTTGTTCCCTCCAGCACACGGGATATAAACAGCCATGGGAGAAGCCTCTCATACTCACCTTCCTCACATCACCACAGCACCAGGGGACAGACAACAAGGTGAAAGACAAGGTTATGATGTGGAATAGTCCATGGCCTGCTTTTTGTCCCAAATTCTTTGCCAAACAGAGAGACTGAAACAAAACACATTCACTACAGCAGATTTGGAACAAACCCAACTATCAGCTGTTTGCCATGGGACCTCCCCGGCCTTTATGCAAAATGATGCTGGATCATGACACAAACACTGACAGAGACCTAATGTTTTTTTCTGTATGATTCTCTGTTTAGATAAGTGCAAAATTATACTACATTTTTGTAGGTTCAGCTTTTTTATTCTATTTTACAAGATGTGTTTGACTATTGTTGGTCTTAATTTGCCTGCACTGAAGTAAGCACTTTATTGTCATAGCAAATTCATTACCCTTTCCTACTGAGGAGTTTAAATTAATTCAAGACATCTTGTAAATTGTCTTGTCTTTCTTTGCTTGTCTATTACTTATCCAGACTGAGTTTCATATTCTTCTTTCAGACTAGTAAATCATCCTTTGATTAATCCCATTTTTACACTTGCTGCTTATGTCAGCCTTAATGTGCTGTAACTTTGCAAACAAATTTAATATTGACAGACACCTCTTAGCACTTATTTGGGAATTAAATATTTTGGTTTACTGATGAATGGTGGATTGCACTTTTTACAATGAAAACTAAAACTATTAGGCAATTCTGATTTCAAGCTTGGTTATAAATCTGGAATCAATCCACATTCATCCCTAAATCTTCATCCCTGAGCTCCTTAGTGGTATTGAATGGAAGTGGTATAAAATTTCTGCTTCTGTGCTTTGTGGTGGGTTTTTTGTTCCCAATAGGCAAAAGATTTTAACCTTAGGAAGGTTCACAGTGTTCTGCAGAGAGGTGTTTTGAAAAGGTTGAAAGAAAATATTTTATTTAGCTATTACTTTATGTATACAAAAATTCTTAGGCATTTTCAGCCTTCAAAGCCTGTCAGCTTCCAATATAACCCCTGTCACGTGAGGGAGTGTTGGCACGTGAGAGACTCTTGGCCCAGTTCAGCTGTCTTCATCATCAGGTACTGATTTATTTCTCAAAGACTGTTTCTTAAATACATTCTGGTTGCAGAATGCTTTCCAAACAACATCCCTCACATTCCTTCCACAACTCCTATACTTGGAAAAAGAAAAAAGCCCAGCAATTCTAACACTCTGAAAAATGAAGTGTGTTCATCTGCATTTCAGTTGGATGAACATGACTTACCCAAAAGCCATGACTTAAAACAAATAAAACCATTATTAAAACAGTAACCACAGCCTGTGCTGCCACCTATCCTTGGTTAATGTTTGTGTTTTCTGTAGGCTCTTTTTCCAAACTACAGCTCTGTCATGTTTGCCCTTCAAGGGATGTAATGGCCACAGGCACTGGTCCCTGTCCCAGCCTTGGGAATCACACACCTCACCAGGGGAGAACATGCAAGATGCATCTGCTTGGGGCAGGTACTGGATGTTAGTTCTGTCTTTTCTATATGGAGGAAATATCAGATAAATTAGAATCACAGAATTACAGAACTGTTTATGTTGGAAAAGACCTAGAAGACCATCGAGTCCAGCCATTAACACAGCACTGCCAAGGCCACCACTGCACCACATCCCCAGGTGCCACATCTGTACTCCCTGGGCAGACTGTTCCAAAGCCTGACAGCCCTTGAAGTGAAGAATTTTATTACTAATATCCAATCTAAAAATTTAGCAAGTCTTTGGAGTAAAATCTGTGCTTTTTCCAATTCCCTCCTAAAGCCTATCATTTTACTGTGTTCATAATAAGATGTAAATGGTTTATAACTATTCCTAGCTCTTGAAATAGTTTTTCTCCCAAGAAAATAAGCCTTTCTTTCCTGTTGGACTCGTTGCATTATTTTGACTTTCTCAGTCCTGTACTGCACAGTGTTCATGATATCATGCCAAAAAAGCACATGTTCAAAAGTACAACTTGAAAAAGAAATCCCTCCTACAGCCCAAATTGTGCAAGAACACCCCTAAATCTGCAGTCCCCATCCTGGGTGTGCAGTGGGAAGGTGCCTCTGGGTGGGTTTGCCTAAAGGGGCTGATACATGTCCAGACCTGTGGTATTAAATCAGAAAACACATTCATAAAGGCTTAAAGATTCAGGGCCTACATCAAAATCTGCCTCTGTGTTACCCTAAAACATCAGGATATTTTGATTTTATGTTTTCCAAAAAATAGTTTAAATGTTCACCATATGCCAGATACTTCCTTCTTGTTTTCTTGCTTCAAAAAGCTGTAGATACAATTGCCTTTCATTAAAGGTCATTATAGTCAACATACCTAGTGAAGAGAAATAACTTAAATGCACAAACTAGTTCTATCTAGTTACAGGTAGAAGGAGCTCTTCTTATCCACAGAGATACCAGTGATGTCCACTGACTCTTTCTCATTACAGGATTAACAGACTTCACGCTTAATTTCAGTAGAAAATAGATTGTAATTTGTCCCCTGAGGTCTGCTGGGCTGGAGGTTAAACGCTGGGAAAAAGTGGTCTGGCCATATAATGAAATTCAAACACAGAGGTGGCAACTACAGGAAAAGTTAAAGGGAATGACAGTAGGAAAACAGTTAAATTAGCTTTATTTATAGCTCACCACATCAAAACAAAAGTGAAAACACTGTACTTTGCAGGTGGAAGAGACAGAAAGCACCAGGGACAGCGGGCAGTTTCAACCTCTAAATTCTCCACAGAGAGCTGCACAACTGAAGAATTAATTGTATGTGTTTATGTTGAAGATAAAGGTCACAAGTGCAGCAATAAAGAGGCAAAATGATAAATTTTATGTAAATCAATCAAAAGAGAATAAGAAATATGTACACTTGAAGGGAGCACTGAAAAACTTAAACACACTTAGGATACTGAGACCAAAAAGTAACAGCAAGTTCTACAAATGGGACTTCAATTTTAACAAGGCAGTTTTGGAAAACAAACAGATCAGTAGACACAAGGGACATGAAGGAGGGGGGGGAACAAGTATATAAGGTAGTGGTCAGGGCAGGTCCTCTCTGTGGGATCAGAGAGGATAAAATGATGCTGAGGTTACCGTGGCCAGCAGTTGAACCTCCCCCACCTGAGTGGCAGCCAGGCCATGTAACCCACACCAGTGGGCAAACTCTCTCAGAAGTGCACACAAGACACACACACGAGTTGTCAAGAGAAACTCGTCTGGACTGTAAAACGACGCCTTCAAAACAACATACTTGGGATGATTTTCACTGGCCTGGTGATTTCTGAGACTTCAAAAAAGGGAACTGGCATCTCTGTCTTTTCCTTGAGGAAAACTCTTAGTTTAAAACACTTCCTTTAAACAGAAAACAGTTACTTAGGAGTAAAAGCAAAACATTAGTGCTGAGATTCACACTTATGGCTCTGAGAACTCCAGATCTGAAGAAAGTACCAGACGTTTTGAGACCTGGGAATAACTCAGATCTGTAACAGAAACTGTGATTTAGATATGAGGAAGCAAAATGCTCTTCTGCACTTGAAGAGGACACTCTTCTTTTCAATGTTACAGTTTAATAGAACAGTGCTGAAAATAGCGTGTGAAATGTGGGCCTTTCATTTGCAGACTATTAAAACCGGGAACCCGCTGTGTCAAGACTCTGCAAACAAAGATGAATTTAAAACACACACAGATAAAGGGGCTAAAGAAACCAGATGTGATGTGTTAAAGAACTTACTGAAACTTTGGAAGAAAGAAAGAAAGCAATAAAGGGAGAGGGTGATCCAAAAAGGAGGGTGTGCACATCAGAGCTGTTCGCTGGAAGCAAATGCAGGTTGTGCAACCCCTACAAGAGACCAAGACCTGCTCCATGGTTCTGTTTTAATCAGACCCAGTATGAGACGTGCCCTAGTGTGCAATTAAGTAATGGCATGACCTGCTTGCAAAGCAACAGTCACCACTAATAAAGAGTCCTCAGAAGTAGGTCACATAAAATACCAGTGTGATCTGTGGAGAAAAGGTCCTACTCATCCCACTGCGGGAATTCTGGTTGATCCATAAGATGTTTTTCAACCTTCTTCAGCAGAAAGTAAACATGTAATTAACTCAAAAGGTGGGAATGCCTTGCCATTTGCCGGAGTCTTAAGTTCTCAGAGAACACTGGAACACCTCTCCACACCACTGGGGAGCTGGCACCTATGCAAGCTGACAGCACTTTTTGAGGGACACACCTTTGGAAGCTGAAGAGGGGCAGACTTCTCGAAATAGATGTTCTGCTTACCCCAGAAATTAATTATGACCTTACCAAAATTAGTTCCTATATTTGGATCTTTCAAGATGGAAAGCAGAAGAAGCCATTAGGAACATTTTCTTGGATGTACACAGTTTAATACTCTGGTTGGAAAATGAGAGAACAGTCCGGCCGAGATACTGCTACAATGAGGACAATGCAACACAAGGTCAAATAGGACATAAGGAAATACCTATATTTTATCCAAAGGCCTTCAGCATACCACAAAGATACTGGTTTTGATTGCCTGAGGAGACTCTGACCAGATGGCGTCCACCTGTATGATGTAGGAAATGACTTACTCTGCTCTCAGATAAAATGTAGGTGAGATGATCCATGCACAGAAGATGCAAAGAAAAAAAAACAGTACTCACTGATGACAGAGTGGCTTTTAAGGACAGCAGAGGATAATTTACTCCAGTCAGAGGCTGAATCATAGTGTTTATACTCTCTGTGTTTCAGACTATAACTTTTAAAAGGGAAAGTCTGTGCAATTTGCATAACAGAAGGGCCTGTCCAACTAGGCAGGCCAGGGAAATGAACACTAAAAACCCAGATAACAAAGCAAAGTTTCTGTCCTCTGAAGACATATGAACATGCTTGGGTGTCAGGCATCAAAACAGCTCCACTGCTTTCTGTCAGGCAACACAGGCCTTTTAAATAGTGTGTGTAGATGTGGATGTGCAGTCAGGCTCTGACTGTGCTGGAATTTACGTAAGTGCTTGGCTTAGGCTTGTAGAGACCTCAGCTGAATGCAAAAGACCTTTCAGAAAGGGTTAATGGTGATGCCATTCTATTCCTTTGCAGAGGAAGGGCTGCTAAAGAGAATGGTTTTTACATTACCAAAAAATAAAAAATAAATAAAAAATTAAAAATAAAAAGGCAATTTTGTTCTGATTTTGGTTTTATTTCAAGAGAAAATGCTCCCAAATTTAGAGATTATATATGCCAAATTTTCACAATCATAATGTAAATCCTAAAAACTTAGCATACAAAAAGTGGATTACTGGAATTATTTGAAGAAGGCATCTGTTTTAACTGTCAGGCACTCAACCTGACCAGACTTTGAAGATAATATTGTGCTACCTTGAGCTCTGCTTTTTTGCTACATCACAAACCAGTGTAATCCAAAAACCAGATAAAAAGAAACAAAGCTAAATTGTAAATCCATATGAAAGCAGGAGATGGATGTCTAAAAAGAAAAATAATCGTTATATAAGAATCTTTGCCTTCTCCTGGTATATTCATTGTGAGGAACTCCTTCACCCTCTTATCCAGGTAAATTACATGTTCCACCCAAGGTGAGTTAGATACAACTTCAGCTTTGTGGCCAGTTCAAGAAAGCAAAACTGTCAGGAAGGTACGTAAAAATGTAACCTTAAAACTCCCTGACTTCAAAGAACTCAAGCTCATTCTCAAAGTGAAGATGGACTACACTAAACAAGCATAGACTTCACAAGGTGTTTAAATGTCTTCAGGAGTGTAGGGAAGGTGGCAGGAGAGAGTGGGAAAATATTTCCCCAGGAAGGAGAAAGGTGGGCATTTGACATGGGAAGCTGGAATTGCTCTGAGGAAACACCATTGGCTGAATCTGAACCTGAACTTCTACACTTACAATTTACAAATTGGATTATATTAACACGTCCCTGTCAAACAAAACCTGAAAAAAATCCATTCTCTGATTTAAAAAAGACCATACTATTAATACAAATAATACCTAACAAAGTGTTGGGACAACTGACAGACATTGAGAGCAGCCAAAGCTGCAGCCAGTTCCTGAAGATCCCTGACTGGTTAGTAAAGCAACTGGATCACCCCAAACCCACCCAGGGCAGGCCAGGGCTACAGATATTGTCAGACTGGGCATGAGTTGAAAAGGCACTGCAAGCATTTCTAGAAGAACCAGCATCTGGGCAAGCAGCCAGCCATCAGAATTCTCTCAAACAGTTTGGGAGGGTTGGTACAGCACACAGCAAAGACTGAAATGTTGGAGAGCAAAACCCTGCCTAGTTCATCACATAAAAAACAAGTCCATTATAAAGTGACTATAGGTTGGTACTCCCATTCATACAATGCTTCCAGATCAGGAAGAAAACATACAAACCCGGATGTGTTGGAAAGCTCAGTTTCTGTATGTCTACTTCTATCAACTTTCCATTTCAATGAAAACACAATGAAATTTTTGGACAGCTGATCTTTTAACTTTTAAAAAAGAAAGAGGATTATTCTAATGAAGCAGAGCTAGGACATCATGTCGTGTTACTGAACCTGATGTTCCCTCATTTGTTTCAGTGGGTGAGAGGTCATACTGACTATTCATCCTGAAATTGTGATCCTCAGTCTTCCAGGATCCTGTCAGTGAGTCTGACTCTGCACTGCAGCCTAATTTAATCTTGTGCTCTTTATACATTTCAGATGTGGGGCTGGTATTGTGTTTCTCCTATACCTGTTTGTATCTAACATCACAAACTACAAATGTTATGAGGAGACTGGGAGAAATTTTATATCTCTGAATTTCCACAACCAAATACTGCCATCCTGAAGAATACTGTCAACCTGAAGAAGACATTTTTGGCACATCTGCCTCAAGCAATGCAGAAGTATTTGTCAAAAATCAGCAATTCACATGCATAAAGGGTTAGTCTACAATGGCAGGTTCACCTGCTGAGATGAGGAAAGGGAGTTCCTACAGTTCAAGCAATAATCTGGAAGGATTAATAGAATTCCAATGTTTTCATTGTTTATGGCAATGAAAACATTGTCATTTACAGTCTCCAGACATTTCTCCTTCAAAACCCGTGGAGAGGACAGCCAGTTCCCTCATCCTCCAACTGCATCCACAAGAAAGAATCTGGCCAAGGACCAAGAACATCCTCAAAGTGCAATACCTTCCACAACAGCCTGCAGGCCAAGGACAGCTGCCCATGCTGGTTCTGCCCACTCAGTGGAGAATTAGTTTGAATGCTATCAGACCAAGCAAGATGATAACTACTTGTCCAGAGCATGTTTATCTTAAGTGGGAAAGTTTTCACAAAACTTTTTTTTCTAATATGATAAAAATCACATTCATAATTCAGAGAGCTGTTAAAAAAGCTATTGATTAGCTCCAGCTTTCCAATGATTTGTAAAGACCCGTTTCAGCTCTGAAAACACATGTAGTTTGCACACTTGAGAAGTTCTCTTCATCTGTCTCAGATTTGATTTTTAAGTCAATAAAATTAATTTTGTCGTGGACTTCTGATAGGGAAAACCATGAGTACACAAACTAACCCTGTATCTCCTGAGTCAGGGCAGCAGAACTCCATCATTTACAGTACAGTTCAAAAATTCCTTCACAGATTTACTATTCTCCTGTGAATGCCTTCCAACAACTTCTCATTTGGCAGGATCAATTCCACCAGCCAGATTCTTCTCAGACAATGATTGGAAAATAAGACACAGTTGGTAGTAAAGCGCAAACCAAAGGGGATGCTCAGAAAAAATAACATCAGAAGCTGGCAGAGTGGCAGATGCATTCACTGACTTAAAGCAGATTCAGTCAACAAAAGTTTGCAATGTGAATACCAAAGTAGGAAACTTCAATTCCAGTATTATTTCAGCCCTGATATCTGAAGCAAAAGCTGGAAGACCACTAGAAGCACAGACAGATATCAAACTGCTTTCAAAAGCAAATGCTTCAAGAAAATACTAGGAATTAAATGAAGGAAGTTGACAACAAACAACTCTAACACTTGTCAGTTGACAACTCCATTGTCAGACGACTCCACCGTCAGACAACTCCACCATCCCTGTCTCCAGAGTAAGCTGGAAAAGGAGGTGGAAATACTTTGGGGTATGTCAGGAACACTGGCCATGGTGCCTATATTGTCAGGCAACTGAAAAAATATCCATGATACTACAGAATTTCTCCACTTAAGCAAACCAGGTGTGAAGTAAAATATAAGCATGGAAAACTAGTTGAGAATAACTTTGTTCATGTCTTAATTCACATCTAAAATGCCTATAAACCTGAGAAAAGCAGAGAGCCAAGTGGTCTCCAAGAATGTCTTGCTGGTGATACCAAAGACTCTTGCATATTCCTTGCAAACACAAGAAATAAAAAGGTAAATGGAGAGACAGTTGCATGCAGTGTTAACTTCAGTGGGTTACTTGCTCATTATTGCTGTTCATGGAGCAGTGGCTTTTGGAGAACCACTGGTGTAATTCCTTGGAGTTTGTGTAAATCTATAGATAATCTGTTTTATACTCTCACCCAACAAGAAAAGAAGAAACTGAGATGGAGGGAATGGGTAGAGGTGGAACATGGTACCCAAGGGACTGAAGTTCAATTTGTTGTTCCACAGCAGATTTACTGCACAATCTCAGGGAAATCATTACTGGCAGATGCTTAAAGGTACTGAGGTAATGCTTCCTGCAGGAAGGCTTCAGTGACCTGGACAAAAAAAAAATCATGTCTCTGCATGCAACATTTACCATGTAGATACACGCTGGAGGAAGCAGTAACCCATTCCCAAATGTATTAGCAGAACCACAGAAGTTGTAGTGCCATGAGAGAACCAGCACGACATCCAGATTAGAATGTGGCAGCTCCCCCACCAGACCAACTCTCCCACTTCTTCCAATGAAACAAGAATGTTGGGAAAAAGAAAGCAACACTGGTTGTGCATACAGGTAGAAAAGTACAATTCTTCTGGTAGCTTTCTGGATTCCAGCCATTCATGAGTGCCATTGAATTGAGGCCTGGTTTCATTCCTCTGTGTTTGAGAAAGTACTTACAAAAGCAAAAAAGAGCAGCATTTTATAAACCCTTTGTCATTTTCACATGCAACATGAGGTCTTGGACCTTTAGAGTCTTGTTCATACTTTGGCTTTAATTTCTGTTCTATTTTATCATAACTCTCTTTTCTAAATATAAGGAGTTCACACTCCGGCAAATATGAGAAGAAAGAAGGAACAACCCCCCCTGCCCTTACAGTCAACACCTGTGCTGATGAGAAGAGCACAAGGCAAGCAACAGTCATCAACAGGGTCATCCTCCACCTTTCAGCACAGATGAACAAGGAAGAAGAGCTTTGGCTCCTCCCCAGTTCTAAAAGTAAAGGGCAAGTAAATTTTGAGCAAGCAAATTTTGCCTTACACAAAATGATCTGTGCCAAGTATGGGGAAAGCACAGAACTTTTTCTTTCCCACCCCTAGGCAGGACTGCAGGCTCACACTTTGCTTTCTGAATGACTCTTCTTGCTCAGTTCTGGTGCTCCGCTTGCCCTCCAGTCAACTGTCCACATCAAACAACTGCAACATTAAAACCTGCTTCTCAAAACAGGAATGCACATGGCTAAGAGAAACCACAGAGAAGGAAAGACTAAGGGGAAAAGTATTTGATTCTCTTCCATTCTCAGAGCCAACATACTATCTCCATACATGTCATCTTCTTGGCACAGCAAACAGACAACTTCCTATGACTAAATAAATAGAAATAAAACTGACTCCTACTGGCTCTTTATGCAGAGACACAACACATTACAATTAAGCAATCTCAAAATTATGAACTCTGAAGGCTATAGCAAGGAAATATTGGCTGGATAAACTGTTCATTATAAAAAAAATTCTCTCACTAAACACATTGCTGTGCAGTAATTACTGCTCAAATGACAGTATGACAGTTTAAGATGTCAGGGGCAAACAGTGATAATCCGACTGCTGAACATGCACTGCAGAACAGAAAACTGCAGCAAGTTTTAAAACACACACAGCCTTGAAAAATGTATCCCAGGGAGCTGTTTTGCATATAAAACTCAAATTCTTCTGCAACTTTCCATCAATCACTTGATTAGGCAATGAAACTCACCAAGTGAAAGATGCATGAAAACAGACTCTGAATAAATTAAAATTTTCCAGGGCAAAACCATATTTTACCCATGAAATTTGTTCCCAGGGCAGTCCAGCCCATTATTTGGGATTAATCTTCCTAACATTTCCCCTGGCAGGCTGGAAGTGAGAAGTGGAAGAGGATGCTGAAACTTTGCCATTTCATCCTCTGTTTCAGAGCATCAGACACCTTGGGCAACTTTACCAGAAATCAACATAAATCCTGATTTCAGCTGCTCTGCTCCAGAGTAGCTACCTCAGAGCATGTGCTCAAACTTCTAGTGCCACTGTCTGTAAAGCAGCGCCTGGTGCAGCGCAGTTATTCCCACACAAGGGAACATTAGTTAATTTGCATTCACAGTTACCATATGAGGTGTGAGTTTCTGACAGTCCACACATTTTATATTTAAAGACTGTAGGAAATTAATATAATTATCTTTGATATAATAACAAAAGTCACTTACCAGCCCATCGCAATTGCTGATAGCGACTGAAGCGTTTGGCAAGTCAGTGATATCCCCAACATAGAGGCAATTCCCATAGAGAGGCTCGATGTGAGTCTCCTCAGAGTCCTCCTGCCACTCAACTGTTGCTCCAGGGGCCACGAGCCTCGAGTTTGGCCGCAACCTGAAGTGAAACTCTCTTCCAAAAACAGTGACATTGTAAAATATTTGCTCATTTGCTGCTTCATGTTGCAAGTCCTCCACAGCCCTCCTGAAGCGTGCTTTTGGCGGTCCAGACACAAAGTGGGATAGGAACCTGCCCTCTGAATCTGTGCTGGTGGGGATGACAAGGCTGTACTCCTCTATATTCCTCAGAATGGAATCTTTATAGGGAGAAAGCAAGAGAGGACAGAGATACTAGAACTAAACATATCCTGATGCCGCGGGATTTTTATTCCATTATTCATTAGCACAGCAGACACTTACATAAGGCAGACGGACACTGCACCCTGTACAGGCACTTCATTCACTGGCGTGAAGTGTGCGGAGTTCATTCAAACTTGCCTTTTGCTCCCCCCCCAAAAACACCGGAAGGCAGCGTGAGCCTCCCCACCCGGGAAGGACCCCGCACTCCTGCCC
>JAOXXN010000191.1:7189274-7206604 GCA_026770055.1 Myrmophylax atrothorax | reverse complement strand
GCCCCGGGACGGGGCCGCCAGCGGGGACGGGACTTCGCAGAAAGCGTTTGGAGGCAAAAAGAAACGCCCCCGCGCCGCGCTCGGGACCCCCGGGCGCTGGGGCAGCGTCCCGCTCCCGACCCCGCGGGCTGCGCCGTCCCGCTCCCGGCGGCGCATCCGCATGGAAACTGGTGTTCAAGGAACACCAGAGACAGGCAAGGCAAACTTGCAGTACATCGGTGCGAGCTTTGTTGGAGTCTTGGTTTCCAGCTGACAGCAAAGACCCAAATGGAAAAAGTGCCGCCAGCAGAGGCAAGCCACAATCAGAGATGATCTCTGATCCAATAAATGAACTCTAAGCAGCCATTTCACAGGAAAAATTGCTTGGGCTATTAGCTAATAAGACTGAAATTACTTGCTGCAAAGCCATCTTATACTAAATATCTGCAATTGGAGAGACAGATCCTGAAAGTGTTTAGGAATACTATAAATATGATATAGAAGAAGATTTTTTAATAATTAAATAATCAAGAGTGGCCTTTATGAAAAAAAAACAAGTTGTATTTGTTTCCATATGGCCAGGAAAAATTGCCATAACGCTTATTCCCTTAAGATAATGTATATATTTACTCAGCTGTTACATTACTGGGATCATCTCCTGTTTTCACCACTTCACTCTTTAACCTTGCAGAATTCTGTCAGCCCTTCTCCTGCTCCTGCCAGTCCACAGCCTGACCTGCCCCGAGCTGATTCACACTGTTTCTGTATGTGTTGTACCCCTCTGGAAATCTGCATGCAATGCCTTCCTGCCTGGTCCTCTGCCAAGGAATTTTCCTGGGCATCCTTGTCTACTCTTGCTCCTTTATGACTAAAGATCCAATTGTTACCTTCCACTCCTACAATATGGACACAGGTGAAGGGTAAAGAAAAAAATAACAGCAAGCCAGTCCTGCTCACTGCCAGGGATGGGGTTTTATGGACCCCAGCCCTAATCAGTTATGGCAGTTATCTGATTTCTGCTTGCTTGGTTTGATGTTCTAGTTTGTTTTTCCCATTTTTTATGTTAAGAATAAAAAGAAAAAGATTATTCTGAATAATGGAGCAGATCTATTTGTACATTGAATTTAAACATCCCTTTACTTGTCATTTCAAATGACCTCTGCTTGGGATTGCTGTCTGCACCAGGCTTCTCCCGGTTCTTCCTTTTGGTTCAGTTTTCTGTTGGCTCATTTCTTTGTTTTGTTTTGGTTTTGAGTCCATATTGAGCAGCTTCTCTTACTTAAAATCTCATATACTTTCATCAGTACACAGCTGGTAAAGTTCCAACTTCATTTTTTATTGGACTTGTATTTTAAGCTGATGATGTGGCTTTTTTTATGTTCCATCCATCCCATCCTGCTCAAATTGAAATAACTTCTGCACAGCAACTTGAAAGAGCGAGGGGTTGGCCCTCTATATTCAAAATCAAAGTTCTTATTTATGTATCATGCATCCAGAAAAAAATAAGGAAATGGAGTATGTTATAGAAGTACAAAACAACCCAGCCAATAGCTCTGCTAATTAAGATGGATTTTTACTCTTGAAAATACTGAAGGTTAGAAAACCTGCTGTAGTATGGACAACAGCTGTACTGCAGAGCAATGATACAAACAGAATCAGTAGCTGCCTTCATGTGGTTTATTTCTATACAGAAACCAAATTCTATGTGCACATATTGTTACCTTATCACATGGCAACAAAAGGTCCATGGGCTCCAGGGCTTGGGAGGAATGTTTTAGAACCTTCTTTAAAACTTTTTTTTTTAAAAAAAGAATGAGTGTCAAACAGTGGAGCCAGATATGCAGTTGGTAAAATCTGTGTTTGCACTGAAGTCATTGGAATAAATCCTGATCCCCCACTGAAGTCAGTGAGGGTTTTGCCATTGGCTTCAACAGAGACAAGATTTTCTGTGATAGATTCCCAATGCCAATTCAGACCAACTGAGGATGTGCCACATGGCACAGCAATGGGCCCATTATCCTTCAAGAGGAAAAATGGATCCATGTTTGACTCTGAGGAGGTGGTCCAAAGCTTGCCAACCACCACAGAGCCCGGAGGAGTGAAATTCAAGAAGGTAAGTTCGTACATCCCTACTCTTACACAACTATGGCAGAAAAATTCAGGGAAATATCCTCCTCAAAACTAGTTCTTCCCCATTTCCTAAACTAGAATTCTTGACAGAGGCAGTCAAAGCTGTGGCCTGAGTTTCCTTGATAGGACTTTTCCGTGCCTGTCCATGTTTCAGTTCCCTTTAGAATTAACTAGGACAAAACTCAATATGAAATGTATGGACTGCTGCATTACTTATAGCCCATGAACCTCTAAATTAATTGCTCTGAATGAAGTCATGTCATATTTATTTACTGGAATGAAGGAAGGAGGAACAGATAGTGAAACTGTGCCCTGATAGTTTGATCTGAGGGTATGGCTGTGCTGCTGCCAGCCATGGCTTCCATCCCACAGATGTTTTGCCTTCACTGGATCCAGGCATATAGAAAAGAGAAAATGGTGCTCTGTGTGTTCTGAGTCCCCAGGCTGAAGGACAGATGCTCCAGCAGCTTTGGCTGAAATACCCAAAGTAGCTTTAAACAAGCTGAGGTACAAACAACCCTGTAACTGAACTGATATGAAGTTCAGAACAGATTGACAGAGTATTTACTTGGATTTGTAGATACAGTCCTCACTCAGTTTGTGCTATCTCTTCCTGTTCCAGCTAGGGTACCTCTGCAAAATCTGCAGCCAGACCTTCCCTTGGAGATGTTCATGCAACATTTAATTTTGCTTAGGAAAATTAAAACATCCTAAGTTTAAATCTTCAACTACTGCAGTGAAGGTGTTTAAAACACTTATAACTGAATATTGCAATCAGAAACCTTGTATCTGACATTTCTAAGATGTCTTGCTGTTTTCAAGGGAAAGTCATTTTTTTTCCCTACTTTTGTGGGGCCCTGAGGGGAGATGCTGGGCCTTCTGCAAAGGACACATCACCACCTGAGCAGGTAACTTAGAGTCTGCTTGCAGCCCTCATGACACAAAGCAGTGCAAGCTCTCAGGTGAGAGGTTCCCAAAAGGGGAGTTCTCATTCCTGACCTCCTGATGGAGAATATGGAACCTCCCTGCACAAGGACTGCATGTTACCTGCGTTGTTTCTCATGCAGATGATCATCTTTGCTCTCACCCTTAACTGCTGCGCACACTTGGTGCCTATGCAACATTATAAAGCTTAATAACAAAGAATAAAAATTAAAACAGGGTGCCAGTTCATTTCCTTCACACTTGACATTTCCAGGCTCCATGTTGTTTGAACCCTTTTGCCATTGTGTGGCACTATGATATACTACCTAGGAAAAAAAAGCATGTATTTAATGCTGATTTTGTAGCAGTGCATGCTAAAGAGCAGTAATTAAACCTGGAACAGTCTTGCTTTTCTCCACCTTTACTTGAACACAGTAATGAAACAATCCATCACATAAAAAATAGACCAATGTAACAATTAATAAATTACCAAATTATTAAGCCTTTGTTAATAACTTCACTTCCACTCCTTTTTTTAAGAAAGTACCAAAGAAATATTCTGAGATAAGTAAAGTGACAACAAACTAGATCAAAGCAGTAGGACCCAGGATAGTCACTTTGATTCCTGGAGTAAGAAATTAGGTAATATTATGAAAAATTCAAATCTTTAATTGGTAACTAATAAAATCCTGCCTTCAACAGGAAACTACTGATTGAATGTATGAAAGAGGGGCATGCCCTCTGCCTGCCCACCCTGAGATTTCTGAGAACTGGCTCCTCAGCCCCACCAGACATGCTGGAAGTGTCCAAGCCCCTCAGGAGACTTGGCTGGTCCTGCTGAGCCAGGAGCAGCACAGGACATGCCACAGAACTTAAGGAACTTTACTGCCAAGAAAACTTAAGCAGTTGGAGGGTTTGAAGCCTGTCCCTGTTGGGCTACAGGACTTCACTCTCACTTCAGCTACGATGCAACTGCACAGTCTTCCCAGAAGGAACAGCAGCAGGCATTCCTCCCAGCCTGGATCTGTCACTGCTGGGGTTCCTGCAGCCTGAGACAGCACAGAGGACAGGCCAAGAGATTAACCTGAAGGATGCTGGTCACACAGGGAGCAGCTCTGGGCACCTTCTTGGGCCCAGGCTCACTGATACCGCAGGTTCACATTCCTTGTGCACTGTCCCCCAGCCTTGCACCTGAACTGTGCACACATGGGAGTTTGCACTCGAATCCAGGGAAGGAGTAACAGAGCTGGGGGGTGGATCCAAGTTTTCTTCAACACCTTCAGTATCTGGTTCAGCCACTTTGTCCTGATTTTGTAGCACATGGTAGATGTTCCATCTTAATTCCCCTTTACGTTTCCCCCTTAATTCCCCTTCTCTGTCAGCATAATGCATAAAGTTTTATTGTTACCGCTTCTTTCAGTATAACCAGCTGTATTTACCTGCTGGCATAATTGTGTTTTGATAAATAGTACAATCCCTCCCCTACGTTTTCACCTTGATTCTTCCTGTGCAGGTTTATTTCCTCACTATTAATATTCCAGCCACGTGATTTATCCCAGCATGTTCCCAGAATACTTGCCTTCCCTATATAAATATTTGAGTGATCTTAATTTCAACTAATTAGTACTGGGACATTTGATTTCCCTCTTGAAGAATTCTCATTTGCTGCTAACCAGTTCCTTTCCAGTTTATGAGACTCCTATTTTGAGGGGAGAAAGTAGAGACACTGAAGGAACCAAACACTTTTTCAATACTGCTTTACCCTTCTTCATATTCTTCATGTTAATCTGGTGCCCAAATAACTCTCCTAAGTTCTGAAATCTCAGAAACATCAAGTACAGAGGGAGTGACAATAAAGCTTTCTTATCCTGCCTTTCAACGTGCTGCTGTCCCTACAGAAAGACAAACCTTATTTTTAACTTCTTACTACACCACAAATTTGGGCAAGTCACTCAGTTCAGATTTGTGCAAGATCTGGAAGGCAGAATAAAAGTTTGATGGCCTAAGACCTGTCACTCTCTTGGAAATCACTTTCCCTGTCTGCTTTATCTATAAAGGAAGTTTAGAGCAAGTAGGCCCTAACCAAGGATTTGGGATTTTTCCCCAGTGCAAATCTAACTATACATCATTTTCCCTAAAATATAAATATTCAGCAAATTTGGCCAAAATACCTTGGCTTTGTGCACCATGGCTTTTTAAAAAGAGAAGGATCAACATCTTCCAGAAGAAACATTTCTGGAGGAAAAACATGTTTCTAGTCAACATAGTAATTTATTGTTGAGAAACAATTCTGATGGAGCAGTTTCAACCAACCATACTTACAAATTGTTCTGCTAGAAAGAAATCATCTCAGAAGCATTTCAGCCATGCAGATTTCTTCACCCTCCAGGAAAACCACACCACTCATTTTTACTGATTCACCCAATGCTGACATTATTGACTGTTCAGTGTAGGAATTGTTTTACTGAGTAAAGATACACATAAAGAGTATATATTAAGAAACAAAGCAAAATTGTTCCTTACAACTACTAGAAAATGCCTCTGAAATACATATTTATAAAACTAATTGAATACAGCCAAAAAAGAAGGATTTTCCCCCAAAACAGAATTAAGAAACATGAGAATTTTTTAACTAACTTTATCAAACTCTTCAGATTCAGTTCTCTCTTCAAATACAAATCCAATTCCCTCCTCAAATAAAACAGGTTCTGCTTTCCAGTTGCCTGTTTCACAGCTGCAACTCTGATAATAAAACATCTTAGTAATTTATATCTTCACTAAAAACAAATACCCATTTAAAATAGACCAAGAAATTTTCCAGCATCAGAATCATTATTTGTATATTTGTATTGAAGTAATGCCTAGAAGGCCCAGCTGAGCCTGAGGTTATTGAGTTAGTAAGACAGTGAAGAAAATGACCTCCCTAAGTACCAAGTTCAACCCAGCAGTTTGGTGAAACAAGTGGAAAACCAAGGATTTCCATCCCAAAATCCCAACAGGTTGCATAATATTCCAAAAAATCATCTCTGCAATCATCCCCTATTACTCTCAGGCACACTTTTCAAACAGTATTTATTCTTTACATTTACAAATAATTTATCTGAATAACTATATCCTTTAACAACAGAAGTCTCAAGCTAATTCCCTGCTCCCTTCTCACCGCCTACGCTGCCTCCTCGAGAGATGCCGCGCATTTGCAACTTAGCCTTTTTTTTTTTTGCCTCCCTTAATCATCCTTGCTGGGAGCCATAAAGCTGAAAGGGAGGAAACCGTAAATAATTGCATCTTGAGAGATGAGTTTAAGCTTTAAGCAGTGGCAGAAATACTGAGTTCATATGCTCGCACCACGCTCGAGCAGAGGAGCCCTCACAAATTAGGGTAAGGAAAATTTCCTCCTGTCCAGGCCCCTCTATTTGAAGAGGGTTTTCATCAGTCACTGAAATGACAGAATCTGTGTAGCTGCTGCTTCGGTATATAAGTAACACAGAAGGAAAAGCACAGCAGATTACTGGGATCTTATCCAACGTGGAATATCTGCAGCCTCAAGTCAAACAAGCTCAAAAGGTTCGTGGAATTTGACTCGGTGAGAACTGCCAACTCAGGGGGAAGGTCACAATCCACAGAGCCTGGAGGATAAAGGAAAACAATTCTCAGGCTTTTGGGAAATGGGAAACTTTTGGGAATGTGCATTTTCCAACTTACAAAAGGAGAGTTATGTTAAAATTGTGGATTTTGCATTTCTTTTATCTCCAGTCTCCAAACCTGCCAAATGATGCAGCATTGCACATGGAAACTCTACCTAATCCTTCTCTCATTCAGATGAGGGAATGAGGGCAAGGATTCTTTAGGAATATTTAAAAGCAAGCCTCTTGCATCATTTGTCACTCAGAAAAACTGGAGACAAGGACTAAGAAGAGAGTCATTTTTATACACCTTTACTGGGCAGACATTGAAACCCATCCCTGCCTTCTGTTGAATCCCAGAACTCACTTGAGTGTGAGCTGGCACTCCTAGACTGAACTATAAATTGTGTCACACCAGCATCAAAGGAAAATAGCATGGAAAATCTCTGGTAAGCCCAGGGCTATTACTGAAACACATGCAGTAAAACAACCAAATGTTTCTGGCTGTTCTTCAGCTTATTCTTCAAATGACATGTCAGGGTCTAGTCTGTAATATGAAGAGCTCTAACTTGGGTAAGCATGCTCTGTATGACACAAAAAGAATTGTTGCAGCTTGAGAAGGTCCAGTTTAGTGGAAATAATAGAGAAATGGAAATTTAAGGAAACATATTCAGAAAGCATAATAAGAAATAGTTTTCACCTGAAAATTCAAAGCTGTAAAAGGCTGGCTTGGTGCAGCAAATGCAAATCACAGATCAGGCATTTCAGTGTCCCAAGGGAACAAAGGGAAAATCTGGATGGTTCTAATGACCTCCTTCATTTCACAAATGTAATAAAATCACTTTCAAACTGATATCTAATGTTTAGCAAATTTATAACTGGTTTTTGCTCCACTTTCAACCAATGGCTGACAAGTAGACTGCAGAGCTCAGTCCATGACCTGAAAGCTTGTTAGCAGCCTGCCTTGTTCTTTGGTTCTTTGTATTGATTTCAGAGTATCACAGGGAGTATCTTATGATTGTTCCTGTCCTTTATAGACATATAAATCAAGAGTAAATTCACTGAACTCAGGACTGTGACCCTCATGTGAAATGGATGTTAATACAATCAGAATCGCCTACTGACAACGTGGGTTTGAATCATTTCAGCCTGCTGTGCTTACAGCATCCCTGCCTCTAACCTGTGGATTTGCACAATTATTCAAGGCGCATTTCATAGGCAGACAGCAAAGAATCCCTAAACACCCAAGCAGGTGAAAAACATGAAGAGTATCTACTGTATGTGATACCCTACAGTTTATTTCCTCGGACATCATGTGGTAGTTTGGGGGATTTGGGGCTGCTTGGGTTTCAGCACACTTAACCAACTGCAGTGGAGTATTTTATTGATCTGTTTTCATGCTCACAGTGATAATGTGATACTACATAAGGGACACTGTATCAGTCATCAAAGTGCATATGCTTTGCATTCCCTGACAACCTTTTCCACCTGAAATAACTTCTGGGTCCTGTCTTCTTTAGGCAGTGCTGCATGTGAATTACTGCACTTCAGAAGTGGTCTGTGCATCCTGTCTGTGTCAGAGATGAATTCTTCAAAAGCAGGACCAACTCCAGTTTCTGTTCAGTGTTCCTTCCTCCAGAGCATTTGTGGAAACAGCATGAGGGACCTGCAGGACTCCCTGCAGCTTCCCCCAGCTCAAAGGCACATTGTGGTTGAGTGGACAGAGCCACCAGCCACCAGAAATAGCTGTGCCTTTCACTTTGCATATTTGCTTCCAGCATTCCTGTTTGCAAATGTTGAAAATTGTGGCACTCGGTTCTGCCAGGGCAGTGCCTGAGTAAAAACAGAATCAGACTTTTCCAATGAAATAGTAGGTTAAATGACATCTGCCTGTTAAATAAAAATTATGCAATTCTTGAGAGAACATGCTTTCAGTTTAATAAAACTGTCTAAAATACCCATCTTCATTAGGTGGCATTTTACAAGAGGATTTAAATAGGACTAATTTAAAAGTAGTCTTTCTGCAATGAGCTTTGGGCATGTTCTCCAAAGTCTGAGCACACAACTTCCATTCAAGAGAGTCAGAGTAACACAAGCTCTGCCTAAACATGGTCAGTCTCTCATCCCTGGTCAGACTGGAGACACCAAAATAGGCCTGTGCATCCATCAGACTCTCTCAGTTCTGTAGATTCCAGGCTTCTGGCCCTCTTTGGAAACATTCCATTCACTATGGAAGAGAATTAAGTTGTTTTTCTTTTTAAATCAAACCTACACAGGCTCGTAATCCATCAGGCAACTTCACAGCGTATACACATCTGCATAATCCTCCTGAAGTTGCATAACTCTCCAGCTGTCCTCATAAAAGGGATTTCACCCTGTGCCTGGCAGGTTTTGCAAGAAGTACATGTTCTGTACAATATGCATCCCCCAATGTGCGTGATTCTGGGGAGGATTCTTCAAAATAATCAGTTTTTAATCTCTGCACCTTCCTTTTGTAGAACCTGCCTTCCCCGAGGCTGTGTACACACAAAGTGAGGAACAGACATCAGCTCCTTTGGTTCTAAAAGTGACTCCAGTTAAATATTTTAACAAGAGCTAAAAATTCTTCTGAATTGTAACCTACCTTAGAAATATGTTTGAAATAGTCTATAGAAATGTCATACTTATCATTTCAACTGGCAGTAGTTAAATTAATAATTTAGCATGATGGTGATCATGGGAAGTCTCATATGCATATAAAGTGCTAAAATGTTTGTAGGATCTGTTTTAAGGAAAAATAACTGACTGTAAATTATGCAGATTATGAAATAAGTGATAACAAGAGGAAAAGTGGAAATGCAGCTGGAGCACAATTTGTACACAAATCTCACTTTGTCCACATGGAAAAGAAATCTCTTCCCAGACAGTTGCAGATACCTCCATCCCTTCACTCTAAGTCATTATTCAAAGTTTATCTGCTACTGGATATGTATGTATCAAAAATAGGAGCAATTCTGGTTCTGAGGGACAAGGGGAAAACAGTTTGGGTTTAGAGTCTTCAAGCAATCTACTGTATTTCTTCCTTCAGTTGCCATTGTATCATGGCCATGTTCCATGGGAGAAGAAACAAAAGCAAATGATTCTTACAATCAGGCTAAGTATTTCTAAAATTCTCTCTTTCCCAAGGTTACTCAGGCTTCTAAGACAAGGAGTTGTTTTATTCTTCTCCAGGTTTCTTTAGAAATTTCCCTATTCCAGTGTAACACCTGTCCTGCTCACTGATGGTGCTCCATTCTGGCTTCAGGATTTAATTGCTGTTTTAGCACAGAATATGATATTGTACAAACCTGAAGCTTCTAATGAAGTTGATACTCCCCCATATTTAATTGTACATTGCAAACAGGAGGGGAAAAGGGAAATAATCCTCAGTACAAATGGAAATCTTATGGTAACTAAAGGGTGGGAAATGTCTGGGAAGTTCTTAAAACTTCTGCCTTCAAACTGGAGGGAGGACTGAAGTGCAACCTGAGCTACTGGTGACCAGTGTTACTACATAAAATGATATTCCCACTCCTCTGGTCTTTTCTAAGGCCTAAACCAAATAGTTCTCTAAGCTCTCTGAGGCTATTAAATAACTAGATTTGAATTTTGCAGTTCAACCTCTTACAACTTTAATATCATTACGACAGTATCAGTGTAAGAGAGGATTAATGTACAGATTCCCTAAAGAAAATGTGCCATTGGCAACTGCAGTGGATTAACAGTCATGATTATAAGTAATTATTTAATGCCAAGGAGATTCAAACAAGACCAGATCATACTGTGCTAAATCCTGTTAAATACAGTAAATGACTCACTCTTTTGTAAATACCTTACTACTTACATAAACAAGGCACAATAAACATGGTAATAAAATGACTGGCAGGGAGTAATGGTATAACTTGCCTAAAATCATACAGCAGGTCAGCTAAAAAACCAAGAATAGAACATGTCTCAATGGACCATGTAATCATTACCTCAGAACATACTCTAACATCACCATAATGAATCTGCGTTACACTTGAATAAACATTTGTCCACCGTTACAAGGTTTGGTAATTTGGTACATCAGAACAGTGAAAGAATGTGCAATTTACATTAAACATCTGCATTCAATCCTTTCTTAGATATTACATCACATTAGACATTGATCCAACAGTATGTTAAATGGTGAAAGAGATGAAAAAGGGAAAACACACACAAAAGCAAAATAATACATATTGATTCTTGTTTCAAGGTCAACCATGTGCATGTCTTCACTCTAATGGGGCTAATTATGAAGGAAAAAAGTTGGTCCCTGCTGTTCTAATCATTAAATGCTGCTTAAACAAAATGCCACTTGTGTCATGTTGAAAAGAAACTATTTTGCTTAGTTTTTTATTTCAGTTATCCCAAAATACTTGAATATTGCCTTTTATGAGCCAGTGCTCCTGCAAGTTACATGGTGTTTCTCCCAAAAACAAAAGAGAGGTTCAGCTCCACGGACCTGCACTCAGAACTTAAAAGGATCTCACATCTGCTAAACTGAGTTTTCAAGGCAAAGGTTTGTCTTCTCCTCAGCCCCATCCCCATCTCAATCAACAGGCTTCTGAATCCACAATTTCAGTCTTCCTAGGAACTCTTTTCAGCTGTGCAGTGATTAATATCTTTTCATTTCTGACAGGGCATTTTAAATTGTTTAAACTGAGGGACCAGAGAGATTGTTACTGTAACCAATCTGCAGATATTGAGACCTCTCACGCACACACCGTGGGGCTGCTTGGAACAACATCCTGGCAACAGCAGTGAGAAGAGACTGGATAATACCAATGGGGGAAAAAAAAAAAAGCCCTGCATATTTATTTTAAAAATATGGCATCCAGGGAAATTAAAATTGAGCTGAAAAGTTCAGCAATCAATTCAGGTTTGAATACAAGATTGTTTGGAGGCTCATCCACTTTTTACTCTGCAAGCTGATCTTGCATCTGCCCATTTTCTCTCTGCACACAGTTCCAGCTACGGAGACAAGGATACAACTCACTGTGAGCAGCAGCCCAGGGTGTGCACTGCTCTCCAAAAGAACTGGAAGAAAATGTTGGGTTGTTGTTTTTTTTTAAATTAAGACAGAGGAGCAGACATTTCCGACTGAGACACAGCAGATGGCTGCCAGAAAATGGTAAAGAATTCAGGAAGATGAAGGGCGAGGCAGCCTGTGGGCTTTGGAAAAGAGACAAGAACCCAGAGCAGCTGAAGTGCTCTGTATATGTGGGGCAGAAGGGGTTTGAGTGGCATGAGGGTGTAGGAGTCTGTCTCCATGCCCTTTGGTCCTGCTGCCTTCAGCTTCCCATTGCAAATTCATCCTGAACCCAAGCACTGCATGGCAGCAAGAATTCCACATGTGACAAGGGAATGTGTCTATAAGTGCTCTGCTCTGGCCTCTTTGGCCTTTTTTCAATACAACTGTAACTGGAGCTCTATTTCCTGGGAAAGGTGGCCTTATTCTGGTACAGCAGTTCTGCAAATGCTTCTCTTAATATTGCAAACAGTTGGCATTGGAAGGGCTTAGACAATTCCACAGGAAACCCATCTAGCTGTGGAGCTTAAGAAACATTTTATTAGCAGAGCTAACAACCTTTATAATAATAATAATAGGTCAAGTCAGTATTTCCATTCAGTTATGTTAGGAGGTGTTGATACAGATGCTTTCTCTTGCAATATATGTTATTGTAATGATCACATTTCAGGAGGGTGGGAAAGGAATTTCTTCTGTAACTATCTAAAAGAAATTTTGAGCTATCCCTGACATAACCATTTTTAGCTTCTCATTCTGAACTGTTCTGCAAATGTTCATGTGAAGCCTCAAAATAAAACGTAATCAGATGGAGTAGCACAGGACTGCACAGCACAGTTCAAAAGTATAATATTTGATCGTGGCTGGGGTTCAGTGTGCTGTGATTAGAATGTGTCCCCACTCTGGGACTCTTTATGCACTGGTTTCTAGGAGTTCATAGCCCCTACACAGGGAGCTGGATTTTCAGCATAGCTCAGCTCCTGTTTCAGACTCTCAGAACAGCCATGTGTGTCCTCTGCAGAGTCCAACACTCAGATGTTCTCAGACTTCTCCAAGGCAATGGCAAACTGCTTCATAACCCAATTGCTTTTCATCAAAATACAACAAATCCAGGCTTTGCTGTCTGACTGCAGCCCCCAAACAATCCCTTCCTGTAAAAATCCTCATTCAAAGGATTTGATTGTATGAAAAGCCATTGTTTCCCTCCTAATACATTTGAATATCTGAGGTGATTAACTCAAAATTAAGCAGAAATGCTATGAATGCCAAATACAAAATTCAACAGCTCTTTATGAACTGTTCATTAAACAACTCCCTCACTTATACCAAATGCAAAGAATAATTATTGAAGGGGAGGAATTCTCTGCTTATCAAAATAAAGACATGAGGTTTCATCATCTTCCTCGTGGACTACAAGTCTTCATTAGTATCTATTATTCTATTTAAGATAACTTTGTGCATTTCCTTCAGCACAAACACACAAATAAAGATACCTTCTGCATATCTTCTAAAAGTCATTTAGTAGCTGAAACTCTGTCCTATGGCCAGTCAGCCCTTGGAAGGCATTGTATGACTGCATTGATCCTCTTCAAGACTCATGGCCTTGCATGAGACAGATTAAAGGCAGCTCAGCAGGGCACCTGCTTTTGCATATTAACTAGGTGAAGTTCTCTCATATACAGCTCAAGGGAGACGTGCTCATGGTTGGAGAATAAGAATAGGCACTGTCACCACTGTTAGCAGTGGCATTTAACTGAGCAGTGGTTCTTCAGTCTCTGTATTGGCCATGCTGCAATATTAACAGGGGGGAAAATGTTCATAAAGTCTTTACAGTTTGTTGGAAGCTACTATTGTAAAAATTACATTACTGAGAAGGTTTCTAGATATCCTCTGCAGTACAGAACATCCCATGCTACCGTCCCAAATCCTTACTAAAAGCAAGCATAATATTAATTTCCTCATATTTTCTCACCTGAAAGTGACTGCTCAAGGCATTCTGAACATTATCTTGAAGCTGATTTACATTTCTGCATCAGAAAAAAGGGAGATCCCTGTGAGGACTGGCTGAAAATGTGCACACACCCCTGAGACTGATGTTCTTTGGAGTCGCATTTCATTTGCGTACAATTTCTTCCTTCTGCACTAAAACATTTGATTTTCTCTGTCAGAAGTGCACTACTCTCAGGAAGCAAGAGAGGGAACCTGAAACTCCTGGGAAGGTAAGGGATATTGGAGGCTCACAAGCTTCATATTGGTGGAGCCTGGCGGAGCAGCAGCACAAGACACGCAGCTCCCACCAACCTCTTGGAATAACATGGAAAAAACTTCCACAAAGCCCCTCTGGCCCTGCCTCTCACTATTGTAGGAGCAGTCTGGATCTGGACTCTTGTTTTTATTGGCATCTCGATTAACTCTATAGAGCAATCAAAGTAATTTGTTCCAACTGTTTTCTTCCAAAACAACTCGCATTCTCTGCCACACCTCGGACAAAAAGCTAAATTGTTAACAAATGGCTGAGGGCTCAGTCACAATGAAACCAACAATTGGGAGGCGGAAACAACAATAAACAAACACGGCCCCATCCAGTTCGCGCTGGGTTAAATTATTCCTGCAGAGACGTGGGATTGTAACCCAAGGGGATGCAGTGACTTTGTTATTTGGCTCAGTGACCTGTCACTAAGAAGTATTAATGCAAAGTAGTGCTGCTGGTATTTATTAGCAGCAATGCCCTCTAATAGTGGGTATACAGAGGACTTTTCCTGAGGAGTTCTACCTTAAAAACACAAGTTTTGCTGTTCAGACTAAAGCCTGTATGACATACAGTAACTGCTTATCTCGTTCACAGCATATGTTCCTGGTGAGCACTTCCCAACAGCTGGCACCGTCAACTCGTGGCAAAAGATTTTAAATCAGTCCTGCCCGTGTTTCAAAGACTTTTGTGCACTTACTCCTCAAAAGATGCCATTTGCATCATCCACGCTGAGACCCAGCCAAGCACCAAATAAAAACGTTGGGAATAAACACACTGACAATATGGGATTAGCTGCCATTCTCTTCACCTACGGAACAGATGTTCAGCTTCCTAGTCACCTAAAATCATCCTCCAGGAGTGCATGATTTATATCTGGCTGCCTGTGTTTAAAGCATCGTGCACGGACAGTGGAATCAACAACAGATTCAAATAGTTCACAACACACAAGATGGCAATTGTTCCTTTTGTATCACTGTGCTTAGTAAAGGAATTGCTGAAAAGTACACTGGAGTGCTGAGGTTTTTAATGGCAAGTGACAAAAATAAATGTCAAGAATAAAGTATACAACAGTAGTGAAAAATTTATTCTGAAGTATATGTACTTGATGCTGAAATATACACTGGAAATACCAGCTATAAATGAATTTTCACAGTGGAATACCATGCAAGGCCCAGGTGTCCTGGAAAATGTAATCTTTCAATTCACCGAGTTTATGTCTTGAATTACACAATGGCCATGGCAGCTGGACTTCTCTATTGCCCATATGCAATTTTAAAGTATAGGGCCTCAATATACAACTCAATATACAATATTATAGAAATGTCTATTGTGCTCAGTTTTATGAAACAATTTAGAAATATAGTCTAACTAATAAGAAATTGGAATTAACATATGTAAATTTTAATCTGAGATCAAATATAAATACAATTTCTTTTGACCATTTCACATACAAGCAATACCTTACAGCAAAGCCAAAGAAACATGTGCCATTTTAAACACACATGCAAGAAAACCTTCTCCCTTCTGTTTCTAATGCCCACACTTCCCTCACATTTTCACTTGAGCACTTACCATCCTTTAGCTCCTCCAGCCACTAGAAACAAAGTCAGTTCCAGGTAATAAGCACACAAGTAGCCCAAACACCCATGGAATAAGAAATCAGAGATAAAATGTTCTGGTTTTCTTTCAAGCCTGTCCTGAAGCAGATGCAGATTTGTCCTGTGGGAAATACAGTGTTTCCTGTGGCTTCCTACTTGAGTTTGGTCAGTTCCTGTCTTTCAACCTTCTTTCCCTTTGGGGTGTCCTCATTACCTGATTATCTGCACACTAATTATATTATTTGTTGGGCTGAGAACAGGAATAGATTCTGCAAGACCATGATGGCCCAAGATTAGCTGAGTAAGGGCTTTGGGACTGCCCCCTTGGTGCCACTCACCATCCTGCAGCAGCTGCACTGTCCTTCCTCTTCTTCATTTTTGTTGGTTTTCTCTGAATTCCTTTCACATTTCTGCTACTGAGCTGCCCAGAACCAAACTTATTAATTCCTCCACATACATTAGCTTGCAGTTCTCCAGCTTGAATCTCATTTTGCTTCCTGCATGTATTTCTGAGCTCTTTAGATCCCTTTTTATTATTTCTCCCTGCTCGCTTATGCTTGCAACACCTGTCAGTTTAGAGCATGATTGCACCATTAGAAAGCAGGGCAGCTGCAGGGCAGTGCCCTGGGGAAACTCCCAGCAATACTGGCTCTTAAACTTCTGGAAATTCATCCATGGCAGAGAAGAAGCATTGGGAACAGGGGCCTAAAATTATCTGCATGCAGGGCTATAGTGTTGCTTCAGAACAACAGAGAGTGACTGTTGCCACCCTTTTATCTGAAGTAGCTGCTGCTGGCTGAGAGTGATTTCACCTGGGCAGGAGGGATCCAAAGCCTCCCTGTGCCCCAGGGGACACTGCCAGGTGTTGGCATGTGCCCACAGCATAGCTGTGCCTCTGCATCCTCCCACTGATTCCTCTGTGGGGAGCACTGAACTGCAAAGCAGTTCCTGGAAGCCATGATTCCAGCAGCCCATTTTTTTAATTTTTCTTTTCAGCTCTGTAGACATTAAAACATTTTTGGGACATGTAGGAGTTAAAAAAATGGATCAGCCTGTAAGTTTGGTGTTGATACTATGAATTCCATCATTATTTAACTATGAAATGGAAGCACAGGGATTAAAAGTTTGGGAGATAATGTCCACACTGAATACAGACATTTCTTTTTGCTTTGTAAATTTTTACCTGGAGCCTGATGTTTGGTTTTTCCATGGCATTTTCCACAGAATTTACTGTTCTTCCCATATCTTATAATTTCCCAAGACAGGTCCCAGGGTGATTAAATGCTGACAGAGAGCACTGGATTCCCACACATGTGACTAACTGGGTACTTTATCCAACCAGCTGCAAACACCTTGCAGGGCAGAGATGCTCCTTCCCTCTCAGGAAAGTCAGACAGTTTAAACCAGGAACATCAGTTCCCTGTGAAGATTGGTGGCTTTTTAGTGAATTCATGATACTGCCTTGAACAAATCTCTCCTCAAAAATTTACATTTATCCATTCTATTCAGAACATGGTCAGTTGGGGGTTTGCAACTTTTCTGAATTTTACTAATCCAACAGGAATGTGAATTACTGGATCAGTTTTCTAATCAGTTGTAATGTCTTCTGCCATCTCTTCAGTAACAAAACCGTAGATTCATAAAAAGCAAAGTTCAGTGTAGGAATTTGCTGTGAGTAATTCCTGTCAGCAGCATTTTTGGGAACCGTGTAATTGCGAGGGACGAGCCTGTGCCCTGCCCTTCCTCAGCCCCACAAT
>JAOXXN010000191.1:7154749-7169315 GCA_026770055.1 Myrmophylax atrothorax | reverse complement strand
TCCTTAGGAGTCGAAAGGGTGTGACTCCACCAGTCAATTTCCCTTTCACTCTCCCTTATGCTTCTGAGCCTTTCCACCTCCTCCTTTAGCTCTGCCACCAGACACAGCAAATCGTTCACCTGAGCACATCGTATGCAGGTGCTTCTCACACTGTGGTCTGGTAGCCGTTCCAGGCTCAAACAGTCTATGCAGCCAGAGGCCTGAATGGCTGCATCCTTTTTAGAGGGTTCTGTCTGTGTTGGCACACCTCTACTGGTAACAGGAGCAGCAGCTTTCATTTTTTTGGGAGGCATGACTGCCTTGAGTTGTGGGGAAAGGTAAAAAAAATAAGCCTTCTCAATCCCCTGCTAACGAGCAAGCCACATCTCTGACTCACCTCTGAGTCACCTGATGACAGTTGAAGGAGCAGCAAACAAAGCCTAGCAGGAAAAAATATAATGTCTAGTCTCTGTACATAGATTATTCTGGAGAAGTTAAGAGGAATATCTCCAGTAAATAGTAAATACTTCATATGGTGGATCAATATTAAACTGTCTTAATATCCTTAATCAACTGTCCTTTTTTTTCTTTTTTCTTCTGAAGAAATGTCCCACAGAAATTAGTTCCTTTGTTTTTCACAGATATAAAAGAAATTCTTCTTTAATGTTGTGGTAAAGGTTTTATTTTTTCTAATTGAAGGAATTGTGGAGAGGGGAGGAAATCGGAAACCTACTGCAGCTGCTGTGTCTCTGTATTCCAATGGATGCTTTTGTGGTTGGAATCTTATTTCCCCCCATGGTTGCCTCCTGCTAAAAAAAAATATATAAACTCGGTTCTGGGAATGTAATACTAGTGTGAACGTGACTTCAGTGCTGGACAGACTCATTGGGACTTTTTATTAAAGTTTGGATTTAGTGAATACATGCATGAGTAGGATGAAGCAGAACAATTGTACCTTTAGGAGATGAAATTCATGCCTTGTAAATCAGTGAGTTCTTTGAAGGAGTAAATACATAGTGGTTATTACTCATTGGGTTTGTATATTGTTTTGAATTTCAAAAAAAAAGGTGATTGTCCAGCTTTCACCAAAGCCTCTACTAGGTTTTTTGTGGGTTTGTTTTGGTTTTTCTTATTTTAAAAACTGTTCATGAATATGTTTTCTTCTTCCAGACATAGAGTTAAACATAGTAAGTGAAAGAAAGGAATAGATGCTTGGCTTTCATAGTGTTGGAAAGCTAACAGTGGAGTTCTGTGCAGATCAGTGCTGGAAATGATTCAGAAAAAGAGAATGAATGACAGAGCTTGATTATTCCAAAATTTGAGGGTAGTGAAGATACTAACATTAAAACATTGCAGAATAGTATTACAAAACTGACTAACCGGGCAATGAGGGCTAAAAAATATTCAATGGCAATAAATATCAAATAATATTTGTGGTGGTGAGAATTTTATTTCCAGTGGTTCATTTTCACTGAATTGAAATAGGCTATTACCAATAGGTACTGGTACTAGGAGGTGGATGTAGGAGTTACCAGAGCTATCTGTGAAAATGCTATATTGCTCTTGTCATCAGGCAGAACAGTCTGTTCATATTAAAATCAATCCTCTTACTGTATACTCCATAAATTATCTTTGTGTATGTAAAAACTAATCAAAACCTAGTGAAAACATAAAGAAAAGTGTCAAGGATGATCATATGGCACAGTGTCTTCAGAAGGTGTAATAGAATTGAAATAGGATTCCCCAGGATACAATGTGAACCAAGGATGTTAGAGTTTTACACAATTCATGAATTTGTCCTGCATAATTCTTTTGCAATATGCATACCAGTATTTTGCTCGTAAGCTTTTAATAGACAATTTGAAAATCTGCAGATACTAAAAGTAATTTTTTTTCATGGTTTGTTAACAGATCTCTTCTTTCCACCCTTACCCTCCACCCTGGGCAAATCAGGTGATAGGTTTGTCTTGCTGAAGTTTCAACATGTCTATAAAACGACAGAAAACATTTTATGTTCTTCCCAATGGTACTTGATGAAAAGGCTGTTAGAGGAGGTGTATTTTTCCTGGAGATAGTGCATACTGGGAAAAGAATTGGAAATAGGAAGTTCGTTCTTTCTGCATTGTCTAATCTTTGAACTCTTATGCTTTCTGGAAGCAGACAAAGGGGTTATGTATATGTGGGTCTGTGTATTCATGCTCTTCTATGCCTCACCCTGCATCTCTCCAGGTTCTGCAGTCTTCATTATTCATTCCTGTTTCTGTATCTATTTTAGCCCAAAATCTAGCGGGTGGGGATTGTTAGGTGGATTACACCCATTTGTGAGCCACAATCATCTTCTTTGGGAACGTTGTGAGAATACAGCACGGTTTTTCCCTGGCTGTCTTGGTAGCGCCTTGCTGGCTTGCTCCCGCTGACTTGGGGAGAGGAGAGGAGACCGCGGTGCCCTGTGCCAGGCGTGCCTCGCGCCCTCTCCTGGCAGGCAGCGCTGCTTTCCCGAAGTTTTCACAAAAGCGGATCATCTGGCAGCCAGCAGCAGTGCTGGCAGCCGTGGTGAATACCGCGGATAGTAATTCAAAACCGAAGGCAGTTCCAGCCAACACAGGACTGCTTGGAAATACGTTAACCCTGAAGTCGCATGTGGTTGTTATTTTAATATTAGAAAAGCATTGTGGAACAAATTGTCAGTACAGAGTGAAATTACAGATTGCCTTACAGTGCAAATGAACACTGACATTCAGAACTAAAAAATGTTTGAAGAAAAAAAGAATATTTAAATCACAACAATTTTGGCATCATCATGCTTGCTGTACATTGAGTTTATTTTATAACTTTTCTTTTGTATGTTTGTAATTGTAGTTAACTTTCGTTATACCTTCTGCTTCTGAAATTGTCACAAGATTGCAGATTTGCTAACTGGTTTTGTATACTTGGTGAAAACAGTGACTGTTTGTTCCCTGAAGGTGACTACTGAATCAGATGTGAACCTCCAAACTGAAACAATTCATTTAATCTAATTGACTAAATAAAGTGCCGAGTTCACAGTGTTCATCTCGGTAGACTGATGTAATTGCTGGCATTTGACTTGCATACCTCTTGAAATATTAAATTAGTTTATAAACGTGGCAGAAAAGAGCAGCCTATACTTGCCAAATAAAGTTTGGGTATTTTACAACAGCTTAAACAACTAGCCATGTTAAGTATTCTTTTGGGGAGTTTTTTGCATTTTTTTCTGGTTTTAAAGCATGAGTAAATAGCCTTTCTGTCAGCTGCCTGTTCTGCTTTTAAAAGAGGTTATGCAGAATAGTAGAATGAGGGTATTTAGCTAAAGAAGGTAACCATTTGGTCAAAACTATATTTATAGGAATAATGTGTATTTTTGTTACAGTTAAGTAATACTTAGCTGTGGAAAAGGAGCCCAAACAAGGTGTTGAAGTCCTTGGCAGATCACTAAGGCAAAACCAGAGGGGGAAGCAGAATACATTTGTCCTCAGGTTTGTCTATAAGAATTGTACACTTTGTTTTGAAAAATTCCTTGTTCAGTGTTAGCAGAAAGTCTGTATGTGCTTCATTATTCTGAAGGGAAACGCAGAAGTACCTGAGCTTAATGAGATTTTGGAAAATAAATATACATCTTGAGTTGCCTGTGTGGTGGTGCTTTTTAATGAGTTTAACTTTTGGTGTATAAATAAAAATTCTGTTAGATACCATCTGAATAATGTGCAAACTAAAAGAGGCATAGGGTAAGCACTCCAATGCAAAATTTCAGTCTTTTTACAGTACAGTATTTGTTGTTTGTTATCTTCTGTAGGCGGCAACTGATCATTATTTCCAGGATGTGCTTAGGGAAATCATGAAGTGTTTGTTTTAGATAATGATGTGCAGCATTCATAGCTACTTGTGACTTTCAGAAACTGAAATTAAAGACCCTGAAATATCAAGCATATCATTAAAAAATCCTTCACTGCCTCGAGATTTTTGCTTGCTTCATTTTCATGTAATTGGGAAAAATATGTTTTCTTGAATGCCTTGCAATGTGATTTAAGTTCAGCATAAGTTCCCTTAGTTCAGTGGATGTAATTTGATTTCCTAAGAGCTGAAGTACACTAGACCAGTACTGAGCTGCTCTCCTGACCTGCTGAGGGCTCTGCATCAGGATGCCAGAACTGCAAATCCCTTTAACTACTGAGTAAAGAACAACAGCCTGGTTTATAAAAAACACTTTTCCTCCATCCTCAGTTAACTCTTCCACTTAATTTACTGCCCATGGTCTTTCTTCAAGACTTTATATGCTGGTGATGTGCAAATGTAACCAATGGCACCAAGAAAATTGTCAGGTTTTGCAAGGAGACCTTTCTGATGGAGACGTGGGCCTTGTGCAGGTGCCTTCAGTGCTCTACTAAAAAGGAAACTAAATACAAGTTGCCTTGGAAACTTTCTTAGAACTCAGAGAACATACCAAATTTGTCTTTCACCCCGAGGAACATGACCAATGTCACTTCTCAGGTCCACTGCATGGATTTATGTCTTTCTTTATTATTTTCCTTTCATGTTCCTATGATTCAGCAAAGCACACAGCATTTGTTTCTTTAATACCTTATAATGACATTAACTTTAAAAAAATCCTGGTGTTTTGCTAGTTTGGGTAATTTTGAGCCAGAAACATTAAGTTATTTTCTTTGTCTTAATGGTTTTTTGAGCCTGCATGGTTCAGTTTTCAGTCTGCATCTCTTTTCCAACTACTGTTCAACTTAATGGAATTACTGTCACTCCGTTTGATAAATTGGGTCAGTGAGGGTCAGGAGTCCAAGGCAGCCAAACTTACTGCAGAAATGGCAGCAGAAATTCACTGTAATGGGCCCAGGTTAGAGGCCAGGAGACTCAGAAGCATGGCAAAGTTTAGTGATATTTAAAAGGCATTATCCCTGTTGTGACACTAAAAGGGATCTCAGCCAAGGGCTGGGACCCAGACTCAGACATGTGCAGCAACACAAAACCAAAACTTATCTCTGTCCAGAGAGTTTATGATCCATCCAAAGAGACAGGAGGCAGCTGAGGAACCATGAGCAGACCACAGCAAAGCAAACACACACAGATTTTGCCTGTTAGTGTCATAAACTGGGGTGTAAGTACATCAACAACCAAATAGCAGCCAATTTTTTTTTACAAACATTGCTGGAAATGAGGTTCTTAAAGGGAAATACAAAGTTGTATTTGACAATATCCTTCTGAGAGCTGATTAATAAAAAGACTTCTCCCAGCTATGGTAGAATTACAGAATTTAAAAATGCTTTTTTTCCCCCCCTCCTTGGAGAGCTTTCAAAGTACTATTCAAAAGCAGGCTCATTTCCCATAAATTCATAAAGGAACATCTGGCCTTAAAATATCCTTTCATCCTTTGCACACCATTTTAACACTTTCCCCTGATACTATTTTTGTCTTCCTGCTTGGATTTATTAGCTCCTAAGTAATTACCTTTTGCTTCTCTTAGGTGTAATCACTGCTTGGGTCAACATTTTCAAGGAGCTCTCTGAGCTTTAAAAATGTGGTAATCAACACTTTTTGATCATTATTTGCTGTGCTTTTCTTCCTTGCCTCCTCTGCAATGGCTGCCAGAGGATTTGTCCTACCTGTCTGTGTTCTGCATATGCATTCAAGCACTCCCTTCTTTTCATCTTCTGAGGGCTGAATATTCTCTCCTGTTATTTAAAAGTGATCTCTAATCATTATATTGACCTGAGCACACAAGAAGAGAGTCAATAAGAAGGAAGATGTGAGGCAGAATAGGCCAGATTCTTCCACTCGGACATTCACCTGATGGCAACACTGTTGGTTTATGCAGAGATCTTCCCAGAACTCCCTCTTCATCCATCATACAAACAATGGAAAAAACCTCTACAGGTTCACACAGGAGGTTCTTGCAGAACTATTCCTCTGCAAAGCAGGTATTTACAAGCTTCACAGAAAAGAACAGAGAGCACCTGTAAAACCCTGTGCTCTCCTATGAGATCTGTGGCCATGGTTACACAGCTGCTTTAATCCAGCACAAACCCAGACTGCCAGTGAAAAGGGGGACCTCGAAATTCCCCTCTCTATGAAACTACTCCTTCTCATTGCCTCTCTAATGCTGGCTTTAGCTCTCCCAAGGTGGCACAGAGAGTCTGATCAGTGAACTGATGCAACTGCAAACTAACACAGCAAGACCCACCCCCCAAATAATCACTTTCAGTCAAATGAGCTCCCTGATCTAACTTGTTTCAAAGCTCTACAAGCACTAACACTGGAGAACAGCAGACCTTTGTGGCTGAGGATGAAGTGCAAGGGCTGAAGATATTGCTCTGCTTAGCAGCAGTGAGCTGAAAATCAACTGGAAACAAGTAGAAAGCTGCAGGCCAGTCTCTTCCCTTCTGTGCCTGGAAGTGCAGCTCCATTTCCAAACTTACTGCCACCGGTTTGTTCTCTCAGTGCCTCGTTCCAAAACTTTGAACTCCTGCTAACACTACTTTCTGCTGAACACAGGGAAGAACCTGCTCCAAACAGACCCAGCTCCTGGTAAACAGCTCAGGCTGCTCAAGGCTCATCTCTCCCAAAGTTTTGGCGCAGGAGAAGGAAGGCACTCGCAGTCCTCTGCTCTAGCTGAGGTTTCCCGTTTTCACAGGGTTCTCAGGAGCTTGAGCCTCCCCCCAGTAAGCAGGACTTCAGCCTCCCTCCTGCTTTGCAACCCCACTCATCAGATGCAAGTCCTGAGTCAGACCCAGCAGATCCCATTTGCCACACAGAGCCAGGAGGAGGCATCAGTGCTGGCTGGGAATCAAAACTGGCTGCAAGATGGCACAAGGAGAGAGCCAAGGCACGTGCCTCGTGGTGCACAAGGTTTGGCAGGCTTGGCACAGTCTCAGCAGATGGCTGGTTAAACTGCTTTAAACTGCATTCCCATTTTCTTCACTGTGATGATTCCTCACTAAATGAAGACATTAATAACCTCATGACACAATAAGTGACAAAAAGCTGAACCATAAGCAAAAATACTGACAATGTAATTCAATTCTAATGGCATTAGAACACGTACCTTGTTACTTTGATGTCCTGGAACAGGAACAGCACAGAAGCCACTGACTTTGGTTGGGGCATTTACACCTGTTTCCCATCTAAGTAAGTGAGACAATGCACGTGGTCAAGTGGATTTAACCCTTCATCCAGAATCTACTGCAAACTGGTGAACAGGGAAAAAATCTTTCTAACATCAAGAAAGAGCCCTTGTTTGCTCTCATAAAAACCAATCCTGCTTTCAACAGAATCAAAGATTCAAGAACAAAGGAGAATCCATGGCCTCATATTTATTAAAAGTAATTTTAAAATCAACAGCAATCATTTGTTCAATCGAGATTAGCAAATATTGTCAGGAAAATTACTTTGATCCTGCTCCCATTACAGTCAAAGGAGAAGCTTCCTTTAACTTCCTCTGCCACAGGGCTGCGATATCAAGTCTGCAACGCTGATTACTGAAGGAACTTAGGTCCAGTTAAGATGATTTGTATGTGCTTCAATCTACAGGAATGTTCAAGTTTAGGAAAGTTAAAGATACCTCTGCATTGTGAGCTCAAATTCCCAAAGTTCAGATATAACTTTACTGAATTTAAGTGTCAGTGAAGTTCTGCTGGCCATATGTGCAAATATTACACACAGGTTTTATCACCTTGTTAGTGATGGTCATATAATTCACAGGATCAGTTCAATAAAGTAAATATTGAAAGTGAAAGTTTTCGCTATTGACATTAAAAATTGACACTGAAGAATAAAATGTTTGGGATTTACATGGTCCATTTTACAGTTTCCATGTTCAAATAGTTACTATCCCTTAATTTACAGGAAAATAATTCCTACAACACTCAATTATAAGGTCAAAAGGAACACTTTGCTAACTTTATGACCTGCAGTGAGTTAAGGGTAGCAGGGTCAAGGAAAAGGTTGAATCATCTTAAAACTCCAACTGTAAAGAACCCACACCATTCAGAAAGCATAAATAGATATGCTTAAGGGGTGGGAAAAATCAGTTAATAATCTCTCCAATAAGAACTTTTCCAAGTACAAACATGTTTTCATTTTTCTCTCTCCTCACACCTGTGTATAAGGAGTTAATGTGTGTTATACAAGTATAGTTATATAATTAGAAAAATCCCCATAGCAGAATCTAAAAATTCTTTGAAACTGTATTATTTCTAAATGTACAGCCACATAACCATGTGTGATGGCCCAAAGACAAGAAATTTAATAAATAGTTTGAACAAAAAATGTGTATATTTTTAAAGCATTTAGACATATTACTGCTTCCCTGCTGCACCAACTCAAAGCTGGCTAAAGAAACCTGGATAATTTTAAAGAGCAAATCTGGTGTTGCTCAGCAACAGCACATCCTGATAGAAAGGATGCAGGATGTTGGAAGATTTAATATTAGGGAAACTGCCTGCAAAGGGAAGAAGAAGAACAAATACAATTTATTCATACAACGTCCATGAAAGTGGGACAGCTTAAAAATAATAATCAGATGGAGTGATCATGCTAATATTAATCTTTGTATAGTAGAGTTAAATAAGAAGTTATTGCCTGGAACCAATGAGCTGGGATCACAGTTCATTAAATGGCATTGATGTTTGCACTGTCTTGATATGATATGATGAGAAAAAAAAGCACAGTGCATTTGATGAGAATTTGAGAGCAATCTCGTGGCTGAAGACTTCAGTTCTGGCACTGGCTTGGGTGAGTATTTGCCAAAGTGAGGGCTGAATAAGAACCCAGAACTCCACACTTTCTTCTGAATCAGAGGAAATCCAATGCTCTCAAAGGAGAAAATGTCTTAGACAATACAGGCCTCTTTACTCAGCCATCCCTTCTACTACTGTTGGACACTTGAGAGGAACTGCAAGAGAGACTGAGACTGCTGAGATGACACAACTCATGACAGGGTCTAAGAGCCAACAGAGACACGACAGAATCAGACTTTGGGCTTCAGAAACTGAGCAGCTTGACCTGTCTGAAGGAGAAAGAGGACCACACTCTAGAATTCACTTGTAAGGTTGCTTATAAGAAATGTATTTTGGAACCAGTTCCTTTACATGTGAGCAGCTCAGAGGGTGTATCACTATAAACACTCACTGCAGGCCCCACATATGACAGGCTGGTGCATCTCCATGGACTACATCAACCCAAAACATTCCCCTTGTAATCCAGTACAATGTGGGCAGAAATTCTCTGCCTTGGTCAGTTTTAACACTAATTAATTTTTAATGGTAAAATACAGGACAAACAGTGTAAAAGTCCTTCTACTCAGAAACCACAAGGATGGAACTCAAGATGTGGAACTGGCAACAAGACTTGTCTTCCCATCAGCTGGCCTGAAAGAGACTCTCTGTAACCATTTGCCTCATGGCATTCCACATTAAAACCCACTTGCTCCTCTTAGACATGTAAGTGGATACTTTAAATGGGCTATAATGTCATAACTGCCTGAAATGTCATCAGCCTACTCAGAAAACAGAGACTTTCTTAGACACGAGCTCTGTAGGACTACAAAGCACACACCTGAGCAGAAGGACACTTGAAACAGAACCACCAGGACTGAGCAAAAAAACCAGTTGCTCCAATGTTTGATCCTCAGACCCCTGGTGCTAACACAGTCCTCAGACACCTGCACCACCCTCCTCTCTGCCCTAACAGTAAATGTCAAACACTGCAAGATTCTTTGTTGCCTCTCCAGTGCAAAACTCATTTTATTAAACAGGAGTGATGCCATCTTGCCTATTAAATGATTGGCTGCCTGGGAACCGAGTCTGTCAGCACATCTCAGTGGATCTGTGCTCTGGGTGACTACCTTTGCTATGACCCAGAGACACTCTTGGCTTGTCAGAAGGTATTTACATCAAATAACATGAAACTTTCACTGAAAATACAAAACAAAAGCCCTTCAAGCACCTGCTGTCCCAAAATTACAATGAAAAATGTTGATTAGAGTGAAAAAGTATAAATATTTCATAAAAATAAGCATTTCATTAAAATTTCATACTTATAATTTCCCTTCCATTCCGGGAAAGAGGTTTTAATTAAAATCTACAAGGCACAAGTGTAAGGCAAAAGACAGAACTAATAACCTCAGGAGAAGTTAAAAAATAGAAGGAAGAAATAATTTCCAAGGGAAAACCTGTGATCAAAGTAATACCATGCTGAAGATTTGACCCCTCAGATTTCTCCACTGATGACATTCCCAGTCTCAAAAGGCACAAAGGTCTCAGGCACATTCCTGTAAGTGATATTAGAATTTTATTGGATCTTTATTTTCCAGTTGTTGGGATGTGTTTGCTGCAATTTTCAAAGCAGCTTGAAGCCAGTTTTGTATCAGAGTAATGGCAGGCCCATGATTGAGCTCTTTGGTACTTATGTCAAGAATAAATCACACTTTCCTGAATGGTCATCAATTATGATATTTAGAAAAGGAGTTGTGAAGATTGGAAGTGGGGAGTCAGAACTCAGAAGAAAATTGTTGAGATGAAGTGTAAGAACTACAATGTAACAATGCTGGAAAATTAGTCAGCTGCTGTCAGTAGAGCTCTTTGTTCTACCCTTTTCTTAGCCCTGACTTTGAGTGTATTTTTATTCAGTAGAAATGTATTAAAAAGAACATTTATTCCGCAAATTCTTATTATGCTTCTCAGCTATGCAGTTCTGGAGAGGTCATGTTGTGGTGCCCTTATGACCATGTTTTTCCTGACCTGTGTTTCCCCAGGTCCACAGGAATGGAGCAGTTGAGATGGAGACACCGAGGAGGACGTGTGGTTGTTTCACAGATGCTACTTGGTTGATTTGCAGAGGTTCAGAGTTTAGGGCTGGCTCTTCTGTAAAACAAACAGTTTCCTCTTGGAAGAGAAAAAATCCTGAAAATGTAGAAAATAGTTGGGGCAGATTATGGAAACCACAAGATAAACAAATGGCCTAAGCCTATTCTAGAATTGTTTTTTCAGTTGGTTTTTTTGTTTGGGTTGTTTTGGGTTTGTTTGGTCTTTTGGTTTGGGTTTTTTTTTTCTAGAAAGTTTTTGAACAATCATAATGACCTTGAAAATATCACTAAACCAAAGACTTGGAAGCATATCCATGGCAAAGTATTTTAACTAGTAGCACATTAATTATAGTTTAGAAATTAATACAAAAACAATCAGCTACAAAAAAATCTTCCAAAGTCATTTTAGTTGCAAAGGCAGAATATATCTTATCTTTGTAAGCAATAAGAAGAATGAAAAAAATTAGATGTGTTCTACATAGATTCATCAGAAAAGTAGAAATAGTAAATCTGATCACTGCCTTGGAGAGAGAAAAGGGGTTTGGAGGGAAAAGGCCTGAAAAGTGTATCTGTAAAACAGATGGGGCAGATTTCCATGAGAAGAAACCACAGAGCACTAGGAAGTCCTGTTTCAAAGTAATTGTTACAGAATGTATGAAACCTGCAGGTATTTCATTGTGCAGTACCCTTAGAACAGCTGCATTGCACACTTGATGCCACAAATTATTATCTTGCACCTTGGACACAGATGTATAAAAAGTATTGGATTCAACTACAGCTTGTCAATGCTTCCTTCCTTCGAATTTTACACCAATAATAATCCCGTAGCCCATCCTGAGCTATTTACTATGTCCTTCATAGGACATATTAATTGTAATTTATCAATAGTAGGTAGTAATATCCTTCAAATATGCAGTGGATTAACATATTAGAACATGAGACTGACTCTTGTGAGTTGTCCTATAGTTCACTTATCACAGAAAGTTACTGATCCCAAGTGTCTGCTCCAAGAGCCCATCGTTACAATTGTAAAACTGTATCCAGCAAGATGTTCCAAGACAGGGAGCCAAAATGTATCCCAAAAGTCAGCAAGTATTCCCCTAACAGGGTAACTTGCATTCTTCAAATCGTTCAGCACTTTTACCTTTAATTCTGAACACATTCTAAATTATAATCTGTTTGGAGAGATCTGCCTGTGATGAAGAAGGAGCTTGTTGCCCTTTTCAGTTTATAATGTCACCAGAAATTAAGTCTGTTTAACAGATGTGGAATTCATCATTTCAGCCTTTAACTTGCGTTAGAAAGTCACCTTTTTGATAACTGATCCCACTGTGTGTTGTTTACACTGCAAGTATCAAAGTAATTCACAGTAAAACAAGTTTTCTTCAAACAAAAAAAAAAACCCAAACACTTTCCCTATATTATAACCAAGAACCAAGTCTCATAACACCACATTTCTAAGCAGTTTAGCAAAGTAAAATCCTTGCAAACACAATAAAGTGAAATGAAGAGTAGCTGCACTTTAAACCCCAGATCTTCAGCTGATCACAGTAACTCTATTTTATCTGACCCATCACAGCTCGTTAGAGTTAACAGGAATCAGCCACCTCTCACAACCCAACATCCTTTCAAGAGGCCATCTACATATTTTAGGAGAGATGCCTAATAAATATTTACGTCTTTTTCTCAGGATCCAAATTACTCTTACTCTGAGAAATGACACACCAGGTGACTTAGCAAAAGATTATGTAAAGAGTATCCTCAAATATTCAGGACCTTCACACATACATACACTTTTTTTCATTAAAAATATATTTAATACCTTTTTATTACATACAGCTGCTCAGCCTTACTCAAAGAGCAGCAATCCTATTCAAAGCTGCTATCACTGATACCAAATTTGATATTATTGCAGGTAGTTCCCTCTTTAAAATTGCAGAAATCCAAGTCAGTGTTGCCTCAACAATACTCTCTGTTCCCTATTTCTTACTACTTACCCCAGCCCAATGGAAGAACTGTTGAATTGTTTGTTTTTAGAAGGATTATATGTTTCCTACAAACAAAGGAAGGTCTAGACTAGGCAATAACCCAAATTTTGTTGCAGAGAAAAGTCAAAACACCAGTCATCACACATTGACAAGGAGAATTGTTTCCTTAGATTCCTTAAAAATAAGATGGACTACACCTCTTGTAACTGAAAATATTCCAGTAACATACAAGGTGACTGTGACTAAACTAATGTTGGTGTTCCAAATCAATTTCCCTTACACAAATTTACAATACAAGAATTCATTAAGAGAGGGAGGAAGCAGATTTGACATATGAAAAAATATTTACCTAGAAGCTTTGACCAAGGTAACTTATCCTCAAATTCCAGCAGCAAATTAGCTCCTTTCTCCTACTTTGCTGCATTTCATTTACATATATACCAGGCCCTTTCATAATAATCATAACAATTCCCTCAGCTTACCGAAATAAACATTAATTCAAAATAAATACATCAACATGCAGAGCCTCAAACTGAACAGGAGAAAGAACAAAAATTACTGCACGTCAATTCCCCCACACTTAAAAATTTCCATATTTGTGAAACTGTGACTAGTCATGAAACCAAACTAAAAATAAAAACTTTGGAGTTTCATAACAGACCAGGAGGCAATTCCAAACAAGTACTTGTGCCTTTTCCACACAAATGAGAACACTCCTTATCTGATTTTTTTCATAATTCCTTTTTTTTTTTCTTTTTCTAAAGAAAGGAAACCAAATCATGGAAAGACTTGATGCTACTTTCATTTACATTAGAGAACTGTGTCAATCGTTTTCAGTGGAGGGACTTTAACAGCATCACAGTCTTATGGCACATGCCTAACTCAGATTGTGTATTTAATTCAAGGTAGGGACAAACTGAAGAGCTGTGGATCTACAGCAGAGAGAGCAAGACTCAGTTCCATACCTAAAGATTGTCCATCACAAGGAAACTACATGACAGACATCAACATGTCAAGCTCTTTTTTCCCCCCCTTCATCTTGTGATGGATTTATGTTTTTAACAAATTTGAAAGAGGCAGGGGCAGGATCCAGCAGCTGCCCATCTGGAGGAAGTTGGACAGCTCCACTGCAATCAGGGAGTTAGAACCTCCAGCTACCATAAATCTCTCTGGGACCACTAATCATGAGCCCATCAGTCGGAGTAAATTCCTGAAATCAACGGTGTTACTTTGATTTACAGCCACTGAAGAAGAAGTGCCATGTTGTAAACCAAATAAAACAGAAAAATTTGACGTATTTGCAGGAAATTGCTGCAAAGAGAGCTATAGGACTTTATTTTTTTAGCATGGAGAATCTGAAACTGCTGGAGCTGTTTGAAATACAGGGTGGGCTTGATTTTGGCTCTGCCCCTTTCCCAGGTTCAAGGACCACTGGAGTGAGGGAGGAGCTTTTTGCCTCAAACTCTCTCCAAGGTCAGTGTATAACATGAAGATATTGCAGGCATTCCTCTATACTAGGACAGGAGGTCCATGTCCACAGGACAGCTCTGCAGTTACAAGGGAGACAGCCCAAAATCCTGGGGGCAGTTCAGAGCAGGATTCTGGTGCTAAATCAGCTTTACCTCCCTGGAGGGGAAATGCCCCTCCCCTGCCCTGCTCCACTACCCTGTACGATGGTGAGATTGCAGAGTTGTGAAAGCTCTCCTAAGCTTTTGGGGGTACAATTCTGTGCCTTTCTAGTCACCCAGAGCTCCTGTAAGGAGTTAAACAA
>JAOXXN010000191.1:7113820-7125173 GCA_026770055.1 Myrmophylax atrothorax | reverse complement strand
CATGTCTTGATCCAACCCTACTGTGATCACCAGCCCAGGGCACGGAGTGCCCTGGGCTGGTGATCACAGTGGGGTTGTATCAAGGGTTGGACTTGCTGATCTCGGAGGTCTTTTCCAACCCAATTGATTCTATGATTCTATTCTATGATTCTGTGAAAATGCTTTTGGGCACCTCTGTAGCAGATGGATTTCCTTAATCGAGTTTTCCTGTCTGGCAGTTGTGTCTCTACCCAAGAATATTCAAACCACTGTCATGGGTATGACTTGCCCCTTTATTAATTCCAGCTGCACATTTTGGGGTTGGTTCAGAAGGGTCGGGCACCTCCTGCTGCAGAGCCTGAGCTGCTGCCCTCAGAGTGGCTCCAGATGTTGCCTGCCTGCACAGGGATTAAATACAGCTCTGTTCTCTTTATAAACAGCTTGCAGCAGCTACTGACCGAATTGGATCACTCCAGGAAGAGCAGCAACAGTTAAAACAACAGAACGAATTAATTCGTGAACGGAGCGAAAAAAGTGTAGAGGTGGGACACCAATTTAAAGGTGATGAGGATCCTTAAAATAAGTGATCTCTTGAGTTAGTGCTCTCAAACCCACAGTGAAGTGGAATGCTCAGCAGGGTTGGACAGGCTGCTGTGCAGATCTCTGGGTTTGGGTGTTGTATGCTCAGGCCTTAGATTTTGCTGTTCTTTGCTACACACTCATGTACTTGCAGCAGGGAGAAAGCATTCAAAGCATTAGAATTATTTATTTTTGTTATTACTGTATCTTTGAAAATTCAGCTTATTAATGTTTGCCAGGTCATTAATTGTAAAACATAAAAATTTTACTTGAAATGGCACATAGAAATACTGTATTACACACAAGGATTAAAGGGGCACTTTAAATACTGTGTGATCTTTGGTAACTTTTGTGCTTATGTTTCTTATAGGTAACAAAAGAGGATACAAAAGTAGAATTGGATACTTACAAACAGTCCCGACAGGGCCTTGATGAAATGTACAGTGATGTTTGGAAGCAGTTGAAAGAAGAAAAAAAAATGAGGCTGGTAAGGAAACTTAACTATAGAAAGTGAAGTGAAAGACACAGGATTCAGCCTAAGTGTAACAGTGCAGATGGGAGGTGTCTGCTGGGCACCTGTGGCAGCTATTCAGAATTCCTGAAGGAATTGCAAGCAAGATGCAAGATGGGCATTGGTCTTTAACACTGTCTGTAAAGAACTGGGAATTGGGGTTTTGGAATCTTGGAAATGAAGGTGTTTTTCCCTGTTTAAGAAACTACCAGCATTATTACAGCAGAGACACCCAGTTTGTGTATGGACTTGTGTGGGGTTTTGAAATGCTTATCCCTGCTGTCTGACTATGCAGCAGTAACTAGGAAATCTCTTTGTAAGGAACTAGAGAAAGAGTTGGAGCTACAAATCGGAATGAAAACAGAAATGGAAATTGCCATGAAACTTCTGGAAAAAGATACTCATGAAAAACAAGACACTTTAGTTGCACTCCGCCAACAGTTAGAAGAAGTGAAGGCCATTAACCTGCAGATGTTTCACAAATCTCAGGTATGTGCAGGGGGCTGGGGGGGCTTTGTGGGGTTTCTGTTCTTTGGATGGGTTTGTGGTGTTAGATCTTGGGGTTTTTTCAATGGGACAAAAAATAAACTGATGAGCATTTCTATAAGGAAGCCAGGGGGTAGTTGTGCTCACCCAAAATATACAGAGCTTGTTTCCATTAATGAAATAAAAGTTTAACTAGCTTCTTCATTAAAGAAATGAGAGTTTAGCAGGCCTTCCCCTCCCATACCTCGTGGCACAAATCCAGAGGGGATGTCTCTCAGTTTTTATGGGCAATTTCCTGATGCCTGTTCAGGCTTTACCCAGGCCTTTCCCTCCTTCAGACACTTGCAAGGCAATGGCCAGGGCACCCCAGTGCTGAGGTGGGCAGGTGGGCCTTTCCTTTTGAAAGCAGCATTTGTTTTGGGTTCTTTGGGCTTCCTGATTCCATGCCCACTGAGTGCTGTTACTGCATTCAAATCATCATTGATGATCTTATCCTGTCAATTTAATCTGGTAATTTCTTTCTCCAAGCTTTTTTCTAAAGAGAACTTTTTTGGCTTCTGGCTGATCTCATACTAAAAACTTAGTTAAGGGTTGGGGGTTTTTTTCCGAGGTCTTAACAAGTGGAGTAATATTTGCTCTGGCATTATAAGCATTTTGTTTGCACATTCCTGTTAGACCCAGGCCTGGCCTTTAGCAAGCTCAACATTCTTTATCCAGTGGCAGACTGTAAACACTGTGTTCACTGTTTCCTATAGAATGCAGAGTGTTCCTTACAGCAGAAAACAGAAGCAATATCCTCTTTTGAAGGCAAAACAAATGAGATGATGTCCTCTATGAAACAAATGGAAGAGAGGTAATAATTACAAGCTCAGAAAGTCAACACTGAAGTCAGTAGAAAGTTTCCAATGTAAATAAACCTTTACAAGATGACCTTCTATATGCCCCTATAGACATTTTGGACCCACGTGCCAGCATGACCTTCTTTACTTTCTTTCTCCCAGTTACCTCTGTGCTTGCTGTTCTCTTTTCCCAGGCAAACATGCCCATAACTGACCCATTAGAAAGCCATAGCTCTTTCCATAGGCAGGCTATTTAAAAACATGTTAACTTCAGTTTAAAACGAGTATGACTCCAGTTTTTGGTTGGCTTTTTTCAGAAACAATTGCTTTCAAAAGTCTTTTGATTCTCCACATGCATTTTCAGTTCAAGCTTTTATAAAGGCCTGTCTGGCAAATCTGGAAGAGGATGAGAGGGTGTAATTAAGGAGTGAATTGACAACAACTGCAGGTGTTCCTTCCCTCGTAGGCTGCAGCAGGCAGAGAAGGCCAGGCAGGCTGCAGAGGAGCGGTGCAGCAGGATGAAGCAGGAGCTCGCTGGCAGGCTGGACACGTGTCGGCAGCAGATGGCCCAGCTGGACAGCAAATGGTATTTAATCTGATGGAATTTTTTTTCCTTCCCTTTTGCCATTCCATTAAGAAGTGCTTTCTACTCCTTCTGTGCTCAGCTATAAGGGGGTGTAGGTTTGAGTTCTCTTGGCTTCAGCATTGACAGAAGTGTGCAGGGAAGCACAGGGCACACTTAGCATGAGGGTTTTGACAATTTTTTCCAGAACATCCAACTGAGAGCACAGGGTGCCAGCAGAAATCTGGCCATTCCAACCAGCAATGGAGCTTTCAGTTACTTTTTTAATAAATCAGGAGATAGGTATGGTCGTGCTTGTAGGCTGAGCATAGAAGGGACTGTCATCCAGAGGGACTGGGGTTTTTGAATGGGTTTGGGAATGTGTTCTTAGGGAATGTTAATCCTCTAATACCAATAGAAAATGCTTCTTTCACTGCTCAGACATCAGGATAGTGTCCCTCTTAAACAGGGCAGTTTAAACACAGGTAGTGAAATATGTACTTGTGGGGATTGGGTTTGGGGTTTTGGGGGGGGTTTTGAAGGGTCTTTTGGTCGGTTGTTTTAGTTCTGGCCCTTCACTGCTGCCTGTTTCATGTGACCTGAAAATGTTAATATATAGTTTTTGACATCTGCTGCCATAACAGTTTGATATATGCTGCCCATTCTTTCCTTTCCCAGAACACCACTCTAGTTTTGCCCTCTTTTGGACAAGAATTCTTCTTCTTACACTGTTCCTATCCTTAAGTTCTATAGGATATTCTTCTGCTGTAGGGTTTTTTAGAATGAATTATTTTTAAATAGCTCAACTCTGGAAAAGGAGTTAAAATCCGAAAAGGAACAGAGACAAACTTTGCAAAAAGAACTGCACCAAGAGAAGGATTCAAGCACTCTGCTTAAAACAGAATTGCAACAGATGGAAGGGCTGAAAAAGGTATGCACAAGTTTCAAGTGTTCAGAACAACTGAATGTGATTTATTTTTTAAGCATGAACATTCTGGTTAACCTGAGGAGGATTTGCTCCTGTGTATGGAGCAGTTTAGATTCTGAGGACACACACCTGTGTCTGTCTGTGTGCTCATGTGTGGGCACAGGACTGGTGTGTTCTAGTTATGCTCAGTGATGTTCAAAGCCTGAAAATCTTCCTCTTCCTGGCAAATAGGGTTAAATGATTTCATTGTTTGTGCAGAACAGGTGGGAAGCTCAGCCATGTAATGCTAAAAATCAGGCCTTAGAAATAGGTGGGTATGTAAAGGAGCTGGTTCTTGGATGCTTCTTGGGTAGTTGGGGTACACTGATCGAGGTTAGAGGTCAAATAGTGAACAAAAAGGTTGATTTTTGTGCTTGATTTTATAGGAACTGAGAAAACTGCAAGATGAGAAGCAGCAGTTGGAGAAAGTCTGTGAGGAACAGGAACAAGCTCTTCAGGAAATGGGACTTCATCTCAGCCAGTAAGTTCTAGGAACTGAACTCCTGTAACCTGGAGTATCAAACAATACCAAGAATTTTAAACCTCATCCATTTAGAAAAATCAATTGATGTGAGACTTTTAGGAGGTAGTTACTATGTATGGAAACTAAAGAGTCATGAAATAAAAGTGAGGAAGGACCCTTGTAAGAGTGAGCTGGCTGAGAGAGGGAACACTGCAGGAAATGTTTAGTTCTTACAGTGAAACTGCTTTTCCCACATTCTTCTGATTGTATTGAGAAAGGGGCAAACCCCAAGGTGACTGAGTGAAGGTGGTTCAGAGAGGTAAGAGGGAGCTGACTGAAGAGTTGGGGTGTAGATTCAGTGGCTGGACAGTGGAACAGGAGGGAAAACCAAATACAACTTAATGTAAAGTCATGCAGAGGGCATAATTTTTTTTCCAGGTCAAAGTTGAAGATGGAAGACATTAAAGAAGTAAATAAAGCACTAAAGGTACTCTCCATCTCATGGATATTTTGAGTGAACATGCAAATTTCATTTAACACCTTCAGATTTCCCCGTGGTTATTGTGCTTTAAGAGGCTTTCAAAAATACCAACCACGTTGGTGAAATGCCTTTGCATTTGTTTTGTAAGTTTATTTGTATCTCCAGTGTGGTTTGCATTCAAATTTTCCAGGGTCATACGTGGCTGAAGGACGATGAAGCAACACACTGCAAGCAATGTGAAAAGGAATTCTCCATCTCAAGGAGGAAGGTAATGTTGTTCAGTGGAATATTTTTAAACAACACATGGCAAACAAAAATGGTGCTGTTGCCTGGTTTGGTGGGGAGGACTGACCCTGCTTCAATCCCTGATCTTGTTGTCATGATAACTTCTAGGGAGGAGGAGCAGGGAATAATTTGGCATTTCACATCCTAAATATAATGTTCCCTGCTGCCTTTGGGTGCTGTGTTGGTGGGAGCTGTTGTGGGCTGTGCTGAGGTGAGCGGGGCCCATCGGGGTGCTCCGTGCTCGGCTCCCGGGGCGCGGCGGGTCCTGCTCCGTGGGCTGGCACAGCGCCGGGAGTGGCAGCGCAGGGGCCGGATCTCCGGGCGGAGCCCGGCTGTGGGAGGCGTGGGGATCCAGGGGGGGCTCCCTCAGCCCCTGGCCAGGCCTGCAGCTGTTCCTGCGCCGCCCAGAGCGCGGCTCCGCAGGGATCGGCCCGTGTGCGGCCTGCGCAGGAGGAAGTGCTGCTGGGAGGGCTGGGCCGGGCGGGGAGCGAAGGGTGGTGTGAGTGTGCACAGAAACCTTTCGCAAGGTCTGATCAGCCTCGCAGCTCCTGGTGCTGTTTTTAGGCAGCGGTGCTCACTCTGACTCTGTTTGCAGCACCACTGCAGGAACTGCGGGGACATTTTCTGCAACACTTGTTCCAGTAACGAACTGGCACTGCCGTCGTACCCCAAGCCCGTCCGGGTCTGCGACACTTGCCACACGTTGCTGCTCCAGCGGTGCTCCTCTAACTCCTCCTAAGGCCCTTCCCACCCCCGACAGAACCGCTTTAACATTGGAAAGTAGCCATTATTTTTTTAATTCTGAATTGCAGGTGGCCCCTGGGCAGCAGACTGGCTGGTCTCTGGTATTTCCACTGTAAGACAGAGTAGTGTAAAATAATTTGTAGGGACTGTGCAAGCTAATGCTTCTCTGACTGGAATCAATAAGAAACTTGCATCGACTGTAATTTCCCCCTAAAGTTGTATTTGAAACTAAAATCACTTTTCTGATTTTTATAGATATTTGTATTAAAATTTGTATATGGCATTTCTACATTTATTTGATCCCTGTAGATTTCCCTGTCTCTCTGCACCCAAACTTCAGTTCCTCTGTACCCTCACTGTAGGTGCTCCTGTGCATCTCCAGGCTCATGTACAGTTTTGTATTTGCTCTAAGTCAGAGAGGAAAAGTTCAGTTTATAAAGTGTCTATAGAAAGAGCTTTATGGGGAGTGTCGATGAATGTGCCTTCAGTTCACTGCGGAGTCAAAAACTGCACATTGTACTTGTTCTGGAAGTCTGTGACCACGGTGCGGTAGTTACACAATAAAGCCTTTTGCAAAAACTGAAAGCAAGAGAAGTTCTGATTTTAAACAGCTGTTGGTCACAGAGCCCACAAGAGAATGTTCTTGTCCAGCCACAGCCGGGGCTTGAGCTAAAGACACCAGAATGTGCCTGGGATACCTGACCAACACTGATACCCTGGCAGGTGCCACACAAAGCCCATGCTCTGCAGCAGCTTCCACCCTTCCCCAGGAAGAAAGGCAGCAACTCCAGCTCACTGTGCCTGCCCCGGGGCATGGCCAGGCAGCTCTGCCCCAGCCCCAGGGCTGTTTTATTGCCCTCCTCTCACTGTTCTGTCAGGCCTGGGCACAGCTGGGCCCCAGCACAGTCTGTGTTACTCATCACCACCTGGAACTGGAGTGAACACACCAGTCCCCAACAGCAGCCAGTGCCTCATGGGAATCACGGGTTCCAGAGGAGCTCTGAGCCCCTTCCAAAGGCTTCATGTGCAACAGGACAAACCCAGGTGTGATCCCTGCTCTGCCCCTCAGGTGTTCAGGTTCCAGCTGCCATTTCTGACCCCTCAGGAAGCAGGTTGCTGTGCCATGAATGCAGTACATGGGGGATTCAACCCTTACAGCTCCCCAGCTGGAAAAGAAGAAGCATGTTCTTCACTGTAGAAAAGGACCTCAGATTTCTGACCCTTCAGGAGAAATGGTTCATTACAAAGGGCAAATAAATGTACTGCAGCAAATGCAGGGAAGCAGATTTTAATCTCAGTGCTCAAGAGCTGTAAATTGTTTACAAAACCACATCTTTAAGCAGGATATTTCACAAGTTGCATTTATTGAAACATGGTTGCAGAAGCTGCTGAGTCCAATGCTGCCTACAAGAAGTACAGAATCACCTCAACCCCCCCAGAGCTTTAGAGCCCAGACCCGCCCAGGGCACAGCTGTGCAGCAATCGAACCAACACACACCGGGCACCCCCAGCGGCAGGGGGGCCTCCTTTGCTACCCCACAATTGTCACTGTAACACTCCACAGGCCAGCACTCAGAGAGAGGAGTCACTGCTCAGGGCAGCTGCATGGCAAGAGTACTACAGTCACACGGGACACAGAGGCAAGCGTAATTACAAGAAGCTGGAGGTCAAGAAGGAGTGAGTTCCAGTTTTTAAAAGGAAGATTTATTTAACAAGTTTCACTTAGCGCAATACACCTAAAAAGGAAATCACAATACAATGAAAGATTAAATCAAGGCCTCAGAATTTTATACGAACACCAAGACCAAAATCCTAAAGTAGCCGTATTGCGTCTCAACATGTTTCCCCCATTAACTTAAAAAAAAAAAGCTTTAACATGCCTTACAGGATATTAAAAGAAATAAACTAGAACTAACATGCCAAATGTTCACTTTGATTTTCAGACACAGCTTCTATATTGGTTCTTTACAAAAAAGCATGTCTCTTTCAACATGTATTCAAAACAGTGTTGGATGTAATATGGTATAAGAGCAACATTTAACGTAATTCAAACAGCTTTAACCTAAATACGCTTACTGCTTAAATACACTCCTACAACAAAACTAACTTGAGAAACGCTCCAAATCGTTTAACAGTTAAAGTCTTTACTTGGTTATTACATCCTAGATGAATGTTCATTTCTGTATGTTCAAAAATACTGAACCTGAAGGGTTTTAAAACAATCCTGAATTCACTTACAGTAAAGCATAAATCACAAGCTCGTATTGCAAAACTGTTAAACTTAGTTTTTTGTTTTTTTCATTTTTTAAAAAAGATGCGACCAAAAGTCAGCGATTGGTTACATTCCCCAGCCACCACTCATGTTGGATATGTTGGACATGCCGCCCATGCCGTTCACTCCCATGGATGCGCGGTTCCCACTGCTGTAGTAGCTGCTGTTCATGGCGCCCTGGCTCCCGGGGTCTGAGGGGGAAACCGACAGCAGGTTCACAGCTGCCTCAGGCCGACTCGAAGCATCCTTGCCCCAACGCCTGTCCTTGCTGGGCCACCTCGTAAATACCGTCTACCGTGCCCAACGCTGCAAAGTGTCAGTTTACAGCTCCGTACCCAAAGTCAGGCACCGGTTGTTCAGACAGCACGAGCTCTGCATCACTCCCCTTCCCAGCCAGAGCTTCAGCACCGCTCTGGGGGCATGGGGAGGACCCAGCCTCCCACATCCCCTCCCACCATTCGTACTGTGTTTAAACAAAGCTGATCTCCAGCTTTCAGACTAAAGAAGTGATGAGAGCAATGCAAGTCTGGAGACTGGCATTTTCCACCCATTTCAGAATAATTTTCCACGTTTCCTCCCTCAGCTTCCCATTTCTCCTTTGAATAGATTCCCTCCCAATTTTCCATTATTTTTAACATTCACAAAAGCCACGTCTTTCAGGGCTTGTGCTGCCCAGGCTGTAGCACGACCCCTCAACACCAGTGAAGGACATGTTAAGCCAGCAGCACCCAGCCCACCTGCAACCAGCAAAGAAATGCTCTTACCATAGCCACTCATGCTGCTTTGACCTCCATATCCTCCTCCATAACCCCCACTCAGCTGCTGGCTGCCTGGAGCACCATAACTGGATTGGCTTCCTTTTAAGTTAAGCATAAGAACGTAAGAACTTGCCTGTCAAGGCCTGCTCATCAACAAACCCAACCCTCACCCAATCAGCAGCCCCTGCACCCCAGAGCACTACCTCCCCCCTCACACCCAGGGAACTTTTGTTATGTTTTATACCCAGCTCAGGGAAAGTGATTGGGTTTCTAAAGACATCTGCATTACACATAAGACACTCTGAAAGACTTAAAACTTGGCATTAAGTGACCTCACACAGAACTGAGTCATTTATTTGTATACAGTCCCAACAGACTTAACTCCTGCTCCAGACTGGTTGTGCACCACAGCACTGCTGTGGCTCACAGCTAAGAGACCTCTGCTTGGGGTCACTAACAGCTGTTCTTCACCTCATCACTTGTACATCACCCCTACAAAACTTTTCTGCAGTTCAAGTATCAGCATTAGACTTCAAACATTCTGTGATCAGAGTGCTATAAAAGCAGCAGGGTACCCACACACCCCCACCCCAGCACCCTTGACAAAGGAGCACCCCAGAAACCAACCTCACCTTCACCCCCTAACAAAATCAGTCCAGCTGAGTATCAGGAGGGTACCTGACCTTATAGAAACTGCAGCAACTGGCATTTAAGACTTGTGTTGCTAACAGACAGTTTAGACTTTTAAACAATTTTGGGGCTTGCTAGAGCAATTAAGGCAGTTTCTCTCCAGTTCCAAATACGTTTCTCCCTCACCACCAAGACCAAGCTTGAATGGCAGGTCATGTGCCACAGACACATCCTCCATCACCCAACTGTGTCTGGTATCCCAAAAAGGGAGGGGGAAGAAGAAGAAAAGGACAGGAGGCACCTCCCACTTTTGCACCACCACATTCCCAGAAGTCACTCACCCCACCAGCCACACCACACCACAGTTTATTCAACCTAATTGTCAAATATATTCCCAAAAAGGTTTATATACCTGCCAATGTGCTAGTGTTCCAATCCTGGACTACTCCTTCAGATTCCTTGACTGTGTGATTAAGAGAGAATGTTGAATTTCAGTTTTGATGCCAAGCACACAGCAAGCAGGAGCTGCACAAAACGGGCCAGCTTCCTCCAATAGCAAGAGCCTGTTTAAACTGCACTGAGACTGTTACACATACCCATTGCTCCCATCATCTGACTGCCATAGGCACCACCAGTTCCTCCTGCTGTAGAATTCAGGAAGAGTTCCACATATCTGTGTTCTGAAAGAAGAAAGTTTTGCCATGAGAGCACTCCACACCAAGCCCACGCAGCCTGTCTCACTGCAGGTGAAGCTGCAGTAAAATCTTTGGCACTCCAGGGACAGCAGAAGCCCCACACTGCAGTGCTGTCACTTCCCTACCACCACCTATTCCGACTTACGCATATTGGCTTTGTCTTTGGACATCGCAGCCACTGCGTCCTCGTGAGTAGCAAATTCAACGTCTGCCTCTCCGGTTACTCTGCCATCTGGTCCAATCTCAATGTGTACTCTTACAGGGTTCAGAGGTGAGAAGAACTACACACAGAACAGTCACACACATTAAAACGCACCAATGCAACAGCTGGGGTTTACACCAAGCCCTCTTCTCCACAGGGACACTCCCCAGCTACAGTGCAGCTGGCACGTGTCCAACAAGGACCAAGGACCCAAGGCCACGCAGCAGGGCAGGGGGCACCAGTGGACTCACGTTGTAGATGTCGTTCTCCGTGGCTCTGTAGGGCAGACCTCGCATGTGGACGCAGTGGCCAGTCGTGCTCTGGAAGGTGGACGATCCGTCGCCGTACCTGTGGTCCGACATCCCTGCAGAGAAAAGAGTCCATTCTAGGTCTTTCAGATGTATTTTAGTTTCTTTTGACACATGTCGTAAGTTCAGTTACTGTTCCTATTAGAGATCTCTTACCTCTTCCAAATCTATCAGAACCAAACCCATAGCCATCATTATACCCATTGTAGTCATCATAACCTCCATAACCTAGAAACAGATTGGACATGTTCATTTCAACTACACAAAGATCCAAATAAACGTTCATTTCGACTACAGAAAGATCCAAATACACACGTACACACTGCAAACAACAGCTTACAAAGTTTCATTTCTTCTACAAGAACTAAAGCCAAGGACACATACAAACCAGCAGTTACAAAGCAGGGAAGACACTACCAGGTCCAAGTGTTGCTGCTTTTCAGATGAGCAGCTCCCTCGGACTCCGTGCACTTACCTCCTCCGTAGGCTCCACGCCTCATTCTCTCCAAGCTACTTCCTCTACCCAGGCTGTTATACCCGCGCGTCAGGCCGGGCCTGTCGTACGGACCAGGTCTCTGCATTGCCAGCAGCT
>JAOXXN010000191.1:7076126-7091153 GCA_026770055.1 Myrmophylax atrothorax | reverse complement strand
GCTGTTTCACATGATGGAGTTGCCAGATATGGAGCACTTGGCAGACAAAGTGCTATGGGGGAAAAACATCTCCTGAATTGCTCAGCAGTTTGTGCCAGTGCTGGGCAGTGAGGAGGGGGGTGGTAAAAGCACAGGTGAGGGTGGATGTGCCACTGGGCACTGTGTGAGTTGCAGCCAGTCTGTTACAGAGGACAGGAGGGAGCAGGACTCCAAGGTGAGGACACTGATGAAGGACAGAGGAGTGAGTCATGCTGTGAGAAGCTGGAGGACGTTCAGCCCCACGTAGTGAGAGAGCAAGGAATGTAGGATGCCCAGGGCTGATGCTGCAATGAGAATCCAGAGAATTCTGGCAGAAAAGTACATCGGGCCGAGCCTGGTGGGAGAGAAGCAGCTGCTGAGACCAAGCATTCCACCCAGGAATGGTCCCTTCCTCTCTGCAGAATTGGGGTGGAAAGGCATCCCCTGGCTGTCCCTTGCCCCCTGCATGGGGTCCCATGCTCTGCTCCTGCCTCGAGGGAGCACATCCCCCCTGAAAGGGCTCAGGGCAGCTCCAGACTTGCCCCACATATGTGTAGCTGCTCCCAGCCCTGTATCCATGCCCACTTCATACATCAGAAACAAGCCTGAGTCATGGAGGAACATGAAAGCACTCAGGAGTCCTGAGCTTCCCCAAAGCACATTATGCTCCCAAATGCAACTCCCCAGGGGTCACCACAAACTCCAGGCTTGCAGAGGTGTTTACCTTTCTGAAGATGACGCTTTGTATCCCCTAAAGTAGCAGTAGCGGGCATAGAGATAGAGCAGACCCAAGGCTGCAGCCAGACCTGTGGTCAAGAGAGATCACAGTGACCATCTCCAAAGCTTTTCAGAGCTACTTGGAGCCACAGAGGTAACCCAAAGTGAAGGAATAGAGATTCTGTGTCCTCTGGCTCTACCTTCCCTCAGAGATAGAATTACTGCTTAATTTATAGTTCAGAAGGTGATCAGAACCTGAGGACTAAGCCAGCACTCAAGGACACAGATTCAGTGACAAAACAGGTAATGGGATAGTCTCACCTTGATGGAAGAAGAGCCCAGCCTGCCACAGAAGTGCCAGGAAAATGGGAAAATACTCGGAGGAGTTCACCCTGAGGGAAAAGAGGAAGGTCATAAACAAGGAAAGGGAGGAAGCTCTTCCTTTTTTGATTTCCCTAGAAGTTTCATGATGCTGGAGGCTGTTGTTTTTTAGATTTGATTATTGCTATAAGAAGCCTCCAGGTTTGCACCTTTTCCCACAGTTACTATCCCAGTTTTATTCACTGAGATTAAACAGTGGAAGGAACTGGGTCTCCAGGGCACAAGAAATTAAGCAAAAGATGCCCAGGTCAGGCTGTGCAAAGAAAGGCTCTGTGAACCACCCACACTGCCCCTTCCCAGGTGCCACAACTCAAACCCTGTTATCAGTGCCCCAAAACCCCAAACTGCAGGGAAGGTCTGTCCCTCAAGCAGGTAAGGCCAGAGCAGCTTGGGCTTCCTGCAAGAGAGGGAGGGAGCACACAGCTATTTGGTTTGCTTGTGTGTCCCCCAAAGACACAGTAGGACTAAAAGGTGCCAGATGAGGCTGAGTTTAGGCTGACAAAGGAGCAGAGAAGGGGATGGCTGAGGGGATCCTGCTTCTGCTGCCCTGTTGCATTTTTTCAAGCAAAAGTGGAGGCTCCTCCCTCTCTACCTCTCTCCCCACTGCAGCTCTAGCACAGAACTCAGGCAGAGATGCTGGATTGTGGCTATCCCCATCCCAGACCCAGCTGAGATCTTTCTTCGGAGTTTGTCCTTCCCAGCAAGCAGGATTCAGAGCAAGGCTGAAAGCTGCCTGAGATTTGAACATCACTTGGCTAAAACCAGCCTAAGTCTCAGACACGAGAACTATGCCTTTAGGAGCCCTTCACTGTACAGCAGAGATTCCTGCATGGTTTCTATCAGCAGTGGCTGGTTTAGGGCTCAAGAGCCAACCCAACCCTGATGTTGGCTCTTCAACCCACTGATTAACCCTGAGGGAGGTGAGTAACTGCTGAATTACAGTCCTGGGAAAGGAATGTCAGGGTAGGGGAAACGCAATGCCATTACATGTGAGATCTGGCAAACATCAGGTACAAGGAGTTTCTTACTGTGCTCGAAAGATCCTCTCAAATTCAGGTGGGCCTGAGATCTTTGGGGGTGAAATGCCAAACAACCTCCTAGCATAGATCACCTGGAGGAAGAAGTAGGCTGCAGCAAAAGAGAGAAAAGTAGCAGAGGTCAGTCCTGTGGGTGGGCACAGTGGGGTCAGGAGATGGCCAGAGGTTGGGAAAGAAGATCTGTAGAAGATCCTCTTAAACCCACATCCCAGCACAGCAGAGAAAGTTAAAGTAACATCCCAGATGCCTTTCGAGTATGGGAAAGGGATGACCCAGAGCAACAGTGTAACGAGGACTATGCAACCCTGCGCCACCAGCGTTATCTGCTTTCCCTCTTGTGTAATCAACAAATCATTATTTCCATAGATACTGTTACACAATTCTGATGCACTTTGTTACTCAGAGTTTTAAGGGGTTGTCAATCTGTTAGTTTTTTCCCCTTTCTACATCCTGACTGAGTATGGACAGAACAGATAAACCACCCAGTGAATTAAATTGTTGTGCAATGTGGCCCCATGGCTGGGAGATGTTCCGCGTGACCCCCCACACCCCTCCTTCCACCTTTCCACACCTCAGAGCTCTGTGTATGCTCGTATCTACATGCACCTGAGGAACTGCTGTAAATGAAACAAAAGAAATTCTACTTGTTTGTAGAGGGAAGGATCAACCAAGAAATGTCTGAATGGAGGAGGTAGGTCAGTTCAGAAGAAGGGCTTCCCAGGCACTCATTTGGTTGAGTGCTTTTCCAAACCCAGACAAGTTCACTGCCTGAAAAGCAGCAAAGTGTCAGTGCAACAGCAGATATTAAATAAGAAAATGAAAGAAAATCGGAGGAGTTGCAGTGGATTGACCCAGTGAGTTTTTGAGCATGTTCTTCCGAAGGTCCCTACCTTGCTCGAGGACTCCCAGGAGTGTCACAGCAGCCAGCAGATGAATCTGATCCAACATACTGACTCTTACAAACCTTAGAAAATCTTGTTTCTTGCTCAAAAGCTACTCTGGCCAGGTTCAGTACTTGCTGACGTGGCAGTTGGTGGTGGTAGCTGGCAGCATAGGTCTGCTGTAATTAAACAAAGGGAAGATGTAGTCTGTGCTACTTACACCCAGGAGGAGCCTGACTTGCCATTACCATGTGAACTGTGGAAATGGAAATCAGTGGAGACAGATCTAAAGGATCACTTCCTTTCCTGCCTCCGCCCCCCCCCCACCCCATTCCAGGAACGAGCTATGAGAAAGTAGAAAAGCAGAGAGTGAACGTGTGTGAGAGAAGGGAACTGGGAGCTGAATGCACGGACAGATCTCAAAAGCCCAGTAATCTCCTCCCCTGGGGCATCTGCTTTAAGACACAGGCCAAGGCACATCCCTCTCCTCGATGCTGCATGAAGAATCACAGCCCCAGGTGAACTGTTGTGCCCCACCAGAGCACCAGGACAGGCAGAGTTCCAAGGCACATATCCCTGGGTACACATCCCTATGCAGACTCTGGACAGCATGTGTTGGGCACAGGAAATGACTTATGGCCACAACACTGAGACAGTGTCGAAAAAAGGTCCTGTGCCTAAAACCCTCTGCAATGGTAAGACAGGGTGTGATGAAGTATAGAAAGTCTCTAGAGCTGTCCTGGACAGTGATACTTTGTTTGGAGATGGGTCCTGCAGAATGACTGTCAGACACCCAGAGGGTTTCAGAGCCAGCTGTTCTACTGGAAAGACTGGGAGCTGTGCATTTAAGGCTTCTAATCAATCCTCAGCCTAATGAGCTCCCACTGCAAGCACCAGAGACAGTTCTGTGTGGGGAAACCCTGCAGAATTCATCAGGATATAGCAAAAGGAAAATGATGTTTTAACAAGTCAGGAGATGCCCACTTAGCTAATTCTTGTCTAACAGCACAAAGCTGGCACAGCCAAGAGCTGCTGGGACTCCCAGCTTTATTTCCTTCCTCTCCCTTCATTTGAAGAATTCTCCCATCAGACCAGGGAGAAAGGAAAGAGGGTTAAGGCAAAGTCATTGTTGAACACCACTATTATAGAAAATTACATTAAAGCAGTTTACAGGTATTACACTGTATGCCAGATGTCCTTGATGGACTTTCTAAGAAGCAATATGATGGTTCTGATTTTCTGCCTCTCCATATGGTACAAAGGCACCCAAAATGGCTGTAACAATGTCCCGGCTAAGTATTTCTCCAAATAATCAAACACCCTCCCTCCCCCCGTTTTTCATGCACCAGCTCTAAGATTAATTCTTTAATTTCAGAATTCAACCTTTCTCATTCCACTGACTGTTTAGAAATATGAGGAACATTCTTCCATTTAGTTGTCAAAGAAATGAAGAACTCCCCTGTGTCAGCTCAAAAAGTACAGAGGTTTCCCAGTGCTTAACAATGTTTGATTTCCCTCTGCTTCTCTCTGACCACAGCCCACTGGCAAGAGAAAATATAAAGCAAAACAACTGAACAAAAAGGATCTGAGCTTACACCTCCACCAGACAACAGTGCAGCATGAGCTGCATCAACAGTGTCAACTGTGCAAGGGAATGTGGGCCAGGAGGAGCTGCACAGCCTTCCCCAGGACACACCCGCCCTCCAGGTCATCATTAGACACAAAATACTTCTACTATCTTCATCTAGCATAGTCTAAATATAATAAAGGCAGTAGAAGTATGAATGAATAAACAAGCACAGATGTCTCTCCCCTCCTTCTCCCTCCCTCATATGCATAATTTTTCAAGCTGTTTTTAAATTCTTGAAGGGCATGTTTTTCTTGTCCCTGGGTGTCACCATCGGAATTCGCTTTATCTTCCATTCTCACTCGGTGTTTGCAAGGAATAGACACAAGCACCCTCCTCCCAGCACCAAATGCCCTTCAGTGTCACTGGTGGGCAGCCTCAGCACCCTGTGGACCACAGCACACTGCAAAGCCTCACCTGCCAGGGCTGACACAGCCAAACTTCCTCCTAAGCAAAGGCAAGTCCTGAAGTCCCACCTGCAGCTTGGGGTAGATTTTCCGAGCAGGAGCTACTGAAATGTTGTCTCCCACTTCCCAGCTCTGCGCTGCAAGTCACACTGTGTGAACACGGCCCTGCCACGGGGAGGCTGGACGGGTGTGGAGCAAAGTCCTTGCACCTCCCACTGCCTCATTGGAGGCATTTCTCTGTGCCCATACTTGCTTCTGCCACCTCCTCCTGCAGACAATAACTGTTTCTGCCTCCTAATTACCATGGTAGGAAAACACTGTGAGGCAGACTGAAACACCAACAGGCATCAAAAAAATAACGTTGGGAAGAAAAATTATAAACACAAAAGGCATATAAGAGTTTCAAACATCCACAGAATTTGCAGCACAAATTACTCACTAGGAGCAGCAGAGCCAGAAGAAGCCAGAATGCTGAGGCCAGCACTGTTACCTGCAGTAACATTCCCTAGAAATGCATTTCAGGAGTGTACAATGGCCCAAGAGCTTCCTGACAGTGGAAGGTGGAACATTTTGCAGATAAGCAACTTACCCTTCAGCTGTGAAGCTTCATCCTTCCAATTGTGTTGTACAAATGTGGAAGTATTTCCTAACTGAGGTTGTACATTTGCTTTCTTTCCCTTCAAATTCTTTTGCAGCCACTGTATACATCCAAACATGTGACTGTGGAGCTGCTTGGGAGAACAATTACTGTCCTTCTAATGCTCACACAGAAAAAAAAAGAGGGGAGGGCTCATTCAAAAGAATTTCTTCTCATTGGGAGTGTTTTTCTAGCTCAAGAGAAAGAAAGAGAGCTCAGGCCCAAGCAACTCAGTCTGTACAAGGAGCTCCTCAGGGCAGGGTGGTGGGGTTGACATGCCCTTCTGACCCACTCCCCCAGGGAGGCTTCTGTTAACTGAGACCAACTTATCTTGAGATTTTCCTTGAATTCTTGGATTTTACAGCTGTACACAAGAAAAAGCCAATTCATTATCTCACGCCTTAGGAAGACACAGCTGGCTGTGTGTTCCCAGGAACTGGAGAGAACTGCAGATATTTTTGCTCTGTGGTTCCCACCAGGGCTCCCAGCAAGGTGCAAGTTGGCTCAGATCTCCTGAGAGATTTGAAATATGTTCTGGGCTCTGCATTTTGAGATAACCATAAAAACTTTACATGACGAGAATTACCAACTCTTCCTAATACGTGCATCTATACACAGGCTCCTACTCTAAGTAAAAGAGCAAGTGATTGGTTTTGCCACCAACACTGCCTGGCATTACACCACTCAACCCTTGGAATACAAACTCAGTGTGTTTTGGAGATCTGCCTTAAGCCTGTTCTTCCAGACAATTCAGATAGATATTTCTGACATTTATATACCTGTGCCTTATCAAAGAGGTCACATAAATGTTCTCAAATATTTAGTTGTAGCAAAATTTCTAAGGGCCAAACCAATCTCTGTCCTGCTTGAATGCTTCTACATGGAGCAGGACCACAGCCCAACACCTACAGAGCTTCTCATCCCAGTAAAGTGAAGGGATTCACTTTAAACAGGAAAAACATCACAGTAATTTTCTAAAAACCAAGATGGAAAGCTGAGTCTCTAGAAAACTACATAAACAAGTGTATACACTCATTAAGTTTTGAGAATTTTTTTTAAAGTTGGCTTCTAATGGAGTCTGGTGAGCTTTATCTCTATGTGTATTAAATCTGACTGGACAGCACATCAGTACAAAAGCTATGTCAAAATTCTTCCCTTAATCTGTCAGCTGAAGGCACTGATCCATGCAAATGAATAATACCCCTTCTTTTACAATCAACATCTGTTAAAAATATTAATTAAATCCCCTTCTTGCCCTGCCTTGTGTTGTGTTATTTTCACACAGGGAAAGTGTTTTTTCACGTTTTTTGCCTATTTCCCTACTCCCTGTTTCTCAGAATGACAGAAATAGCAAATAAACAAAAAGGAACAATGCAAGAAAGGCAACTGCACTTCTGAGTAGCTTGAAGAACAATAAATCTCTGGAGTGATAAGTGCATATGGCAGGGAGGGGGAGGATTTCCTTTTGCAGAGGGACAAACAAGCCTTTCGAACATCTTTGGCAGCTCTTACGTTAAGACACACTTAGTATTATCCTATAATGATGAGGGGGAAAATTGCAAGGCTACAGAGTACATCAAAATACATGAGACTGAAGATGGGTCAGGGGGTACAGCTTCTCTTTTTCTAAATCATGGAGGTGAAGAAGTAGAACTATTCAGTGTTTTTGTCTTGTTTCTACAGAAAGCCAGATGCTGCTCAGCCCTACCTGGTTATGAGAGAGCACTGGGCAGGGCATCAGAGTGGGACAGAGTGAGGGTAGCTCTAAGGAGGCATTTTCCAGGGGGCAGATTGTTGTTCCTGACAGCTCTCCTGCAAAGGAGAGACCCTTTGCTTTCCAGACATGGGGAAAGGATCAGGAGAATTCACCTGAAGTGGGGAGGTGTTTCTGTGTAAACCATAACTGCAGGAATGGGGCAATCAGGAGGGCAGTGGTCCCTCTGCCTGATGGAGACTTTTCCCACGGAAATCCTGTCCCACATGGGGTTAAAGGAATGAGGTGGTTTGGGGGGAGGTCTGCAGTAGGTCCTCATGGATCTGATCTTCTCTCTTTGCTTAGTACTGCAGGACTGTGCCCAGTGGAATCTGAGTCCTGCTGAGTGTCCTGCCTTGTGTCATCCTGTTCATAACCCTGGACCACAGCTCAGTTGGACACACACAGAGGGTGAGATTGCAGAGACAAGGGTTGGCACCCTGGAGGAGCTGTGGAAGGGCAGAAGGCCCTGGGGGCAGCGCAGCTGGATGTGTTGGTAAACAGATGGATATTCCTGTAAAGCTCCTCTGACATCAGCAGTGTCAAAAAGTTTTGAAATGTATCTTTGGAATGAACCAAAGGCAAATGCTGCAGGGGATTGCAGGCTGTCACTTGAACTGTTGTTCTTTTGACTCTTCCACTGTTTTGCTCCCAGAAGCACAAGTGATGTGCTGGGCACGGAACAGAGCTGATGTACTGGGGATGTTGCCAGCAAGGGGCACATAGCTGGGCTGGGGACAGTCCCTGGGGACAGGTGCCACAGGAGTGGCCATGTGGAGCCCAGATACGTGTGAGGGCTGCCCCAGCTCTGCTGTGCCCCAGCAAGGGCAGATAACTCCTACCCCCAGCATCTCAAGTTGGGGGGCACCATTTAAGGTACCAGAAGTGCAGACTCCTTATGAGCCTTTCCCTTTCTGTCCCAGCTCCCGGGTTGCAAAGCTGGGCCAAGAGCAGTCCCAGAGGTGCCACTGGGGACCAGGAACCCCTCCTGGCTCCAGTCTTCTTCCAGTACCTTCTGAGTGACTTCAGCCTCCCCAGTTATCAGTGCTGGCCCACAGAGACAGGCAGTGAGGGAAACCAGGACAGACAGACAGACAGAGTCTGTAGGATAGAAAATCTTACTCTTCATGGAGGTCTTTTAGAAGTGTCAAGAACAGGCAGCTTTGGCCAAACATGAGAAAACAGCTCCCAGCAGTCACAAAATGGTGACCAATCCCACAGTGGGACAAAGGACTTGCTTTAAAATCAGCTGGGTTTATTTTTAGGGTGTGAAGTGGTTGCATGATACAATTGTGTAAGGGAATTGAATGACCAGAAACAGTGCTAACTACCGGACTTGCCTGCACACCCTTGATTTTAACCACTGGGAGGCTGAAATGGCCATTGAAGTGATGTCAGTTTGGTGACTCCCTGCCTCCTGAAGCCTGGAAGCAGGATGGACAGTGACTGTAAGTCTGACAAGAAGAGGATTCATTGAGTGACACTGGGAAGTTACTGAGCTCCTGGTCGGAGCTGTTCTACCAGCACCCTGGAGCTCTGCTGGGCAAAAGGGCAGACAGAACCTGCTGTCATTTGAGGATTTCTGGTAGCCTTTTGCACATAAAGTCTTCCACCACTTCCAGTTTCCCATCACAATTCCACTGGCCTCTTACAGCGAGGTGCATTGAATGTTTAAGGAAGACTTTGTTAGTGAGGCAAATCCCTCACAAGCCATCACACTTTCAATATATTGTCCTCAAACAAAGTGGTTTTGATCTGTACCTGTGAGAGCAATAAATGAGAAGGACAGTGCTGGGACAGGGATCTGCTGCCCATGGCATCACACTTGAGAAAACCCATTTTCCAGCATCCACCTCTCTGCTCCTTGTTGCACAGGACTGGGATGTTGTTTAGTGACTTTACATGTCTTGAAGGTAGCACAGATGTTAAGAAAATTCTCAGTGCCCAAGTCAGTGCTCGATGCCTCCTGTCTGTGCAGGCTTCAGTCCCAGCACATTCCCTGCCTCCTACCCCTGCGTGATCAGAGCAGGCTTTTGTCTGGGTCCGGTGTGGCAAAACGAGTTGAGCACAGCACACAGGAGCCTGGGCTCTGGTGTTTGAAAGCCCTGCTGTGAGTGCTGCTCATTGCCCTTTTACATCAAAAGTCAGTGCTTATGCTCAGCAACTGCAGAGATCCAAAATGGATCCATTCTGGTAGTACTGGACTTATCAGGGACCAGTGTTTAGGTTATTACGAAAGCAGGCAGAAAAACCTCCACCCATAATTTTCAGAGGTACAATGTTTACAATAGATACACCGAGTCAGCTACTATCTACAGAACTTTTTATTTAATTGAAAATCAGTTCAAATTCCTCCCAAACTCCTCTAATGATTAATCCTTTCAGTATTTAACATTTCTTGTAGCAGTGATACTCTGAAACTTAAATATAGGGTTTCTTAGCTAATACATATAGATTTTTTATTACATATATTTTATTACATATAAATTTTTATTATACAGATTTTTAATACACATACATGTATATATATAGATATAAGATCTATGAAGAGCTGTAAATTAGATCCTGTTTTTTAATCAGTTAAAAAATCAGTTAACAATTAGAAAAGTGTTTTAAGTTAAATTTAATTTGGAGATTTTTAAGTTTGCCTCAGATTTACATCTTTATATTCATGAAGGGAGGAGGATTTCTGATTCTTTTTGCTGCCTTGTAAAGAAGTACCAGAAAACATCCCCTAAGAAAAGTCTATCTACAATTGCAGAAAGCTCACAGCTCACCCCACTTCTACCTTGGATGAGGGCTGTCCAGCAGAAACAAAAGAGAAGACTCTTGTCACTGAGTTGATGGATAGATTAAAAATATATCTGTTCAAAGGATGAAGTCTTGGATTAAAATAATGACAGAAGGGAATGTTGAGCTTCTACAAAGTAAGTCAGTGACTGATTCCAGTTCCACGTAAATGCACTTGCAAAAAGGAGTCTAGTGGGGGAAATATTAAGAATCAATGGAAGAAATGAACTGGAAATGTAAAACCAAAATAGTGAGCTTGTTTGATATGCACTGGACAGTTTGTTTGACATTGGATAGTTATAACCCACAGTTTCCATATGCAGGCAAGCAAGGGGACAGCTCAGCCTCTTCATCTTGGAGGGTTAGAACACTCTGAAATAATTCAAGCTCTTACACAGCCCAGTTTCTTGAGGGAAAACTAAAGAATGATATTTTTGACTCTGGAATTTGTGTTTGAGAACACCAACGTTCCCTAAGGCACAGCTGATGTTTTTTATTAATTTTAATCAGATCTATCCCTTCATTCCTCCTCATTCTTTTGAGTTTCCACTGAACTTGGTAGCAGCTTGCCTTTATAATTTGATCTATTTCTTTCAGTTATGATACTCTTCCCATGACTAATTCAAGTCTTGAGTGATAAAATCTAACTCTGAGCTATTTGACTTGAAAATGAAAGCAAAGGTTGTCATTTCCACTTGTGTAAACCCAACCATTCCTTTCTCTCTCATGGAAAGCATTTCTATGACTGACTAAACTACCTTCATTTCCCTATCTGCCCATATATCAAAGAGAGCCTCTCATCCCCCAGCTCCTGCTTGCTTTAATAGGCAGCCAGTTCTGAAATAAATCCCCACTCTCCACTCCCTTGGGTTTCTACATTAGAGAGTTTCTGCATCTCCTGATGCTACAGAGGATACTGTGCTTGTTGCACTTGCACACAACCACAGTGCTGCTCCTCAGCCCCTGACACACCGTTGCCCCCAGGCACATTGTTAGAATGGTCATGTTTAGGGAGTTTTAACAGTTTCCAGCTCTCCATCCAGCTGAACTGAAAACTGGGGTGAAGCAAAGCTCAGGACAGAAAAGAACAGCAAGAACATCACACTCCTAGGGCTATGCTGATCACTGTTGATACTCTGAACTGGGAGGAAACCCAGATTCTCACTTGTATCATCTTTGGATGACATGCTCTTGCCTAGACCTGCTTCAAAAAAGGTGCTTTGATTTCTGAAATAACACTAAGCATGGTTTCCTTTCATGCCCCCATAATCAAACAGCAGTTGCTACAAGGCCCAAACTCGGTAGGTAAGCCCAGAGGACAGGCTGTTCCCCTGGAGTGAGTTAGGATGGGCAAAATTATTTGGGGTTAATACAGTCATTGGATTCCTTGCCTCCACTTTGTCATGAACAAGCAGCTCCAAAGCAGAGCCCTTGGCCTGATGCCAAGGAGGGATTCAGGGATCTCATAGTGCTTGTGGGTGATATGGACAGCCCTGGCTTCCCATCCAAAGGATTTCAGATGTCTACAAAGATAATATGGACCCCACAGGCTGTGTCTCGGGTTCACCCTACACTTCAGGGACCTCCTGGGTCAGATACAATATAAACAAAGACATTGTCATGAAAGAAACCTCCAGTACATCTCCACAGTGCTCCTTCTGCCCATTACCAGATGCTTTCAGGCAAAGGCTCAGACTGACAAGAAGTGAATGAAAGGAAATTTTCCTCTGTAACCACTAAAACGAGGGAGGGAATGCACTCAGCACTGTAACATTACTTTGATTTTGCCAGCCACGGCAATGCAAGAAAATGCAGCATATTCACACAGAAACTTCTGGAGGATCACCAGGTTGGACCTGCTGAGGCCACCTTTGCTGCACACAGCTCTGCACAGCGGGCTGGAAGCAGCGGCTCGCTGTGGTCCTGCTCTTCATCCTGCTGCCACATCTGTGCAGACTCACTGCTGTCCCTGGGCACAGCATGGCTTGGCACCCGGGCACTCCGTGGGGACAAAGTCCTTGGCATCCTCTTTGTTCCTGCTGGGCTCCAGAGGCCGGGAGCCCCGGCACCACCTCCGGGGCCGGCACTAATCCTTTCCTAGGAGATGGTTATCACAAATACAAGCAGCAGCAAATCCCATAAGCCCTTCACTCCTGGCCGCTTTGCTCCCAGCAACCGGAGATGGGAATCTGTTCACCGTTTCCAACCAGCTAACACTGGGCATCCGGGGGCTCGGAAGTGCCTGCATTTTGGGGGGATGTTGGCAAAGGGCTGCCAGGAGCTGGGACCTCCTTCTAGACAGAGAAGTTTTGGAGACACACCTCATTCCCAGGCACAGCTGGATCCTTCAAAACATAGGGTTTGCTTATCCCCTTCCTTTTTGGCACAGAATAGAGCCTTTTTCTGCTGAAAAGAGCCGGAATTTCAGCGCGGCTCTGCAGGGACTGGAGTGCAGGCGAGGCCAGGAAGGACACGAAACGGGGCCCCAAACCACACGCCCTGTGCAAGTGCCTGGCGCCGTCTTGGGGGGAGAAGCCCAGGCTGGGAGGGAGATCCATAGTGCATTTTTGCCACCAGAAGGCAGCGGGGAGCTGCGGATGGGAGCGGCGGGTTCGGCAGGACCTGCCCCTGGGAGAAACAGAACCAGGAGCTCCTCCCGCCACTGCCTGGTTATGGTCCCCTGGTCCAGCCCCCCCTTGCTGTCCTTGGGAAAGCATAGGAGACATCAGCTTACAGAGAGACTAATTTTCTTATCATTTTCTTTGAAAAATAAATGTGCATCAACCTTTTGGGTTTTGTTGTGGGTTTGGGTTTTTTTGGTTTTTTTTGTTTGTTTGTTTGTTTTTGGTTTTGTTTTTTAAATGAACAATAACTAGACAAGACAGGAAAATAAAAACATAAGAACAGGAAGGTGGCGTTGGTCTCCAGGGGCTGGGATGCAGAAGCTGCCACAGGCTGGTGAAGCTTTAGCTGTGCAGGAAGGGATGTCCTGACTGCAAAGGGAGGGATTCCAACCTGGGATGAATGTGCTGGAGATCTTCTGGCTGCTCCTGGGGCAGAACTTCTCTGTGGATGCACAGACTAGCTTCCTGCCAGACAGGGTTAGGTCAGAAGACATCCCAAGCAGTGGAAGGAAACACAGACTGCTGTGGTTCAGGGATCCAAACCCAGCCCTGGCAAGGCAGCAGGGAGAGTGCACCAACCCAGGCTGTTGGTTATTGCAGGGACCGTGGTGGGTTTATCAGCTTAGTCAGAATCTGGTGTCAGGAAATGGCTTTTAAGTAATTTCCATTTATAGGGAAATATTTTCACCTGATTATTAAGAAATTTACATTCTAACTGAGAAATGGACATAAACCCTCAGCACACAGAGAGGGTTTATGCTGTCATCTGCTGAAACCCTCCTGGGGTGAGCACAGGTGTGGGCCCTCCCTAGCACGGTGCCTTGAGCAGGGACTCTGCAGCACTGCTTGTTTTTGGAGAGGGAGATAAATGTGCCAAGTCCCTCAGCCCTGCAGCTCCAGTCTGTGACCCAGTGGTTATTAGGGATACACTGAGTGGCTGCAGTGCAGCTGTGCTGTGTCCCTCCCTGAGGGCACATGCTCCTTCTCACATCTCACACATGGCTGGGAAGGAGCTGTTTCTGGGAAGGGCCTTTCTCTGGCAGGGTTGTTTCTCAGAAGCAAGTCCCTCCTGCACATTGCTGACTTACAGAGCTCTTGATGGCAATTTAAGAGGTTGTCAAGCTCAGTTTTCCACCTAGACCATCCACCAGAAGACAATGCCCCATACCAGGGGCAACTGAATAGGTCGTATGTCCCACCCGGGCTGTTCTGACTGACAGTGGAGTATTTCAGCACCAACCTGCCTTGATCAGCATCACTGCATGCTGGAGGTTCAACTCCACGAGTTGTTCAAGCATGCCTACATCTGTACTGCTCCTATAAAAAAGCCAGACCTGCTAATTCAGCAGAGATAAACCACATGTCTTTCAGCTGATGTTCTTTCAGCCAGGACAGGTGCCTGGCACCACCCATGGCACAGCCACATCAGCAGGCAGGAGGAAGCCACATGGAATGTGGTGTGCTGGTAATATAAAGAGAAACAGCCTCAGTGTAAAACCACATTAAGTGAAAACAGTAGAGAAGTGTAAAAAACAAGGATCAAAAGCCAGCATGCAGAGTACCGACCACATCTGGGTTTCTGTCTTCCTTCAAAGAAGAGAGTGGTGAGGGTTTTTTGGTCAGACATAGACTAAGACCCACTAAAATCACTGAAATGTTTGCATTCTGTTAACCAGCCTCTGCAACTCCAGGAGCTGACGATTGCAATGGGGAGAGTGGGCCATCCGGAGAAGTTAAGTGCTGTTAATTCCGTGTTTATTGACTTCAGTAAACTGGGATTAGGAAGGACCAGAGGTTCGAGGTGGCCTTGTGCTGTTTACATGGCATGTCAGGAATGCAGCAGCTCTGCTGCGATTTTGCTTGCATTTTTGCTGGGGAAGGCAGAGGGAGCTCTGTGCTGAGGCCAGCTCAGTTATCCCAGGGTTGCATCTGATCTCAGATGCCTGGCATCTCCTGCAGGGCAGGAGGAGCTTGTGTTCCCTGAAGTCAAGGGGTGAATGGGGTGTGGATGTTGGGCCCCTGGAAAATTCTGGCCATGGCACCTTGCCATGCCCTAGAGCAATCTTCCTCCCTTCCCTCCCTCCCTCCCTCCCTCCCTTCTTTCCCTCCCTTCCCTTCCTTCCTCCCTCTTTCCTTCCTTCCCTCCTTTCTTCTT
>JAOXXN010000191.1:7025132-7043308 GCA_026770055.1 Myrmophylax atrothorax | reverse complement strand
GATCACCAGCCCAGGGCACTCCGTGCCCTGGGCTGGTGATCACAGTGGGGTTGGATCAAGGGTTGGATTGATGATCTGGGAGGTCTTTTCCAACCCAATCCATTCTATGATTCTGTGATACACGGTCAGAGGCTGCTGTGTTGGACACCTCTTGTTGTCATGGATGGCACCTGGGGTTTGTCAGCTTGAGGAATCCACAGTGAGGCACGTGGTGCTCCTGCCAGCTCAGTGTGTTTATGTCCACGCTGAGCACTGTCTGCTTTGCTCACATGAATGAAATGCAGCTCAGGTGATGATGTGACGTGCAGGAGGTGCAGCCCCTCAGTGGCTCTTTGTCAGACTCTGTGTCAAAGGACTGAGTCTTACTCACATCCCTTGCTTTCCACTGTTCCTGTAATGGTGTAAATGCATCAGCTTTTCGGGTAATATGTTTAGGCAAAGCTGGATAGCAGTGATCTTGGAAGTTCATCTTTAATTGGGAAATTGAGTAGGCTGGGAAAATGGGAATACATTCCTGTATCTGATCTTGTGACAATGGTAATGACTGACTTGACGTTACAAGTAAAATTGATGGATTGTGCTAATGAAACCATGGACAGTGTCCCAGAGGACCACTCTGCCTTACAGGATGCTGATGGATGAGAAAATTAATGCTGAAGGGATTTTCTTAGTGAGTAGCAAGCTATGCCTCATTTCATCACTGTGTTGGGTTTTTTGGGTTTTGGCAGAAGAGAACAGGTTTTTCTTGCCTTGAGAACTCTGTTGGAGCAGCTTAATATGTAGATAGTTTGCAGTCTGACTTGTATCTCACATGCACCTTGTTGTTTTCCCCCACCCCCCAAACCAGATTATTTGGATAGACAAAGACTAACTGGGTAAGAACTTAATCTTTTTTTTTTGGGGTCAAAGCAAAGGTGAAAGGAGGATTTTGTCTCGAGCAACTAAAGTCACAATGTCCCCAGGAATCCGATATCTGAGTGTTATGACTGTTAAAATCCATAGAGATATAATAGTTCCTGTGTGTTTTTATAGACAGAAACAGCCTGTGATGGGTATTCGGGGTCTGTATCTTTTTCTGGACTGCAGTGAGTGTAAATTACAGACATGGGTGGTTTAGTGTCAGGCTGGGTGGCTGCATTTGTTGCAAATGGTGTAGTGCAGCAGCAAAGACTTAGTGCAGATTGAAGTCCTCATTGCCTTGAGTTCTCTATGAGAGTTGTATTTACAGCAGTGACCCAAATGGGCATATATTCCATTTTAATGCAGAAAATATGAGAATATGTTCATTGTACAAAACTAAGTTACTGCTTTCATATAAGTTTCCAGGGAGTGTTTTTCCCCCTAATACTTAGAATTAAGAAGGATCCAGTCCCAAACTTTGAGTGATTTGACTCATCATAAGACCTTGGGCAAGTTACTCATCCACCTTGAGCTTCAGTTTTCCCGGTGGGAGTATTTAAGTAAACAGTGAGAAGCTTGCTGAAAACCACATTTGTGATTGAGTTGAGGCTTCCTTGCTCTCTGTTGTTCTGCCTTTATACAAAAAGTAAATTTCCATTATTATTTCAAGTCAGTATTTGAAACTTTCAATCAAGATCTGCTACTCCAAGCTGGAGACTTGGTGTTCAAATTAAGAGGTTTCAAGTTCCAGCCTCCTCTCCACATTGTACCTCACCTCATTGTGCTCGATCTTCTGCTGACCTTACTACTCTGCTGCTCTTTCCAAGATCACAGTCTCCAGGGAACCTGCAGTCTGTCCCACAGATAAAAATAAGACTTTACTGCTACCTGTGCAAGCATTGAACAAATAGTGGGGGTTTTCTGCTGTTACCTATGCAAGCACTAAACAGATGGTGTTCTTTGGTTTTTTCCTTTCCCCCAAAGATCAGCTCACTGTAGAGTGTTTAAAAAAATAGCAGCAATGAATTGTGAACCAGTCCTTCTGTCCTTAAATCAAAGAATGCTGTTGCCCAGGCAAGTGTGTAAAATTCTCCTGGTAATTTATGCTGGCCCTATATACAACCTCTTACTTGAATGCTGAGACCTTGAGGTTTCCCCTGTTTTGTCTTGGATGAGACAGTTTTCCCCAGGGCTTGGAGCACTGCCTTGTGAGGACTGCAGGTAATATTCCTGCCTTGAGGTTTGTTTAAGGAACTGCTTTTCTGCCTTCTGAGAGAGCTGCTGTTCAGTGACCCACAGACAGGTGGCCCTTGGTAGGGATTCCTCTCGAGTGTCCTGCTGAGGGTTCCAGGGGCCGGGAGCTGGTGGGATCTGTCCCGCTTTAAACACACTGTGCTGTTGGAGCAGCGTCTGCCGTGCGGGTTTGTCTGTGTTGGTGTAACATTCCGGCACCAGCAGAGCACAGCTCTTCCTGCAGAATGCACCCGAGGGAGGGAACAGTTTATAGTCACCTTTGATGTGTGCCTGAATTGTGCTTTCAGAAGCTTTTGAGGCCAATAGAAAGAACTTTCTAGTTGAAAGAACACTGGCAGGAAAGAGTAGCTGACCAGAGGCGCCCGGGCTCTGGCTGTAAAACTGTTGCTGTAGCCGCTGGTCGCTTCTAGGTGGCACCACGAGAAAAAGAATCTGCCTTCTCCAGCTGTGAGAAGCCAACTTTGGAGCTGGTTGGGGTTCTGGTGGTCCGAGTGCAGAGAGGAGCAGCTGGGAAATACTTGAGGAGAAAGGAGGAAAGGAATAAACATGCTCTGCTGCCACAGAACTCGCTGAACTCTGGTTTTCCACAAGTGTGAAGCAATGGTAGCTGAGTGACAAATTGGGTTTGCTTCAGTGCCAGAAGTGTGATTGTGTACAATATTTATATACACCCTTCTTCTCTAAAAGTTGTAATCACAAGAGAATCATTCATTTTCTCTAAATATTTAAATGTGAAACTGCTCTATAAATATTTAAGTGTGAGACTGCTTTATACAACAGTCTCATGGAGCAATTATACCATGTGCACATAGGTCAAATAAAATGCAGGGGTTTATTCTCATATAAAATTTGATTTCGTAACATTCTTCAATATTTTCTTCGTTTTGGATAGGAAAAATCGTAGCATATCCCAGTTCACAGCCATTTCTCAACTTTTTTTTTCTTGTCAGAGTATGTGGCAGCCTTTTAGTCTGAAGGAAGGGGTCTCGTTTTGAAGTAATTCATATTTTTGAAAGTTTTCCCAAAGAGATCATAGTGAGGAAGTTCATCTCCTGTGCTGGCTTGGAAAACAGAATCTTATCAAAGCAAAACTGTAATCTTGCGGGTGTTTTTTTTTTCCTGAAACGTTTTATTCAGAGCTAGATAACAGAAATAAAAATCCACAGAAATAAAAATCCAAATCTATGAAATACAGAAACTACATAACTAAAATATGCCCTTTTTTTCAGCAGCTCCATGAGACTGTGAAAAGAAAGCTGGACAGTGCTGCTTCCCCTCAGAACGGAGACCAGCAGAATGGTTATGGCGATGTATTTTCTGTGTCCAAGAAACTGCGTCGCGATGATGGGCTTGGAGTGAGTGGTTCTTCCAATGGAATGCCCCCTGTGTCTCCACTCCATCATCTTGACAAGAAATCTGGCAACGGAGATTCCTTACAGCTGAACGGGAAACATCCCATGGGGCTGGACGGCATCACCAAGAAGTGTCTTCCAGATTCTGGCCTGCAGATGAATGGAGGTGCTGATGCTGATGATTCATTTCCTCTGAGTTTGAACAAAGAGTTGAAGCAGGAGCCTGTAGATGATCTTCCCTGTATGATTGCTGGGGCAGGGGGTTCCATATCTCAGAATAACTTGATGCCTGATCTTAATCTAAATGAGCAAGAGTGGAAGGAACTTATTGAAGAGCTTAATAGATCAGTGCCCGACGAAGACATGAAGGATCTCTTTAATGATGACTTTGAAGACAAAAAAGATGCAGATTCTTCAAATTCAGCTGCACAGACTCCATTGCCACAAGATATTAACATAAAGACTGAGTTTTCCCCAGCACCCTTTGAACAAGAACAGCTGGGATCTCCCCAGGTTAGATCCACTTCTTCAGGTTCAGCATTTATTGGTGCTGCTTCTGTACCTGTAAGTGCCGCTTCTCCAGCGGTTGGTAGTTCTCAGGCCATGTTCCAGCCTTCCAGTCAGTCAATGACTGAAAATCCTAATCAGCCCATGATGCAGGCATCAAACCACTCTCAGAACGTCCAGAGGCCTCTCCCCAGTGTGTTGTTACCTGGGAAGGGTCCAGGAGGTGCCAAAGAAATGTCTTCTGCTCATCAACTTCAGCAGATTGCTGCCAAGCAGAAGAGAGATCAGATGCTGCAGAACCAGCAACAAGCTTCACAGGTCCACCAAACAAATCAGATGTCTACGTGGCAACAGCCTGGGACTTCCCATAGTCCTCTGGCTGTCCCATACACCATGGAAAATCCCACTAGCCCATCAGTTTATCAGCCAGACTTCAACAATCAGAAACTCATGATGCCTAATTTGGGAAATAAAAGCTCACCGAGAGCTGGAGGCAATTACCATGTGAACATTTTGGGCCATCAGCAAAACAGCTTGAACCAGAACCCTGTGAATAGTCAGGGCTCTATGCTGGACTATGGGAACACCAAACCTCTTTCCCACTACAAGGCAGAGTGTGAGCAGGGGGTCACAGTCCCTGGGCAGAACAAGCCCCCCATGCTGGCCTACATCCAGCAGCGCCAGCAGCCCCCGCTGCCCCACGTGGGCGACGACCAAAATGGGATGATCCTGTTGAAACCCAAGTCTGGAAACATTGCCTACAGGCTGCCACACAGCCAGGTGAATGTCCTGGGGTTTGTTACGCTTGTTCAGTAGCAGATTTAAGGTTGTTGGGTAGGTAAGGCTGGAGTAGAGATTACTTGGTGTGGTTTCAAATGTTTTCATTGATTTTAAAGAGGAAACACACTGAGGTTAGCTCAGTTGGTTAAAACTTGGTTGTAATAATGCCAAGATTGGAGGTTCAATCCCCTACGTGGGCCATTGACTTACGAGTTGGACTCGATGATCCCTGTGGGTCCCTTCCAGCTCAGAATAGTCTGTGTGTGTGAAATTGTAATACACAGTAAGGTGGGACAAGACTCATGAAGTCTGTTTTCCACTGGGGACAGTTTTTAATGCTGGATTGTAGGTCATGTGGCAACGTGTGATTTCCAGCTTAATATACTTTGTGGGCAGCAAATTGTGTTGTGCTTCACAGAAACTTCTACTTACAAAGATAAATAGATGCTTTGTAAACTTCTGACTAAAATAACTCACGTAAAACTCTAGTGTTGGACAATGTTCTCAAAGAAGCTTTGATTTCTTTACCTTGTTTTTAGTCCCTACTTGTGTCAGAGGTGGCTTGCTATAAAAAGACCTGCTTTTGAAGAGAGGTGGAAGTTGGGGCTACATTCGTGATTTCTTGGGTGTTCCTTCAGGCTTTCAAATCTAAGAATTTGTTATTCATTGAGTCTCTGGGGATTTGAGAAGCATGGGATAGGAAAGAAATATATCATTAAGAATGAATAACAGTAATATTTGTCTGCTTGAAGCATGTGCTTCAGCTTTTCCTGTAAATGAAAATTCCAGATGGTGCTTCTTTGCCTTGCATGAAACTGTTACTACAGGTATGCTGCAGGTGAAAATTTATGTAGTGGGTGGAAGTAGAAATTCATTGGGATTCTGTAACATGTGCCTGCAATGCACATACAGGAGGGCTTGTTGGGAAAAAAGGTCTTTGTTACAAGGGTTAAAGCTCTTCCAGCGAAAGCTGTTGGAGATCCAACTCTAGTTGTATGTTCACTCAACAAAACAAAAAAACTGTGAAAAAGATCTGATTAGTGATAAAGACCACACCAATGTACTAATAAAAATTTGAGATCGATGTGTGGTTCATCAAGTACTAAAGAATGTGCCTCTTTAGAAGCTGGCAGAAGTAACAGTCTAAAAACATTTTGATGGAAGAAGAGTAGAGACAATTGTGTATCACATCTACCCCTCACTGAGAAACAGGCTGACCTCGTGTCTGCACTGCCACACTTGCACTGAATTAACAGAAATACTGATGAAAGCTGGAGAGTTTCTCAAAAGCTTACACGTAGAACAACTTAGCACAGCATTACTTACAATTGGCTCATGATTTCTTCTGAAACTGCAGAGTGAGAACCAACAGCCAAATGTGTTATCTGAATTCTAAACTTAAACATAGTATTTATTTGTGTAATTAGAGATGAGGCTGAATTGTGCTTAAAAATGATGAAAATTGTCAAATTTCAAGTGGATTTGCTGGTACAAAGAGGACAGTGTCAGATCTTGAATGATAATCATTCAGTGTTATTTTTGCTTATCCCAAGTTCCAGTCTCAAAAAAAATAGCAGACTTAATGAAAAAATAATAATATCAGGCTTATCTCTAGTAATATTTTTGTCTATGGAATATGGTGATGGTTTCATTGTTGGAAAAATATGTTAAGATCCATTTTGACCAGTGAAAGGCTTCACTTGCAAAGAGTAAGTACTCTGATAGTAAAATTTAAAAAAGCAACTTTAGGAGGGGCAACAAAACCTTGCTGAGTTAAATGTTAAAGTGGCAGAATTTAGAGGCAGGACTTAAATAAATGTTTCATATAATGGAAGTTTAAAATTTAGTGTTTGGGAAGCTGCTGCCAGAGTTAACTGAAGCTGGTGTGTTTGAAGTGCTGTTGGTAGCTGGCTGAGAGAAGCACACAGAGCTGTGCTCTCCTGTCTGAGCTGGAATTTGGGAAGTACTTTGAGACTGAAGTTAAAGCCTCTATTCTTCAGTGTTTCAGAGTTTCAGACTGTAACTCCAAACTGGCAGTTCTGTGTCTAGCACTGGATAGGTGGGTGTTTGGCTGTCTTTAATTAGTTGAACTTCCATGAGAAGCTCTGCAAGTGAAGAAGCTGTTGCGTTTCTGTAACTCACGCCACTTTTCCTCTGTTCCTCAGGATCAAACCCCTTCTCCCAACGTTCCTCGCGTTCCCGTTTCTGTCCCGGGCCCTGGGGTGGGTGCCCAGGCTCCAAACGCCTCCATGGCAGGGAACCACAGCAGCTCAGCTTATCTCAGCAACCAGCAGCAAGCAGCAGTGATGAAGCAACACCAAATGCTGATGGACCAGCAGAAGCAGAGGGAGCAGCAACAGAAGCACCTGCTCCTGGAGCAACAGAAGCAGCAATTCCTACTGGAGCAGAGGCAGCAGCATCTGCTGGCAGAACAGGTGAGAGGGGCCAGCTGCTTTTTGAGTTTGTGCTGATTTGCTTTGGTGTGTGAAACAGCATTTGATGTTTTAGAATCAGAGAAAGGTTTGGATTGGAAGGGACCTTAAAGATCATCTTGTTCCAAAGCCCCTGCTGTGGGCAGGTACACCTTCCATAGACCAGGTTGCTCCAAGTCCCATCCAGCCTGGCCTTGAAACACTTCCAGAGATGGAGCAGCCCCAGCTTCTCTGGGCAACCTGTGCCAGGGCCTCACCACCCTTATAGTAAATAATTTCTGCCTGATATCTATCTGAATCTAACCTTCCTCATCTTAAGGCTATTTCCCCTTGTCCTATCACTACATGCCCTTGTGAAAATTCCCTTTCCAGCTCTCTTGTAAGCCCCTTTAGGTACTGGAAGGTGCTCTAACGTCTCCCCCCATCAGCTGTCCATCAGAAGCTTTAAGAAAGAAGGAAATGATGCAGTCTCTGAACTGAAAATATGTGAAAGACTATTTTGTGGGGAAGGTAGCTGTAGAATCTGCAGGATTGTGTTGCTGTGGCTGTACCAAGTCCTACCAATGGCTTTTTTATCACCTGGAGACATCCATTAAAATTGAGGATTCAATCGAGATGACAGAAGAGCCCCTTCAGTTCTGGAGCCAGTGCAGATAAAATATGGTAATGTGGTTGACAGTGTCTTATTCAAAATTGTGTGAGTGTTGGTAAAGACACGTTTTTGATATTTGGGTTAAAACAATTTGGACTAAGGGAATACTGTGGTGGAATTACATTATCAAAGACTGAAAGACAGAAAATGCCCAAATCATCAATTAAATCATATTCCCTGTGCAAGTTCTGTGATCTCTGAACTTAAAATACGTTTTAGTAAGTCCTTCAGTCTTTGGTGACTTGTATGTTACTCAACATCAAAGATGACTAATGGTTGCTCTCCCAAAATGTTAACAAACAAGTATTCTTTGGGAGCAGGTGGTGAGAAGGAAAACATGGGGTGTGACCTCCTGCTTGTGGTTTTGCATCACTGGTGGGTGGTGATTATTAGAGCTCTGTTAGAGCTCTTAGAGCTCTGGCCCAGTAGGTTTCCTTAGCTCAGGGATGGACCTAAGAGGTGTCAGACCTCTCTGAACAGTGGGGTGTTGTAGTAACAGGGTGGTCAGTAGCACATCTCAAACACAGCGATGAAATAGTTTTTTTCCCTACCTTTTTGTCTCTGCTTGGCCAGCACCTGTTGCTGCTGTAAGTATCAGTATTATGCAAATACTTCATTCATGCCCTAGTTATGGTAACACAAGTGACTTCTGTAACTTCCATCTTTGTGTAGTGATGTTGGGACTCTGGTCCCAAAAAAGGCTTTGGTTTGGAACTGAACAGCCTTAGATATACTGCATTTAACACATTTGTTGGCCTTGTGCTGCCCAATCAAGCTGGGTCTTGTTAGCATTAATTTGATACTTATGTCTTTGGATACACATGATACTGGATGTAGTTTTGCAGAAAGGTGTCTGAACCTGTTGGTCTCCATTTTGCAGGACTGTTGTGGTTTCAGGTGCTTCAGTGCCATTCCCTGCCACTCTCAAGCTGTCTTTGCATTTGGTATTCTGCATTTTTTTTTCCCAAGCCAGGTTCTGAAGTTCTTGGTTTCTGTCAGAGCTGTGGCATCTCTTGTTGGCTTCTGTGGTCAGCCTCTTTCAGGTCTGACTGGTCCTGCAGGCAGCAGGTCCTCTCTGCCAGGCTGCCTGCCCTCTTCATTCCTCTGCGTGTCTCAACAGCTTCGGAGCTGCAGCACTTGCGGGTGGCAGCGATGTGTATCTGCCCTTTGTTACATTGCACCAGCCCCTTTGCTAAAGACTTCCTGCTTGTATCTTTCCCCCAGTACTCTTGGAAGGGAATTTCTGCCCCCTTCTGCATTCTTTGTAACATTTTGGATAAGTAGGTAGTTGTGCATTGTATCACTACTGGGTTATCTCAGGATTTCACTCGGGCCAAAGGTACCTGTGGAGGAAGAGCCAGAAATACTGTGGCTGTAACACTGGCAATATCTGAATGTACTGTCACTGCATCCACATTCCCCTCAAGACTTTAAATTTCATTTTTCCCAGAAGTTTCTTGGTTTATTTTTCAAATGGTTTCATCATAAGGTAGGTATGGGTTGAATGTACTTTTAAAGAGGCAGGGATATTTTGTGACGTGAGTGGGCTTTGTTCAGTTGATTGGTGCATTGTTAAGAAAGTGGTTTTAAGCACTGATTACAAAACTTACACGACTTCTGTTATACTGTAAAATGTATGGACTTAGTTCTGCAGTGTTCCATAATAGAGGAAAACCTCTGCTATGTGAGAATTTGGGTTTGTGTATATTTTTTCATGTTTGCAAGCAAGGACTAGAAAATATTTACATGTCCACTTTTTACTTTTCTGTGTAATATTACTGATATTTCTGACTTGCACTTTTATTGATTTCTAAAGGGAGGTCTTAAAATAAATTGATTTGGGGATAAAGAGCAAAAAAAAGCAGGTGCAATATTTTTTTCATACACACTCACTTTTGCTCTCTTTGTGCCTGAACCTCTTTTTGTCCTTTAGAATATTGCTAAAAACTCCTGTTATCATATTACTGATGAAAAGATGTAACATCTCAGATTTTCAGTGTTCTAAAAGCTTCAGACATGCACTGCAATAACTCCTGCAGTGCTTGTTGTCTATGGGTTCCTGATCTCATCACACATCAGATTAATTGACTTGTTTTCTAATTGTCCTGCCTTGGACCTTCCTCAGGAGAAGCAGCGGCAGCAGCAGGAGCAGCAGCTGCAGCGGCACCTGACTCGGCCTCCTCCCCAGTACCAGGATCAGCCACAGAATCCGTACCAGCAGCAGGTTGGACAGTTCACAGGTGAGTAAACGTGGCAATTGAAATAATGGCACAAAAATATATCAGGAGTAAAAAACAAGGTGTCTTCGAATTACCTGGATTGGATGGCTTTTAATTAATTTATTACAGCGCCTTCCCACGTCACTGTGCCTTCCAACCTTTTGACCTGTACTGTGATTCAGTTGCAAAATAACAGCTTCCCCTGCCCCAGATATCTGGGACGTCTTAAGCTTCTGCTTCTTAAATGTTGTTTAGGAAATGAGGAAAATTCTTAAGTACCTTCATTGTTCTGGAGGCCTTTTTTACCCTACTATTTCCTTTTACAGGTTGTAAGTTCTCCTTAACTTCCGTATATGGGTATTCAGGGTGGGGTTTTTTGAAGCCTGACATCACTCCTGCCCCTATCTGTCACAGGCCCTCATTAAAGGAAAATAAGTGGTGTATTATTCCTCTCATCTCTAGGATGAGCTTAAAATTCTCTAACATTTTTATCCCTGCTGCCTTTAGTAGGGAATGCAGTTTGAATTCTCTCCATTACGTGTTAGTGTCCTACATGGGTTCTTTTGGTACAGGAAGCAGCTTGGTACATCCTCAGTGTATTAACTCTGATAAATAAAAGATGTCAACTGTTAAGCTGGAGTAGCTTCAAAAATGTGGAAGAACTAGAGAACAATAAAAACTCACCTCCTTACCTGAAAAATCCTTACTTGAGGGGGCATCAAGAAGCCACTTGTCTTTTTTCATAAACCTAGAGTACAAAAAAGTGCTAATTCCCTTCATTTTGTTTCCTTACTCTCTGTTCCCACAGAATAAATACTGAAGGGAAAAGATGCAAATGGAAATGTGATGCCTTTACCCTGACAGTGTTTGTTACTGTGCAGTATCTGGTAGACTGGGTTTTGTTACTTAAATGAGAACACTTGATGCCAGTGCAGAAGGATTGTGTGCTAACACAGGGGTCAGTGGCATCCTTCAGATATTGCACTGAAACACTTTTTTTGTCCTCCCACTTCTACAGAAACACAGATGTACAACTGTTAGAGATAGAATGAGTTTTGCTATAATGAACATCAGTATTAATAAAATTATTTTTTCCTTATAATGATGACTCTGGTTTTTGCATCTTAAATCCCAGTATGTGACTGCCTTTTCACTGTAAGTATTCTTACAGTAAGGCTCTTTCCCCACTCATCCATCCCCCCAGCATTGGTGTTTTTATAGTTTGCTTTGCTGATAATGAATTCAATATAATTTGAATTATATTTGAATTTATTTTTGACAGTTCAGTTTTTATTCAAATATAACGTTAATGGAAAGCCCATACTCCTCAGCTGTCTTAAAATATGAAAAAATTCTGCAGCTCACTTTTTAGGTTGAAAGCACTAGTGTAGGTAGATTGCCCTTGGTCAGCTGTAAGGAGTGAGAGGGGTGTTATTTGCATTACACTTCACAGTGCTGTTCTGCTTTTTTAGCTTCATGTAGGGGGCTGTTTCTTCTACAGGAAGAAACTTTTAAACTCAGCATTTACAAGAATAAAGGACTTTTTTTGCTTTGCTGAGAATACATTTTTGCAAATCACCTTGCTTGGTTATCAGCACTGTGTATTAACATGGCGAATATTTCACTGTGGAAATCCAAAACATACCTGACCAAAAATTTCTGAAAGCTATATTGTATAAATAGTAGAACTTCCTGGAATTGGGAAAATGCAGGACTGGCAACCCTACAGTTGTATGGTAAGAGATACACAGTGTATGGATGGAATGACAGACTGTGTGTGCAGTAACTGGTATTTTTAACAGCTTAGCAAATTGTGCATGCACTTCAAAGCGTGAGTGCTTACCTTTGTTCACAAACACGTATCAGAGTCCTGCTTTTAAAGTCTTAATTTTTTTATAAATTGATGATGCTGAGCTCTTAGAAGTGGTATTCAGATTTTTTAGGACATTGGCATATCTATGTTTGCCATCAAGGTGGAGATGCTAACTGGAGCAACAGTTGTCAGGCTTTAATTAAACTCCTGCTGTCTGTGTGCTGGTTGTGGAGGTTGGTTTATACAAATGCAGCTGCACCTCCATTCTGGGTTACTGTGCCTACAAGCCTGGCTTGGCTCTGGTTGGACCGAGGTATTTAATGTACAAAATACTTCTTTGTATTTCAGGGTCATCTTCAGCCATGCCTGGGGTCAGTAATTTAGCACAGTCCAGCTCCAGCAGCCCACGGATGTTTCCTCAGACCCAGAACATGATTCAGATGGGACCTGGACACACTCCTGTTCCTCCACTCCAGTCAGGCTCCAGCCAGCAGGATCGGGGCGTGACTCAGTATCCCAATATGCAAAACATTCAGCGTGGGGGATTGTACAACCTGGCGTCTGGAATGCCACAGATGGTGCCCCAGCACGCAGCTCCGAGTGCCAATGGACAGACTGCGATGCAGAGACAGGGCAGCTTGGGCCAGGGCACTGCTGTTCCTGCTGCCTATGGGCAGAACACCTTAGCAAACTCAAGTATTTCTCAGCAGCACAATAAAGGTGCACTGAATCCAACCTTGTCTAAGCCACAGATGGCAAGAGTACCAGCTGCTATGGGGGCTCAGAATCCATCCTGGCAACACCAAGGTATCCCTAATATTAACAACCAGACACAAGCAAACAATGGCTTAGGACCATTTACTGCCAACTCCTCTTTCCACATGCAGCAGACTCATCTGAAGATGTCCAGCCAACAGTTTGCCCAAGGAATGCCTCAGGTAAGCCTAAGCACCAGCAGACCCATGACCTCGATGAACGCTGCCGTCTCTGGGCAGATGTTGTCATCATCTTTAGCTGCACAGCCCCGGACAAACCCCCCTGCACAGCAGCAGGTACCCTCACAGCAAGTGCTGCCTGGCATGAACCAGACTGTTCCAGACCTGAATGCTTTCAACCAGAACCCAAATCAGCAAATGCCCAACAGAGGAAACCTGCACTGTAGCCAAGGGTACCCTGTGAGGACAACCAGTCAGGAGCTGCCTTTCGCCTACAGTGGCCAGTCAGGCAATAATGGACTTCAGAACTTAACTGGTGACACAGATCTGATAGACTCTTTGCTGAAAAACAGGACTTCAGAGGAATGGATGAACGATTTGGATGAGTTGTTAGGAACTCATTAAAATGGGGCCGGGAGTGGGGGGTTCTACTTTTTTTAATTATTTCTTGAGATATAAACAACACTTGGACCAAAAAAACCCTGTGGCATTGAGGAGTCTTGCAGGCATTAGAGGTAAAATGGTTGGGAAAAAGACTGGAGCTGCTTCTCAATGAGTGTTGACACGGTCACGGCGCACCAGGCAGGTCTGCGGGAGGAGTGCGCGTTCTCTGGGGTCTCTGAGCAGTCACACACTTGAACAGGTCAAAAAATACTGTGTCCTAACCAGCCTTCCAGAATTCTCATTTGCAGTGTTCTAAGACTAAATTTTTTCAATTCTTTAGAAGTAAAACAAAAGATCCACAGAAATAGTGCAGAAAGAAAGCAAATAGTTACACGAATTGTGTGTAGGGCTTAGTCTGCAGCTATTACTTGCAATAATGATTTGTTCATAGCTTGACATGTTATAGTACTGTCCATCCAACTTCTGAGTTTTTATTTGAGAAGAGGCTGTTATGCACCTGAGTACGCTTGCAAAATGTTTTGACTTGTCTCTTTTCCCCATCTGGAGCATGTGTCTGTACTCTCAGTAAGCAAGTGGTATTTCTCAATAAATATTTCTAGATGCTGGTAGTAGACAGAGGAAGTATTAAAACCTGGCCAGTTAGTCTAGATAAGGTAGATTGTAGTCTTTTAAGCTGCAGTTTGCACTCTGTTGTAGAGGGGCACAGTTCTTGGCTTGTACCTTGCTGTGTTTAAAGGGGGAGTTTCTCATGGGAAAACTTTTAAACTATAGTAGGTTTAACATGGATTGTAAAGCCATTTACTTTGCACCTGTTTCTTCATAACTTATTTCCAAAGGTAGTTGTATTTAAATGAAGGCATTGCTTCATGACAGTTCATCTAGTTTTCTTTGTTGTAAAAGGTAAAACTAACTCTTGAGATCACTTCATTCCCCAAAGCTAGCAATGATGTAATGAGCACAAGACTTTGTCACTTCAGGAAAAAAAAATGAGGAAAAAAAGAATTTGACTGGGAGGTGGAAAGTCCTTATGAGCAATAATAGCACAGGCAGCCTGGGAGAATACTTGGATCAGGGTTGCTCCAGTATGGAAGTCTCCCCCTTTAAATACTTTGGTTTTTTTAATACTGGATTACGAGTTTGATAATCTTTCTATAGACTGGTGGATTTACTTCTTAATATTCCTTGAAGCAGATGCTGATTCTTCAGCTCAGGCCAAGGAGACCTCTTATCCATGTGTTGGGATTGGTCCCAGAAAGGACAAAAAACACACTGGGAACAGTCAATGTTCCAAAGTCCTTACTCTCTACCAAAAAGATCCTTTATCCACCAACAAACCACCTTGCCTTAACCTTTATTTTAAAATGAAAATAAAGTTGAAAGCTTTTGTTTTAAATGCACAAATACCTCTTCCCTTTCTAAATCTACTTTCTTGGAAAGCTCCTTTTAAACTTTCTAACCAAACCTGGTGTTGTGATTTCAGAGTAATTTCCTTCAACACAGACTGGCTTCTTCAGGAGTTTTCTGCACTGCAGAGTTGTGTGAGAGAGGGTTTTGTCCAGAGGGTGTGAAGGGAAGTGAAAGATATTGTTGGTTTCAAAGGAGGAAAATATTTTACTGTATCTGCAGCTCCTTTATGAGACAATTTGCACTTTTAAAAACTGCTTTTCTTAACACTAATACTTTAACCCTTTCCAAATATGCATGATAACACGAGGATTCTCTTTGGATGGGAAGACAGAGGTGTTGGTAACTTTGGTTGTTGACAGTTCTGGTATTTTCTAGAATAAGTAGGTGAGATGCAAATAGCTGATGCTAACTTTCCTTATGCTGGCAATCCAAGAAAAGAGCTAGTGAGCTTGGTTTACTTTTAAGTTAAACCAAAAACTGGTCCAAGGTAAGTGTCATTAAAAGATTATAGATACAAACTAGCAATGGCAGGGGAAGGAGTGTTTGCTGTATTTTTATTTTTAAGGGTTAACTTTGCACCAGTGTGCCTTCCCTTCCTGTCAGGGGTGCTTGGAACCTCAATTTCAAGTGACATCCTTCAGTGTCACTGGTTTTCTCTCCCCCTTACAAACACTTGACAGAAGTAACAGGGTAGTAGAATTCAGCTTTTCTTTCTTCCCTGTTTAGGTTGTGGTGAAATCTGCTCTGTTTTTCAGCAGATTTTGCACACAGGTTTTGTTCTGAATAAGTCAAAATACAATCCATCCAGTTGTGATTTCTTAATTGGAGGAAAAGAACATCTGCTGTTTGCATTATTACAACCAAAAAGGCAATCCAGCTAAATGTCCAGGAAAATGCAGATGTGCACTCTCCTCCACTGTTTCTGGAAGCTTAGGTGGATATTGCCCTGCTTGACCACAGGGTTAGTTCAGGAAGGAATCTGGATTGGATGACAGGGCCTTTTCATGGTACTGTTGGAGTAAAACTAAGTGTGATTCTAGGAAAACTGGCTCATAATGCCCACTGGTCTCCCTGTGTGAACAGGATCCAAACAGCCCTTGCCTCTGACTTTGGTCCCTGTCCACGTAACGCAGCCGGACCGTTGGGAATACAGTGTCACTGCAACAAGGTTGGAACAGTTCAATGGAAATGAAAATACGGTTTTGCTGTGCACAGGTGCGTGGGAAGGGCTGGGCTCTGCCCTCATGCTCAGTCACAGGTCTGTAAATGCACTTGGGCTTTCCATTTGCTGCAGCTTCAGAGCAATAAAACGTGTCTCCCCTGAACTGACCCCGACCGGCCGCCCATGGCTTTATTTATAAACTGCGGCTTGGGTTGGGCAGGCAAGGTGAGAGTGTCACTGTGCAACATCCACTGCCTTCCAAAAACCACCATTCAGCTGAAAAGGGTGCTCAAAATTTTGTTATACACATTTCCTTTGTGTAAATAAATGTTTACAGTTTTATATTAAAGATTTGAATAAGAGTTAGATCTTCTGACTGTATATTTTTTACTTTTTATAGATTTTAAAACTATAATTCTTTATATATGTGTTTGGGGGGTATTATGGTAAGTTTTATGCTTGTAAATGGAGAACAGTTGAATTTGATGCTAACCTTTTGTCATTGAAATGTATAAAGAGTCCATTAATCCCCTTATTCTTTTACTACAATTACTGGTGCACACCAAAAAGAAATCCTTCACTTCTGTTTTATCATTATAAAATAAATATTTTGCTAGTGTATTAAACATACATGGTGTGACTTTATACATTTGTGTGAGCTGAGCAGAGTTCAGCATTGTCTTTCCTAAGTGAGATGGTGCCTTCCCTTCATCCCAGCACAGTTTGCTCAGCCTGTTACTAAGGCTCAAATTCTGCCTCTGTGTCTTACCAATTCCTACAGTTTCAGAAAGTCGATTTAAACAGGCCAGAACTGGATAAAGGGGCCTTAGAAAACTTTACTTTGAAAATAAGCCTTTATGCTACACCCACTGCTTCCGGGCTTCTTTTTTTTTTGTTTTTGGAATGTGGTTGTAGAGTTGTAGACCTTAAGCTGGGACATTCAGCTGCAGAGGTGGCTGTTCCTGGTGAAAAGGATGTTAATAACTACCAAGACCTCACATGTGCAAAATTGTAGAGTTCCAAAAATATACCAATTGCCTCAAAATAACAGGCCTTGGACATTCCAACTGGTTTCCTTGAGAGTTGTTTGGTGTGGGCAGATGGCACACAGAGAAACCAGCTGAGGTGTGGGACAAGTACTGCCATCAGGAGTTAATGTTTGTGAACAGGGAATGAAATACTGGCAGAAAGGTGGGTGAAGATTTTGGCTTAAAGCTGGAAAAGTCCCTGAGCCCCTGCACAGCCTCGGACATGGAGGGATCGTTCTCCAAGCGGCCAAGTTGGTGTCTCGCTGTGCAGCTGTTTTGTTTGCAGCCCCAGCTCGGAGCCTTCTGGTTTCCTCACAGCACCCTGACTTACCAGAGTGGATTTTTAGTATATTCCTACTCTACAAAGTTTTGTGTTGTGTTTGGGGGAGGAGGAGACCTGTAACTTCAGAAGCTTGTAAAGAACCAAATGTAATAATAAGTAACAGTACCAGGATCAGCTGCTTTCAGCCCGTGGGGAACTGTGAAGTTATTACTTTATTAACTTTTGCTTTATTGTCCCATTAAAAATGCTTCATTTTAGTTATTGTTGAGTAACTAGAACTATCCCAAGCAGAGCTCCACTGAAGGGATGTGTGTGTTTTTCCAGATTCTAAGGAGTCAGTAGTAGCTTGTGACCAACCTTTGCTCAGAAACTGATTTGATCTTTTTTTCCTTGAGACTGGTGTTTTTCCTGAGACTAATGTAATTCTGTAATGGAAGGGTTTTCTCAAACCAGAATTGCTTGTTGAAATGGCATAAGCAGAAAAGAGACTCCTGGTGACATTTCCTCTCTGACTTTTATCCTGGACAGCCCAGATGAAATCTTGGGTCACCAATAGGTTCACTTGGGGTTAATTGTTTTATTACTATTTCAGTCTGCTCGTACCTTGGAGAGTCTGAAGTCACATCACATGGGTGTTTATAGAGAAAGGGAGTTGCTATTCTACCTGTGTGGTTTTTCACAAAAAGCGTAACATTGGATATTTGAATTCATTAACAAGTTTTCAACTTGATGATCTGGGATTTTGAGGTGATGAAGAGCCAAACTAGAACAAAAAACTTGTGTGTCCCATTCAGGAGACACTGTAGGTCTGGACTGAGGATTTGTGTATGTGACTGAAGAGAGAAATGCAGTGGCTCAGCCATGTCCTGTGCCCTTTCTTCACCAAAATCAATGGAAAGCTTTGGTTCATAATGACTTGCACACTTTTTTCTCCTTTTTGATTTTACAAATTTTAAAGTCACAGTAGTCATCCATATGAAGTTGCTCCAAAACACAATATTTTGAACTGATGCATGTTTTATTTTTGTAGAGTAGGGAAAAAAGTGA
>JAOXXN010000191.1:6989060-7017960 GCA_026770055.1 Myrmophylax atrothorax | reverse complement strand
TGTTATTCCAGGGTTTTGGTTTGCTCTGACATGCATTTCCATCTCCCTTCTCCAGCCTCAGTTAACCAGGCTCCAAGGTACAGGTAGGTGGGTTTAACTCTCATCTCTCTCATTCTCACCAGGGCAAATTGCTCAGAGTATTTCCCAATCTTCATTTCACTCCTCTGGGTTGCTGGAATCTTCTTCCATCAAGGTAAGAGGGATGGGGGGAACCCCAACCCCAGCCACGTGCACAAACCAAAAAATCCCCCCCTGTTTAAATCCCACTGTGACTCAGACACTTTCTGTGCCTGTGAGGCTGTTATTTGGGGAAAGCAAAGTTCCCCTTTGTCTGGATGGACCAAGGAGCACCCCAAGCCCAGCACCCATGAAGCTGCTGGGAGCAGCTGGGCCATCTCCTCCCTGGAGGAGCAGGCACTGGCAGCCCTGGCTGCTTTGCTGTCCTGTTGTGCTGCTCCTCTGGGATAAGGTCAGGCTGTCCCAGGGTGCCAGGGGGGCAGCAATCTGAGCCAAAGCTGCCACACGATACCCAGATCACTACATCAGAATGAGAAACCATAACCCAAACAGTTACTCATCCACTGTCCATCCTGCACCAAGTGGCTTCAGAGGTTTGGTTGCAGCCACAAGGAAATTGCAAGGAAACACTATGGAGAGGAGCTTTGCCAACCCAAGACCCAGGGCAACTCTGGCAGGCAGAGAAGTTCCTCCTTCACAAAAAGGGAAGGGAGAAAACCCATTTAAACTCCCACAGTGGTTTAAAGTTTGGTTTCCCCATCTGCTGGGGGAAGTGGGGCGTGGGTGACTGTGCTGGAATGCAACCCCAGCAGTGTCCAGGGATCCTTGGCCCCATCAGAACTCAACTCCCCTCTGCCCCACAGGTGTGACTGCAGCATGTGGACTGCTGTACCTCTACACCCGCCTCAGGTACTTCCAGGGATATGCTGTGGCTGCACAGGGACGGTGAGTACCTGGCTGGAGTGCAGGCACCCCACAGCAGCCCAGGGAGGCTCAGGGCAGGATGTGGCCCCTGGAGCAGGTTTCCTTCCCACGGGTGGGACTGAAGGCTGATTTGCATCACCACCTTTTCCTGCCGTCCTGTCCCACATGCTCATGGCTGTGTCACCTCTGCCCTGACTGTCTCAAAGGAGGGTGGGAATGCCAAGCCCTGTCAGCACACCTTGTACCCTGGATGGGCTGGCAGTGCCTGACCTGGGTGTTTTCTCCTGCTCAGGTTGGGACCACTGTACGCCAGTGCCTGGCTGCTCTGGCTGCTGGTGGGGCTGGCACTGGCCGGGCTCCTGGCACACTTCATGCAGCCACACTCCTCCACATGGACAGCAGCACTGGCATGGCTCCTCCAGCCCCAGTGAGAGGGGCCATGGCTCCCCCAAAAACCACTGCTCACCCTCAGCCAGGGCAGGCAGAGTGAGAACCTCCCGGGCTCTGTATACCCGTCTGAGGAGAGGCTGATGCTTGCACTCCTCTGCTCTTCAGAGATCATAGAAAGCAAACACTGCCCAGCTCCTGTTCCTGCTGAGGGATTTCACTGCTGGGTTTTGTAGCACTGTCTGCTCTAAAACACCTTTGGCTCTGCCTCATGTAGCACAGATTGACCCATGTCTCCTGCTTACTGCTGTAGTGATCTGTCTTGGAGGAATCACATCATGGATGTACAAAAAATAAACTCCTTTTCTCAGTAGGAATCACCTGTGATTGTCAAAGGTGCTTGAGAACTGGTGTGAGAATATCTGAGGGCTGGGGACTGGGTTTCATAGGAAAAGCTGCTGTGACTAAAACTAACTGGAAAGGATGGGTAAACTTGTGTAAACCATATCCAAGTACTGGGAGAAAAGCCTGACTCTAGTCCAGGTGGTAAAGTCTATGTTTGGCATTGACTGAATGACCTTGGCTTGGCCACAGCTTCGTTTATCACTCACTCCCAAGTAGGACTTGGTCCTCTCTGGATTTCACCCTCCACTGTGAACTTGGGGTTGACAGGTGCCTAAAGCAGCCCTGCTGCAAGTGAGTCACTGCTGCACCAAAGGTTTAAATTTAGCTTTTATTACAGTGCACATTATTTTATATATTTATATAGAGAGATGTACTTGAAAAATCAAATGTATCCAATAATAAAAAATACAGCACATTAAAGTAGTATAATGCATTCCAGTGTATAGCTGAAAGGACATTGGGATTTACACTAATCCCTACTATTTTTGAACTGGGCTACTTCTGCTTTTTTTTTTTCCTCCCAAAAAACTCACATCAACAAATAACTGAAATAGTTATTTAAAAAAGATGGTTTTCTGTACTCAATCTCAAGGCATGAAGACACTGGAGACTTCACCGTGAGTTAAGGGGCTGTGATCAATGCTGGCAGGCACAGTGTGGCATATTTTATTTTTTTGTTTTCCCTGCCATACTCAGAGCTCCAACCCCTTCGGATTCATTCCTCCTCTGCTAAAGGAGGGTCAGTCTTTGCCCTCGCTTAACCCTCAGCTGTGGCCAGGACTGTTGCCTGGGCGAGGGCAAGGCAGACCTCAGTCTCTGGCCGCCTCCATCCCAGCACGCCGGCGGGGTCAGCTGGTGGGACTCAGCATGACCAAGCCCTGCTCTGTCCCCAAATACGGCCAGAGATTGCCCTGTCCTGGGCTGAAGGTGCTTTTTGTCCCCACGGGCACTAAAGCTCATCCTGGCCCCAAACTGCCCGGTGTCCGTGTGTCCCGAGTGGCAGCCGGCGCATCCCGAGGGGCCGAGGGAGCACAGCAAAGCCAGCCCTCTGCACGGGGTCTGGGGTTTTGCTTTTAGCTCCTCTTCTGGAGAAGGTGACGGGCGTCCTGGCCTCGCAGCACCGCTGGGGATGGTGGTGCCAGCCGGGCAGCAGGTTTGCCGCGGTCTGTCGGCGAGTGCCGCCTCCGGCAGCCGGCCCTGCGCTGTCCCTGTCCGGGCAAGGCGCCGCGGGGAGGAGGGAGCGGGAGGGAGAGAGCAGGACCAGGGATCCACGAGTGTGTCCCTTCTGCCTCATGCCCGTTTCACTCTGCTTTTTTGATGAAAATCTGAAAGAAGAGAGGGATGGGATCAGAGGGATGTGCAGGGCAGCGGCGGGGACTTGCTGAGGGAGCCCAGCTTACCTCGCTCAGGATGATCCACACCGGGGAGTCAGTCTGGATGGACAGCCTGATGGCCTCCAGTGGCCCAAAGGATGGGTCCACCTCGCCCTCTGCAACGCCCTTGGAGAATGAGCCTGGTGGGGGGAGCACAGGGCTGACACAGGGACAGTCCCCTGGCATTGCCCCTCCACCATCCCCCCTCCCCGAGGACACCACAAGCAGCCAGAGCAGCCCCTGCCCACAGCGCCCCAACATGAGATGGGCTGAAAACCAGCAGTGTGGATGGCCAGAACAGTTCAAAATGCCACACTTTGGGGAACAAAAATCAGCTAAATAAAACAAAATGTAGAGTATTTGGCTACATATCACTGCTATGTGAAAGGGGACAGAGTGGCCTGATACCCTTTGACCCTTTTTGGCTGTGATTCTTTTTTTTTTTTTTTAAATGTAACAGGGATAAACCAGCCAGCATGCAGAGGAATGCTAAAATGGCAAAGTGCAAAACGTGCCAGGGAATTTTTCTTTTATTTGTCTGTTTAAAAAAAAAAGGACATCTCAGCAGGGACGCCAGGGCTGTACCACACACTGGCAGGTCCCTGGAGCTGCAATCACTCAGTCTTGTCTGAGGGCAGGACAAGCACTAAAACAAGCTCAGGTGGCAAGTGACAAAGTCTGACCTGCAAATGGTGTGAGTACTGAGACCACAAAATCGCCCATGGTGGAGGATTTTTGCCCCAGGTTAAGCAGCTGGATAATCCACATAACTTGGTCCCAGCTCTGAGCAGAGACAGGCAGAAACACAGGACCAAAAACTGAAGTGGACAACCTCATCTATGAGGGAGGGCAGTGGAGCAGAGGAGACAATGACAATTAAATCCTGTTCTGACCTGGCTCCTGGCAAGCGAGAATTACTCTTTGCCAAGCAAACAGCACTGAGGGTCTTGATTCACATGTAAGTGAGGACATGTTATCAAACTCAGCAGGCACTTTACCACCCGTGCTCACTGTACCTATCTGGATGTAGCCATCCGGTGTCCTGCGGTATTTGACGACTGTGCCTCTTCCCTCCTGCAAGGCTTCCTTATCTGACTGCAGAGTCTGCAGAGGGAGAGGAGTTTTGTGCAAGGCCAGTGGCAAGAACCACACAAAAGCCTCAAGGAACAGCAGCAATTCTGGAGCTGCCCATGCCAGAACCCCATGGCCCTTCATCCCCTGCCTGGCACCCTGAACTTCATGCCCCAATGCTGTCCTCATTCTGCTGCTTCCATTGCACCATCCTGGCTCCATCCCCTCCTCTGCAGCCATCCCACCCATCTGAGCATCCCCTTTGCAGGCAGGGATGGCTTCCACAGTGATGCTCAGCACAGCACTCCACTCCTGAGGTGGCATCACACCAGGTGTGACCCTCTGGCTCCTACCCAGCACCTCTCAGAGGCACTTGAGTCTTGTTAAGATTTTTGTGGTGGCTTAAAGTAGTTCCCTTTTCTCAAACCTCCTCTGCTTCCCACTCCACCCTCACCTCAATTCTCAATAAAACACTTACGTCAAACGGCAGAACCTCCACGGTCGTATTGAAGAGTTTGTCTTCTGGGTGCTCGATGTTCCCGCTGCGGAAGAAGAACCTGTGACAGAGACCAAAGCCATGGATACCCACACTGAGTGAGGGGGGACAGCTGAATCATCAAACAACTCAACCTAACAGGCACCTTCCCAATGAGCCCACGGCACATGGTTTGGCAGGAGACCTTCTGTGCCAGACTACCTAAATCATGGACTGCTCACAGGGGCAGGAAAGCAAAGGGCTCTGGCAAACATGGCCCCACAGAAAAAGCATCAAATTGTCCTCCCGCTGCAAGAGCACTGCTCCCTCCTCCTAGGCAACCAGGCAGGAAACAGGCAAGAAATTTAATTTAAATTGCCAGAATAGCAAAAGGCAACTGTCTCTGCATGCTCCAGGCTGTCCCCATGCCCCCTGCTGCCCCCACCCAGGCACCGACCTTTCAATACGGAGTGGTTTGAAGAATCGGAATCTGATGAAGTCTCCGGCAGTGGGAGTAAAGGCCCAGAAGAAGTCCTCCCGCTGGTAAGCCTTCTCCAAGGTGAAGTGCTGGTAGGTTTTCAGGCTGGTGCTCACCTCGGCAGGAGGGTTGATGTGCTCTTTCCGCAGCGCCTGCTTTCCAAAGTCCTTGTCCTTGGTGGGCACAAAGTAAAAGGGCAGGGAAGGGCTGTGAGCTGCTCTTGCCCCTGAGGAACAGGAGTCTCAGCAACAAGGCACGGCAAAGTAAAGGCTCTCCATTTGTACAGCAATGAAGGATGAGGGATGGAAGTGATCTGGGAAAGGCACCAGGCAGGGGAATGCATGACTGGATCCCAGGACACAGATTCAGGAGAGGCAGCACAGAGACACTCTCCTGCTCCACACTCTGATCCAGCACTAAAGAGCCTTTCATTGTCCAAGCATCCCTAAAAGCATGCCCCTGCCCCAGGGCTCTGGAAACAGTCCTTACACCTGAGGAGAAGGCAGCTGGGAGAGTGACAATAGCATAAAATGACTGGATTACATGGCCTGATGGGCATTGCACTGTGATACAAACTGGATTACACCACCCATTTCCCTGGGTATTGCACAGACACGGGATGAGCACAGCCCAGGGATGTGTGTCTATGGGTCCTGCACACGTAGATGTGGGACGCTTGATTTTGTTCATATTTCAACACACATCAACAATTTAAACTCTTACACAGCAAGCTCTAGTTTGCTTATCACCAAATCCCAGGAACATGGAGTGGGGAGGAAAGGAAGTCAGGCCAGCTCAGGAGTGATGTCTCCAGGGTTTTTAAGTAGACGCTTCTAAGTCACTCACCCAGACATGGTTTGGCACCCAGAATGGGTGACCAGGACTGGTAACAAGGCTTGAGGACTTGCAGTGACTCTCAGTGCACTTTACTGATGTTCTGAGGAGCAGGAGCTACCTGAGCTCACTGTAACTTGGAATAAAACACCATGACTGCACAGAAATGCAGCTGCCACTGTTCTGCCAGCTGCTGTCACTGAAGTCCCCAAAAGCAGTGAGTACCCAGGTGCAGGACAGGCCACCTGTGGCTTGGACTGGCAGCTGGTACCCACCTTCAGCTTCTGTATCTTCCCAGCCAAGGAGGAGTGAGTTCCCACGTGCTGGAAGAGCGAGGGCTTGAAGCGGATCCTCAGGTTTGCCTTCTGCCTGTCACAGTGTTTCTGAAACGACACAATCCCACAGTGCCCCAGGCTGAAACCTCTGCGGGCAACTGTGGCCCATGAGAGGGATGGACAAGGGTATGAGGAGTAAGAGACAGCCCTGCCTCTCCATCTCTATGCTCTTCTGCGTTATTTAAGCTCTAATTTGGCAAGAAGGCTTTTAACCACATTATGGAGAAACCAGACTCTCAGCCAGTCGCCCACTGGGCTCTGCTGGGCAGCCAGAGTGCCCAGGTCTAAGTGCCAAATCCCTCCTTGCCAAGCACAGTTTAGAATGCTGAGCAGAACCCCTCTGTGCCGCCAGCAGGGACAGCCAGAAAATTTCTTTTGTCCTTGGCTTATGGGGAAAGCCTTTTTCCTTCAACTCAGAGCTTGGGATCACTGATGTCTGAAGGCACAGCACGGCCTGGGATGACTCAGAGCCCAGGTGAAGAGGTACCAAATGTGAGCTCTTTTTGGATGGGCAGTTTCCAGTTTGCTGGCAGGCAGATGTCAGCAGATGTTCAGCACGTGCCATTGTCAAGGCTGTTGGGCTGTTTCACGCCTATCCACCACATAAATAAACCTGGGGATGCAACTCCAATCCAGGCAGTGATTTTTCATCATGTGGAGGGAGAGAGACGAAGGAATAAAGGACAAAAGGGAAAAACACTGAGAGCGTGGGGAGGTGAGAACTCACATTTTAAAAATAGTTCATTTCTCTCAGTTTGGAGGAAGAGGACAAAAATACAGGTTAGAAACAGTACAGAGAGGGTATTTGTTACCCAACTTTTGCTTTTCCAAGAAAAGAAATGCATGCACACCCCTAACACCATCTGCTCTTGCGGCCTCTCAGCCAGGAGAAACCCCAGCAGAGATCCCACTGTGGGTGCTGTGTCACTGGATGCCTGTCACAGACAGGACACTAAACCAAGCCCCAGCAAGGGCTGCCTGCACAAGCCACTGCCACAGTTCAGGGAACTGGGAAATTCCAGGCATGACCCCTGCGAGCTGCAAAGGAGATAATCCCCTAATCCAGCTCACGTTACATTAGAAAATTAAAGCTAGCCATGCTAATGGGACAGACCCTACCCACTGCCAGCAACACTGGATGCAACCCCATCAGGTCTGTCTCATTCTGGATGGGGAAGGGCGGAGAAAGAGGAATGGAGGGAGCTACAGCATCTCCTGATTTCTCTTTCTCCCCATCTCCCCTTCTGCTAAAGAGGCATTTGCTGAAAGCAGCCTCATCTCAGCCAAGCCAGGAGAGGGAATGGGTCAGTTGGTGGTAAGAAGGTCATCCTTTCACACAGCTCTACCTCAGGTAAATCTAAAATTAGTTAAAAAAGAAAGAGCAGAATATACCCAGAGCAGCCAAAGCACTTACCAAAAGCTTAGGTCAAACAAACTTTCAATCAAAAAGACAAATCCTCCCTACTACCAATTTGATTTTGCACAGTGGGATTTACAAGGGAAAGTCATGTTTGAAAGGGAGCTGTGCAGAGTTAATCATGCAAACAGTGGGGGAAAGGAGCCAGAAATCCACATGGAAAGTAGGTTAATTTTTAAAAAGGCAACATGTTTAAGAGGTTTGCAGTTTCTCCTGGGAAAACCTTGGTTCCACCAGGTAGGAAAAGATGAGCACAGATGAGCGAAGGAGAAGCTGATCCTGCACAGCAGGATCTGCATTTAATCAGTGCTCAAGCTGAGGATTTTGAAGGCAAGGGCACAGACAGCAGCGGCGTTCCCAGCTCCAACCCACCATCCCACCCACTTGGCTTTGCCCATGGCTGTGTGGACTGTGGGGGCTGCCAGACAGGTTTGGGAATTGCTCTGTCACACCTGAGCACATGGCTTGTACTGCCAGGAGGATTCAATGGAATCATCTGAGATTGGTCCTGCTGCACATGGGGAGTTGGAGCTGATGTCATGGCCTCTGCCAGGGATCAGGCCAATTTAAACCAGGTCCTTGACCCAATTCTGCAGAGCCCTGAGGATGTCCCATCCCCTCCACACGTAAATACAATATTAATTTCCAGAGTGACCACTTGCTCTGGCATTTGTCACCACAATGTAGTTGTGACCATGAGGTCTGTTCTAAGTGACTGGTTCCAAGCTCTGCATGGGCACTCTGCTGCTTGTTCTCCACTGGGGGAGAAGGGCAAACATGAGTAAATACAGCATGTTCAGAGGGGAGACAGGAGAGTATCTGGTGGTGAGCTCATCTTTCATCTGCTACCACACACACTCCTCCCCTGCCCTTCCCTCTCTTTTTAGCCTCTCGGTGCTGCTGCTGATGGGATCTCAAACACAACCTCTGCAGGGCACAGGAGCTCATGGCTTTGTGTGCACGTGGCTCTGTAAATGAGACAGCAGCATGAAAACAGAGCCCATTTCACCTCCCTGCACCCTCCTACAGACCCTGACAAGAGCTTGGTGTGCTCTGGCTTCACTGTGGCAGACTGTGCACGGTGGGCTTGCTCTGGGTCATCTGGGTGAGCTCTCTGGGCAGCCTCCATGTGTGCTGTGGGTGGGTATGGCACATGGGGCTGGCGTCAAAGGGTCGTTCTGGGGTCACAGTAAGCAAGCAGGGAATGGCTTTGGGGAGAGAAGCACACCAGAATGAAAAATAGCACAGAAGAATGGGAAAAAAGACTACTGTCCTCAGGGAGTGGAGGAGGAATACCCTGTTAGTGCTTAGATGCAGAAATAATGCCTTTTCTGGCAACTGCAGAATATAGAAGCCTCAACTCCCAGGTCTCTGCTTACACAATCCACAAGGGCACCCTGTGGCATGCTCTGCAGGGACAGCACGGATCGGTGCAAAGTCAGTTAGCACCAGAGCTCAAGGAAAGATCCTCTGGAGACACAGCCAAGCGTACATTTGCCCACACACAACAGACGGTGTCCCTTCAACTGAGGCTGTGTACGTACTGCATCTTTCTCAGGGTTGCAGACTTTCACCCAAAGGATGTGATCCAGCAGCCAGTCAATGGGTTTGTCCTTATAGAACATCAGGATGAACTCCACGATCAAGCTCAGATCCAGAGACTTGAACATTTTTCCTACAGCACAAAGAAAGAGAGAAGAAAGAGGAGCTGCAGTGTGAAATGGTCAAGAATCAGAGCTGGGAAGTAAAAACTTGGGAGGCTGTGCTGTGGAGGTTGGATCTGTCCATCTCTCTATGAAAAGGAAATACCATGTGGCTCTGGGTTATGTACCAGCACTGCTGGCACTGCTAATACAGTTCCAGATTTAATATTCATCACAGAATTAGAAAGCATTAGAGTCTCACAGGTCACAACAGTATCAAAAGGTCTAAAACTCTCCCATTCAGCAGTGAGAAATAAGGATGAAAAACATTCAGCCAGCTGCAGGACAGACCATTTCCTGCCCTAAAACCTACAAATTTTAAGCCTGTCAAACCAGTATCCAAAACAACAGATCAAACTGCTACTGCAACCATGTCCTGTGATTCCCAAAATAGTTCTGGGCTGATGTAAACTTCCTTTTGCACACTCTTAGGCAAATGCAGATCCCATCCAGCCTAAAAGCTACTGGTCACATCTAAGCTGTTTGGCTGTCAGCTGGACCACTGACCAGGTTTATTTTTGCTAAAAGTGAGTATCCCCAGCACCAGCTGTGAGGATCTTTCTCCCCTGTGCAAACACAAGGGTCATTGCAAAAATAGGGAGAGATCAAGTCCAAGTATTTTACCATCTCGTGGGGACAATTTGTTTGATCAAGAGCATAAATGTTGGCAAGAGCCAGCAGGTATTTGTGCCTGTGCCTGATGGGACTGGGGTCAGCGGGGGAGAACGTTACCGATGAACCCCAGCTGAGAGAACTCCAGGATCATCCACTCCTCAGAGGGCTGCTGCAAGGCAAAGTTCTTCATCGTGCTGAGATAGTTTGGTTTGGCCACAATATCATCCTCCAGCTGCAAGAGGAAAGGACACAGTGCCAGTGACACATGCAGGTCCCAGTAACAGCCTCTCTATGCAGAGCAATCCCGTCACAGACCAGAGCAAAGCTTTGGCACAGACCCAGTTTATTTCAGAAGATGCTCCAAGCAGATTTTTCTCATTCAGTCTAAGAGGTAAAGGAAACAAGTATTCCTGCCCTCCCTAGGTAGGAGGTCTCCAAGAGTCAAAGTACTTTAGAAATACAGCTTTTGAACCTATCTGGTTAAAACCCACTGCCACTCTGCTACATCACACAACTGGATGTGCTCTTTGCCCTCTATCAGCTGGTAAGAGACATAGTGAACTCTCAGATACACCATCTTCCCTCCACCCCCTGCACCAAACCCACCTGCACATAATAAATGCCTTTGGACTGGGCATACATCATTAAAAAGCAGTAGTCCAGGTTCTGCTTTGTCCTCCACCTGCAAGAGACAAAGATGATGGGAGCATCCATCTCTCCTGGGATAGTGGGCTGCTCCAGGGAACCTCCTAAGTCTTGGTTTAAGTCAGGAAGCGGACACAGCTCAGGGAGGTGGAGGGGATGCCATTTGGCCTCTCCTTTTTGGTCTCAAACTGGCCAGCTAAGAGTCACTGGAAACCTCAGGGACTTCCAAAGTGAAGATAATTTGGGTTAAAACGAGCCCCTCATTTGGTGACAGAAACACCAAGCCTGGCAAAGCTGGTGCCAGTTCATCCCTGCCCCATCACACCACATCCTTTGCTCTTGGGTAAAGCAAGCTTAAGGGCTTTGCCTGGCCCTGCAGAAGAGCTTTCCCTGCTGGAGTCAGTGGGGGAGATGCTGCAGTTCCTTAATTCAGGGCTTGCTTGTTTATAAGCTCATTGGTTCTTACCTGACTCTTTCCTTGGGGTCCCCAAAGGATTCCCGCAGGTGGGAGAAATCAGGATAGAAATGTGGCGATGGGGAAATTACCTCCAGGAGACCTGAGTGTATTTCCTTTGGGAATCTGAGGGAGAAAAAGAGCAGTAAACAGATACCTCCATGTCTGACACACCATTTCATAGACCAATCACTGTGCCACAGACCCAAACAAAAAGCACAGCCTCTAAGGGCAAACTTCTCCAGCTGATAGTACATTTCCAGGCCTCACCAAAGGATGTCAGCAGGGATTGCCACAGTTTTTAAGCAGTTCTCTCTCTCCCATGGTCTCTATTAGCCCCATGTGTTCCTCTTTGGGTCAACTTTACAGACCAGCTGTGAGCACCATGTACTCTTTACAGGATTAAATGACCTGCAGACTGGTTCACCAAAGAAAGGGCTTGCTAGCACTACTGGCATTTAGGGATTTCCCAAATGCATCAGTAATTAAAATTAATTTTTCTGAGATTATGTTATACATTTCTGGCAAGAGGCTTAAAGCACTGCTGTGCTGTAGTTTGGAGAGCCAGCAGGAATTCTACCTAGTTCTCTTACGCTGATAAAATCAGCATCTACTTTTCCTATAATGGTTAAGAACCATTTTCCTGTAAAGGTTAAGAACTCTTTAAAGAGTCAAACTCAAACAGAAAATAATGTCACCCATCTGAAAACTAGGCACCTACATCACCTTTGCAAGCAGCACCCCGGGATTGCTCTGACTCTGAGAGATAAGTGGGAAAACCAGTTATTTTTATACTGCCTTTTCCAGAACATTTGGTGCAAGGCTGATTTCCTTTGTTTGTGCAGAGTCTGGAGGACGGGAGATGGGGCAGAGGGAGACAAAGCAGCAAGACTGCCAAAAACTTCTCACTTATTTTCCCCTTCCTTATTCCTTCCTTGGGACTGGCAGGTTTTTCAGTGAACATTTCCAAATCTTCCCTTCCTCAGGCAGCACTGAAACAGCAGCTTCTCACTGAGCTGACAAAACCTGCACTGAAGCAGCAACAGCTTTCTCCCTCCTGCGAGAGAAGTCCAGCCTGCCCTGGCCCCAAACCACCTCAATTCAATTTGGAAGAAAAATAATTTCAGTGAACCAGGGAGGGGCAGGAGGCACTGGAGAGGGGGATGACGAGAAATCAAATCATTAAGTCAATTAAAGTTCCAGGTCTTCTAGGCAGAGGCGCTCTCTGCAGCGGCGCCCGGTAATTTCATCAGGATCCATCGGACAATCAGTCCATTATCCCCCGATAAGTGTGTCCTCCTGCCAGCAGGCAGAAGGAGGGGAGCCCTGCCAGCTCCTGCACAGCAAGATGGAGGGCTCTGTTTCAGCTCTTCTGCAAGTGCCCGGGAACACAACCCTCCCCACGCACTTCCCAGCCCCTCTCCCATCATTGGCTCGGGGGCGGGAGGATGTGCTGCCCTTTTGCTTCTCCTTCGTCGGGCGACTGCGATCCTTCGGAAACATGAAATCACAGGAGCTGGACTGGAGTCACTGCCCCTTCTCTCGCCACCTTCTCCCTTTGCCTCCCAGCTCTGATGCCGTTAACGCCTGGACCAGCTCACGGTTAATAATCCATCACCACCTTCTGCTTAAATAGCCACAGACGAAGCTGCAAAAGCCACTAAGGCTCCAGGACATAAATAGCAGCCAGCACCAGAGACAAATGTAATGAGTGCCTGGAACAAGGGGAAAACAAACAGTCTGGACTGGGAAGAAAGATGGATCATGGATTTTAAAGCAAAACAAGGCAGGAGCATTTGGGTGTGCTTACCACACTGCCCAGATTGCACAGAACAGGTACAGGGCTGCACTAGGCACAGAAACAACTGCCAGGATCACAGCAAAGTTAAATTGTCCATCACCTCACAATGCCCCAGGACAGAAGGAGCAAACCAAAATGACTGTGTGTGTTAAATACTGTGAGCACAAAGCAGCCTCCTGGAAGCTACATATGGGATGCATTTTAAAACAGCAGAAAGTGGAAGCGGCAACAGCACCGACAGCTCAGAGTTTAAAAATTGGAAAAAACCTCTGTTCTGAAACAACAACAAAATACAAAAGGGAAGCAGAAAAGTGTGTGTGTTTTCTCCTTAATGAAGCCATTCCCTGGCCCTGCTGCAGGCACAGGCCATACACTGAAGCCATTTGGAAGTGCTTACAAGTTTTTGATATTCTCTGCCACGCTGGCTGTGTACTGTGGGTCCGTCTGAAAGCAAAAGAAAAGCAGTGTTAGAGCCTTCAGCCTCAGCTTGTGTCCCCCGTGTCTCAGAAATCATCTCCAACACACCCCAGGGGTACTGCCAGGATCTCTGTATGATTTTCATTCACCTTCACCTCTCCTTATATCCAGTTTCACTCTCACGAGCTCTCCTTCGTGGTAAGCGCTACCCACAGGCATCACACACCAGAATCCATCCCAAAGGATCAAGACCCTGCACATCTTCCCCATGTGCTCTCATGGCACTTCTGCCCCTGCCAGCACCAAGTGTTTGCATAGTGTTAACTTCTGGGCTATTTATTTTTTCCCTACACACACTGGCTTGCATCCAAGTGAATACCCTTGGCAGAAAAAGATCTCCACTCCTTTGGTGAAAAAGAGAGGTTTATTTGTAACTGTGCATCATTCCATGTTCATTTTGACACTTTCCTTCCTAGACCCTCAGTTTGTTCCCACAATCAACCTGGCAACCCATGCTGGGAGCCAAAGGTTGGCAGCGCCGCTATCTGCAGATGAGATAAGTGTGAACACAGTGACCAGACAGAAAACATCTGCAGAGTGACTGGGAAAACAAAGCCCCAGAACAAAGGCCAGGAGACCCAGAAGCAAAAACTGTTCCTGTTTCCTGGTGGTGGCATTGTTTTGGGCAGTCACGTGGATGATGGGACTGTGTGTCCCCGGTGGATCTGCAGACGCAGCATCGCAGAAGCCGCGACCAGAAGTGAGACACCAGGGATGTATGTCACAAGCTGAGGACAGCACTTCCACACTGGAATGGTGACAAGGGAGGGCTTTCTCGAGGAAAAAAGGTCTCTTTCCTCAACAGGGTTCAGAATCCTAGTGCTGGACTGATTTCTTACATCAGTGCTACAAAAAAAACCCCAGTAACAGGAAAAACAAAGGCAGGAAAGATGCTCCTGGCTTTGGCAGGAGACATGCAGCTCCCCTCCAAGTGTCCAGAATGGTGTGCTGGTGACAGCCAAGCTGGTCACCTTTCCCCAGGGCTCCCCTCTGGCAGCTGAGGAGCCCCCAGCTCTCCCAAGCAGCCCAGCCACTGTGGATGACACGTGCAGTGGCACTCGGGAATGAAAAGTCCCCAACCCAAAAGGGACACTCAGTTGCTGCACTTGTGCTGTCTCCAAATTACTCAGCATCTGCTCCAAGTTCACACCACCCTCTCCACTATTTACTCTTTATCCTGTGTCCAAGGAGCCCTAACAAGTGCAGGTACATGGAGAAACACTTTGGGAAGAGGCAGAGCAGGCACAGCAGAGGTAGACACTTGCACAGAGGGATTCTGTGTAGCTCCAAGGGTAAACTTATTACTGTAGTCTAAAACAGCTGGTTTGGGTCAAGTTGCTTGAAACCTCTCATGCTTCAACTTACACACTGCAAAAACAGACACCAAACCTTCTTCTGGCTCCAAGGGAGAAAAATGACAGCCAGGACCAAATCTCGTGGTGGCCACTTTGGGCTGCACCCATCTGTTCACATCTTCTCCTTCTACAAAGTACCAGCCAGAGCCCCTGAGGCCAAACGCTACTCAAAATGTCACATTAGGGGTAAACAGGCAGCAAACCCAAACATTCATCTCTGTTCTGCTCCCACTAACAGGCTACTGAGGTTTATCTTTCTCACCGGATTTCTGGAAATTAAGACAAATGCACTTCAGGCTCAAGAAAATAATCCTGAGGGGAAAGCCATGGAGAAAAATAACCATCTAAACCCATAGATAAAAGCAGCTCTTGCGGATTAATGTATCAAGGCTTTTTAGCCCTTGGATTCAGCAACTGACTCTGGGCTCCAGGCACCAGTACAAAGAGACATATTAGTCTTAGCTCCAAATCACTGACTCTTGGGTTTTGAGAGGGGTTAGTACTGTCTTACAGGTATGTGGTGAAACAGAGCTGCTTCAGGAGCAGGTCAGAGAGTTCCTCTAGACATTGTCATAGGGCAGCTCCAGCAAATTTTGGGAATAACCACTCAAGCACCTTGCAAGAGGCGTCACGATTTACATGAGCTGTACCCCACTGGCAGCTGCTAACGTGACACACTTACCTGCTCACATCCTGACTCTCTCTGGTCCAGCTGGTGTTTCATTTTGGGCAAGACACACCTGATGATCCCAGCTGGGTGACAGCCTAAAGCTGGGCTTATCTGCCCAGCAAGACGCAGAGCTGGTGGCCAGGTCAGCAGTGTCCTGTTTGGCAGCAAGTCTGGCAGACAGTGGGAATGGGGACAGGGAAATGGGGCAAACTGGTAAAGCTCTGTCTTACCTCAGCAATGAGGACAACGATGACAGAGTCCTCCTTCTCCTGCTGAGTGAGCTCCGAGATGAGGGAGTTGAGGGTGTCGGTGAGGTAGGAATGCACCTCCCGCTTCACGCTGGGGATTCCCATCACGACAGACACTGCCCAGGGCCATGGAGAGATTTTAGAGAGAGGGCTATGCTGGGCAAGACACTTTGCTCTGCTCCCTGACCACCTCATGGTTCACCTGCTCAGTGCCAGGCTCTGTCATTAAAGCCCAGCAGTGAGCAGCAGGTTGGTGGGTTCCTGGGCTCCTGTTCCCACAGTCCTGTCCCCCAGCCCAGTGCCAATCAGCAGCACCCCAGTGCACCAGGCTGGCCGGTCACACATGGCGGTCAGATACACTCTGCCATCTCTTCCTGAAGAGATGATGTCTCAGGAAACACCCAAATCTCCTCCCCTCCCAGAGGGCTTTTCAGCCTGCAAACAGCAACTTCAGGACCACTCTTGTTTAGGAGGGGCAAGTCAATTCTTTGGTGCTGGGTTGGGATTTAGGAGCAAGGGGGAATTATCTAGTAACCAAAGTCCTGTTCCAGATGGGACTTCTCTCCTTAGATGGAAGCACCCTGCAATTATCTGACCCCCCTTCAGGCAAAGGCTAGAGCACTCTGGAGATGGAAAGCAGCAAACAGCATCTGGCAGAAGCATCGAGAACATTTTAGGGCCAGTCAAGAGCACAGACAGCACTCCCCTGTAGACTCACAGACGTGACATGGCTTACCCACCCCCACATGTCACGATACCAAGGAAGCTTGCATGATGCATGCAGCCGTTCCTCCAGTCCTGCTCACTCCTGTACCACAGCCAGGCCCGGAGGAAAGGGGAGGGACAGGCACCAAGGTGAGGAAGAGCACCAGAAGCAGCACTAATTCCCATTTACCTCCAGTGCGCCCCTGTCCCACATGCACGGCTGGCTGCAGACTGTTCTCCTTAGACAGCAAATGTGGCAAATGATGGAAGATGGTGGGAAGGTGCAGCACATTCTTGTTGGTGATATTCCACAGTTTTAACTTGGTTTCGTCTTAAAAAGGAAAAGGGAATCAATTGCAAGGCACAGTAGGTAGGAAGAGACTGCAAGGCAAAAAGCCTTTTTAGAGCAGCCTGGCCACCCGAGACTACTGCTGGGTTATAAAAAATCAGGCCAACCTTTAACATGCTACCACAAACCCAATTAAAGTTCAGCAGGAGCCAGGAGGGCCTCAAAGAAGTCCCAAAATATTTGGGAAGGAAAGGGGAGAATGAAGATAAAATGAAGGTCAAATCAGATCTTTCTGTAGAGATCCAATTTTCTTCAACCGAGCAACTTAAAAAAAAAGAAAAAGAACAAATAAATTGGCGAGGGGTGCTCAGCCAGCCTAACTCCTTCCTCCCCCCTCTCTTTGGATACCCATTTTCCATATGGATTCAATAAACCCATAGGAAACGGCATGTATGACTTTCAAGGGAGAAAAAAAGCTTGTAAGCAAGCAAAGTGGCAAATATCCTCAGCAGAGGCAAATCTGTGTTTAATGATGCATATGCACCTCTAATTAAACAGGCATTTAAGAGCTCACAAGTCCCTCTGAACTCCACAATTTGCTCGTGTCAGGGGAGAGGAGAGCAGGTCCTGTCCACAGCCCTGCACACACACACACCACGCACACCTCTCTACCTCCTCATTAGCAACAGCTTCAAAACAGCCCGAGATCCTCAACTTCTCTGTTTATTCACCAGATAAACTGCTCCAGGTCCGGTTTATATCCCGCAGGGCCTGCTTCTCTGAGAGTGCTCTCTTGATCTCCTCCAGGACCAGGTTGAGCTCCTTGGAGCGCTTCAGGCTCTCCTGCTCGGCTGCGTGCAGTCGGTCCCGGAGAGCGAGGAACTCCCGCTGGTAGATGTCCACAATGTCACCTGTGGATGGGAAAGAGAGAGGCTTTGTCCTCTGTGCTTGGAAGGTTTCTGAGGCACAAAAGCAAGGCCCATCACTCACACCTCTCCTGTGTCCCCACTACTTCAATCACGGATTTAGGGAGCTGTGGTCCAGCACGCACCCATTGGTGAGAGGGTTGGAGAGAATGCAGATTAAATTGCAGAACTACAATAAAGCTACTCCCTTTCTTCTGTTTTAACTTGGGTTATAGGTCATGTAGAAATAGAATCACAGAATCATTGTGGTTAGAAAAGACCTCAAGATCACCAAGTCCAACTGTTAACCCAGCACTGCCATGTTCAGCACTAACCCATGTCCCTACTTGTCACATATACACGTCCTTTAAATCTCTCCAGGGACAGTGATTGCAACCACTTCCCTGGGTAGCCTGTGACAATGCTTGACAGATTTTTCTGTGAATAATTTTTTCCTAATCTAAAACTCCCCTGGTACAACTTGAGGCCATTTCCTCTTGTCCTGTCACTTGTTACTTGGGAGAAGAGACCAACCCCCACCTGGCTACAACCTCCTTTCAGGTAGTAGTAGAGAGCAGTAAGGTTCTCCCCGAGCCTCCTTTTCTCCAGGCTGAGCCCACCCAGCTCCCTCATCAGACTTGTGCTCCAGACCCTTCACCAGGTTCACAGATACCACAAATAAACCATCTCCTGAAGGACCCTGAGTGATGGAAGGTGAGATGGTGGCAAGGGGAAACGCTGCTCTGCGGTGAGATGAGGTTTTGGACAGCACCTCCTCCAGCTTCAGAAGAGCAACCCAAACTCTAACAGTCAAAAGAGATTTCAGGAATCTAATCTCTCCAAAACATGTCAGGATAAAGAATATCACATGGCAATAGCTGCCTGGATGCTTCTATGAATTCAAGTGCTTGTGGATGCATCATAAACATAATATATAAAAAAGAATCTTTTGGTAAGGTAGCAAAGCTCTCTGTTTTGAAACAACATCTTATTCCCATGCCCTGTTTAGGCAATAAAACTACCAAGAGCCTTCAGCTGGAACTAACTATTCAATAGCTGGGAGTGGAATCGGTGAGCCACTAACAAAGCTTCCCAGGATGTTTTTTCCTCATTATTAATGAAAGTGCTCATTAAAAATACACTTTTATCTGTGGTCACTCATGTGTTTTCAGTTAGACTATGTAACTCACAGGACTATACCCAAAACAGATTTATCCTCTGACTCCTAACCCAAACATGACCAGGAGAGGAAACTTCCCAACACAGGGCTAAATATAAATCAAAGCAATTGAAAAAAGATACACTGGCTGCACCGACAACTACTATTTTGGGGTCCATAAAGAAAATGTAAAAGGAATTTTGAAGATCAGACATCCAGCTCCAAAGCACAGAGTTTCCAAGACAACAGTGCTTCCCAGTCCAGGTCCTGGTAATGCTTTTGCCTAGGAAAAGTTTCCCCTATTCAGTCTTTTCCCTCAGAAAAATCTTCTTAAAGACTCACTGCTTCAGCACAAGAGACCCCCCAAGGCAGCCTGGCTCCCATTAACCTTTTGACATTATTTTCAAAGCCATGGCACACGGGGAGGGAGCAGAGGAAGTTACACCCATTTGATTACTCCGTCCATCTGACAACACATTATTCAGAGAAAGTCAAGGATAGACATAAACAAGACCAGTCCTTCCTTTTTCCTGTGCAGCGCCGCTCGCTTTCCCCTCCCACCAAGAAAACATTTTCAAATGTGAAGAAAAACAGGTTAACACCCAGCTTTGAGCGCTGCCATGGGAATTCACAGGAGGATACCAGCTTTAAATTGGCTCCATGATTGACACCTTTACCTGCTGGTACCTCTCAGGCATAAGGACACACCTTTCAGCATCCCAGTATTTTAGATTACAGGCTTTCCTGTTTGTATCTTTTACCAGCTGTATCTGTGAGCACCAGCAAGGAACAAGTCTCACTTTCTGTTTTTGCACGACACGATGGCTTGTGCAAGGCTGGGAGCATTTGGCTCTCGGCATCGCGGGGGGTTACTATCCTGTGGATACTCTCAAAGCCAAATCACAGCTAAGGGCTGCCATTAGACCTTGTTCTGCAATACCTGGAGCAGAGTAAAGGCAAGGCTTTGCACTTAATGGCTTTTTCCAGAGCACTGCACTTCATTTGTGTCAGATTTAGAAGGGAAATGTCACTGATTATTCAGTCACTAATGACCTGCCCGCCAAAGCCAAGAGCTGTACTTTTCCTTAGACTGCAACGGTGATGTGCAGTCAACCATTTGCTGCTTTTCTGGCTAATGGTTGGAAGTAAAATTGTATTTGTTTCCAGTGCTCTTGTCCTATGATGTCTTCGTAGGCTTTCCATTCTTTAATTAAAATTTCATGAAATTTAAAAGCTGATCGATCATGACTGGTTCTGATGACAGCTTGAACAATCCCAGACAAAGCCTGAGATGGGTGTACAGTTTCCCATGAATTTCCAGCAATTCTGCAATGACACGTGGCTGCAGATCTGTGTCCTCATAAAAACCCTCACTGCTCAGCCAGGGAGGGCTCTGAAAACCCACAAAGGGCAGCAGAGGATAAGAGAGGGGGAATTGGCTCCCATCTCTTACAAGCAAGGTTGGACACAGAAGCGATTTGCTGCTAATTAGGCTGAGCAAATTTTTCAGCTAGTGTCAGTTCAGCACAGAGCCTTTACTTACCTTTCAAAGCAGCAGCACTCCCTATCTACATATTTATTGTATTCCCTCACAGCACAAGATAACAGAGCTCTTAAAATATCCCCAGAGTCAAGCACTGCAGGACAAAAACTCCTAGCTATATTAAGAAAAAAAAAAAAAAAGAAGAGATTTAGCTTATTTTTTCTTGAGCGATAACACATTGCTTTGGGCTTAAAATATACTGGTTTAAGAAAGCAAGGTGTTAGGTGACAGGCTGCAGGACAGACCTGGGAGACCACAAACCTGCAGCACACATTGTGCATGGCCAGTGCCCTGCAAAGAACCCACTTCTCACCTTGCCAGGGCCCATATTTGCACTCAGTGGTTTTTCACAAGCTGTTTTTAGAAGCAGGCTGGCTGTGAAGCTCCAGGAGGGCATCAAGCATCCTGCAGTGCTCAGCAGGGCAGGGAAGCAGCGCTGGGCACAGCTGAGTGAGTGCCAGTCACCATCTGTCCATCCCACGCTCACTGAAGCAGATCTGGAGGAGGGATCCCTGGAGTAGGGAGCAGCCTGTGGCTGAGGGAGAGTGGTCACAGGAAGTGTCCCCTGGCTGAGCATCACTCACCAACCAATGTCCCCCCACACTCCCTTTTCTCCCTGGCTGCTCCCAGCCACAGCTGCCAGGCTTCATTTTTTTAGCTGAGAACCCTGCGCTGTGTTGGCTGAGTAACAACAGCAACCACTGGTGAAGCAGCAGGCGGGGATGGCCTGAACAGACCCTTTCAGGAGCTGGACTTTGATGATCCCAGTGGGTCCCTTCCAACTCCAAACATTCCGTGAGCTCCTGGCAGCCGGAATGCAGCAGATGGGCACGTGCTGGTGGGGCTTATGGGTGCCCCAGGAGCTCTATGGGTGCCCCACAGAGCTGAGTTCCTGCAGCCTTCCCAAAGGATTTGGCCATGCAAGACAACACCTGTTTAATAAAAAGTATTTCTCCCTGATGGAGAATTCTGTGGCTTCATTCTTATTCAAGTGACTGTTAAGTGCAAACCATACTTGCTGGCAGAGGTGAGGGCTGGGACAACAGTGTCCACTCTGCTTATCCATTTTCAGTTTTTGAGTGAAAGCAAAATACCTAATCTGGTCCTCAACCAGCAGACAGGCACAAAATCAATCCACTGCCAGTAAAACCCCCACCTTTAAATCTCACACAGTCATTCACATATATATATATGTATCTATATATACAGTCAGGAATGTTATAATTCTGCATTTGCACTCATCTTCCCAATCACACTCCAGCCTCCCAGGGAGTCTGTGGTGCATTTTAAACACGTCTGTATTTCAGGCCCAATTACTTTTGGTTTTGTTCTCCACCGATAACCTCTCCCAGCAGAGCAGACCCATGGCCAGCGCCAGAGATTTCCCTCCAACTCAATCTTTTCAAGAGCAAACACAAAGGCTGTGCTAGCTGGATTTGCTTCTCATTAGGAAGACTTTCAAGAGACTTGGTTTAAAAACTAAAAACAATTCTCAAACCTCTAAACCATTTATCTCTATAAAATCTTGGCTCCAAGAGAATAACTGTACCTTCTGACTGGCTGTCACAAGAGTTCCCAGGGCCAAAAGAGCCAAACAAAAGTGCAGTTCCCTTACAACATGAATGAAGTCGGAGCAGAAAATTAAACTGCCTACAGAAAATTTCTATGTAATGACTGTTCTCCCTCATTTTATTTAAAGCACTGCTTTAATAAATAACTGCTCCCCCCTCTAGGACTCACAAGGGTCTGATGGGACTCCAGAGCACAGGAACCACCCCCTCCCTACAGCATCTATATTATCCAAAAATGCAAACAGTGAAGCACAGAAACCAGGCCCCAGCCATTTACAGAAGCTCCTGGAGTCAGATGATGATTAGGGAATTTTTTTTACATTTTGATGTTTAATGATTTATATAATGCTGGCACTGCTCCACGCATTACACTCTAGATTGCCCTGATTGAATCGCAACATTCATTAGGTCTTTTGCTAACAGAATTTCACTGGACCATTAAAATGGATAGAAGGAGTTGCTGTGCCATAGCGGTGAATTAAATTCAGCTCCAGAGATGCTAAATAGGAATAGTCCTGCTTTACATGGAAATTGGGTGGCTGGTACAGCACACAGGTGTACACACAGGTACCCAGGGATCACAGTAACTCCGCAATAAACGTTTTTAAAACAATTAAAAGCATTAAAAGCAAAATGCTGCCCTTTGCTTATTTGACTGTAGAAGGTAGAAACCAGCTTTAGAGACTCATCATACAAAAAATTCACAAATCATTCCCCCAGAAAACACTGGGAAGAGACTCTGTCAGGGTATGTGGAGCTACAGGTAAGCTGTGACACTAAAAATGTTCTATTAAGTAGCAGAAAGAAAAAGAGAGGATAGTTCAGCCACCAAAAATAGCAGCTATGGTTTAGTTCCTTGTGTTCATCTTCTGCCCTTTATTTATACTCTGTTTCAGTTCAGTCACTCCCTACAGTGTGTGCTATCCTGAACTGGGGCTGAATAATGTATTTTGATGCCACCCACCCTTCACAACCAGTAAAAGGCACTGGTTGCCAGGTGGGTGATGGCAGGATAAGTGTCCCTTCTCAGTCAGTGCCCACCCAGCTGCTCAGCCCAGCACCACAGAGGCTCTTGTGCTGCCCCTGGGTCGGCTGCTGGGTTTGAGCATCCCACTACACCCCTGTCACGCTGCACCAACACATCAGCCAGAGCAGGAGGCTTATTAAAAGTCAGGCTGTCTGAAAAAATGATCCTCAAATAAAGAAAGTGCTTTGCCCAGCTCCAATCCAGTGTGTGTGTGTGTGCTGTTTGCTTTAATATGGCCATTTAATAAGAGCCTGTGGTATATTTAACAGAATTTCAACCTTCAGCAGCTCCACGTAATGAGATAGAAATGCAATGCATCTCTCCACTGACAGTCCCTCCCGAGGGAACACGGGCACCTTTAAGTCACTATTTCTTTTTGCAGCAGTAGGTGTTGATCATATTTCTGTTGCGCTTCTCGTCGCTGGAGTTTAATGTTGTCTCAGCACACACGTCATCAGAAGGAGAGAGGAAAATTCATATCCCCTGTGCCTTGTTATTCCAAAGTAGGAGTGACTGTTTGCATTTGAGATTCAGTTCAGACAACATGCACATAGATCTTTCAAAAAATAAGCTTCTTTGTTTTTTTTGCTTTTAAAGTCCTAAGTAGTAAGTTTGCAGGGATGGGGATGAGTAGATTTCCCATTACAGGGATACTAAAACATAATACAGATGGTGAACATTGTAATTCCCCATTCCAAGGAGGAGAACAAGTCACAGGAGTGCCTGCTCACAGACCCAAAAGCTCCCCAGGGAGATGGGGGATGCAGGCTCCAAAGCAAGGATGTAGAAACACAGAAATTAGGAAAGCAAACAGTAATGCCCATCACCTCTGCCTAAAATGTCTTGGATGGGGGCAGAGGAGGCAGCAGAAGCCGTCAGACTGCTCTTGGGTACCTGCAGAGCAGGTTTGGGATCTCTTTCAGTGGCCCAGCTCCGTGGGTGAATCAGTGAAGGATACAAAGAGCTCCGAGATCACTGTGAATCCCCCGGGGTTTACCTGCCAAACAAAAGCACAGCGGGAGAGGAAATTCCCGGCAGGTATAAACCACCTTCAGCTTCTGACAAAGGATCTAGTGCTTCTGATTTGTCCTGGGGTTTTATCAACCCCTTTAAGGGATTTATAGGACAGAAAAATCAGAGGGCAATTCATTTTGCTGCAAAACAGCTGAGGAGGAGAAGGGAAGAGGGCAAATAATGCCATTGATCTAAAGAGAAAGAAGATGGGATTAAACAGTGAATTTTCATCATAGCAAAAGGTTAACTATCCAGAGGAAGCCATAAGGGTTGGTATTAAACTCACCAGCTAATAGATTTAGTGAGGATCTGGGGAAGGAGATGAATTTGTGAAGTAGCCAAATACGGAGCTGACAAGGAGGTGAGTTCATCAAAGCCAGGAAAGAACAAATAATCAGGAGAGAGAGAAGGCAACAAAACAGCAAACTGATGTCAAAGCTGAGAGATGCAAATTAATTGGGTGGATGGGGGGATCAAGGTATTTTTCACATGACTAACAATATTAAGCAGAGAGGAGACCACAGCATCAGTGTCTTGATGCTGTTCTGTGGCAGCTGCAACCCAGGGAAAAAGAAGGGGGGATGGAGAGGAAGGCAAACAAGGTGTTAGTGTGCTCAGTGAACAGGATGGGGAATAATAGTATGAAGATTATAACATTATTAAAATGATGCTGCCTAATCCCAGAATAGTTTTCACCTCATCTGAAAGAGAGTATTAATACAGACTTAAAAGGGGCTTTAGAGAGTGTGATAAGAATGATCAAAGGCCTGCAAAAAAACCCTGCTCTATGAGGAAAGAAAAAATATATGAGATTATTCATTTTAGGATAGGCATGATAATAGGCCTTATGATGAAAAGCATATAAAATAGAGTGATATAATGAAAATATATCACACACTTCCATTCTCCTTGTCTCAAAATATAAGAGTAAGTAACCATTCCATTCAAATACTAATTTGAAGCTGATAAAAGGAACTGTGTTACACAGAGAAAGTGTATTATTTCTCTGAATTCACTGAGGAATTTAAACAACATCCAAGAGCTGGAAAGTGCTGAGCTCAAGGTGGGGTGGAGCACTGTCCTGCCAGTGGTCCCTGGCCTCACCTGGGTTGGGAGCCCCCTTTTCCTAGGGAGAAAGACCCAGCATTTCTATGTCTCTCCTCACAACTTAATTAGGAACACTGAAGCTTTCGTCTTCAAAGCGAAGCTAATTCATTAGCAATCTAATTATTTACCTGTGTAGCACAAATATGGCTTTCGAAGCATTTTTCTCTCAAATGGAAAGTGAAGGCTTTGTTCTTCGTGGGTTCTTTAATACTCTTTATTTGACTGGGGAATATAAACATGCTGAAAGTGAACAAAATAAAGCATTACAGAAATCACGGGTCATTAAACCTCGAAATAATTGCAGCTCGACAGTATTTTTAAGGGAGGACATTACACAAGCAAACCTGAGGGATGGAAAGAAAGTTGGGGAAAATGGGGAATGGGAAAGGCTGAAAGCTTGTACAGGTGGTCAATCCCACCAAACAAACCTGTGCATGGCTTAAAAGAAGATGCATTTGCCTAATGCACTGTTGTGCCATGTCATGGGCATGGAAAATGCTCTTGGATGCACCGAAGGGCAGCAGGAACAGACTCAGAACGTGTTGTTCTCCTGAACTGAAACTGCACATGCAGAAACCTGCAGAACCTCGTCCGTGCACCACTGAGATCAGGCACATGGCTGTACCATGGACTGTTCTCCTTGTCACCTGTGGCCATCAGCTTCATGCTGGATTGCAAACCATCACACTCAGTAAAAACCCAAATTGGATTTGTTTGGCTCTCACCAAACCCCTGGGCTGCATTTCTTTCCCTTTCACCTTGTTCTCACAAGGAGCAGCAAAGCTAGTGAGTAAAATCTCATGAACCAGAACAACCCCAGAGGAACAGCTGATGGCTGGAGCGTGCAGCACCACATCCCTCCGGGTTCTGGCAAGGTCCAGCTCTGGAGCTTTACAGAAGCAGAAAATCCTGACACAGAGCAAATGCCTCGCAGTCCAATAGGAAAACCCGTTTTATTATGACCTAATTAAGTTAATAGTGAAACAGAGGCCTTGTTCCACCAAACCCCAAGGCCCCCACACATCCCGCTCTGTGCTTAGCACTAACAGCTCACAACTCTGTCCGAAAGGAATCCCTCCAAGAAGGGCAGTCAATCCCTGCAAAGGTCACTGTGTTAATCATCACTCCCTTTCTCCAGCAGCAGCTGCCACTAATTGCCTGTGAAGGAGTCGAAATGAAATTCTTGTTAATCCTTCTCCCAACATTACTAAAACCCACCATCATCATCATCCTCCCCCACAAATGACCACGAGCCACGGACACTTTGCAGCTGACAGAGGAGTTCAGCCCATCTCGGGAGAGATGTGGCACTGGTGGGTGGACAAAGTGGCTCCACTTTGCAAATTGAAGGTGAGTTTATTGATCAGCAGCAATAAGTGCCCGGACCTTTTATTTCCCCACTGCCTTGTATGACCGACCATCGCTCTCATCATTCCACCTAAGTTACCACCAGGCTCAGACAGCCAAAATCTTGGAACAGGGGGAATTTGTTTAATCAATAACACATGAAGCTTTTGGCAGGGCTGAGTGTATGAGAGAATTTTACAACAGTGAAATAAAGTATTGCTGGGTTATAAATCAGAGAACACATATGGAAAAGTTAGAGCGATGTACTGAGAGGGATATCAAGGAAATCACAGAAGTTCTGGCTGGATTCCCTGGCTCTGCTGATGCTAATAGCTGAGAAACTTCAATGCAAGTCAGGTTTGACTTCTTTTTCCAAAAGAGTAACTCATTTGCAATGCATGTGACTGTATTGGAGTGAAAGGCTCTTGAGTGTTCCCCTCGCTCCGCTGTGTATGTAAATTGTACATCTTGTCTACCTACAGACCCGCAGCCACGAACAGATCACAATTTCCCTATTGTACCAACGCCTGATCAGATGCACGACTGTGCTGTTGGGTAGAAGCAGATTTTAAAATCACATACTGATTGCGGGATGAGCTGATCTGAATTGCATTTTGTTTTAGTAGTCTTAAATAATTTGCAGAATGCTTGAAATAAAAGGCATGCAGAACCTTTCAAAAATTACTCAGCATTAATATTTGAAATATTTATCCCCTGGGGTGCAGGCTTGTAACACAAGCACTTAATGGGGTACATTTTCTTCTCTCCAGAGGAAAAACAAGACATTGCCATTAAACAGCACACTTAGACCAACTATAAGTGTTGATGGTATCTGAGGGCTCTTGTTTCATTTTATATGCTAGGATAATTCCTGGGAAGAAAAACATACTGCTAAAAGAGTAGGAAGACCCGACCCTCTTCTGCCTTTTGTCATTCACCAGCCAAGACAACATGAGAAAGGATTATCAGATAATGTCAACACCCTTTCCCCCAAAACCAGACCAGCTGCTTTAGAGTACAAAAAACCCCTGCCTTTATTTCTTCCCCTTGCAGAAAACCAATCACTGGAAGTACAAAGACAAAACTCCTGAACTGCCAGCAACAGCAACCTGCAGTAATTTAACTTTCCCTATTCCAAAATACAGGGGCTAATCCAGAACCAGGCAGACTTGGTTCCACATCCCACAGTAGCCCAGCTGCAGAGCTGCCCTGCAGCCCCGTGCCAGCAGCAGCAGCAGCAGCAGCAGCGTTATTCCAGCAGATCGGCTCTGCTGAGAGGCAACACAGATGCTGGTGATGGCACAGCACAAGGTGGGGGGTTGCAGGACATTTCAAGGGTAGAAAATAAACAGCTGGAGGGGAGGATGCTGACTACATGGGTGTCCTACTGCTAAGACCTTTGGTTGCTTATTAAATGATGCCTGAAAGCTTCTCAACAAGCTGCTGCTCTGAAATGTTATTGGCATCTCCCACTCCCCCGTGCCGAGCTCAGGGCAAGGTGTCACGAGCGGCTCTGGGCAATCTCCAGCCAGCTGTGCTGAATCGGGCAGGGTGCTCCCTGCAACTGCCTCCTCGGAGGGCACCAACACCCAGGCAGCCCCATGATCCCATGTGCTGATCCAGCTGGAAAATGAAGCACCCTCACTGCAGGCTTAATTTTGGGTCAGATTATCCAGCTGACCAAGCCAGTGATGCAAAAGAAGCACATGGGAACCAGGATGCCCTTTCTGGACAACGGCCCAAATGGAGAACAGTTTAAATGGCTGTGAAACCACACCCCTAGACGTTTTGCTTTCTTGCAATGTCAAGTTTACCTAAAGGCTTAAAGGCAATGCCCCGAACCTTACAGCCTACTGCTTCCCACCTCCAAAAATAGGTGTGCTTCCCAGAGCCTGGGACCACAAGACCATGGTATTTATGCTTCATTTCACAACTGCTCTTAAAGTGCTGCTGAGTCCTGGCAAAGGACACTTCATGCTCCCTCTGAGCAGAGATGTGCTGTTTACACCTCTCATTCCCTTTGAACATGTCTATTTAAAAGGATTTGGGTTTTCAGTATTTCACACACCGTCACCTTTACTGGTGCCATGTATAAGGTGACCTAATTGCTATGGGGGCTGCTGTGGATCAGTTTTCCACACCTTCCATCCAGAGGGAAATTTTGCTACAGAAATTTGACATGTTTAGGTGCTGCAAGGAGAATACAAGATGGGCTGCCAGGAGATTTCCAGTCTCCTTGGAGGTACCCATGAGCTGTGCCCAGCAAACAATGTCAGAGCCCACAAAGAGAGTTTTCCATGATTAAACAGTTGCATTTCATGCAGCCCAGAAAGCACCAGTGCAGCCACATGTCCTCATAGGAGCCTGTACAGGACACTGGATCAGGCTGTCAACTGAAGGAGGTGTGAGGGCAAGGTAAGAGTGGGCACAGAACTCTGGAGGGGCCATGGCTGCTTGGCATAAGCACAGGAGGGAGAGAGGAAGGAGAGGGCTTTTGCATAAAACAAACCCCAAGCACATCTGAGCAACTCCTTCAGTACAGCTGGTA
>JAOXXN010000191.1:6978062-6989047 GCA_026770055.1 Myrmophylax atrothorax | reverse complement strand
AGCAAACTATACCAGTGGGAAGGAGGGAGCACAGGGCCTGACCCCGCTCACTGCAGTCTGCCTGTCCCAGGGGTGCCAGGAGGTCAAAACTTAGGAAAAATCCCACCACGGAGTGAGGCTCAGCACAGCACAGGGAAAACAGCAGTGTGACTCACCCACAAGGCAACTGCCCTTAAAATTTGCAGCATGAGTATTTAGAGTGCAATTTGAGCCCTTGCTCCCTCTGTACAAAGAGGTTTATTGGACTTCAGTTCCCAGGGAGGCAATTTCTGTACTCAGGTGCTTTAGGTACCCCTGATGCATCCGGACATCGCTTTGGAAATGGTCTCTCATTGGCCACTGAGGCTGCTCAGCACCATTCTGTGAACTAAAGGCTGTCTTTTGAGCATGTGAAGAAATGCTTAGCAATCGGTTCATCCTTTGGAGTGCCTTTGTGAGACATCCATAAGGCAAATCACCCTAGGTGAGTCCTCTGTTAATAACTTGCCCTCCTACCCAGCTTCCCAAAGCTTCCTGCACACAGATCAGCTTTGCTACCCAGGATCACCACTGTGCATAGCTAAGAAAAATCTAATCCAATTTTCATCTTCTTTAGGAATAGAACATCAAGAGCAGGCAGTCAGCCTGTCAGATACAGCAGCAATGTGGAAGAAGTGGCAGCAGACTTGTGGCATCTTCGCCAGCAAAACCATGTCTGAAGGAGCAGCAGAGATGAGTGAGCCCTAGTGCTGTAAAGGGCTGTGAGAAGCAAGTCAAGACACACATCCTCTTATGACCATGGTAAAACCCCAAAATGCATAAACTATAACATGGTGACTTCTTATGTAGGTATTTAGGACTACGAAGATACTCCTGGAAGACTTTCATGGCCATATCCAAAGTCTAATGAGAGCAAGGGCATCATGACAGCCTAGTAATTCAGTACACAAGAAGACATATCTTAAGTTTTCCATAAAAAACAGAGCAAGCCCTGCCAGTGCAAAGATACTGAAGGGATCCTGGATGTTGTCAGTATGGGCCAAGTGTTTATTAGCCCTACAGACCTGGGCAGGCCCAATAGAGCCACCCAGTGCTCTGTACCACCTCCCTGGCACGGAGGGTTTTGACAAGGCACATATGCCCAGAAGTGTCCAAACCACTTCAAAAGCCACCACGGGGTCAGGATACCCCTAGAGCACTGCTTTGGCATTGCTGTGCCCCAGCGATGTCCCCTCTTGTGACCAAAACACACCTTCTGCCAAACCACCCTCAGGGCACCCCTGCAGCTCTGGCACCACTCACTGGCAACCTGGCCAGTGCATGTTGACTGGAGTTAATTCCCTGGGCATGTTTTCCTGAGGACAAGCCCAGCAGCTGAGCCTGTGTGTGTGTGGCATATCAGATTTCCGGGGGGTGATGTTTCTACAACCCTTCCCCAGCACAGATTTGGGAGGTGTTGGACAGGCAGCCGTGCAAGCACCCAGGCACAGGCAGGGCACGAGTGCTAAGCCAGCCCTGCACACCTGCAATGACAAATAAATTCTTTAACATTAGACAGCAGACTATAAAACGAAGCTATAAGCACATATCACTGCACATGAAGGGAAATGCATTCTGCTGTTAATGCCCATAACTTCCCTACGGAGAGTAATGGATGCCAACAGGAGAACAGACATCCGAGAGCACCAAAACGTGCACTGGGTTTTTTCTAAGCTTGTGCTGGGCACACCACTTGAAATACAGAATGGCTGAGTTCTTTTTCCTCCTCAACCCAACATAAAATGCCCATGTTTTAATAGTGTCATTAACCATTAGGATAAATTACCAGGGTTACAATGAATTCTCAGAAAAAATACTTGTTTCTTTGGAGCTGTGTTCCAGTTATTCACCAGGTTGTAGTTCAGTTTAAATAAAAAGCAAGTCCTATGATGAGTAGCAGATAAGAAGTCAGTCTAAATGATGCTGGAGGTCCTTTCCATCTTTGAAATAAAAATGTGTTATTTATGACCAGCATATTACCAGGCCTGGCTGATCCTCTGGGGCTGAAAATGAAGAGCCAGATGACTTTCCAAAGGTGAAGAGGGAGGAAAAAAGCCAGTTATGTTTCCCAGCCAGGGCAACAATTTATAGATAGGAGCATTTTCTAACTTCAACTTCTTCAGAAAGGAGACTGTACACACACATCTTTCTGTTCAAAGGACATCTTGTGCGTATGAGCAGATTTGTCCAAATTGTTTTGGCTCCAGCCGAGGCAGCATGTTTAGTACACTATTTCCAGATGTGCTTTCTATCCCCATCAGTCCAGCTGCTGCCTCAAGCCAAGACAGTTATATAAGCTGCAAAGCTTAATTGGATTATTTAGTCCAAATCATTGTCCAAAAGGCAGCGGGGCCAGGAAGCTGGACGGGCAGCCTGGAGAGGAGCTGCACCCACACTGGCTTGGGGGGGAAAGGGAGGGAGCAGAAGCTGGTAAATCAATTCAAGAGTTCATAAAGCAAGAGTAGCCTCCCCATCTCCCTCGAATGTTTTCTCACACCTCCCATCCCTTTTGCAGAGGGGGTGGTAGATGGCACTTAATTAGAGGCATGTTTTCCTTCTTTAACAACAATTAAAAAAGAATGCAACAAGCATTCAGACAACACGAGCATTCCCCTCTGCACTTAGAAGCATTTCCTGACCGTGCAGCTCCATGACATGGAATAACACATTTAGCAACTTAGCTTTCCCAAAATAGTATTTTTTTCCCCCAAAACTTTGGCTGTTGTGGCGGCTTGTTTTCCATTTAAGGACATAATCCTGCTTGTGGGATAACCCATCCCAGAGGATCTTCGCAGATGTAATTATTAGGGCAAAGTCCTAAAAAAGAAAAGTGTTGCGACTATTCTTGGGAAGAAATCAGGAAAGAAAAGGGAGAGAAGCTGAAGAGTTTCCAAATGCTGTAGCTAGCAAAATGTGCCAGAATGATTTTATTCCTTTTATTTTTCATAGAAGTGGACAGTTAAGACACAAGTTAACACAAGTATATAAACTTATACTAAAATTTGAGCAGGTCACCTACTCCATTGCTTAGACAAAAGGGTATGGGCACGCTTGACAGCTACTCAAACCTCTGTCATGAGGCCCTGGGTAGACTTTGTATGGCTTCACTACAAGTAATAATAAAAAAAAGCAGCCTGGCATCCTTCTCTGCCACTGCTGACAACATTCCCACCGCTCTCCACCAGGCACAGTGCCACGGATGAATTCAACAGATTAAAACAACCAGAACAGTACAACAGGCAGGGATGTGCTCAGTTCTTCTGGAAGCAGCTCCATAAACACTGCAAATCACACACAGTGCTCGGAGAGGGAAGATGCCTCTCACTGCCCCAGCTCTGGTCCCCAAAGCATCACGCACACAACCCCCAAAATCCAGGGCTGGGAAGCTGCAGTGCCAACATCCACACTGCAATTCATGGTGAATATTCCCACGAATGAGGAGCTGTGATTAACACACTATACAGAGTCATAGTAAACAGCAGCAGTGACCAAAAAGCTCTTTACAGAAGGGCTCTCTGCTACAATCTCATGATTACCAGTTATGGAAATATTTCAAAAAAAGGCAGACAAAGAGATTTCCACAGGGCACAGCGAGCCATCCAATTTGTGCTGTGCTTGGACTTTGTAAATCAAAATCCAAGCGACGTTTACAGCACTCTAGCTGTTCCTTAAACTTTATTTTTCTTTACTGTGTGCATTTTGTGCCCACAGTGAGCTGCAGCTAAAGCTCTGTGTGACTGATGGGAAGCAGAAATTTGGCTCAGGCTGACTGGGCAAAGCAGCCTCATCCCTCCCTCCCCGTTATCTGCATTAAGAGCTTCAACAAATTTGTGTAATACCCAGCACTATAGAAATGGATTTCCAACCAGAAGAGCAGTTGGCAGGATTAAACAAGTAGAAAAGCACATGCACATAAAAAATCAGGAGGTCTGCACACGAGCTAATGGAGCAAGCAGAAAATCACTGGGCATGCTCCCTGGGCTGAGGACTGCTTCCTTTACGACAGACAGTAATGTCTCATTACAGGAGAAACAAATACAATAAAGATGAATATTCCATCTTCCCCTGGCTACATTTTAAGTGTTAAGCCAATACAAATTCTCAGGTTATATTTCACAAAAATAGCTACTCAAAAAAAACCCCTGCTGGCAGCGCAGCAGAGCAAATTTCATTTGAAAGATAAATCCTGCATTCTTCATAGGCAGATGTGAAAATATATCAGACTTTATCATAACAGCTCCTCCCAGGAGCCAAAGAAGCCACAGAGTGAATTTGAAACAAAAAAGTTGCTTCTTTTTCTTTCTTCCCCTATTTGGCTTAACTCAACAGAGACAAAATTAAAAGCAAACCAGCAGTTACTGCATCTGGTAAAGAGTTGCCACACACTTTCCCAGTGCCACGGTGCTCTGCAAAGTCACTATGGAATCAACCTGGCACTTGGGATCATCAGTAAAACATTTGGATGGTGAAGCTGCATGGATGCTGCAATTACTGTCATCACAAAATGACCATTCAGCTCCACTTCTGCACCGAGGCAAGACCGTACCAACCCTCTGCTGACAAACACAGCCTTGTCGGGGCGTCTGGGCACGAAGGCGCCTGACACCAGCCAGCGGCTGCCAGGAGAGGCTGCTGGCAATCCAGGGAATGCTGCCAAATGCTGAGCTGGACCAGGACATTTTAGCATCACTATTTCTGGCTGATAAAAGGGCAGACTCAATCCCCCTCCTACACAGTTTAGTGAAAACTCCTGCAAGCAAACACCTGAAATGATCTTAAAAGCTGCTCTTTGGTGCAGGATTATAAATCTGGATCAACACCGCCTTCCCTCCTGCAGCAAGAACATTGCACTGAGGGGTGATTATCCATTTCTTACCAGGATGGGGCAAGGAGCAAAGGAAGAAGCTTCTTTAATCAGTTAAATCCCAGCTTGGTCCGAGCTAGCCAATCCATGCAAAGAACATCCCAAGGGTGCTCCCCCAAACCAAATGGAATTCCCTGCATGTGCAGAAGGCATTGGAATTGCAGTGAAGAGACGAGCACCCTACCCAGGAGTGTGCTGAACGCTTAAACATTAAAATCTGTGGTTCCATACGGGTGTGCACCTGCAGTTCTCACCTACCCCCATGGCTAGGAAGGGGCTGGAGTCAAGGATGGGAGCTGGAATTGCCCCAACCAGTGGCAGAACCTGGAGGCTGAAGTGGCTTTCAAGTCTTGTTCCTCTTGCAAACTGAAGAAGACCTTACCGGATTCCAAGTATTTTAATTAGGAGTAAATAGTTAAATTTGAATTAGTAATTTTACCTTTAATGAAATTATGAAGCAGCTGATCATTTTTACTCCACTAACTAGGAAAAAATAAAACAAAACATATATAGCTAAAAGAAAGCTGCTGTGCTTAAGCTCAGTGATGACCTGAAGTGCAACAGAACTGTACAAGGGTGGCAGCTCTTGAGATTTGTAGTTTTGGCCAAATTATGACTATAAATAGGAAATTCTGCTGGCCTAAAGTCCCCCAGATTCAAGCACTGGAGGCAAACCTGCAGCAAGAAGCTGCTGTTTCTATGACTGTAGCTTGGAAGAAGAGCTTAGGCTTTCGAGATTGCTTATTTTTTTAAAAGTTGGTTTACACATATTTGTTCCTTCTATAATCTCCCCCTGCCTTGCATCTCCACTTTGAATTATTTATCATCAGGTATCACATTCATTTGCATACTTTATGAGGTGCAAAACAAATGATTAGTCATTACACATTAGACTTTCTCCAACCATCTGTGCCGGGCTCTGCAGCAGTTTGGTTTTGGTTTTCTCTGATACTTGGGGGGGAAAAGAAAATCCAAGGGGAGAATATTGGATTAACTGGAAACACAGAGTAAGATAGTCCACTTAGTTGTGGATAGCAAAGCTTTATTACTCCGCTAGAGCTCTGCTCCTCAAGGAAGGTGCAGATGGTCATCTCAGGTGTAATTTAACCTGTGATACAAATTGCAAGCAGCATTATTTCAAAGACTTTTATGTATTGATTAGAAACAAAGTCCCTCTCTTCCTGCTCCCTCCTTGAGTGGTGCTGATTGCACACAATAGAGAGCTATCACTTAAAGAGCCAATTAAGTCAACTTCTGAAAGGTAATTGAATAGCTGGAATTCTTAGTGCACTATTGTACTGCATTATCTTGATTGCAATGAAGGAAAAACAAAGCAGTCAGAGCAACAAAATCAGACAATGAGGCTCTGGCCATAGGTAGGAATACTGAAATGGACAGTCCCATTAACGCCCCACAAAAAAATAAGCTGCTTTCTGTGGTTACTTCTAACCCTTGCTACAGATGTGAGACGTTCCTTGCTACAGATGTGAGACGTTCCTTGCTAGAGATGTGAGACGTTCCTTGCTACAGATGTGAGACGTTCCTTGCTACAGATGTGAGACGTTCCTTGCTAGAGGAACCAAAAAACTTGGTCTTGTTTATTCTTAGTTCTTGGCAGGACTTTGGGATGGGCTGAACTGCTGATGAGCGCAGAGCTGGCCACAGTCACCCGAGCACACCCAGGGAATCCAACACATGGCCATCCTGTACTCGACCAAAGGCTTTGATTAAAGAATTTCCCATGGCTAGGGCTGTGCAGATAATACCTCCTGTACAGATCCAGCCATGCCTGACAGAGGACTTCATACTGCCCTCTGTGAGAGCCATCAACAAATCTCTTTTCTGCCTTTCTGGCTACCTTCAAAATACCTGGAGGATTTTAGATCACCTCTGGGGTTTCCATACCATGGCCCAACTGGGCTAAAGTGAGACTAGGAGTTTGAAAGCTGTTGGGAAGAAGGACATAGCTTCAGTCCCTTAGAAAAAACAAGCTTAAAAGAAAAGAAGAAAAAAAAAAAAGAAAAAACTGGCCCGGGGGGTTGGGGGGGGAGGAATAAAGACAGTGATTGTAAGCTTGCCAATACTCAGAATTTATAAATACTAAGAATTTATATCAAATAACTCATTTAAATGCAGTAAAAAACCACATCACAAACTGAGAGAAGAATCCTTAGAACCTGAAGATACAGTAGCTGGTAAAAATTCACCATGAATTTTTGAGCAACTGCTCTAAGTACTTGCAGCACTCAGGCTATAAAGCATTTACACAGGCACATAAAATAGAAGCTTTTTCCAAAGTAGGGAAAAGAGGCGCCACAAAACATAAAAATCCCTCTCCTTCCTCTGTGCAGACGGCAGCCTGTGGTGTGACCTCCCACCCCTGCCCCTTCCACAGCAGCACCATCAATCCACCCAACCTCTGAGCACAATAATGGCCAAATGCTGTCTCCTCAAGGGGCTCTGGCACCGTCTGCCTCCCCACACACGTGTTTTGTCTGGCACTGGAGCCTTGCTGAGGAACATACAGCTGAGCAGGGGGAGATGCTGCAGCTCGGATGCTCCCTCCGTCTGTGCTCCTGGCAGCTACCGCAGCTCGAGGTTCCTTCCCCAAGCCCTGCAGAACTTCCCAGCCCAGAACAAGGGTAGACTTCCTGAAGAAGCCCAAAAAATGTCATTCCTCCAGTAACAAATATGGCAGGAGATAAATGCAAACCCATCCTTCAGTACACATGGCTTTTGTGTTTGAAGGGCTGCAGGAGGGATGGTCAGAGGAAGGTTCCAAAGGGATTTATGCACCTGGAAGGTTGGAAACCTCTCATCTGCCCTCTTTTCCCAGCTGTGAAATAGCCTGAATGAAACCCAGTCAGCTTTGTAGATGGTTTTGCTTCTCATCAATTCAAATCCATGTCTAGGAGTCAAGAGCCACCACCCTCGCCCTACTGCTCTGGGGCCTCAGGAACCATCAGCCTGAATGAAAACATCCATTAATCTGTTGGGAATTTGGCAGAGCAATGTAACTAAGCTCTGAAATACACGTGGTACCAACATTAGCCACCATGCACCAAAAGTATGGCACTAGCACACAGTAAGTCCTGCCCAATCTTGTGCCTTATAACTTTTGTCAGTCACTCTTCAGTTTATTTTGCAGTTATAGCTCCAATCTCTGCTGAAAGACACGGTGCAATTTAAAGAACTTGAGCAATTTTTTCAAACTTGAATGGTCTTTACCCAAAAGAAGAGAGAAGGAAGCCCAGGCACTCAAACACACCCCAAGAGTCCTGGCCCTCAGACAATACTCTGTAAAACAGGAGCTTTAGTTTTTCTTCATCAACAGACTGAAAAGCTCATCAAATACAGCAAAGCTCCAGCCTCTCCCTGGCCAGTCTATACTTGAAACTTGTTCTATCTTTTCAAAAGCTCTTTTCAGTTACACAATCAAAAAATTCTACAAGGACTATAACTAGAATAGCTCTAAAAATTGTTTGTACTTTCCCTGAGAGCTCACATCAACTTATTGGATGGAGGAGCCAAGAGGAGAACAAATATTTCACAAGCAGCCACTGCACATAAATATTGCCCCTGACACAGATGTGCCATGAACACAATTGCATCCTCACAGCAATTACCAGTACATCCAGAAACAACGTTTGTAGAAGTCAAATAAACAAACAAATGTAGGCTTGAAATAAAATTATTTAACTTTCCAGCAAACCACTTCACCTCATAAGCATTATTTCCTGTGACATCTTGTGCTGGCTCCTATTTCAGTAACACATTCATGTACCTGCACAGGTACAAGGGACACATACAAATCACATCTTGCAAAACAATTGTTGGCAAAGAGCACGATTTGAATATTCACTGTTCACCGCTCAACAGTTGCACACATTTTAATTCCAACCTCAAAACACAATTTGGACCATGGCAGATGTTTCCTACAGCACAGGCTTCCTTTGGATGAAGGTTAATTCAGTTTAAACAAGGCAGCAATGAAGAAAGGGATTTAAACATTTTCTGCTCATATTCCAAGCTTAATGTTGCAGAGGTAAAAAGGAGGAAAGACAAAATTGAACAGCTGAATTTGTCTCTCCCAGCCTTGGACCTGGATCCAGGTCAGCCGGGTTAGGCTGTGCCTCCCTGTCACCCAGGGCTCCCTCTGTGACACCAGCCTGTGTCAAAAAGAAATTAAATCATCTTAACAAGGTTCTTCCAAGTGCACATTGATGTAACTGAGAGGAAAATATGTCTCTAGTTTTAAGCTGCTTAATTTTCATCCAAAAAAGGGGACATACTCCTTCGCAAAACTCTGCTTCCTCTCCCCTTGTTACGCTCAGCAGCTCCCTCCTGCTACTCCACATTAATAAGTAGATCATTACTTCACCAGCCACACTCAAAATCTTCCATAAGATCCAATTGCAATTTCACATTCACAGAGTTGCCTACACTGAAGAGCCCTGAAATGCTCTTAACGAGTTGTGTGCACAGGGATGGGCTCTTCACACATCAGCGGAACGGGCCTGGGAAGTGACAGCTGCTTCGACAGTGCACAGGCAGTGGAGCAGTTTAAGGGCAACAGAAATGGTATAAATAATTGAAATCACAGCAAGAAATGTAGGCAGAGCAGAGGGAAACAGGGCAACTCCAAGGAAGCTGGCAGCAGGAGAAGAGAGAAGGACTTCTCCTGGAAGCCAAACTAAACAAGAGAGGATGTATAAAACCCACAACTTCTCACCCATGTGCTATGCCACACACCAGCAGACAAAACAAGTTCTTGACCTTTTCTGCACTGGTTGGTAACCTGAAGTCTACCCACCTATGATCCCTCTCTTGCCAACATCTTCCACTTTCCTCCTCTCCATGAAATCTGTAAGTCCGATGCAAATGACTCCCACGCACGTCCCAGCACCGCAGAGAGCTTGGTCACCAAATGATGCTGATGAGCACATGTGGATTTTAAATTCAGCCACTGACAACTGCCTCACCTACCTGGAGCAACTCCTCCCAGCCCAGCCTTTCAGAGTGGGAGGCTTCCAGAGCATCCAGGACATTCAGGGCACACCAGAGACAATCCTGCCCTGGGGCCAGTGAGCACCATCAGGGGAAGCTGCAGAAACAGCCATCTTTGGTTTGAAGACTTGAAGAATAACTAAACAGCACTCTGGAACAACAGATGAGTGCTTGAAGTTTTGATCCCAGGAGTAAAACACCTTTGATGATCACAGTTGCTACAAAGGGCTAAGGGTCATAATCTTGCCTGACCTTTAACTATTACAGCAATACTCCTTGACCTGCATTTTAGAAGTTATGAACAGACAACAGGACTCAGGCTAAGTGATCTGCCACTGCCTTGACATATTTCCAAAGAGATATGAAATATCTGCCTTTCTCTGTGTGTGCATCGTGCAAGTCACTTGAGAGCTGTGCAGACATCCGGAAAAAACCACACCATTTCTCGCTGGGTAGCGCTCACCCAAGCAGGGGATGGCAGGAGATCGTTTATAATGCTCCATGGAGGTAACACGTGGCACAACAGCTCCAGGAATCACTCCATCACAGCACCAGGTTGAAGGAAGGAGACTTGCAACTACCAACTCAGCTAACCAGATGCTTTTAATGAGGAGCAAATAACAAGATTTCTTAATGAGGGGTTCATTTGAAGAGTGTGCAGTGACACCAAGAACCAGGCAAAAATCCTCATGAAGATCTCTCTGCAAGTCAAGAGTGTGCAGGATGAATATCTTGCCTTACATAGGAATCAATGGATTTTTAGGGGGCAACTGTCAGACCTCACCAGACTCCTCTTGCAGAATGTCAGTGGTTTTAGGGCAAGAGGCTGCACTAGGCATCACTGATAAAATTCAGCCCTGCTCCTAGATCCACAAGGGACACAACTGTGATCAGGGGGTGAAGAAACCTTGATACTGACTCTTCTGTGTGAGCAACTCAGTTTAAGAGCTGCTGTTCAAGAAACATGTCACCAAAAAGAAAGGTGACCACATTTCTTACATGACTTGTTTCTTAAAGAGCCTTACAGCGGCAGCAAGGATCCCACATATCCTTTGCTCTACACACAGCCCTGCTCAGCAAGAGCAGGGTGTGCCCA
>JAOXXN010000191.1:6966086-6978001 GCA_026770055.1 Myrmophylax atrothorax | reverse complement strand
TGTGCCCAACTGCACATGAGACACTCATGCAGCCTACTTGTCCCAAATTCAAGCCTGGAATTGAAGGGCTGAACTTCATGTGCCTCTGAGAACATCCTCCAGTTGGGACAGACAAATGACAGCTCACAGCCATGTGAAGGGCAAAACTGGTATCAAGAGCACTTTCCAGTCCACAGCCAAAATGGACACAGCATCTCCTTGGGTTTCAGCACAAAACTGGCCCTTGTATCCTCTTTGTGCAACACAAAGGAGATTGGAACCCCAAGACCACCTTGGACAGGGCAGTATTTCTTCTTTGACTTCTCACTAAAAGCAAGGTAGCCCTTCTGTGCTTCCAAAAGACAGCTGAGCATTATCAGTGCTGCCACACCAGCAAAGATGGGAACCTTGTGGTCCCGGAGGGTCTGCCACTGTGAGGCTACATTTGGGCACTCTCCATATGAACGATGGGAGACTTTTCCTGACAAGACAGCCACGAACAGCATCTGTCCTCCAGAGTGCAAAGGAATCATGCTGACTGCCAATTCCACTCTTCCAGCTGGAGGACAGCTTGTGGGCAGCCATCTCAGCTGAAAGTCCCCAGACCAGTTCCCATTGTAGGACACACTGCCTGGATGCTGCAGCTGGCTCAGGGATGCCTCAGCTCACTTGGTGAACACCTGGCATGAGGCTGGAGAGAAACAATTCTCTGACAGCTGGAAAATGTAGTCACCTGAGCTGATGGGGGATAACAAGGAACCAGCTGCTTCCTAGACATGCATTTCTGACACCCACCCTCCTTAGAAGTGTGTTTTTGTCGCCCATACCTCTGAACAGCCAATTTCCTCTGTCCATGGGGTCACAGAGAACAGAGTTCCTGCAATGCAAAGCTTTGAAAGCTGTTAACTGATCCAACCTCATTCAAATGTCATGGTCTCAGTCAATCCAAAACTGTTCCTTTCTCCTCCTGCCATCCTCCACTCCATCCATGGGGTGTCCATTACGTTCAAACACAAAGGCAGCAAAGAGCCTACAAGAAGAACCTCATTAACTGACTGTACAACTTGATTTGTTTTGGAGCATGGTGCCATCCCCCACACTGAAAGGCAGAGCTCTTAATGGGGGAAAAAAATAGACCAAATTAAAAAGTATCTTGCACACCTTAATATCACAGGCAGCTCTTCTGTTAGATTTAAAACAACAGCACTACCGGCTGTAAAAGGGACAAAAAAACCCCAGGAAGTCTCCCAAAACAGCAGACCAAATGAAAGAAGAAAAAGATGAAGGAGGTTTCAAATCCACCCTGGAGAGAATGTGTGTCACAGCTTTAACCTGTTGCAGGAAGGGGGAGAAAAAGGAAGCAGGACTGCAGAGACCAAAGAATCAAATTTATTAGGACCAACCAGGCAGATAAAAGATATATGATCACCAAGCAAGGATGGCTTTGCTGGAATCAGCCAGCTTCTGAAAATGTCTAGTCAGCTTTAGCATTTGATACACATGAAATTGGTGTCCACACAAGAGTATTCTCCTGAAAGGATGGGATTTAATGCAGTCAAGATAATTATCTAGATCCTTCTTTATCCCATTAGTGGTTTTCATTCGCATCCTGGAACACCATAAGCGGATTGTTCAAGAATTATTTGCCATCCGCTGTTTCAATCCCGATTGGAATTATCTTTATACCTCAGTATGAAGAAAAGAGATTACATCCCTGCCAGGGCTTGCTGCAATGCCCTCTTTTCTGAGGCTCCTTTTGTTGTTTTTGTTCTATAAGGTGATGGAATGAATCAGAAAACAATTGTCACAAACGTGATTTTGCCCTCTCCGTTTCTTCCTTCCCCACACGTGTTTGGGAGGAGGAGGAGACGCTCTTCCCACCACTTCCCCTGCAGGAGATGCATCACTGCACCTGCACAGAGATGGAGCTCAATGAGACTTAGTCATCGAGTTACCCAGGACAGGATCCAAAAACACTCCCAGCTTCCCTTCGCACCACAATCCACTAATAAAAGAACAAGGATGAAAGTGTTAAAACCAATTAAACCAGTATCACTTGATGCACGAGAAAAAAGTGTGAGTCTCTGCACTAGAGATCCCAGGGGTGTGTGTTGAACATCACCTCCCGTGCTCTCTAGTAATGTATGTCACTGTGCAAGCTCTGATGGAGATCAAGCCAACGTCACTCAAACAGCCAACACAATCCCTTGCTTCAAGGCCCAAAACAACAAGAAGACAAAATTCCCCCTCCCAGCCACTCTAAGTGCCTGCCAGGAATTGTATTAATGGAAGAATTACACCTTTGTCCAGGTATGGCGAGGACACAGCTCGTCTCCTCATGGGCACCTGCAACTGTGCCCAGCAGTGAGGGAAGGTGCCTGGGTGCCACAAACTCCACCCCTCTCCTTATGGAAACTGAGGGAGGGAGGTATTCAGACCCGACATGAATAGGAATGCATGTATTTTTTAAAGAATCATGCTTTATGGCTGTGTAATGAGATCTGTAGGAGAGGTATCTCTATAAACAAGTTATTAAAAGGGGGAGGAGGGACACAATAATAGCAGGTGCCAATTACTCAGCTCCCAGCAGAGACTTTCCAATTTCTCACCTTCCCCCAAAGCAAGATGTGCCACTGTATGGCAGCACATTCACTTGCAAGTGTAAGACCCTTTTGGAGTGTTGCTTCTCTCCCCCCAAGCTGAGCTCCACTGGAGAGGGGCAGCCCATCGCCCACCAACCCTGCGCCAGGGCGGAGACAACACACCATGAAATTAATTTGGAAAGTGAATACAATCATATTTTCCTTTGACTTCAGAATCTGGCCACTCCTCCCATCCAGAGCAACAGCAAATTTGTGATCTGACTGCGACTGCCAGGTTTGCATCTCTGTGAATATCTGCTTAGTTTGAGGAACAAAACGCCAGTAATGATTTTGTTATTTTAAGATGGTGGCATCGTTTGTGACAGTAAATGTCCACCCTGCAACTGGAGCTGTCAGAGGGCCCATCCTCTCAGGCAAGCACACCATGGTAATGATTAATATTACAAAAGTAATCTGAGCCTCTAAAATCATTATTTCCAAAATCAGCAAATAATTACCAAGGCCCTCAGCAATCAATACCCAAGACAAATAGAAGATTAAATTGCAAAAGAAACAGAAGAAAGTAGTTAATATTTGCCAAACACATGCCAAACACACTTTTTCATGGTAACCAAATACTTCCAGTAAATAGATATTTTAGCTCACTGGAGAGGCACTTTCAGAAAGTAATAAATTAATCCAATAAAACAGACAGACAGGGTGGAACCAGACATTAACGAAACACAAACTGATCTATATGGAGCCAACCCACAATCCATGTCCTAATTATGCTCATCCACTACTCTGGTTCCCTACCTCCCCCACCCAGGTCAGCTCTTTAACTCAGGGAAAGTACATGTTTCATGCAGATTCACTGGCACGACAAAGTGGAGAATTGCAGCCATCAAATGATGAGGCTTGTGCTCAGCCAGAATTTGCATTTCCAGGTTTTTTCCTAAATACTTCTTGCTCCTTAAAGTCAGCAAATTAAAGTCAGTTTTTGCTCTTCCATCAATTTCCATGACGTGCAGGATGAGCTCCTGCTGCCCATCAGCACCAGCTGCCCACAAGTGATGCCTGTGGAAACATCCCCACAGCATATCCCCATTCTGGAATCAGCAGGGTCTGTCCTGAGGGGCTGCATCCTGCCTCACCACCACTGCTGGCACCCAGGTGGACTCAGAGCAACCCCTGACACCCAAGGATCAGCACCATCTCCTCCCTAGACAGCCCAACCAACTTCTACCCAAAATTATTGCGTGAACAAAGCCACACTATTAGGTGAGAATCTGGTAAAATGCTTCAAATAGTGAATAACTTGAACTGGACAAGACTAAGACAGGGAAGACATGTGGGAAGACATCCAACCTGGTAATTTTCTGCTAAATCAAAGGAAGAAGAAAGGGAGGAAACTGAGGGAAATAGAAGACAAAGAGAAAAGATATCAAAGCCAGATCCAGAGAGCGCAATGAGAGATGGCACAAAAAAGGAATAGTTAAAACATGAAAAGCAAGATCAAATAAAAGATCACAGTCGGGGCACAGAGCAGAGGGAGGGGAGACCACCACACCACTTTCACCAGCATTAACTGAATAATTCATTTGACAGGTACTTGTCTGTGGCAGTGTTTGAGTCTGAGAGAGTTCAACCACCACTCCAGTCCATCCATTCACCCAGCAAAGGATGCAGTCACCCTCCTGCTCTTCACATGGGGACACGTCCCAGGGACACTGCACAGCAGCTCTGCTCCCCTCAGTGTCTGTCTTTTGTGGGGGGGAGTAAAGAAATTCACTTCTCCCTCAGAAAACTCCAGTTTCTTCTGTGTGAAGTTCTTGCTACTGGCAGGGTTGGTCTCACTACTGCACTTTAAATAAACCAGGCTACAGAAAAATGTAGTGTTATTACACAGATCCTAAGTAGCTCATTTCTCAGTATTAGGAGTGTGTCTTTGATTATTTACAAGAGCTTGTGAAGGCTACAGAACCTTTTGGTACCACTGGCCTCCTGCCTAAGCCATGACATTCCAAGGAACAGTGATAATGCACAGAGGATTTATTGCTGCCTAAGTACAAGTAGCTACTGACAAAAAAGGGTCTCCAGCTTAAACCAGGTTACACCTTCCAGAAAACTCTCGCCATCACAGGGAGAGAAGAAAAACCTAAGTGCTCTAAGGCAGACTTGAAAATGTGCTCAGGATGGTCTAAAATTTCATTGATGAACAGGCATGGACTAGGCAGCAGCACTGACACAATCCAACATCATGCTCTTCCCCCAGTTCAGCTTCCATCCCACTACCAACAACTCCTAAACCACCAGAGCAACAATTACAGTCACAAGCAAATGGACACTGCAACGCAACAAAACTCATCATGAACATAAGACAGGTGGAGATTAATTTTTGCCCAGAAGCTTCTTTAAAGCCTAACGATTTACATTTTAATGCTACTGCTGTCCACTTTAATATAAGCAGAAATGAAAATACCTTGCACTAGACATTTTCCTGTGCATGTCTAGTCACTTCAAAATACAGATTAACCTTTGGGTAAGTATTTATCCTGTACACAGCACAGAAGGGATGGAATATTTAAATACTGGGAGAGGCACTCCAAGGCAGGGACAGGCAGGAGGGAAGATGGAGTTACAGAGCTGTCTCTGTGCATCAGAGATGCATCCATGCTAATGCACTGATCCTGGAGACTTAATGTGTCTTGACACAGGACAAAAACAGAAGGATAAGTGGCCAGTGACACAAGTAAAGCAGAAAGAGATTGTTTAAAACAGGAATCTGCCACTCCCAGATTTTCTTGCTCTGCAAGGGAAGCCTGATATGAGCTCAAAAATAAACCCAAGCAGGGCACTGAGGAATAATAAGCCCTCTACACTGTAGTTCAAATGGGGAAGGCAGAAAAAATGTATTCCCCTCTATCAAAGACAACAATCCTCTGCCTGCATCAGGATGCTGTTAAGCAGATGCTTGATCAGCCCTCTCTGAAAAGCCTCTCCTCCTAACAGCACTAACCTGCCCACTGAAGCCCTTCCATTATTTTAATAATTTCCATAGTCATTTAATTTGCCCAGTGAGTTCTGCCGCCTTCACCCACCCAGCTCCACAACCTACTGGGCTTTGTCTCATGAAAAAGAAAACTTCAACATTAAAACTGGCATGAAAATTATATGGAAAATACTCACCTGAAACATAAAAGCATTGTCTCCAAATATTTTTAAGCAGGTGGCTCAGTCTCACCTCTGCAGGGGTTTCGTGCAAAGCCCTAAAGGCCATGGATGCCTGTGCTGAGTCAGGCACCCCAGGAGGGTGTTTCTTTATACCATGAACACAAAAACTAGTCCTTTGGTGACTGGTTTGGGTTTTTTGAATGGGGAGAACTGTGGATAATCCAAGCCTGCCCACAGCAGCCTTGTAGATCTATTGCTGAAGTAATTTCTCCACCACTTAGTGGCTTCAAGGCTTGCTAGAGATGACTGGCAGCTTCACTTAAACTAGCAAGCTATGGATGTGTTTTACACTGAACACTAAGTGAATAATCAATGAACATTCAGGATATAAGTACAAATCAATGATTTGTTTTAGATGAATCAAAGGGAATTGCAAATGAGGAAGAGTTTTGTTCTGCAACAGAAGTAAACCAAGATAAGTACTTGATGTAACTGTGTGTGTGTGTGTGTGTGTGTGTGTGTGTGCGTGTTAACCTCCTCTGTCTGCTCCTCTTCCATGCACTGACACAGACCCTGCTGTCACAGAAGCCTGGCTGTGTCCTCCAAACCCCTGTGACAAGAGATGTCACTGTCCCCAGAGAGCAGATGGGAACTGAGGCATGAAACCAGCCAGATGATTTTTCCAAGACTGGGAGAGAGATAGCATGGCAAGGACATAAATCCAAGTCTCCCATTCTGAGGCACATAGGTTAGGACAAAGTCCTCTTCCACTTCCAGCAACTTCAACTCCATCACACAACTGCAGCTCTTATTGTGTGAGCAGCAAAGGACACAAGCAAGTTCACATGCAATACAGATAAAGAGCCTCATTTAATGACCTAATAAAAACTGCAAAGAAATAAAAACAGAAATAAAGGTGTCTCCAGACAATGAAGGATTTACTTGGATAAATGCATATCAACAGCTTGCACAGTTCTTCCTCTCGAGATGAATTTGGTCAAATCACAGGCAGGATAATTTTGCAGATGCTTCTGCGTTCCCAATTCCAATTCCACACAATGTCTGCTGAGCCAAGTAAAGGCTCACAGAAATGCTCCTGCACATCCTTTTATTCACCATGCCTTTTAATGACAGATTTCTAAACTCCACAGTTCCTCAGCCAGGTCCCTCCCTGCACCTCCTCAGCCATCAGAAGCACTCGCTGGGTCTGCTGCCGGCATCTCCTGGGAAACACTTCCAAGGATTGGAGTGAAGTGACCCCAGCTCAAACCAGGGCTTGCACTCACATCCGTCTGACTGCAATCAGTGCCCAAGACCTCAAAGAAACTACAAAAACCTGGAGTCAAGCTGGTGCAGGCAACATAAATGAAAAAGCAGTGGGAACTCCCACATGCCACAAGATACGGCTCATATTTAGCGGTTCCACAGGCTTTGACTCTGCTGCTTCCAGGGCGGATTAGCGTTCACGGCTTTTACGCACTGTGTAAGAAGACTTTGGAAACACACCCAGAGGAACATCCCTCTGGGACAAAGTTGGCTTCCCACAAAGGACACCCCCAGCGAGCAGAGCATCCTGTCATGAGCGGAGCATCCCACTGTGAGCGGCATGAAAAAAGTGGTATTTCTTCAAAGAGATGCTGCCTGAGCCTCCTCTGTGGCACCAGAGCAACATCCACGCTGCAGTCGGAGCCCCACAACCACCAACCCCACAACATCTCACTCCCCACCATGTTCACAAGTCAGGGGAGAGATCCCACGCTCAGACCTGCGCCAAGATACCCACCTGGGATGTGAGTGGTGTCCTTCCAGGAGCTGTGCACATCTGCTCTGAAGGGCTTTCACAACATCCTCAGGAAAAACAGTTCCCCCGGGAGGAGCACCCAAAACACCACATGACCACAACTGATCTTAGGGGTGTGAAGCCACCACACAAAGAGCAACCCCAATCTGCTGGCAAATCTACAGGTAGGGAGGTGCCTGCTGTTGGGGTTTGACAACAGAAGCCTGGAGCTGGCTGGCTGGTAACTATAAATGATTAAAATTTGATGGGGAAAGAAGTCGCCAGGGCCCTGCACAGGCAGCATGGGTACAGAGCCTGCCTTGAGCTACGCAGCCGTACCCAGGAGGTGCAATCCCAACCTCAACATGCAGCATTTCCAACAGGCAGCATGCTGGGAGTAGCCTTAAAATGTTCAACACAAGACTTATAATTTCCTATTCAATAAAACCCCAAATATCCTGCAGCACTTATGGTTCTGGGCTGCAAGGGGCAAAGAGAAGGGCTGTATAAATGATACATGGCTGGTCAGTCTGTCAAGATGAAAACAAACATCATGGGTGAGAACTGAACAGTTTTCATCATTGGAAAGTAAAAAACACAATTTAATTGTAGGTAGGATAAATAGTTTGCCTTCCTCCCATCTGCACTTATCTAAAGTCATAAAAGCTTCTCAGTTTTACTGGTCCCTCAGTAAACATTCCTCAGAATCTCCACATTGAGCATGTTAACACTTGAGCCTGCCTGTGCCTTCCCAGAGGCTTGAACTTCCACAGTTAAACCCTACAGGTTCACCACACAACACCAGGTTACAGAAAAGCTTCTTCCATAGCAGCTTTTTGGAAGTTAAACCACATTTAAACCTAAAATGAGCAAAGAGAGAATACCAGACTTTGGTCAGGACACCCATCTCCAGGATGCACACCACGTGGTCCACCTCCCATCAGCCCTTGATGCTGGACACCGTCTGCCTGAGTGACTGGCTGTGCTATTTGAGGCTGCCCTTCCCTTCCCTTCCCACTCCAGCAGACTATTTCAAACCTTGTTTATAATTGGAAAGAGTCAGCATCTGTTTTTGCAGACCATGAGGTCAAAACTTTACTAATAACCACAGCATGGCAGAACACCATTACCAGGTAAACAAGCCCTGTGCAGGTCATGGAAAAGCAGCTCTAGAGATGGTTTGTCCTGCTTTATTTTTCTTTGATTAATTGTTTTGTCCTCCCAACACGGAGTGGGAAGACAAGCAGGCTCTTCAATGCTTTACACGTGTTTTAATATAATTTTATTCCTCACTGGAGTCAATGTGGACACCTTGCCAGCCTTGCCCAGAACTCAATGACATGAGCAGGCTCAGGATCACTGGGAATTGTCTCCACTCACTCACAGGGGATGGCTGATATTACAGAGGACTGGCAGACACAAAGCCTATCTTTGAAAAATACAGGGATGGGAATAGAGAAGGCAAGAAATTACAGAATAATCAGCTTAACTTCAGTTGAAGTGCTTAGAAGACAAGGAGAACTTGAGCAAGATATAACCTCTGTTTATCAAGAACAAACCACTTCAAATCTCTCATATTTCTTTCTGCGGGACTTGCAGGAAGGGGAGAAGAAGCAAAGATTTCAGAGAGATCTTTGATACATGGTCACTGCTTTCTGAGCACAGACTGGGAGGACCTACTGAAGTAGGTTCCAGTGGAACCCATCCCAGATCCGATACCATTTGGTGTTTTCATCCACAACTTGGCTGATGGCAGAGAAAACATGATGATTTCCTTGGAAGGCTACACCGAGCTGAGAGGGACTGCAAGCATGCAGGAGGACAAGATCAGAATGCAAAACAATCCTGACACTTTAGAAGAAGGAGTTTGAAAAAAAAAAGAAAGGATGCAGTTCAACAAGGACAAACATGAGGTAATGCAATTTGGTAAGAATAATTAACCAGGCAAATACAAGACAAGGAATGAAAAGCAGGAAACTTTCTGGGGAGGAGTGGTTGAAAGGTCGATGGCATAAAAAAGTTAAACATGAGTTGCTTGTGGCAAAAGTAAAAAGCAAACAGTGGGATGTCTTAACAGGATCATTTTATGTAAAAGACATGAAGTAATCCCTTAGACTTCTGAGCAAAAATACAGTGGCAACTTCAGTCCTGTATCACAGGTTAAGCCTCACTCCTCACCAAGGATGATGGTCCAGAAGAGAGCCACAGGAACAACTGCAGACCAAGAATATATGACCTAAAATGGATGATCAAACGAACCAGCGTGGTTTAATCTATACTGTAAGGGGAAACACTGTAGCAACTTCCAAATATCTGCTGGGCTCCTGCAAAGAAGGAAGGAACTTCTCTGGCTGTGCCCAATAAATGGAAAAAAAAGAGCAATCATAAAACCAAACTGAAGAAAAAGATATTTCTGCTCAGATCATAAGAAAAATCTAATATCAGGGCTGCTAAATGTCAAACAGATTGTCTGGGGAGCTTAGAGCTTCTCTGTCATCAGAGGTTTTTAAGAATGAACACAGCAAACATCTGTCGGGAAGGGGCTGGTTATCAGCGACCCTGCGTAGGGCAGGGGATGGGCTGAGTGACCTCCCAAGGTCTCCTCCAGTTCTGTATTGAATAACGGCCTGATACGTAAATGAGCACAACAGCCGGAAACCTGCTGTGCTGACACAGCCCCACCGGTGTTGTCTGCGACCTGCTGTAGGGACCGCTGTGTGCAGCTGACAGGCTGCTGCTGTCAGAGGGACACACATCCCAGCGAGGGTCCTCCTGGGAAGGACAGGGACGGTGCTACCCAAGGTGGTTGTTTTGGCGCTTGCATGAGCAACAGGGAAAAGCTGCTTGTCAAAAAAATAAAAGGGAGTCAAAGCAGGACACAGCCCAGGCGGCACAGACTGCCCAGCAGGGATGGCCACCCTGCTTCTGAAAGCAGGAGGGACTGCTCGGAGCCCACACAGCACTGCACGCTGCTTTCACTGCCCTTATGAGAGGAAGCTGTGAGCAAACACTGCTCAGTGCTAACCACAGAGCTGCTCTCAGTGTGCTGGCCTGCACAGTGATCATGGTTTAGCATTTCTGGATGAAAGGGCATGCAACAACGCCTGGCTGTGCAAACACTTTGGCCAGTTAAAAACCTCACCAGCAGAAGCAAACCAATCCACTGGTACCCTGACAGCATCCTTGCATTGCAAATGCCTATTACCAAAACCTTTGCAGGAGGCAGCTCTGGTGGGATTTAAACCACATTAGCAGCACGACAGGAAAGCCCTTCAGTGATGAATGAGGCACAGGAGCCCAAGCAGCCGCCCATCAGACTCCCAAAGCTGCCAGGAGAAAATGGCACATCCCAAGCGCTCCTGCCCTGCTGCCAGGGAAGTGGCTGGGCTGGATGGGCTCATGTCATCCTGCCCATTAGGGTCAAAAAGCCCTTCCCCAGAGCTGCCCCAGCCCTGATGCTGGCCTTGCACTATGCACAAGCTGCACCTCGTGATGGCGCATGGTGTGCCACGGGATTGCAAAGCCACCAAATCATGGCTTATGCTCAGCAAAAGCTGCTTCTCACCTGTAGCAGACAGATGCTTATATGGCAAGTGGGAAGAGAGAGTCAAGGGATGGCTGGTTAGACTACACACCTTTAATGACCTTTAGACTACACACCCTTAATGACTTTTAAAAGTGCAGAAAATTGAAGAGCTGAGCAATTACCATGGTCATGAGAGATTCAGACCCATAAACAGGACAGATACACAATTCAGAAGCAACTGTCAGAATTGTCCTTCAGGCCAAGGTAAGTCCAGTGTGCTGCTTGAGTGAGACGGGGTGGGGAAAAGCAACTATTATGTTGTCAGAAAAACCAGCAGTGAGCATCCCTATGCTACCTGCCCAACACTCTTCCCAGCCTCGGTGGGACCGGGCCCTGCACCCCTGCTCTGCAGCCACCTACTCAGTGCAAAGCCAGCACCGACACTTAAGTGCTGAAGCCACAGCCTTCACACCTGTCCCACATCCACTGAAGTTATTGGACTTGGCATCGAGCCACAAGAGCCGTGTGCAGGGAAGGCAGGGCAGCTCAGACCTCCCCTCACCTCCAGTTTGCCCAGAGAACCCCCAGCATCCGAGGGCTCACCCCAATTGCTGGCATCACCACCACTCCACGCAGATTTACCCGTCCTGGGTTCCATCGCCCATGGAGGTTCTGGCCATAAACATGGGAGTGTAAAGAAGTGCATCACCAAAGCCAAGCCCAACTCAACCCGACCCGGTCGACAGTCCCCGTCACCCCGCAGCCCCCCGATCCTCCACGGGTGCCCCAGGGCACAGCACGCCGGGGAGACGAGCGGGGACCTCCGACCGGGGCACCTCCCGCCCAGCTGGGCACGGGCGCCGTCACACCGCCC
>JAOXXN010000191.1:6936798-6955754 GCA_026770055.1 Myrmophylax atrothorax | reverse complement strand
AAGAGGGAAGAAAGGGGGGGGGGAAGTGGGGAAAGAAGAAAAAAGAAAAAAAGAAGAAAGAAGAAGAAAAAATAAGAAAGCAGAAGAAGGAGAAAAATGAGAAAAGCATAAAAAAGAACATAAGGAAGAATGAAAGAGAAAACAGGAAAGAAATAGAGGAAGGGAGGAGGGAAGGAGAGGAAGGAGGGGGAAGGGAAAGGGAGAAGGGAAAAGGAAAAGGAAAAGGAAAAGACAGACTGCAGTCACAGCAAGTGAGCTCTTTTCCATAACCACCTTGGACAAAGAACCAGCAATACTCCATGAGCTCAGAGAAATAAAAGGCAGCCAAAGAGCCTGTAGGATTCCGGTTCATTTATTGAATACATGACAGATAAGACAGATAGTGCAAAATCACATGTATTATTTGGACTTTAAAAAAATTACAATAAATAACTGAAAAATTAGTAAAAGCAGTTTTACTAATGGCTGCTCTCCAGTGATACAGGACAGAGGAGGCAGAGAAATAAGAAGTATGTACCAGCTATGAATACACACCAAGAATGTCATGAGTATGAATTAACACTGAGTACCACACTGAGTAGTGTTAAATGGGAACATCCACGTATGTGTCCTTCCTACCCTTATATTCCTTTGTGCCAGCCAAAAGCTGGATAAAACCTTGCCTTCAGTGTGGGGTCTGCTCTGGAGCAGCAGCAGCTTCCCTCACCCTGCCCCTGCAGGGCCACTCCCTGCGCGCTGAGATGAGTTTATCTGTAGTAACAGCATTAATTGTCCTTCCTTGGAGCACACGCCCTGCTACCGCAAGGGCAACTTTTAGTTTCCTATGGTTTTAACTGATTTAAAAGAACACTCAATCTCCCAGTTACTTTGTGTCTAACTGGAATGACTTCTAGTGTGGCGGTTTCCCATAGCAGGCTGATGGCAGAGGGCCACGCTGCTCTGAGCTCCTCCTCTTGAGGTTATAAATGACCCTGGATGTGCAGGAGTTTTTAAGAGCATGTCCATTGCCAGACTCTGCAGAAAGGACACACCGAGCAGCAGCTGGTAGCACAACACTCCTGCACACCTTCCTGCCCAAAGCATTTGAGGGCTGACTGATCAGAGTAATTTGAGGCGTTCACCTAAAAACTGGACCCATCACCAGCCAGTAAAAACGGAGAATCAGCAATGAACAGTGAATGTACCAACAAGGAAAGTCCAGCAGACCAGTGTGCCACTGCCCTGGAACACTGAGGCTGATTCACTGACTTCTAATTTAGGAACTTATTACCTCATAATATACATAACGATCATGAGCCCACTGATTGACTCAGCATTACTTCTGCACTGAAGTCAAGGAGCTTGTGGCTTCCCAGACAAACTAAAACTAATGGCTTTCAAAGAATTAGAAAAGCAAATGCTAGAAAACCATGTTTGTCTGAAAACTCCTGAACACTGAAGGAGAAAGTAAATGATCGTACACTATGAAAATGCCAAACCACATCTGAAAGAAACCTGAAGGTCTGAGCAATGTCTGTGTTTAGATCTTAGGGTGCTGGGAGCAGTGGGGCACATCTGCTTTATAGCTGCTGAGTCACAGAACAACTTACAAGAAGAACTTACAAGATTATTTATAGGTCAGGGTCCTACAGCACTCAACTACACTGCATTAGCTCTCAGGAGTGGCAGCCAGAGTTCAAGCCAGGCTGCATCTGCTGTGCAAGTTACCCAGGAACCTACAGCAAACAAGGGCAGGCAAGGAGCAGTTACTGTCTGAAATAAAACTTCATTAAAATAAAAGATAGCAAAAGGCAGACATGCATAATTCATGGTGGTAATTCTATATGTCAGGGGCTATTAGGTTCTAATGGCTCTTGAGAATGTAAATCTAATTCTGTCAGCCAGAGTAGCCAAAGAAGCACCTACACAAAACAGTCACTGTCAGAAGCCCCTTATCAACTGGAATCTATTGTAATTGTGTAGTTACTGGTCTCTGATTAAACAAAAAAAACCCCAAACAGAAAATACCAAACCATCCTGCCATCTGCCACTTTATCTTCCTGTTTTATCTCCCAAAGACAACTCCTGCTTTCTTGAGTTCACCCTGACACAGAGGCAAGTTCATAGTCACTGGATGAACTGAACTGCCTCTCTACCTTCTTTTGATCCTTGATCTTCTGAAGAATGTTGACCTTTTTCTCAAAGTAGTTTACAAGGGCTGTTTCTGTCAGCATGGAGGCCAAGATCTGCTCGAAGGAGATGGACCAGTCAGTGTCAATGGTGCTGCCATACCTGGCAGCTGCACTGCTGCCCTCACAGCCCACCAGCACCGTGTCATCCGCAATGTCCTCACACTGCAGGGAGCCTGTGCTGACCATGGAGTAGGAGGACATGGACATATCATCTTTGGTTTCATCATCTGATAGCAGCTGTAAAGGAGAGCCTTGTCCTTCCCCTGACACATCTCCTAGAGTTTGGTTTTCCTGCTGTGTTTTTTCAGGCTGAGCATCAACGCTGGTTTTGTCCTCATGGTCAGCCTGGGGTTGCTGCTCCACTGCTGAATTCTGACTCTGCTCAGATGCTGGTGACTCCTCTTCACTCACAGGATCTTGGGTGTTGTTTGCTTTGCAGTCCTCAGACTTCCTCGTGGGCCTGTTGGAGAATTTTTTCCCCACCTCCCCAATCCGCAGGAGGAGACTGGCCACAGTGGCGATGGCGTGGTACAGCTCTTGCTCCACGGGGTCCTCGCTGAACATGTTGTAAAGGGTCTTGCATAACTCTATGAACTGCTCCTTTAAAAGACAAAGACCAAAAAAATCATACTTCAGGCTGACAAAAGTTTTCAGTGGCTGATGAAGCAGCAGGCACCATTGTGAATGACTCATTGCTTATCTGCCTCCCCACCAAGTAAGTGGCAACTTACTGTACTGACTCAGAACAGCCTGACACAGGCAAACTCCCCTCTCTCTGCTGTAGTGGCTAAATTGAGACACAGCTGGCAATTAAATAGTGGTGGGATTTTTGCTGGCAAACAAACACAGTAGTCACACACTCACAGCTAGAAAACCCGACGTTTTACTTCCATTCTGCTACTCTTCTGTGGTCAGCTTCTAAGCATTTACAGGCTGGTTTGAGTAGCACCCACCAGGAAATTAAAGACACAAAAGATCACACCAGTCATCTGACTCTCCTTTCTGTAACCATATTCTCCTCTCTCCACTGAGTAGCTGTAACTTGGGGCAACGCAACACCAAAAAAGCCACAGGAGATTTTGTGACTGATGGCATATTTGAAACACCCTGCTCTGGAGGGAAAACAGAGACTGCAGTTCTTACAGGAAAAATTGGTCTGGGAGGTAGAGTGAATCCAATACATTTTACTGGTTGAAACAAAGCAGTTTGCCTATATCCACTGTGGAATTCAACAGAAACATGTGGAATTAGAGGTTCTAAAGGGGCCAGCTACAGGCAAGGACTGAGCATGCTGGCACAATGGTTGCACATACTACTGAATTCCCCACCAAGTTGCCAGTGATGTAACTGGAAACTTTCACATTCACTTCTTACCTGGCTCATTTTGGGGAGATCTTTAATGGTTTCCTTCTTGGACTCTTTTTCCTTGGCCCACATTCTTAGGTAGTATCTGTAGTCCTGTGGACTGGTACCCTTCTCCTCTGCAAGGCAAGAACAAGCCACGAGTGAGGTGGTTAAGGGTTTCAGACTTAAAAAGTGAACGCTGCACCAGCAAAAATCAGGCTGAGAGCAGGATTTATTGACAATCCAGGAAAGCATCAACCAGGAATGCTGTGTTGTTTTCTGCTGGTTTATCCGATCCAGCTCAGTAGAGCAAAAATTTTAACAGTGCTGCATCAGCTTGACTTCTCATAAATGAACTCCATGAGTTGACAACTTACCCAACATGATTTACAAACATTGTGATCTTGGTATGTACAAGAGTTGGAGCAGTAAGGTATAAGATTTATTTCCCAGCTCCCCTCCCACTCCACCTCTGTTCGCAAGGGACACTCAAAGGTCTCCTGATCAGCACAGGACAATGAATAGTTCATAATATGAGAGAGACAAGACTAGAATGTGGTCTAGGGATGGTGAAATTACCTTTTTCTGGACCATTCTCGTTTCTCCTTCCTTTATCTTCTTGGGTTTCTAAAAAATTATGGAATTATAAAAGAACAATTAATAGCTGATTTTCAGCATTACAATACACAAAGAACTTCACAACTCAATATACAAGTGTAAATAATATAAGAATATATTTAATAGAAATTAGATCTCACACTTCCACATCATGTTTAGAGGAGTGAACAGAACAGGATGGAAGCAAGAGGCTGATGGGATGAGCTCGATAAAGAGCCACACTGAAAAAGTGGGTTGAGGAGCTGAGCTGGAGAGCAGAGCTCTTAAAAAGCAAGGGTGAAACAGGTATGAAAGACAGCTAAGCAATGTGATGGGCTAAAGAAAAGAAGTTCAACCCAAAGCAAGATAATGAATGGAAAACCCCCAAACCACTACTGAGCACATATGTGACTAACACCTACACTCACCACTGTTCACTGACTGAACTGACACTTGAGGAGCAATTTGCAGTCAAACTTCACACACTTCTCTTCTGGTTCCCTGCACTGTCACCACAGTAAACGGCAAGTCTTGGTTCCAACTCTGACTCTTAATTTAGCCACCTAGCACCAAACTGCACAACTGCCTCTTGTACTTATTCAAGTATCATTTTATTTTGGTTAACATTTAGCATGATTGACATACTTTGATCTCCTATTTGACAATTCCTAAACTGTATTTTAAGAAAGGCAGTAAAACTACTTTACTAACAGTTTTACAATCCAAAGGCATGCATCCTTATCCCTTTAAATTAGAAGACTGTTGAGTAAGCACAGGTGCCACCTACACAGGGGTCAGCAAGCCCAGCACCCCCCAACTCTGTTCTGAGTGTATTTTTGACCACCACTTTCTAGGGTGAGATAAATTCCACTGAAAGAAGCCAGACAAAACCTATTTTGGCCAGGGCTGAAACTCAATAGATAGAGTATACTGAATGATATTTAATTACTTATAGCACTTTATCAGTGGTGAGTGTCACAAGAGATGAGCAGCAGCAACCATTTCAGAGTATTTACATCAGTGCACCGCTGCTGGCAGGTGGTGTCAGCACCCCAGTCATGCTCAGTGCATGCACACAACCCATGGACTGACCTTGAGACTCACAGTGCAGGCAGATATCCAGCTCTGAGACAAAAGGAGATACTTGAGCAGCAGAAAAAGGGGTTGAGGGGGCAATATCCCAGATAAAACAGAAGAAAAGGCCAGACACAGACAGACACAGAGAAGGAAACAAAAACAAGAGAGACAATGAGACTTGTATGAAAAGCCTAACTCATGGTGGGAGACAGGGGCTGATGAAAGCACGCTGCTCTTCCTCAGCAGTCTATGACTGAGCTTCAGAGCAGGCTGTATCCTGCATGAAATGGGCACCATGGAGTTTTAGCTCCAAACTTCTTCCCCATCATGCAACAAAGACAGCAAGCTCAAACACACTGGCAATCTTAACACACTGCCAGCAGGAGACCATGCCTTGCACAGAATCCCTGTTCACAGCACATGGATCTATGCTCCAACTCCTGCCTAAACTGAGAGGTAAAGGCAGCAGTACTGCATTACCTTCTGTTGTCACATCCTCTGTGAAATAACTTGTGGCCTCCAAAGCAGATTCTGTCTCCTCTGGATTCAGTGCTGTATTCATAGAGAAGCAAAGGTTAAGGTCTCTAAGTAACTGAACAGCAGTATCACCCACTTCATTAGCAAAACCCATGAGACATCCCATTTCTACCACATTCCAGAACAGACTGAGTTCAATAGCAGCAATATACAGAACCAATCACTCACCAGGAGGCAGGTGCAGTTTGTAGAGTACTTTGAGTTTTTCAGTGAGGTCACCATGATACATCCCACCTGCAAAGGAAAAAAAAAGGTTAAGCAAAATAGCACTTAAGATAAAGAACCACCCTTTGCTCACACGCTCAAACCAGAATGAGTTCCCATGCAGCGAGTAATGCTGACTGCTCAAAGTCCTGTGCAGAAGCAATAAAGAAATCCACACCAAAAAGGCGTTATTTTGTTCAGCTTGAGGCTTTCTGTCACACTCCCCTCATGACACAGCATTATGTCCTTTTAGTTCTCTTCTTCGAAAAGGACAGAAACATTTTTTAGTAGTATTCCATCCTCTCCACAAATACCACTTACTCATTCCTGTCACGAACTCCTTGAAATTGATGAGAGAATCCCTGTTCTCATCCAGAAGCCGGAAGAGCCGCCCTGCCAGGACAGGTGTATGTGCCCCACAGGACCAGGGGGTGAGGCTTATGAACAGATCTTTGAACTGCTCCATGTCTATGCGATACTGCTCCAGGTACGGCAGGCTCTGATCCCGGCGGGCGGCGGCCGCGCGGTTGTTCCCCCAGTAACAGCTCATCAGGTACTTGGCCTTTGGGGGGAAAGGATTAACAGGTCGGACTACACTGGACCACAGCACCCACAGGAGCGGAGACTTTGTTACAGCTCAAGAATAGCATTGGGTAAGCAAAGAACAGACATTTCAGGACGTGCTTTATCTCCCTTATTATTCCTAGTGTTACTTCACTACAAAATAGGGAAAACACAAAGAAAATAAAATACAAAACACAATCTCAGGGTTTAACCAAATGATGCTCGGACTTTGTTGCAAAGGGAGCATGCAGGTTTTAGAGCTAAGCCTCTTTCTGAGTGTACAGTACAGTGCAACTGAGTTTGCAGTGACTGATAAGTGCAGTTGGATAAGTGCAGTTGGATAATACCACTCTTTTAAAAACACATACACTGGCAAATAGGGGCAAGGCCCTTAAGTAATCTTGTCACAATTACAGAACAAGTAAATGGAAACCTTGAGAATAAAACCTGAGGTACAGTGAATCCTAGCTCCCTGTTCCAAGTGCTATGTGACCATTTCTTTCCATTGACTCTACAGTCTCTTTCTGAGTATCATTCAAATACTGTGAACATGCTTTGGTCATTTTTTTGGGGAAAAATTAAAAATAATCATTCAGACAGTAATAGGTCCAGTCCAACAGGCACCACATCTGTTCTGATAGGTTACATTAAGAATTAAAGCAAAGTCACTGCTTTCCTTTCAACTTATTTGTACTCTCTGTGTCAGAACATTCTTGCTCACTCTTGCTTCTTACCTTGAACACGACATACAGCTCTTCTAGTTCTTCAATAGAGAAACCAATGTCACCAGACACAGCTCGGACCTGTAGGGATAAAATAGAGCAAACAATTTATTTTGAAGGTAGAGAAAAGAAACACAACTCACTGAAAAATCTGTGTAACATAGAAGAGAACAAGTGCAAGGAAATATGACACAGAATGGGAATAAAAACATAATCATTCTAAATAGCTCTGGAAACAGGTCAGGAAGATAGGCTGCAGTCAAGAAGAAACTGCTGACGTTTCAAGTAGTTAGAAAAAATATTACTGTGTTTATTTGCTCTTTGTGCAGACCTGACTGAGCAGACTGTTGTCCCGCCCTCTTGTTTTTATCTTCAGATGTTTGACTCAGATGCATTGAAAAACAACAGTGAAATAAACACCTGGATGATGTTCCCCACTAGGACGTGGGAGATAATGGCAATAGATACAGTCACTCCCCTTTGACATGAACCCTTCTGTAAAATTCTGTAATGCACTCACATACTCTCTAAATGGCAGTAAAATAATTATCTGCTAGCAAGCTTTCCTCAGAGACTCCAGGCAAGCAGTACAACAGACAGCACTAGGCAATGGAGACCATGACAACACCTACAAGTGTTTGTTATCTCCCTCCATGCCACAGCTACAGCACAAAGTTTCTCCAATGCTCCCAGTAAAACACATTCCATGAGTGTTCCATTTGGTAGCTCATTCAGTCTGGGAGTCACATACCACACTCTTCTTGGCTGTATCCTCCAGAGACTGGATCACCTTCAGCCTTTGTTTAAAACGCATTTGTTCAATGTCATCTGCCTTCAGATTGCTGAATTTCTACAAAAAAAGGAAGCAGACGAGGTCAACATCATCTTCTAAAGAAGGAACGACCCATCTTCAGTTACATATTCTTTAACAAGTGTACTAGCCCCTCAGAGATGATCTAAACCCACTAGAAGCCTTTTACCAGCTGCAAGATGAGAAAAAGTTTCAGCTCTATTCCCTATTTACCCCTGTCCTGCAAGAAAAGTAATTTACAATTCATGAGAAATCCAACATCAGAGGTTTCTACACAACAGTTGAAAAAGGATCTGTCAGGACTGACAGGAATAGAGATCCTGTACTGTGGCAGAGATAATAGACAGGTTGTCATTTCTTCCAGCCCTGCTTTTTTGCCTCTAGGACACCCATGAGACTCAGCCGGAAACACCAAAGTCAAGAGGTTTTTCTACTGACTAGATCAGACAAGTACTATGAATTTCATGACACTCTTTTTACAAAAAGAAACCAGGAACAAACAGAGATGGCAGATTTGAAGAAGCAAACAGAACATACAGTAAAATGACAGCTGCCTGACTGTAAACAGCTGGAAGGGGATGGGATGAAAAACAGGAGATAAAAACGGAAATGATCCCACACTTTGCAAAGCACAGCAGAGAACTGTCAAACACCAGTTCTCTCACCTGTCCTCTTTCCATCATTCAGGATCAAATTTTTCTTGAGTTTGTTTTCAGTATGAATAATGATGTCCACCTCCACCACTGCAGAGGTATTTCAACAGCACTGGCACCATTCTCAGGTCACCTTCCTATTACTATAATGTGGATCCCAGAACAGGATTCCTCTGCATGTGGACTGCAAAGCTTCTACCTCACAACTTCTATCCTGAATTTCCCTCCTTAACTCCCAACCACTGGCAATTCTCAAATAAAAGTAGGAATGGAGACTTCTTTGGCAAACCAGGAAGAAAATTCTAGTCTGTAACTTTTTACTTATTTGCAGCCTTCATTTTAGTCCCCACTGGTGTTGGGGTGACTCTTTGTAAGCCACAATAGCCAACGGTGTCAGGTTTTACTCATACCAAGCAGGTGGAATAATGGCTTCAGCCTGCATTCCTTAAGCACCTCAAGCTATGAACAGTGCTCAAATTCTGGCTGCACAAACTACAAAACTGGATGTCAGTAGAGAAAAATCTCTTGGGCAAAAACTAAGCCAGAGCCTCACCTCATAGGAGGTTTTGATGAGTTCAAAGATGTCGATTTCCAGTGGTGGGTCATCTCCACTCGTCAGTAAGGCATGCAAGTGGGGAATAGGGGGAGACACGCTCTGTCTGTTAACTACGTTGTCCAAGTATCTGTGGGGAAAAAGGAGAACAGATGCAAGACTCTGGGATTAGTGTCCAGGAAAAGAAGTAATATCCTAAACACATTACTCCCAACTTCTTTCTATCATTAATCTAAACATGAAGGAAAATGTAATTTTTCTGAGCTAACCTGCAATGCTACCTTAAAGTATCTGAAGTAAAGTTGATTTTCACCCTATTTTTGGGGTATCCACTCTTTTGAAAGTGGGCTTCTAGTCATAAGATGAGTATCTTGCTGCATACAGAAAAAGTTCCCATTTCAAACAAGAAAACCTTACATTTACTAGAATGGGGAGGTATCTCTTGATAGCCTTATATTTCTAGAAGGAGATTCCTGCCAAGATCTGTTCTTAATAGTAGAGCAGAAATATTATGTGACTTTTGAATAAACAACCTCTAAGAGTTCAAATTCAAACTGAGATACAGGAATGTATTCTGCTGCAAAGCAAACAATTCCAGAAATATGGGATTGCTCCATAGTTGAGCTAACAATTAATTTCAGCTGTTATAGAAAGGAACAACAAACCCCTCTGGAGCTCAAGTTTTGTCTTAAGAGTGTTATCTGTGACTCGCTACGTAATGGAATTAGGTGGAAAGACATGATGACTAAGAGGACACCATTACTGTTCAGTTATAAACAAGAACTATGAATGGTACCTGCCCAAAATAGTCATGGCTTCACCTTCATCACAGCACTGTAACAACTTCTCCATGTTGGCATCAAGTATGGCCAATGACACCTGCAGGATAAACTTGATTCCCTCATAGAAGAAACAGTCAACAATGACCACAGCGCTCTCAAAGGGCATGACACTGAGGAAGAGAGTGAGAAACCAGGAAAGGGAAATGGTGGAAATCACTCCCAAGTCTTGCATCTTTTCTGACAGCTGTGGAAGATACTCTCGTGTAAGTTCTTCAAAGATGCCTTGGTCCACCAATGCACCTGAAACAGACAAAAAGAAACAATGGTAGAACTCAAACTGGCGGTATCATGGTACTATACCCAAGCTAAACAATTATTAAACAAAACATTGTGAGTTCCCTTAATTTCATATAAGCCTCTGAACATCAGAACTAAAACAGACATTTACGTAATTTTTTCCCCATTCTCAATAAAAACAAAATATTCAGATAAAGACTATTCCTACATTGCAGAGCATGTAGACACAGAACCTCTCACTGATTGATTCATTTTCTCTGAATGCAGGGGTGGAGGATTACTGATATTATGGTATTTACACCAAACTATACTCTTTTATACAGACCCACTTCAAAAGCCCATCCAACAGTGCTTTCAGTAACCTTTACTGGATGCCTATTACAAAGATTTAATACATCATTTAGATGAGTAAAACAAAAACTCAATAATTTTCTTTTAGATATGCCTCCTTACTGCTAATGGTCCCTCCTGCTACCAATTTTTAGTTGCTTCGTCTTCCTTGTTACTACAAGGTAGTCCTACTACCTTGGTAGCCTGTAGTGTCTCTTATGACTCTCACACACCTGCAAATTAAAATGCAACAGGGTTGTGCTTCATCATATTTAAAAGGCATCACATTTAATAAATTCTGAACCAAATGCTCCTGGGAGATGCTGGGGTGCAACTGTAGCTGAAAATCCAGGCTCCAGCATGAATTTAACAAAGACTCACCCACTACTCTTGTGTTGTAGTAATCTGGCAACATCCTCTCACACAAGGCCACCAGGAGCCAGAAAGCCTCTTCCTCATTGCAGTAGAGCAGCAGCACCGACGTGACAATGTTCATGGCCTGTGAGCCAACACAGTCAAACACACAGGTCCAGGAGAAAAACAAGAAAGTCTTCATGAAAACTCTGCCATTACAGACCAGCGAAACTTTAAAACCATGAATACAGCAAACTGTCACTAAGAGTCACATCTATTTCCAGCTCTTACTGGTATCTGAGTCAATGGATGGCCTTAAACCAATGTACCTTCCTGTTTTCACTTCCTCTGTTTGAGAGGCAGCAAATAATGTGACCTTTTGTCAAGCACTTTCAGTAAACAATGTGACTAAGAATCATTTTCAGAGTTTTCATAAAAAACTTTGGGTCATAACAGAGCAACATAATGAGAACTTCTAATACTGCAGCAACACACAAAATGAACCTGAATTTCCACCAAGTTGTTTCACAAACCAGCAACTGGCTTCATTTTCAATATACTGGCTCATGTGCAACATCACTTATTTAATTGTTCTTTCTAATGAAACCAGAAGGGTTTTTTGCTGAACTGTGGAAAGCTCTGGCAGAAAAACCAGTAAAGACTCTGACATTACATCTAACAGCAATGTGAAAAGTCTATTTAAATGCTGTAGTCAAAGGATATTTAAAAGATGTTGCAACATAACCACTTCTTTCCTACTCTCTCACCACCGCATGGACAGCTTGAAACTGAACAAAAACGGCAGAAAAAAGTCCAAGTCAGTCACAGTCACTGTGTAGGTCTGACAACTTTCAGACTTCTTTCTTACCTGACAGTACCCAATTGTTGGATTTCTGAATGCATAAGCTGTTAGGACTCTCCGGAGGGCAGCAATTCCCAGCTCATTCTGGAAGGCAGGATGTTCTGGCATAGAGCGGTGCAGATCTCGCTCGATTTCCTCTGTAGCGAGATTGTACTTTCCCATTGACTTTTCCACAAGATCTGCATAGTAACCAGGATGAGTCACCATCTCGTTCCAAGCCCCTGAAATGATGAAGAAATATTACTTTACCTCTGGAGCTTTAGAATACAGGTTTTGTGCCCACAGTCTCAGAGATGAGTGAGCCAAGAAGCACCACCTGAACTCATCAACTACAAATAGATGTGAAAGTGTAGCAACAAACTCATTATTAAATCACCCTGTTAGAGTCTAGGGCCCAACACTGAAACACAAAGGAGGCCAAACAGATACTAGGCTCATAACGATAGTCATCTCACAAATGTGATCACTGCATTTTTGGCAAAAACCCACCATGAAGTATCACTGAGGAGGAGTTAAACTCTCATTAATTTCTTCTGAAATGAGCTAAGATTCATACTTTTTCCCCCTGAGGTATGCAGAAAGCTTATTTGTGCTGGCTGCCAAAATGTCCAGCACAATATCTTACCTGAGAAAAGAAGCCACAGCTCTCCACGAAGATTCTCTGGGATTCCTTTCTGTACCAGCTCCCTAGTCTTGGCAGTGCGGTACATACACATCCCTCGCCCATATTCAAAGAAATGAATGTTCCAAGACTCTTCCTTCATCTTCTCCTTTGCCTTCACAGGAACAAATATGGCTATTTTAGGAGATTAATGCATTTTTATGTTTTTAGGACAGGTGATTTCTGCATATACTCAGGCCTGCACTTCACATGAGAAATGCACCATGACATTTAAAGCCTCTCCTCTTTTTGCTGAAGAGAAGGGTGTATATGCTAATCTACCCTGTTCTGAACCATTTCTGACCTTGCTTAAAGTCAGGTCTTTACAACACTAACATGGGCTGTGCAATGGCACTACACCTTGCAAATCTCCATACAAATGCAAGCAGAACCATGAACTACGATGATTAACTAACAAGCAGAGACACCAGCTCTCTGCTTTCTTGATCTGAAGAAAATTAGTTCTTCACAGCCACAAATTCATACCCCAAAACACTGGTAATACTAATTTCTAGTCAACCATCTCAGGGGTGTCAGTACTGACAAAGTAAGCTGATGGTGAGGTTCCATCTATGCAGCACTATCTCTGTGCCAGACACAGCAGTGATACTGCAGGACTGACCAGGGATAAAATGCATTTTCACTCTTAGAGCAGGCCAGGAAATCTGCCACCTACTGCAAACTATTTCAAGGTAACTGTTTTACGTTAAAGTATTACTTACCCCTTTGGGTCCAGAGAGCTCCTCAGAATTCCTTCTGAAAAGTTTGAGCAGTCCCTGTGAGGCTGTTGGCACTTCCCCAGCACAGAAGTTGACAGGTCGATGGCCAAGAGCAGATGTGGGGCTGACAGCCAGTGGGCTGCTGGAAGGCAGCCCTGGAACCTCCTGACAACAGAACAGAAAGTGTCTGAGCTCAGGCTGCCTCCCTCCTCTGCTAATGGCCAACAGAGAGACAGCACTGGCTGGTAACAAGCACTGCCCTGAAAACTTCCCCCCAGCTACTTCCTTCGTACCTCACAACTGGGATCAGCCAAACTCCACTTCCATTCCCTGTCGATGCCACATGGCTTCTTGGATGGTGTTCTCTGCAGGAAGTCAGAGATTCTCTGCACCAAGAAATCTCGGTCTTTCAGATTGGCAAAGAAGAAAGTCATTTTACTTTTGGTGCTGATGGACAGAGGACTGGGCAAGACGCTGGAACTATCTGCTTTCTCAACTATTGTCACCTAGAACACAAAGACAAGGGCCATTTAGATCTAGCAGGTTCTCCATTATCTGTAAAGCACAGCACAGAGGACAGAGGCACACAAAAGACAAGAAATGCCTGTAGTCTTAATATATAGCTAAGAAATTCCCACCTCCCTGAGAGGAATGATGAGATGACAGGCCTCCTCCGCCCTGCTGGCAAAACAGATGTAATTGTTGGAAACAAACATCTGGCCAGGTATATGTGTCTTGTTGAACGGTGTCCACAGGGTACAATCTGTATGTCCATCCAGGCATTCATCCTTGGGCAGCCGGAAAGTGGCACGGTAGCACTCATTTTTGGCTCGAGCATCCAGGTCTCTGGGGAAAAGTAAAGGGTAGTACCCACAGTTTTTGCTCCTCACCTGAAAAACCCACTCAAACACTAATATTAAGTGTCCATTCCAATCACAACCTTCAGACTATGCTGTGTATTCTTATTCCTTTCTCTAACTGAGATGCCATCTCTTATCTGACTCCTCTTTCAGCCTTTCAGACATGCCTCACTGTTCTGCAATGCAAGACAAACTTTGCAAGTGCATCTGGAAAACTTAAATGTTACATTAGATTCCAAAACTACAGAGAACAGTCCCCAGTGGGTGGATTTATTACAATACAAATCTATGCTACTTTTTATAGATTTTCAACTTCATACAGAGGGGCTGGTGTAATTTTCTTCTTTCACTTTTTTACATGGGATTTTCAGCAGTTTCTAGTTGAAAAATCCTTCTAAAAGTGACTAGTCATGCATGAGAAAGTCACAAGGGTGTGTAAATTCAGCTCCAATTTGAGATGGGAACAAAAGAGAGCAGGCAGAGGGCTAATGACTGCAATAAGTGATGCTGCCCTTAGAGGAAGAAAACCCCAAAGGCACCTGGGAGCTACCAAGTAATGCAGATTTATTATTACAATCCCCTATTATCTATCTTGTTTCTCACTGCTGGAAACACATACCTTTTTAATGCAGAGATATTCTTAAGAGGCTTCCTGGGCTTTGGGAGAGACTTGTCCTGTAGGAAGCTCTCGTTATCCAACAGCTGCCGCATAGCAATGTTGGCCAACTGCTCCATCAGCTTGAACGTCTCGTTGATGTTGAGGAACATGGAAAAATAAAGTTCACTGTCCCTTGTGTTTACTTTAATGCATTCAGGGAACAGCAGTGTAGCATTTTTTTCTAGCTGGGTTACATCCACCCACTGGATCACCAGTGTAACTGGGAAAAAAATTTAAAATACTGTTATTACAATTTGAGGCAAAACAACAATCAATCAGAAATGAAGGTCAAGCACCCAGCAAGCTCAGTGTAGCAATATTTACCTCTCTCTTACACATGGACACTTCTTTTCTTCATACTTTTACTGGGTTCTCCAAAAAATACTTGGAAATAATCTTTGGGATTAACTAGACTAGAAATAATGCAGTTCCAAAAGGACTATTTCTCATCCAGTAAATGCTTTCAACTACAATTACCCAAGTTTTCATTCATTCTTTCCAGCAAATTGGCTTTGGACTCAGGAGCTCAAGCTTTGTAAATACTGGGTCCTGGAGCTTGTTCCAGATAAAACTCACCAAGGTAAAAATAATTTTTGGTTTTCTAATCCAGTCTGAATAAAACTTGTAAAAAGTAATCCAATTTGAGTAAAACCGGAGTAAATCTTGAGCACAACTTGAGAAAAGTTTTGGAAAATGACCCAAGCATTCACTCTGAACAGCACTGAAGTGCCTATGAGAGCAAGAACTGATCTATGGGCTGAGCCAGAGCTCAAGGATTCCTAAAAGGAACAAAACTGTCAGCCTAAAGACGGAGTTCACACGAAAGACCAACTGCACCAAAAAGATCACAGGAAATGACAGAACAACAACTTGCAGGCTCATAACTCACCCTCTTTTCCCAGCAGGAAAGAGTAGAAACAGAGGTGATTGACAGTGAGGTACAGCCAACCCTGCCTGGGTACACGTCCCTTCCAATAGCTGCAGGAATAGTAATTGACCAACTTCTCCACCTCGGGCATCCCAAACTGCTTCCGCATCTTCAGCTCAGCCTCTTTGAATTTACCTGGATCCTCTTCACTCTGGGGCTGCTCATTCTTGTTCTCTTCAGCAATAATGCCCTGAAAGGATATGGAAGGAGAGAGGGAAGAAATGGAAGGGAACCTGCCAAACATAATGTACAGCAAAGGGTCACAGCAGCAACCCGGAAGACTCAAAGAAACACAACACAGCAGTTTCAGTCCTCCTGTCACATCAGAGAAACAGCAAAGGCATGCAGAAAGGGAAGCAGAGAATGTGGGAGTCCATGATCTGGGATCTACTGCTGAGCACATGCCACAAGCACTCATGTTTAATGTCTGACTGAGTTCCTCATGGCTGGCCTGGGAACACCTGGAACACCCTGCAGGACAGCTGGAGTCTCTTTCCACTTGCATATGTGCTTCTTCAGCGGGAAAAAGATCATCTGCCAGGAAGGGCAGAACTCTGCATTCTGTCAGATCCTGACTGGCCAGAAGGGAAAACAAATGACCACAATCCTTCTCATGCACAGACACACAGAAATACAAAGAATCTGACAGGAGAGATGAAAAGGACTCAAATTTGTGCTGCTCAATGAAGAACTGCATTTGTAAGTTTCTACCCTGAAAGATTTGTGGGCTGGGAATCTGAACTGTGTTAAGTGCCCAACAAGCAGTCACCTGTCTGACTCAAACACTGGAAGTTGGGGTGCTTTACAACCCAGATGGAGCAGGGCAAGCACTCTGCTTGCAAACTAGAATTCTCTCTCCTGCATTTGTTGCTAGATGAACCATTATTAAACATTCTCCCTGCATTCATCAAAGGTATAACCAGCAAGATTTTAAAGAGGTATTATATTGTAATTAGTAGGAGCATCCTAAGCAGGCTGTTCCTTGAGATCATAGAATCATAGAATCAACTGGGTTGGAAAAGACCTCCAAGATCATTAAGTCCAACCCTTGGTCCAACTCCAGTCCCTTTACCAGATCATGGCACTCAGTGCCACGGCCAATCCCAGTTTAAAAACCTCCAGGAATGGGGAATCCACCACCTCTCTGGGCAGCCCATTCCAATGCCTGAGCACTCTCTCTGGAAACAATTTTTTTCTCATATCCAACTTAAATTTCTCCTGACAGAGCTTGAGCCCGTGCCCCCTTGTCCTATTGCTGAGTGCCTGCATAGGACGCTGTATGGACAGCATACTGATTTAACCCCTCTGAAAATTCTGATACATTGTGTGTCCCAGACAACTGGTCTTACAGTTGTTTCTGCAGTTGCCAAAGATGCTAAATTTAAAAAATACTTGGGGAAAAACATATGTAAAACTCTCAAATTCATGAGGAATTTACTAGAATAGTATCTTGAGCATATTTACCTATATTCCCTGCATTTCAAACTGTAACTGGGAAGCTCTTGGTTGACTTCAGTTCTCTCTCCAGTCTCATTACAAAGAATATAAGATGGATCAGGAAGAATGTATCTGCTGAATTTATATCCTTTGCTTTTCAGTAATAGATTTGTATTAGTTTTCATAAATCAAGTGAGTGTTTTACAGAGGTGTTTAAACCATATGCTGTAAGAAAAAAATCAATTGCTTTTCTAAAAGGGCATTTTCTCAATCTGTATTTACTTCACAATGAGTACTAGGTATTTTTGCAGTCTTAAAATTTTTGTTATTGTTGCCAATAACTCAAACACTCATGTCCCCAAAATTTGCAAGAACTGACTTCCATTGTTAAAAGAATCTACCTTTTGATCCCTGGAGCTGCAATTAATTCCATTACAAGGACATGCTTACAATAACTACAGATACCAGCTCAGACTTTGGAAAGAGTTGCAGCAGTAAAGAACATGAACAGAGGCTTCTCTACCCATTTGAACAGGCACCTCACCCTTGTTAATTACCATCTTCTCATCTAGGTTGTGGTCTCAGGTTTTTTATCAGTGTAGGTGGACCTAGCATTAGGCAGGGACAAAGGATCAGGAGCAAAATCTTGCATGCTTTGACGGTTCATGTTTGCTTGAAGGTGTGTATCTGTACCAGCTTTTCACGATGAAAAGTATTAGCTGTGACTGCTCCAGGAAATTCTGCTGTAAAATTTGGCATAAGGAAACTCTATACCTGTACAGATTGTTGTGGTTTGATAATCCGAGCTTGGAGAGCATCCCTTAAGTTAAGGGATTATTGCTTGGGATGTATGTTCATGAAAGGTGTCTGGTGCACTCTGTTCTACTTGGATTTTACCATGTCTGGTAGCAGAAAAACAGGTGAGATTTATGAAGTCCTATTTCTGTAGGTTGGTTTGACATCAAACTTAAAGAATATAGGGGAAGCTGTATCTCAGTCAGATGTAATACTGGACTCTGATTCAAAATCAAAATGATCAGCAAAATAGTGAAATAGAAAATAGTGCTAACAATAGAATTTTAGTGTCTTCTGCCTTTGTCACCATTGTATACCATGATAGTTTAGTCTGGAATGGGAAGCTGGTGAGTTGTGGTGTCAGTAATGCTGTTTGCTTTTACAGATTTTAGCCTTTCAAATACTGTCTTACAGTCCCTTCTTTTCAGAACTGGAAAAGCATGAAGGCCTTAAAAGATTCTTAATATTTGAAACATTTCCTGGCTAATGAGTTTTACTTTCTGACAGGAACAGACTGGTGCTTCGGCATTGCCTGTTCATTCAACACTGTTTTCTTGGCTTTGTGGTGTTTCACACATGAGGCATCAGAAAAAGTCGCTGAAATCAGCTCTGATCTTGGATTTTCAGTACGTAGCTGGTTCTCTGTACAGAAAGTGAGTGATAGAGCAGACATGTCATTTACTAACATGTAATAAAGTGCTTAAAATCTACCTCATCTCTCACTGCTCTTGTGGTTGGAAGGAACTGTCCTGCTTCATTCTTTTCAGCTCTTAAGCTTTTCTTGTAAAGACTGGTTGGAGTGTTTTGTAATAGAGAAGGATGATTTCCCTTTCCGGAGGAGCTGCTGAATGTGCTGTGGGGAAGAGAAGTATCCAGAAACTGAAGTGTGACAAGAAGAAGAGTTGCACCAAGGTGTTGGGAGCATGTGTTCCACTTAGGAGAACAAGAAATTGCAGTGAGGACTAGGAAACAGTTGGTCCTCAGGAGAGACTGAAAGAGCTTTCTTCAGTGCTAGAGGATGCTACTATTTCTATTTTATT
>JAOXXN010000191.1:6895699-6925702 GCA_026770055.1 Myrmophylax atrothorax | reverse complement strand
CTCAGGGAAAATAATAAAAAGCTCCTGGATCATGAGGGGCTTGTGGATGCAAGTGGAGAAGGGAACAGCCCAGCAGGAGTGAGGGAGCCCTCATATGCATGTCCAGCTGATTTTTGGGCTAGGAAACCCCAGTGCCAGCTGTATGAGACTAGCTCGTGTTACACCTCAGCCTTGCATTGAAAACACTCTAAATAGCTTCAACTTTCAATAAAACACTATATACTTCTTACTTTGCAGGAATATTAATACTTAATTATTAACTCTTTAGGAAAGGGACCATTTTTGGGCAACACCTTATAGCACAGGGCCCCCAAGCCAAGAGACCCTGGACATTATTGCCATAAAAAATAAATATTCAGATGTTATTGCACAACCTACACATCTGTCTCTGTTCACATGGGCATCTCCATGAGGCTCCTGGGTGGAGGAGCAAAAGGATGCTCCTTGCAGGGATCCACAGGAGGAGCATCCCACACCAACAGCCCAGAGCCACAGAGCCTGCTTTGGCCAAGAGCAATCCCCCAGGAACTTCTGTGCCCTCGTGGACTGTGATGCTGGTTTGGAGCAATGAATGCCCTCTGAGGGGCTGGCTGGCATGGTGATGGCACAGTGATGTGATGGCACAGTGAAGAAGAAGATGCTGGAACACAGGCTGACGGCAGTGCCTGCACAACGGGGACCTTTACCTGGCTCTCCAGAGGAGGAACAAGCAGGTAGTGATTAACGGAGTGGGATACGCAGAGGTTACTTGGGGACAATTAAGAGTGTTTGGGAATGTTGCAGGCTTTTAAAAGGAGTAAGTTAATGAAAGGATAAAACCACTGACAAGCTAACAAGGTGTTGATTAGTGCTGCTTTTCAAAGGCTCGCGAAAGAGGATTTATTCCCTCTAAAGCGCTTCGCAAGCACCAGGTTAACCTGACAGGCTCCTTTGAGGCTGGGGTTTTGACCAGCAGCTCAGGACATCCTGGCTAGGGTTTACAGAGCACCACGGCTCTGCACCAGGAGCAAGATCCCATCCAGAGCCCCGCTCTCGTCTCTGCATCCCACAAGGAAGGGGTAGAGTACTGCTTTTTCTCTTAATTATTTCAAAACCATTGGAAACAAAGCAGAAATGAGCACCAATGTACAGATGTACAGTCTACCTTTCCCCTGATTTCCCCCCAGTCTGTTTTATTGGAGCATCTTTCCCCGTCTCGCTCCCCGCCCTGCTCAGCGGTTACCACCGAGCGTGCCAGAGCTCCGGCTGCCCCAAGCAGTGCCCTGTGGTGCAGCAAGTCTGGCAGGAAAGGAAAAAGTGAAGCTATCTTTAAATATTACAACACATATGCAAGCTGTCATGGCACATCATGGGCTCTTTTGCACCACTCAGACTGGAAAATTAGGTCGAGTATGGCTGTGTAACACGTGAAAAAGAAGCAAAAGCTTCACTTTGGGAGTTGAAGGTGTTTCCTGAGGTCCCTGCCCTGAGTCCTCCCGCCCTTCTCTCCTGATCCTGCAGGGCTGGCAGCAGCCCTGTGGCTCTTGCATTTGCCTCAGTGTGCCTTGGCTTGTCAGCTGTTTTCTATGCTTTAAAAAACCAAATGACTATTAGCTAAGCAAAATACCAAATATTTTTAATAATGCAGTCAACTCACTTGCCAGTAATCAGGCTGCAGAGCTGCCTGAACTTCAGCTCAACCCCGGTGCCTTCATCCTTCACCTCATGACCTGACTGTGGCATTATCTCAAACCTAAATTGGACTGAACGAGTCCTGGAGCCTCAGTGTGACCCATGCTTCCTGCAGAATTCCCTCTGCTTTCCAGTAGCTGGTGAACAGCTCTTGGCTCTCCCACGTCTTTGCACTATTTTACATGACTGTGTTTAAAGAAAACAGGAGATGTGTAAAAGTCTCATAACATAGTCCTAGACACATTTCTCAAACTATTTTTGGTCTTTCTTTGGCTAATGTAGGATACCTGGCTATTCCTATAGCATCCTCAGGTGCCAGGGCAAGCATCCTAGGGCAAGGGGACAGTGCAGATCCCCACACAGGAGCTCACTGGAGAGCAATTGTGAGGGTGTTTAGGTAAATTGTAACATGCTTCAAGTTTAATATTTAATGCTGTATTATAGGTAAAAAGCACACTTATAGTCTGGGGTTTTTTACTGGCAGTTATCCTCTAAGAACACAAGCAAACCTCAATTTTAAAAATGTCTTACGGGAACATGCAAAACTTTCATAGAACAAGAGGCCAGGAAAGAGAAGGTGAAGTGTTGGGGTTTAAATAATTTGGGGAAACACTTGGAGATAAAAGCTTTTTTTCAGTATGTAGAAGTCATAAAATGAATGTTGCTGTCAAAAAGCACTTTTCTTTTTTTTTTTTAACCTTAAAAATGATTTTCCAAGTTACTGGCACTTACAGTCCTTGGTAGATTGCCGTATGTTTTACTTCTGTGAAATGACTCAACCACACACAGCACCACTGCAGCAGAACAAGAACAACGATGCTCATCAAGCTTTTTTAATATACTGATTAATATTAAAAGGAAAACCTCAAACTTACCAGAACAGTCCAGAAAAAAATCACCCATGTTGCTGTGGTGCCTCCTCCCCATGCTAAATATGACTAAGTGGGAGAATGCCTGCTACAGCACGTAGGGATCAATTGCTTGAACAAGCTTTTAATTTTTCCAGTGTTGCAAGATTTTCCAAATCCAGGTGTCAGTTATAAACATCAGCTCCCTTATCCAAGATGCTACAGCACAAATCCATTTTTACATCACTATGCCAGACCCTGATCTCACCAGAGGCAAACATGCCCTCCCCCTGCTTAAAACCAAGATGTTCAGTTGGAAATAAGGAGATTTAACAAAATACAAGTGACATTATTTATTATTTTGTCTTTGGGGGCTTTGTGCTTTCTAGTTTTTAAATTCCATTTCCATGCCTTTTCTGGCTTTTCTGAGTATCCTGGCATAGATCCTGTGTATCCATGCAAGTGGGCTCAGTTGGAGCTGAGAAACCAACAGTTTTGGGTTTGTGCTGAAACTGTGCCCTGGTGACGTTCCTGGTGGCTTTGGGGGCAATCCCTGTGTCAGGCCGAGACAGCCCCTGCAACAGGGATTTGTTTGGAGCATCAGCACCCCATACAGTGCTACAAGAGGCTGTCCTACCCAAAACCCCACTGGAGCAGCTCTGTGCCGTGCACGTGCAGACACACAGACATTTCTGCACTCAGCCCAGGTGTCTGTGGGTTTACTGTGACCTGACTTCCCTCCACGGATGAAAACAAGCCCTCTAACATCCTTGAGAGCTGGTGATTTTTCTCTCAGGCGTTTGTTTTCGGAAGGTTCCCACGTGTCTGCCTGCTGAGATGTAATTACGAAAACAGGGGTTGCTCAATCAGCCCTTCTGCCACCCCTGAGCCCTGCAGGGTTGGGGAGCTCTGCCTGGGCTTGCCAGTGCTGTCGGGAGCTGTCAGTGCCCCTCCTGCACATCCGCCAGCAGAGGAAGGATCCTGACCACGACCTGCTGCTGCTCGAGCCACTGCTGGCACTTCCTGTGACCTTCACTTCTGCTTTGCAGGAGAAAGCGGGTGGAAAAATTGTGGTCTTAAGAAATCTGGGGCTTCAGCACATCTCTAGAGTGAGCTGAATGACAACAAAAGTGCATTTGGTAAATATAAATGTGGGTATTATGAGAAAAACCTCCCTACACTTCACACCACCCACTCTCAAATTATCAGATTAAATAAAGCTGACACACAGCAACAAAAGTCAAAGCACGCTCGGCAAAGAGGATCATTTCCTCATTTCACAGAGCTGAGTTTTTCTTTTTCTCTTAAACATCCATGTTAAAGACACAGCTGAACCACACTTCAGAAAAGGATATATGTTAAGCAGACTGCTATACAATTAAAAACATTATAAAGGAGGGGAAATTGCCCTGCTTGTAGCAAAAGCAGGTGAAATTAAAGCATGGCAGGCTATGTCTTACCTTTCTTTTTGGCTTAACTGATTTCTCAAGATTCCTATACAGAGAGTGAAACTGTGTTTCACATTACAAGGACACAAATGCGTTTCTACACCTACAGTAACTTAGACTGCAATGGAGAAAAATCCAGACATTCATTAACAGCTATGCATTGTCCAGTAGGAAAAGGTGGAGCAGAAGTGCTCGCGCCTCCACACCGGCTCTTTTGAGGAACGCTGTGGATGACTGAGCTCCAGAGGTTACTCTCGCTCTCCATTTCTGCATTGTTCTCTCAGAAGCTTGCAAACAATATCCATTTCCCCACCACTTTTGTCACATGCTGGTAAAAAATTGATTTTTTCCTGCAGCGTGGCAAAGCAGTAGCTGCTTTCCTTTTGTCTCCTGCTTTCTGCATTCCCGTTATTGATGTCAGTGGGAAAGGGCACAGCTCAGAGAACGCGTTTGTTAAATAACTGTTGCAGATCTCAACGGGAGAATGGGCTAAGAAGCTTACCTCTTTTCTTCTCTGTGTAATGCCAACATGCTGGCTTTTAAAAAACCTCAGTGAAAAATTCGGTGGATTTTTTTACCCCCCACTCCCCGAAAAAAAAGTTAAGTGAGAAAGAAAGCTAATTCGATTCCTGCATATTTCAAAAAGTCTAATGGTTTTCAGGTAGATCAAGTGCTGGTTCTGTGAATGTCCTCTCTACAGAAAGAGACTCACTTGACTTGAGCACATGGAAGGACCAAAAGTATATTCTGTGTACACCATTCTTCTCCTGCTTCAATCAAATTGGAGAAAAAACACCAAGCATCCAGTTCCTTGAAATCTTTCTGCAAATGCAGGTCCTCTCTGCAACTTGAACGTCAGACTGGCTCACCATTGCCCAGGGTTAGGTGGGTTGTAGGAAACTCAATGCACTTACAAAAGTCCCTCTCAGAAGGGGCTGTTTCACAGTAAGGTTATGGATTGACTGAGATATATGAGTGCTTTTACCAGTCACTGGCCATCTCCTCTACAACCAGTTCCCTTTCTGACATCGCCCAACCATGTGGACAACTAAACAACTGGAAACAGCAGACGCCTGTGTAAGAGATGCATTTGCAGTCCAACACAAACTCTTTAGGACCACCATAAAACCTCTTCTGCATCGCCACGGCTGGACCGACACAGCTCCCCATGCTGTTACTCAGCAACTTCCATCAGACAATCTCGCTTGCGCGCAACTTTGTCAGCTCAAAGATGCCACCTCAGAAACCTCCACAGCTGGTCTTCATCTGTGCAATTGAGAAGGCGGGTTCATGTTCTGGAAAAAGCAGCTCTTCTTCAGACAAAGGAGATCCATGGAAAGAGTACACAACAATAGGAATGAGAAATGAAAAGAACGGGAAAAGGGCCAGGAAGGAGCATGGATTCCTTTCAGGTTTTGTTCTCGTCGTACATGTCCAAGGCAGGCTCGATGGTTGAGAACTCGCTCTCGTAGACCAGGCTTCGAGGGGACAGAGAGTTACGATGGAAGAAGTGACTGCCTGCAAGAGGTAGAACAAAACCACATTAGGAACACACATGAACAACCTAAGAACTGAGTATCCTCATGCCCGGGTGCTGGCTGCAAACACAGTACACAAGTTAAAAACAGCCACCCTTTAACGCAAACCAGTAACAATCATATGAAATATTCCACCTCTGTTCAGGTGTTCCCCTGCCAGTTCAAAGCAACTGCTTTCCATGTGCATGAACAAGCCCAGCTCAACTGGCTCTTTCAGATAAAACAGGTCAAGTCTGAGCAAGGCTGGGGCAGGCTGGAGTTTTGCACTTGGTGCTGGCTGTTGATTTACAGCCTTGTAAAGCAGGGATGTGCTTCCTTGGGGAACCCAGAATCCTTTGGTTGGCACCACAACACTGTGCTGTGCACCAGCACAGGGCGCTGCAGCACGGGATAAATAGGCAGGCTAGGAAAGGGGCTCCCCAGGGATCATCCAACCAGTGCAGCTGAAAGCCCAACCTCCTCCAGAGCTCAGCAGCCTTCATCCACCTGAGTCATCTTCTAGAAAAAAGCACCTACATATTCCCCTACATGTAACCAAAAGGAGACCCAACCCTCTTCTCCAGCATTGGCAATACCCAAAACAGGCACCAAGCAGCTGTTGATAAAGTGGCAAATGGAATTTCATTTTTCTCCTCGGTGGCCTGGAATTCCCGTTGCTCTCTGAACCCACAGATGTGTTTTGAAATGAGCCCAGCCCTTCTGCTACACAAAGGGTTCTCTGACAGCATCTATCAGATCAGGCCCTTGGCCAAAGCGTTTCATTACCTGGTTTCTTGATCCCAGGGGGGAATAGCTGGGAGTTGTTTAGATTACAATACACCAGGCAGCTACATGAGCCAAACTGGAGGCAACTGAAAAGCTTCCAAGTTCATCAAGAAGGCACTCAGCAAACCAAGGTGCCTCCAGTTTCAAGCATTAGCGAAGCAGTATGCTCATGGGATTGCACTTTCAGCCCTGGTGGATTTTAGGAGCTTAAATCTCCCTTTCTTTGCCAAATTTTGAGCCCAGACTACACCATTCTGAAAAGAGCTTACAGAAGACATGTGGAAAGGAGAATTCTGCTGCTACCATCCAGAACAGACCCGAAACACAGGTTCAGAAAAGACAAAAAAATAAGGCCTCATTATGATTAAAAAGAAAAAACTAGAGTTCTAATCACATGTGTAGAATTGTTGAAAGAGCAAAAGTAGAGATGAATTTTGCAATTATCAAAGCAGAAGTCTCAGAACAGCACTGGCTGGAAGAGCCAGGGACTCTGTAGATGAGCTCCATGAAAACTTTAGCCAGCCAGCTGACATCTGGGTCTGCAGCAAATTCCGTCCTGAGCTGCACAGAGACTGTGTGTCTGGGTCAAATCCTTGCTAAGAACAGCAGGAAACTGGACATGGGCAACAGATCTGTTGCTCTTTTACCACCAAAAGCCGGTGCACACACTCGCTCCACCATTCACAAGAAGGGGAAGTTCTCATAAGCAAATCAATTTATTTCTGATCTCACAGTTAACTGAAACAAGAGTGAAAATAGTAGTCATGCTGCATAGAAGTGAATTGTTCACTCTGCCAGGAGCACACATCCAGGCTTTAAACAAACAAATAAATAAAGGTTGAGAATTTGAGGGAACATAAACTTGGAACTGAAACTTCCACATGACCATAGTTTGTCTCCAACAATTGGACTTGATAATCTTAGAGGTCTTTTCCAAACTTTATGATTCTGTAATTCAAACAAAAAACTGAACCTGCTTCAAAATTGTATCAGATAAAACTGCTTTCAAGATTGTGTTATGGGTCAGGATAATTTAATTTTTGATGAGCGAGTTTCAGCTTCCAGTTGAAATAAGCCTTGGATATTTCATCTCCCTTTCCTCCACCTGCTGCAATGCCACACTCAACCAGTGCTCAAACAAACCAAAGGGGATTCTAAAAGCTTGGTGTTGCTGTTGTTTTTATTACATAGAAATCAAACACGGTATAAGGAAGCAGACAGCCCATCCCATCATTTCCTCTGTGCACCCAGACTTCCACTCCAGCAGATTTGAGGGAGAGATTTAATCAACAGGCAGACAGGTCATCTGACAACAAATATTTTATATTAATCTGGAAATAGGCAATGTATATCCAACACCTCTAGAATTCTTTACTCTGATGTTTTTGTCCTTGGCAGAGGAAATGTAAGCCACCCACTTCCAGGGAGGCTGCATGTTTCTACACAGACAGAGATCTCTTGGCTTCCATACCACTTTTGGGACACATCATTCAGTCTTTTCCCAAATGTCTCCTCTCCCACCCAGTGCAGCCTGCCCAGGGCTGAGAATCCAGCTGCTGCTTGGTGTTTTCCAGCACTCAATCTTCAGGTGCTCTATTAACCAGGTCAGGACCATTGCCCACAGCCCCTGGCTGGAGCAGCAGAGTCAGCAGGGCACAGTGACCCAGCCACGCTCCTCTTAATGCAGGAAATTGCTACTGTTTGTTTTAAAATGTGGCATCAGCCCAGCTGATAAATTTACTGAATAAATGTATTTTAAGGACAAGTACAAACATCCGCAGTTCCAAATTCAGCTTATGAATCTGTTCTTCCTATTTTGCACTTACCAAGAAAGATCAAGATACACCCCCTAGGTGTGGAAAACAAATGGGAAGGCTGCATGCAGTTGTAATCCGTGAAAACGAATCCTTCAGTGCTCTCTGTCATTATAACTCATTATACACTTTAAAAAACTTTTCCTATAACCTGTGTTGAGCCTGAAAATAATCATATTACTCTGGAATTTATCTTTATACATTCCAAAGGATGCCACAGAACTGGGCACAAAACCAAGGCCAAAAACTCAAGAGACACAGCACTGAAGTATTGCTGTTGAGAGATGGGTGAAAAAAACATGTATCATAGCCTGCACCCTAAGTCATGCTCTAACCACATTCCTGCACTTTTGGCAACAACGCTCCGTTGACACACTCTGTACTTTACACACAGACAGTCCTCAGACACAAGTATGTTTGAGGGTTTTTTCTTTTCATGAGGAAGTCCAATGGGGTTTTCCAGTCTTTCAAAATGCACTTACTGCTCTATTGATTGTTTTCACATTTCTTTCAGAATTTCACAAGGACACACCAAAGAAGAATTCTATTAAATGCACTGAAGCCATCATACACTTAATTTCTTATTATAAAAGCTGCCTTCTCAGCTGAAGCCTGATGGACAAATAAGAATTAAGAAACCATTTTAATGTAGCATCTGGCTGTGTTCCTAACTTCTGAAAGTGCCTATACATAAAAATAAAATTAAATTAAATCCTCTAGTTCCCAGTACATAAAAAAATTAAATCTCACAGTAAAATTGCTTCTCTCTGTTCATTTAATTAACTTAGAAAGCATTCAGTTTCAAACATCTACATCTTGGTCTGAGAACAACAAAAACAACCAAATGCAGAATAGGCTTTAACTTCTGTCAATTACTTTTTCCTTCCTGACTTGTTACCTCCACCTACCCATCTGATTAACTCAAGCATTAGCACTTGGCTGCGACTCAGACCCGCGTGTTTTAACTGACTGTTGGGAAGTTACTCACACAAAGCTTGCATAAGTCAAGTTGTGTGAAACAGGAGCAAGGATAGCGAGGTGAGATGTTTTCCCTCTGCCTCCTCCCCAGTAAAGAAGCCATGGCAAGAAGGGACATGCTTGCAGAGAGTTTCTACACCAAAGAGCATTATCCATGGTCTGAATTTGAACCAAAACTAACCCCCTGTTAGGGTTTCACATACGACAGTGGGGAAAACACAATGTTTTCACTTGTTATTAGGAAGGAAGAAGCAGTTTAGAACAGCTTCACTTTTATCAAAAAGAAAGGTGGAGTGAAAGTAAAAGATAGAAAAGGTTTGATTTATATTTTGAGACAACAGCATTGCAAACCTTCAGGCAATGGCTGACCTCAAGGCAAAAATCATACTGCAGTGCTCCCAGTGCAACATGGGAGTGCTGCAGAAGGAGAAACTGAGAAAATGTTCTTATTTTAAATTAATTCTCAGCAGAAGTCAAGGTAAGTCTGTCATATGGACTTGCACAAGAATGCTTGTCCCAGCCTTTTTCCTCTAAGGAGTTGGTATGGAATGATTGCTAATAATACTTAGTCACTTCAGTGCTGGGAGGCATCGTAACAATGGCACTGCATGAGATTTCCACTTGTGTGTCCCAAAACAAATGGAGAGTAACAGAGATCTGCAAAGATGAGATCACTCAAAGGAAATAAAGCACCTTGTAAAATTTACAAAATGCTCTCAGACTTGAGTACTAACACAGAAAGCCCAAGGAAAATGAAATTCTCAGAGAGTAAGATTTCATAATTAAAGGTTTTTTTTATTTCTTCACTTTTTCCTTAATACAAAGCTTTGGCATCAGCAAATTTCATGAAAAAATAGAATGTACTAAATAATTGCTTGTGCTGCATGATCGATAAATGATGCATAAAAATAGGTGTCTCTCTCCAAGGCAATCGGCCGGAAAGCGTTTCTTCAATACCATTCTGCTCTGCGGGGCAGAAAAAAGAAGGAACAAAATATTTATGTTAAAGTTAATACTGCCAATACAAAAAAAAAACAAAGAAAAAATCCTGTAAAAATAAGCTAGTGAAAAGGGACTAATTATACAAGGCCAGAGCATTAAGAGAGGTCTGTGTTTGTCACGTCACTCTTACAGGACAGCCAGAGGTCTGAACTCCTCTGAGCTTTTGAGGACACTACACCTGCTTCTGAAAACTCTAAATGGTGCTAATCCAACATCTGGGCTTTTTGGGCTGAAACCCACAGTTACACAGTAATTTCCTGACTGTTCCCTAAGCAGCAAGGCAGAATGTGCTTCTTCTGTTCCTTTCAAGCACTGCCTACATCTTTTAATAGTAATATTGCAAGGATATTTTGAGACCAAGAGAAAGCAGCTGGTTCCTTCCTTTCTTGTCACTTAGACAATGTTTACTTTTATCACAACTACTTAAAAATGCATGTGTGTATATACACACATACACAAACATATACACAGTTAAATATGTATATGCTCACAACTCCAGAACTATTGCTCTAAATAAGTATGTTTAAGCTGTGGGAAGGACATAGAAAAAAAAAGGATCAGGATATGGGTTTAAGTGAGTTTTAAACCAGAATATTTGGTACCTTTTACTTGCATCAGCATATTATGTGACCTCATTCTTGGTACTGTTGTATTCTGATAAGAAAAACTCCTCTGCTTCCTCCTGAAACACCACCCTAACAAAGGCAGGGTATGCCAGCCCTGCTTTTTATATGGAGAGCAGCATAAAAAGCAGATATGGTGTCATGACATTTAACAGAAATCACAGTGAGAAGGAGCTACCATGTATCTGGCATGATATTCAGCACAGAAAATGCTTTGTCTGGCACTGGGGAACACAGGGTGTCAATGAAACAATAAATTTAAGCCCTAGTGTCATTTTAAACTGTCTAAAAGGAGTAGCCAACCAAAGCAGCACCTGTGGAGGCTGCTCAGATCCCAAAGGATTCAGATGAAGCGCTGCTGAGGTTAAAGGCTACAGCAAGGTACCTCAGTTACCCAAATAAGTGATTTTTGATAGCTCTGGATTCCCTGGTTGTGAGTTTTCTTAAACCTGCCTCAATTACACACTCGTATGAGCTTGCATTTCAATTCCTATTGCTCAGGAAAGGGGCTCTGCTTGCATCAGCAGACCCTTTGTTCGTGCTGAGGGAACATCACTGAGAAAACACTTTGCTGGAGGCCCAAACTCCCTGCCAGTGTGAAGCAGCTTGTCCTGCCAGTAAAAACAGACCCACTGAGCAAAAGGCAACACAAAGAAGAGTTGCAAGGCAAGGCAGGAATGCAGCTGCTATCCGTGCCCACATCTGGATGACACCACATGGGCTGCAGCTCCTCCTTCTTCCTAATGACATGTAGGTGCCCAGAAATGCAGACATTCCTGTTTTCCAGCTCATCTTGCTCCTTGCTTTCCCAAGATACTTTTTCAGGCAGATTAACTATGCTGAGCTCCAGCTTTGTTGCCAAGTTGCTAATTGATGGTTGCAATTTCAAGATTTTGACAAATGGGAAAAAAAAATTTAAAAAATTGGGAGACTTGGTAAGGCTATTTGAAGTTCTAGAAATTTTCTTCACGAAGCCCTTTTGGAATTAGCATGTGAAAAGAGGAGGAAAGGATTATTTGCAAATTAGTGGTAATCAAAGATCCCTGCTGAGTGATATTATGGCCCCTCCTGAAGATGATTAGCTGGAGACTGTCTATAATTTTATACTGGAGACTATTAGACATGTTTACATCTTATTGAGAAGGACACTTTATACTTTCCAAATGGCAATAACTAAAAAACCTTCTTCCTCTTATCTCAAGGGGGAAAAAAAAAGAATAATATTATATTTATAAAGCTACACTCCCAGGCTGCAAAGGAGACTGCCTTTGAATCTCACCCCACTTCTGGCAGAGAGATCAACACATTAATGGAAACTCAGGTGCGTCAAGACGTTCAGAGATAAGGAAAGATGTTGATACTTTGTTTTCCCAAGTAAATAAATAAATTATGATCAAACATATATGATGAGCCCAGATACTCTGTACACCTACATGCAAATAGCTAGATGTACCTAGCTAATAGATCTGCAGAATAGATTTATAGTTGCCCACACACAGAACTATAAAAAAAGACTGAAAGTCGTGTGCTAAGGTAATTTCTTGTCCAGCTTGCCTGAAGGGAGGCTGGGGGTTCTATATAAATTAAGAAAGCATGGAAGCAAGGATCTCTTCATTTAAGAGAGAAGAAACAGTAGGGCATTCATTGCTTTCATCCCTCCCTCTCATAAGAGCAAAAAGGTAGTTTTCTATTTAAACACCTTGTTTTTTCTTAGCTGAAAGTGTGCCAACTAGCAATACAGATTTTTTTAATATGAATTTGACTATAAAATGGAGGTCAACATTGTCAAAGGTAACTGCTGGTACTTTTTTTGGCTCTGCCAGGCGAAATTTGAACATGAGAATTCAATAGCAGAATTCTAATGTTTACCCAGACCATTGATCAAAAACTGAACATAAAATATTCTCTATTTCCCCCATTCCATGTCTCCACTCAGCAATCCAGCCAATCCAGCTAAATATAAATTAAGAGGGCCTTTAGATGTTACCCTGAAACCTACAGTTAACAGACACACTCTCATTTGAGAAAAGCAGGAAAGGAATTTAATTCCTTGACAACTGCATTTTCCCCTTCTTTATTCTCTTGGTATGTATTCCCAACGTTGTCCATGACACACACCCGCCAGAAATATACAGTAACATCTGAATATTTACTTACTCATTAGCATTCAAGCTAGCTGTGGCTTTGATGATCATGTAGCAGAGTGTAAGGGCACTGAGGAGGCCAAAACTGGCAATAATAAACCACTCTTCTGTTGACAAAGGAAAGGGAGGAAATCACTCGTGGGAGAAGGCTTATGTCAAAGCGATGCCAATATTTCCCTCAAACACCACTGGTGGAAGGCAAGAGGCTTCTAAGCCATGACTGGCCCAAGGAGGTGAAGCAGAAGGAGGTTAAGCCACGGAGTTACTGACAGGAGAAAGCTAGCAAAGAAGAAGTGGAGAGAGGTGCGGAAAAAAAGCATGGCACAACAGTATTTCCTGGCTGAGCCCAAGGGTTAGTGATAAACAAAGGTTACTTAACAATGTAAAGTGAAATGTAGGATCAAGGGAAAATGTAGTGAAAACTCTGTCCACCCCCAAGTCAGAAAGATGACTGTCAGGGTGGGTTAGATTTGGTGAGATGTGGCTGTTCACATAAGCACACCAATGTACTGTCACACTTCAATTGTCTTTGCCCCCTCCCTCGTGAATAAATGTTATTTAAAAACCAGGATAGCTCCCCCAACAGTAAAACATAACTAGAGTTTTCTATTTAATAGACAGAAATACACGTGGAAAGAATAATTTCAACATTAGTGAAGACATACAGACACATTAAAAAAGTAAAACATAGTACAAAGAAGTCTGTTAAAGCATGTTCCCTATTCAAAGTTCTCCCTCCTCAAAATCAATTTGGCATATAGTACCAGTTTGGCATACAAACACTGCTGTTGAATATGGCTTTTGGTTTAACTCTGATGCATCGAAGAATGCATTTGTCATCCATAAACCCCAAACATTTCAACAGCCCTTTCTAAAGCTTTATTTTATAAACATTGTCAGAATGAACTGTTGCTGATTATTTCTTGTTTTACCCTGGCATCCCATCTGTGCACGAGCAGCACTACAGTTGGGAACAGACAGTAAAAACACCTTCTGTAAAACCAATTAGTGAAAAGTGAAAACTACAGAGGTTTCCCACCCATGACAAGGAAGCAACACAGCAACAGATCTGCTCTTGTTCAATAGAGCTGAGAGCAAGGTGAACCAGAGGTCAAACACTGGATGGCAAAGCGACTTATTGGCTTTGTGCAGAGTCTAGACTTTGTATGAGGATTTTCTCTTCTCAGATCAGGACATTTCTAGATATAGACTATGTTTTTCAAAAGATGAGATATTTTTAAATGAGACATTTACTTTGCTACAGCATGTAAAGGAACACCCTAATGGACTGCACCAGTGTCACTAAGTTCAAAATCTGGATCACAGATGCACATAACCAAAATACAAGGAGAAAATTAGACTGTTGTACATGTGCATAGATTCTATTTTTGCAGTTCAGCCAGAAAAGCAACCACTCATGCATTGAGACTGCACAGCACATAGAAAAGTGATGCAATTCTACACATACTGTATTCATTATAGTGCTACTGCACATTAAAAACCCTAGGTAAAATCCAGTGAGTGGAAATCTTCCATGCTGCTCTTATGGTTCAGAGCTTTCAAGCAGTGCAGGAACAGTTTTCTCATGTTATAGAACACTTGGACAATATTCAAATGTTAGTACATCAAATCCTTTTTTAAATTCACAACTTTTGTGAGAAAAAACACCTGCTAAGTGATGTCAGATTTCCAGTAGCAATGTTCTCAGAGGGAAAAAAGTGTCTGCAGAAATAGTAATCAGCTAAAATATTTATATTTGTGTAAATTATTGCATGTAATTTATTCTGAAAGGATAAATAATGGTTTTGGCAACCCAACCTCTTGTCTTGGTTACCAAATTCAGGAAGGTTATTTTAGTGCCGTTTTAGTTCATCCAGGGTTCTTTGCATGCTGATCTAAATGGATATACCATTAATAATGGAAGTGTTGGCACTGCCTTACCCAGAGTTATTGGTTTCAATAAGGAGCATATGCCTCTTGCAGAGACACCGAGGTCACCTCTGTCCCTGCGGGGACATCCATCACAGAGCCACAGAAACCCACAGAAGGGTGCAGGGAGCCAAAGGAAACTTACTTGTCACTGCGATGTTGATCTCTCCTGAGCGGGGTGTCAGCTCCCCATCCTGGGGCAGCTGGGACATCCCCGAGGTGCGCAGGGGCTCCAGGCTGAGCGAGCTGTCGGCGAAGTGGACGCGCGTCGTGCGCTGGCTCGTCGGCGGCCCCCGCGTCAGCCTCTCCATGTCAAAGGCTACATTGTCTGTGCATGGCACGTTTGGCTGGGGGGAAAAAACCCGACTGCACGTTACAACAGTGAGTATTCTACGTGTGGCAAACCTATGAGTTAAGTAAAACCACACACGCGAGCTTCTTCAGCTGCTATGGCTGTCCTGAGGTCACACAGCAGAGAAACACGAGTTAACAACTTCTACCTGAAGTCACTTCTTGAGTCCACCTTAAAGAGGTGGAGGGAGAAGCAAAGGATTAAGATTCAAAGAAGGGACTCAAACACAGTTTCATGGCCTGTGTCTGTATGTTCACATCAATGAGCAACGAGGATTTATTCTGAATTCTACGCATCTCCTTCTAAAAACCCAGGTATGTTATTAATTGAAAAAAGAGATCATCCACAATGTAAGTGCAACTATGTCTTAGAAATTTGCAACTGACACAGCTAAAAATGGAGGCCTGATTATTTTCACTGCCTTGATTCAAAGGCACTTTAGACAGTCTCTCCATATGTTCTTCTCCCTTCTGAAAAGAACATCGCTCCTATTTTATGATTTTATTTCCTCATACGGCAAAGATTAAAAAAATCCTCTTTGAGGTTCTTCACTGCTATCCTTTTGTGAACTGGTCAACAAAAGCAGCCCTCAGGAAGCCATGAGATGTTTGAGGAAAACTCACTGGCCTCGGCTAAGGCATGGCTTTTAGTGTGCAAACAAATTTAAGACTACCTACAGCAGACCTCAAAAACAAGAGATTTACAGAGTAAATTTAACAAGGAAGGGTTGAAAGGAGTTGAGAAAAGGGAATACTATGGAGAAACTAGTAGAATTCCAGTAGATAAGAAATTGTTATAAATGCAAATATAACAATATATTCTTAAGGACCAGCCAGGGAAAGGAGGAACAACAAATCAGCAGCAAAGAAATTAGTAAAAAAACTCGAAACACTTTCTGAGTAAGGATGCTGGAACACCAATCCCCCTCTTTCCCTTACACTTATTCCTCCTGTTCTGGGTCTCAGACATGGGAGGAAGAAAAGCTCACAACAGATCAACTTACCACAATTCCCAGTGCCTTCAAAATGTTCAGTTTACACATTGGACATGTGCAGTGCTCACTGAGCCAGGGATCCACACAGACTTTGTGGAACACGTGCCTAGAAGAACAGAGAGGAAACATACATAGTTTGCAAACAATTCTATTTTATACAATGAGAACTACTTCAGAAAAATTTTAGATAGCTGTTCCTTTAATTAAGCCAGCAGAACAAATTTTAGAATTGCCAGTACTCTGTGCGGATTGCAATAATTTAAAAAAACAAATAAAAAAACTCTTGCTTGCTTTCACCACCCTTTACCAACAGTTCAACTGGGAAGAAAACATGCAAAAGCAAGATTTTTAAAATTAATTTTGACCCTTTTGTTGTGGATATGAGCATGCACATGGGCAGAAGAATTGGGGTAATACCATTTCCATCACAATCTTGTCTAAAGTCAGTGGAACCAATCCAAACACACTTATGTTTGACTTTGAAAAGGCTTTTATAATTATCACATCAAAGTAAAAAGTAGGCTTTTTCTGCTATCTGTACTTCTTGACATCAAGAAGGAAAACATGTCCATCATCATATGATGGTCATAAAAAAAAAAAAGGCATAACCTTTCAAAGATGGAAAGGCAAACAGGGCTTGTACTTGCACAGCAGGGAACTGCAATAGACAGCAGTCTGAGCTGCCTCCCACACTGCATACAAAATCTTATTCACATACATGAATTTGAATGTAACAGTGTTGGGATTGATATAAACCAGTTCAACAAGAAAGGACTATACAGAGACCAAAACAACATATCAAAATTAAAGGAAGTCAAGGAAATGCCCTCCCAGCTTTTCAGAAGGCAAAGAACTTTTCAGAGCATATTCACGGCAGAAATGAGTATCATCTGCCTTTGTACACAACACAGCTTCAGCAAATACTCATAACAACCTAGTTTGAGTAACTGCCTATGATAATTCCCGTGATCAGAGCCCAGATCTTTCATTTCCAGTGGCACTGACTGCAGAGCAAGAAGCCAGTCAGAGCAGGCACACCCGAACACGACAGACTGGTGACCATGACAAAGATCAGCTATTACAAGGGCTGCTTAGTCAGCGAGGAGCTGTGCTCAGGAACCGCAGGCGAGGGGGCAGGGGCAGAACAAGGAGTTCTTGCTGTCTATTTGAGGCAGCAGCGTGGTCTGTAGGAGGTCATGCGTGCCCCAAGGCAGCATAAAGTTGATATGCTCTCCCTCCCCTCCTTTCTCAGGCTGTGCTTTGCTGCTCTGTGCCTCAGTAAGCTCATCATGGGGGCTGGGATTTCTTTGCTCCCTATCCCTTGGGATTTTAAAACCAGAGACCAAATGAGGCATGTCACCAGATAATACTATTTTAAATCTCTGGAAAGAGACCCCAGAGAAAGACCTCCTGAAACTGTTAAACATGGAAAAGGTCAGTATATACTTATGTTCTGTCTATGGCCATGCAGGCTTATGGGAGGGACTAAAGAACATCAACACTAACAGGTTCCAGGCAGCTACAGCTCTATGTCCTACCTGTACTAAGTAAAGATGCACAGACTTAGAGTGTAAAATAGTCAACAAAAGATGGACAGGGAGCAAAAGAATTTTGCTTATCTACATCCCAGATAATGCAGGAATAGGAACTCACAGAGTATCTCAGCTAGTCCCTTGGCTGGCCTGTGTTCTGTAGCAAGATGGGAACCATGAAAACAGGGATATGTGCAGCGCCTTCTGTTCAAGTAATTACCCAAAAGAGACTCACTCCTATTATTATTAAGTCTTAATGCATTCCCTTTATTACTCACAAAACTACAGGAAACAATGTTTAGAAACCCTGGGTGATAGAAAATGGTTTGAAACCCTCTGAAACATACAGAGGTGCCATTTTTCTATGTTTCACAAATGATGACTTTATTTGCTTATGTTTTAAGTCTCTGGAGTCTGTTTTTTTAATGTAGAACAGACCCGAAAATCTAATGTTTTGGAAAAGAGCAGACATCAAGCCTCCACAGAAGTATGAAAACAGCTTTATTATATCGTTACTGGCTCTTCAGTGCTGCAGAAGCACTCAGCACTCAGACCAAGAGAAGCAGGCGACTGAGATGGATGCCAACATGCATACACTAAATATTGTGAGTTATTTTAAAAAGTCCTTAGCAGTTTGATATATATATATACACAGCTCAATTATTTTTGTGACCTCCTAATTCTTTGCTTTTAGTCCCTAAATCTTCAAGGATGTTTATTAATGTGTTTCAAAGCAGCACAGTTCTCCAAAGGTTATTGATTTAGATGAGCATGGCTCTGCCTACTACTTACACAGTTTCTCTACTCCCTACAAAGTTTGCTGATAGCATCAGGCTATGCCAGGACTTCTCTGTTTCGAGAGTTAAAAAGCAGTTATACAGCAATGACGACAGTAAACAAGAATTATCTTAAAAACTCAGCCTGACAAAACAAGCCCTTGCAATCTCTGCTACCATAAACCTTCATCTTCCTATTTCTGCCCCTTGTTTTCCAAGACCATAAATCTGAGGAGTTCCTAGTGAGCTGCTCTTGGTCACGGCAGCTGATGATGCTCCCTCAGGAGCCACACACCGGGGAGTCAAGTGTGACACAGGTTCTGCTGCTCCTCCACCCCAGGCTGCAGGAAGCACAGCCAGCAGCCAGGCTGGGAGCACTGACAGAGTCTCCATGCGGGCAGAACTCCAGACAGGTGACCTGCAGGTATTTTTCCACTCTGTCAGCACACCCAATCCAGTTGCCCTCCAGCTTGTAATAAACACCGTAACGCCAACTCTTGTACAACATGGCTCCTCTGCAGCATTTCCCAGGGAAAAGGAAATCCCTTTTGGTGGTGTAGTGACTCCAAATCCACATGCCACGTAAGGAGAAGGGTTTGGATGAGTTTATTAAGTGCTGCTTTCCAAGAGCTCACTACACTTCCCTGCTCTCAGTGCAGCATCCCATTGAAGGGCCCTTTGCTGCTGCAAAGTGGCATCTTCAGCTACTGCTGGAGGCAACTGCCCCCCTCACCCCGGGGTCCAAACCTCCCAGCAGAGAGCACACAGCTCCAGGGCAGGAGCACAGCTGAGCTGGGATGCCTGGCCTACTGCAGAGGGAAAGAAGGTACCAGGTCTCCCCCAGGCAGGCAATGTCAGGGTGGAGCTGCCTCTGAGCTTCCCACAAATACAGAGTATTGCTGAGGGAAGAGAGAGCCTGTCCTTGCAAACAGGTGGCAGATGGGGTTGTGCAGAGGTATTGCAGTAAGCAGAAAGGATCCCATCAAGATACTGTGTTAATCTGGTCTTTAAAAGAAAAAGGCAGCTATTTGCAGCAGCACAGAATCAAACACATGAAAAGCTGAAAATCTGGCTTAGTCACTTTCCTTCTTCTTGCCAAGTACAGGAATTAAGAATTTGGCTCAAACCCCATTTATTTTAACATATTCACTACTCCTTTAATTGTTTTCCTACCCTGTCAATTCCTTCCTTCCAGGCCATCTTTCTGCCCTTTCTAATGTCACTCTGCTGTTCTCTAACCTGTCACTTTGCTCTCCCCTTCCCTTATCTCTCACTAGTCTTTCATGCCACCACTCTCCTCATTACTTTTCACCCAGTGCTTGCTCAGCCCCTGGATGCAGCAGTGTGATGGCAGAATAAAATTATCTGAAAAAAGAAAATTGTCCATGAGGTTTGTATTTTGCTGGGATCCCTCTGACATTTGCTTCCTCTACTTATTTTTAATTTACACATAATGACATTCACAAAAGACACATTCCTCAAGCCTGTGAGCCTAAAACAGATGGTTGCCTTGTCCCTCTGAGCACTAAAGCTATGGAAATGTCCACAGGCCGCTGGTACTGAACATATTTCTCTCTCTGAAGCACAAAATGAACAACTGCAAACAATGCAGTTGAATTTCTACCATTTTCACTTTATTTTTAAATTGGTCACAACCTCCCACATTCCACAAAACTTTACATCCCACATATGGTGTTTCACTACAGAATTTTAGGTGCAACTTGCTCAGCTGCCAGTAGATTTTGCCTGCTGTGTGTCTGCCCAGACCAGACTCCTCCACTGAGGCACAGAGTGACAGACCACACTTAACTGCAGAGAACAATTGTGGCACCAGAGGGAAAGGCTACTTTAAAATTGATGAAAGCAGTAAGGATATCGCATGTCAGTGATTCTTACTGTCTAATGATTACAGCTTCCTCAACAGGCACAGTAAGAAAAACTTCTAGCCTTTCATTTGCTTCCTCTTGGTTAAGTCATTTTCTCCATGGTTTTCCAGCAATTTATTTTCCCATCTGGCTTAAGAGACTCTCTTGCAGTTTTGTTTTATTGTCTTTGTGCTGGTTTTTGGTTTTTAAAAAACTAACACTGCATGGTGCAATAAATGGGAGGGTGAAGTATGAGGAAGTAGAAAGGGATTAAACCTCCAAAACAAGATTTTGGGAGAAGCATTTCAGGTGCTGAAAACTGAAAAATCTTACATGGATTCTGAAATTCACTGGGCTCATCTCTGCAGGTACTGGCTGGCTTTTCATCTACAAATATAAAAATGTCTTGTGGAAAGCATCCATCTCACTGTTTGTGACTAGCCTGGATGTCTTTGCATTCAACTTAAAGCTGAGCTGCAGATGAAAAGTGAGATTTTAAAAAAAAGGAGTAGAAAGGGAACATAAAAGTTGTCATACAGCCTTCGGCAGGAATGTAACCTGAGCCTTCACTGACCTCACATTCTTGTGAAAATCGGAACAGAAAAGGATCTACACAAGAGCCTTGATCTCTCCTTTACATGGGAGACTGCACTGGGGCAGGTTGTGCTGAGGTGGCAGCCAGGTGCACCTTCATCCATCTCCCTGAAGCAGCTGCAACTAACCCTGAGAGCAGAGAGTTTCCTGCCTGCAGGACTGCAGCTCCCAAAGGTGTCTGAAGGACTTCTTTTTTTAATTAAAAAACAAAATAAAATAAATCAATGATCACCTTGTTTAAATGGTCTGTATTGTATCTACAGATACCAGCAACACAACCTTTGGGCAAGGGCAGTTGTTCAGCTAGGGAAGTTGGCTTTTAATCCCGGCTCTGTCTTGTATGAGTGGGAGAAGATGATTCTCCTACCAGGGAAGACTCATTCTCTCTTCACTGGCAAGGACCTCCCTGTGCCCTCTGTTCAGTATCACAAGAAAGGCACAGAAGGTGGGACACTCCACATCACTGAGCCTCACAGAACCACCCTGAACTACACAAGTGAAGCTTTCTGAAGAGGTAGTTTATCAATCATCTTAGTGGTCCAAAGTGGTCCAAAACTAGTGTGCAGTTTCCACAAGTTTCTCCTCTAATTTCTAAATAACCTTTTGCATAATGTCAAAAGACCAGGACTTAACTCACATATAGCAGCTTCACTTGAATTACAGTAAATGATGTAACTCTCTGGAATTACTTAACACTTGGGAGTACATTTTTTAGGGCAAGAGGATAATCTTGGAGTAAAAAATAACTGAATTGTAAAAAAGAAGTGCCCACACATCCACATGACCACCCAAATCTTTACAATCTAAGACCAAGATCTTCTACTCCTAAATAATTTCATGAGAGTTTCTAAATAATAATTTGTAGGGTACATTAACTAAAAAATACTGATAATCTAAAACAGGTCATTGTTTTCCACTGTCCAAGAGGTAAAGAACATAGAGAAAAGTAAACTGAAAACTGAATTAGACTCTTGGCTTCAGAAGCAAAACATCCAAATTTTGATCAGTAAAATATAAAATAATAGTGTTTTCCTTTTATGATGATAGAAAAACATGAAGCATTGGAACAGAAATGTTCCAGCTATTCAGAACAGTCTGCAGGATAATTTAGAAGACCAATAATGAGCTCTTATGTGCTGCTGCTGCCTGACTGAAGATGGACTCCAACACATGACTTTGTTGCTTCCAGAGTATCATGCAGAACTATTTATATACGAAGCACAGGCCAAATTACTGGATCTTGCTGGAAGTTATATACATGTGGTTTTTGTGTCTGGAGATAAGGAAAAAGCTTTGCATTTCAGAATACAAGGGGAAAATGTCCCTGGTAATTCTTAAGGCTACCAAAATGTACTGATTCATGAAAATCAATCACCAGGTGGAAAAGTATTTAAAAGCATCTCTCAAAGAGCAAATATCCCAAAACAACTCAAGAGTGGAAGTGGAACAGAAACAAACTGAAAACCTGTAAATGTCAAGAGAATGTCATAAAAGAGGAAGTTGTTATATTTTAAGCACTAATGCAGAATAACCAGCAAGTACAAATCTTCAGGCACAAGCCAAGATCACATTGCACTGGAGAGACCAAAGACAGATGACAGCACAGTGGTTGACTCATGATAGAGAAGGTATGAAGGTTGCAAGGGCTGCTTTTCCATTTCCTAGTTTCAGAAACCAGCAGCTACTATTACACCCCTACTGTGCAAAATGCTGCAGCTGTGCCTGGGTCATTATCCTGAAGGTTTCTGAGTCCTTAAACATGCACCCCCACCTCGCTGCACTCTCAATAGCTCCAGTGTCAATATGCCCACATATTGCACATCTTCAACATCATTCTGTTTAATATCCATTGTCATAACAGTGCCAGCACCCACCTTCACATCTTCTGGGCACCACAGTCTAAAATAAAGTGTTATTATGACTGGAAACATTCAACAAATGCATTTGTAAATCACAATGCACCCATTCCATGAAATGAAGCAAAGGAGCACCAAGGGAGAACAGTTTCCAACCAAAGCAACTTTGCTATCTTACTTGCATGGCAAAATGCGAACAACATCGTTCTGCTTGTAACTCTCAATGCAGACAGCACAATGATCAAAGTCTGGGTCTGTTTCCTAAAACGAACAGAATGAAAATTCAAGTCAAGAGTTGAGGCTGTGACAAATGTCAAAGTAGTTGTGACTAGTACATGAACTGCATTGTGCCAAGTGGCTGTTACTAAGATACAAACCCAATGACTGGGTTATTATATTCCAACACGACTTGAGAAAGAAAAGCATTTTGTATATACAAAACTCATTTGGAGCTGGTAAAGGATAATCTGAAATATAAGCTAAGGCCTAAGATGGTTCTAATGTTCAATGAAATCATTATAAAATACAGTGGTGATTTTCCTAGATTTTCTTTTCAACTTCCAACTGGGAGCTAAAACTTTTATTTTATTCAGGGTCTTTTTTGTTTGTTTGTTTTGGCAGGATAAAAAATCCTGTGATACACTCTCATAGCCAGAACTATCATAGTTATTGCAGAGTAGTCCCACATTTGTGTCTGCTCCCCACTTGCAGAATTATCATCATTCTTACTCAGATATGAATATGAGGAATTTGAAATTTCAACTGAAAATGGGGTGACTTCATTTGGATGTAGATATGGCATCAGCAATACATATTTATAATGTTTGGGCCTGTGACACAAAACAGGCTGTGCCTCCTCTTAGTTCATTACACTTTCTGATGCCAACAAGCTACAAGCAAGACACCAAGTCAGGGACCACAGCAAGACGAAGGCACTGCTGGTCAGCACCAGGCAGGGCTGCACACAGAAAATCCCAATGACTGCTTCGAGAAAGGGCAGGTTTTTCCTAATCTGTTCCCCTGCATGTGCTGCCTGCACTGCAACCTACATATCACTTGCCAGTTCTGAACTTACATCAAGGCAACAGCATCTTGTAACACAGAAAAGTTCTCCTCACCTACATGTTTCTCCATATCCACAGATTTAGAGCAATGGGCTGTCTTGAAATAAAACTACATAGAAAAGGAGGAAGCCACAGAAAGACATTTTTTTCTGCCTTCTCTCTGGAAGCAAATTTTTCTATCACTTCCTAATCTTCCACTGTGAGTAGTGTTGATAAGAAAGATAAAAAGGAATCCCAATAAAAAGGTCCAAGGAAATTATCTTTTAAAAATCAAATCATAGCCAGAATTCCCTTGCCTTTTGAAAATTAAAGATAAAAAATTAAGCAAGATTAGGTGACTATTTTTTCATTTCAAAGACAAAGCAGTACTGCTCATAAAAGTGGAAAAACTTAGGACTTAAGGCATATAATTTAGTTTGTATGCTGGCAAGAAGTATTTGTGGAGCAACATTTACCATCTTTAATTAAATACCTGTTTATGCTCCCCCTTAGCTTAAAGGATATTTGTGTTTTACATAAGAGATTATCTTCTATTATCTGCCATTTAAATTTATTTTTTACTCTATACAACTAACATATGGAGTGACTCTAAGCTTACAGAACTCCACACAAACAATAGTAGCCCTATGTACTCATGCCAGCACATCCTCCCAGCCAGCCAGCACACGAAACCACCCTCAGTCACAGCTGCCAGATGGAGTACAAGTAGTATTTCTGCAAGAAAAGATTATTTGAAATGCACAGACTTACAGCATACTACTACAAAATACTGTGCCACAAGACAAAGTCAGCCTTCGACAAGGAAGGCAAAATAAACATGATGCTCAAGTTTATCATGTCAAAATCTTATTATTATACCTTATCACCTTTCTTTACTGTCCTGGTTGTCAATTTACCAATGGCTTTCTTGGCAGCATCTCCAAGACGACGCTAATAAAGTGACAAAAAAGAGAACACAAATTAACCCTATTAAACACCCTTCATTAGTGTCCTTTATAATGACTTATTTGGGCTCAATAATACCATTGCAATACACACTGTGGCAGCAGGCCAACTCATAAGGCAAAATGCATACACAGCAAAGCACAGAGATTTGTTAAGAAGGTAAAAAACTCAACAGCTGAATCCCCAAAGGCACTCCATAAGCACAGGCATAAACCTCATGGGCTGTATAGAAGTCTAGAGGGGTGATCCAACATTTATGTGCAAAATCAAATCCAGGTTGCAGGATAAAAGCTGAAGGAATGTGCCCTCCTGATGATTTCTGTAATATTCTGTTCATATTGGGTTTTATTCAGCGTGTTGTAATATACTGCTTGTTCTCTTAAGCTTGAATTCTTTTTATATTTCCCCCTGAGCAGGCTGATTTTATTCTGAGATGGAAGAGATCCTCTCAGTGTAACCTAGTTTCTCTCTTGCTATTATCCGAAGCCACCAGGACCTCATAAAAGAAAAAAAAAATATGGGTCATGAAATCCAAATAAGCCAGTACAGACTTAAATAAAGCTGAAATTGATACTGGTTTGAAGATAACCTCAATCTGAATGCAGAGGCCAAGCTATTTTTTTGCTGCTTACACTGCTTTATGACCACCACTGTTGGATGGAAGGAGCCGTTTCTGCAATTCAGTGCTGATTCCTATGGAGATGCCCAGCTCCCAGCCAACAGGGAACTGTGTGCCAGCTGCTCCCTGGGATCCCAGAGTGTGGCATCACAGACTGTTCTGAGTTGGAAGGGACCCACAAGGATCAGCGAGTCCAACTCTTAACTCAATGGCCCACAGAGGGGATTGAACCCATGACCTTGGCATTATTACAACCAAGTTTTAACCAACTGAGCTCATCTCGAAGGGAACAAAGATCCTGTTGCCTTCCTTCAGGAACATGAGACATCAGACTTGGTTTACACTGACTGGAAAAGGGGACGTTAATGTATTTCTGCCTTCCCCTCCATCCTGCACTAAATATTCTGCATGTGAAAGGGCTGCTGCTCCTGAGCATGCAAACTGCAGCACCACCCAAAAGAATCTGCAGCCTGCAACAAGTGTGTGTGGAGTTTGTGCCCACCTATAAAGCTGAAAATCAAATCCTTCACAGGTGTGCCCCCTGCATCACACATTTCCCTTCACACAGACTGAAATGGAAGTTGCTTTTGTTTGAGAAACACGACCTCAGAAGTCTACCAAAAATAACAGTACAACTTATTCTAATATTGCATAAGCACTTTCTTTTCCTTGTGGTTTTCACAGAACAGCAGCTCTTATTTTAAATTTTTTAGAGCACAGATTTGAAAAAATCAGACACTCAGTCCCAGCTACTGAACTATATCCACACAGGAAATGCAGCCTCAGAAAGAGAGCTGGGATGGGGATATTACAGGCTTCCCAAAGTCAGAAATCTCATCCCAACTTCAATATGCGAGAAATTGGTCAATTTAAGCAAATCTAAATTACATGCCCTGGAACAAGTATATTGGCCTGAGTAGTTAATGACACAGAACACACTGGCTCACTGCTGGAGTCGATAACCACTGCATAACCAAACGTGTGATTACTAAGAGAGGAATGAGGCTGTAAAGGTATTTAACTTAAATGCTCAACACCACCAACTAAGTAATTTTGGGCAGTATTTATATTTGTTCAACTGGATGTGATTGTATATGCACTACAAGAAATCTTAAAGAGATTATTTTCCTATTGGAAGTGTAATATCCCAGCAGAACTCTTGCAACATATTCAAGTTCTCTTACGTAAATAAATTTGCTACATGGTAAGTTTCATCTCTTCCATTTTCTAATTTTAACAAACACTCTTTTATGCTAACGCTGGAAATGCTCAGGATTTGCTGTTTTGCTAAGTTGGGGCACAGGCACACAGCATATACTTGCCTTTAAAACCCAGAACTGTGTGGATGGAAAAGGCCACTACCACATGCAAAAGAGTTTCACGCCTCTGGTGGAAATGCACAAGAGCAACGATGTGAAATACCAGTATCTACTGGTGCTATCTACAAAACAGAGCATGCTTTTGATGGTTTTGATAAAAAAAAAATTAGAAATGCATGCCTTGACATAACTTAAAAACAAGATCACAGCCTAAACCAAGTTATTTCATCACTAACAGTAACAGCCTTTGTGAAAGCTCTCAAAGCTCTTTAAAAATAAGCTGTAGCTGTCGCCACCTGCTTATTAAAGTTTAATAAGCTCAGCTTTTTAAACCACATAAAATTTTCATCAAGTTTCTCCTGACCTTTGTAAAAATCTAAAGAAAGAAAAAAGGTCATAAGAGCTCTTTCCCCATGGAGCAACTGTTTTGAAACGTGGACATTTGGAAGAAGCCTAGAGCCATGTAGGGGATGGAGAAGGCACAATTCAGTATTCCACAGACATTCATTAAGTTACAGTTATATTTAAACTTTCACCATCCCAAGGGACCACACTAAGTACCAGCTACAGTGTGGTCATTTAAGAATGACATCCTTAGGAAAATCTACAGGGACCTGCAGCATCAGACACTATTTATGGCAACTGAGAAGGAAATCCTGTGCCACAGCCGAGGCTCTGAAAGTTTGCATTTGTTTCAGGTCTGACAGAACACCAGCCCCACAGTGAGGTGTTGTGTGCCAGCCATAACCTGGGGGAATGGGGGGACAGTGACCAGAGGTCAGCAGCTTTCTAAGTTAGCCTTGACAGAGATACAGCAGAGAGTACAGTGGATTTCCCAAGGTTTACTGACCCTTCTCAGTAAAAGCCAAGGCAGACTATGGAGGCAGTGGGTCATTAAGTCCACATTAGTAAAACATTTACCTCTAAAGTTTAACCATATTTGAGTTGACAACATGATTTAGTCAAGACCTCTGAGTATGGTCATACATAACTCAGTCCTTAAACAAATTAAGAGTTGAAAAGGAATGTAAGAAAGGCATAAAAAGGACAAAATGTTAGTTAAAATATATGACCAGCAGAATCAGGCACTTCAACCCAAGTGTGATCTTAAATAAAGCTGAAAGTAACACAGATCACTAAGCAGCTCTACACCTTAGTTTTCTTACCCTAACATTCATGACAGATTATAGTTTGGAAATACTTTAATACAACTTCTGAAATACCTGAACTATTACTGAAGACATCCTTAAGAGCACAGATAGAATTCATAACACTGGCTCTGTGTTCCCCTACACTACACAAGTTCATTCACAATTTAACTTTCCTCCCCATTCCCAACATACACACAGTATGTATTGCTCAGCCAACACAGAATCCATCTTACTCTTGGACCTGCACTCACCAAAACCCAAATATTTTGTTTCAGTTCTAGTCCTTCCTGTCATGTAAGAAGATCTTATACTGGTGCTTCTCAGGATGAGAACACTTTGCCTTGTCTGGCAAAATGCTCTGCCTTGGCACAAAGAGGTTCTGAACACCAGTTTGATGGACATTCCTCACAAACTGCTTCTTTCCTATTAGATTCTGTATACAGAAATATCACCTCCAAACTTAGGGAAAAAAGGAGATGACTTACCTGATTTCTGTCACGTGCACTTGTGTATCTGATCTTCTGGATGAAGTAAAATATTAACCATGCTGAAGAAATTATCATCAAAACAATGAATGATATTGACACAAAGACTAGAGAGCCCCGACTGAAGTTTTTCGGAGGAACACGGGACCCCACTGCTATTCCCATCAGGACAGAGATATTCTTTTCCAAGTAATTCAGGATCTCCTTAACCTTTGATTCTGTAATCATCACAGCAACAATATCTCCCGTTCCTATAAAAAAGGGAAAAAATATTTAATTTACGTTTAAAATCAACATGGCAAGCTACTCACAAGATTTTCCAAATGCAAAGCCATTTGAGAACTCAGGAGATTTTAATAGAAACCATCTGTGGCACACGGAACGTGCTACTGGGCACTGCACTCATGGCTTGTCCTTTAAACCCAGATTTTCAAATTAGGGCATTAACATGCAAACTGTCTGCAGCTCCACACAAGTGGCAGATCTCTGCTGGTTACACAGAACTTCCCACACTGTAATTACTGTGTGCAGCCTCAACTAGCTTTCAAAAGTACATTTGTTCCAGATTTGAAGCCAAGGATACCTAAACAGGCAACTCTCAGAAAAACATTGAGAAGATGGGTGAGAATAGGGAGAATGTTGCTGGAGTGGCCTCAGCACATGGAGTGGATGTTGCTGTGGAGAGTTATGCAAGTTCCTCTGTGTGCTTATGTGGCTGCAAAGTAAAACAGAAATGAAAAAACTTGCCAGAAATTTGAGTGCTGATTTTATCTCCCATACAAAGACACGCTTGATAAGATCACAAAGAGCCTGTCAGCCTCATCAGCTCCATTTTGAATGTGTGGCCCATCTGTTTTCATAGTGTCTTGCCTCTAGACTACTTCCTGTCCTAAAGGGGAAATTATTGGTACAAGGATAACAAGAGAACCACAAGACTTGTTGATAAAGGACAAAATCACCTGCAGAGCAGAGAGCGCCTGTGTTTTAAAGCAATTAAAACAACAGAGGACCTTGAATTCAGAGTAATTCTGATCCAAGTTCAAAGAAAGGTTTAGAAACAACAAAGCCAGAAAGAAAAGATCCTTATGAGTGCCATTCTTATTCATCCAGATTTATTTGCTTCCTATACTAAAAGCCCTTTCAAGGCCTATTTTCAAAATTCTTGCGAATTCTGCTCATCTGCTTGCTCCATCTGCCTGCTCCAATTCACATTCCCTCAGAGGGGAGCTGGGTAAGGCAAGCGACTTCAGAACCAACACTCTGGATTTAGAGGGGATTTACTGTCACAGTAGGTTTTCTGTAACTGAGAGAACATGAGGTCCTATTTTAACACAAGGCATTTGCTCAAAGTCTTTTAATCAAAAACTAATTTTTAAGGAGCTTCTGCATCCACAAAATGATGTACCAGAGCCAAAAGAGCAGCATTTTTGAAACTCAAGGCACAGTAACTCAGCTACATAATTTTCCAGAGTGGGGACTTAATAGAGTTGTGCAACAGTGTTAAATGTTAACCTCATGACTCCTTCCATTCACTGTGCCAAGTAGTAACTTTCACAGTCACTATCATCAGTTTTCAGAGGTGGATTCTGGTGACAGAACTGCTCAAAAGAATCAAAGCCAATCTCAGAAATTCAGATCTGCACAATAACTGAAGACATTCCACAGCCCTCAAATTTCTTACCTCAAAACAT
>JAOXXN010000191.1:6827205-6853671 GCA_026770055.1 Myrmophylax atrothorax | reverse complement strand
GTTCAGCGGGATGTAATCCTTCCCTTCCTGGTAGGAAGAACAGTTAGTGGCCTTACAAGAAGGGGAGGGCTTTCCCACAAGAAAGGGCTTCACAAGAAGAAGCTGTCAGAGCTGGGAAGGAGAATTTCTTGTTTATGTATTTTATTTCTCCGAGACAAAATATCTGGCTGGAGCTTTCTGTGCCCTTTGCATTAAGTAGCTGTGAGTGATGCGTGGAGGTGTTTGTGAGCAGGAAAACAACCTAATCCCACAGTTCTCCAGTTTACATGGGCAGAGCACTGTGCTCCAGGGCAATGTCACTGTGGCTTAGTCATGCATGTGAGAGGACCCAGTGCTGAAAGGTTAAAGTCAGGGACGTCAGGAGGAGACGGTATTCAAGCATTTAGCCACCAGCTTCTGAAAGGAAACATCAGGAAAAAGTTAAGAGAGCTGAAAGCTCATCATAGTTAAATGTCCTGGTGAGTTACTGCATGAAGTGATTAGTAATAGTTTCAAAGAAATCTGTATAACTCACTGCTGTAATGTAACTTTTGTTCACATGGCCCTGACATTTCAATCTGAGGGCAGAGTTTCAGAAACCCTGGTCGAGTCCTGGTTTTCATTATGCAGGCATGTGGGAAGCTGAAGTACCAGGGCCTTGACTCAGCCGAAGAATTTCAAATAATGATCTGGGGATTAGGATGGAAATACTAGAAAGATGACGGAGAGGGCATCCGCCCTGCAAGGAGTGGAGTTACATGAGGATGTAGCTAGAGGGCTGCCACAGAAGTGAGTTCTGCAACAGTTCTGGGAAACAGATCTCTGATCCAGGAATCCCTGTGTTATTGGTTAGCCTATGCAAAGATACTGCATTGACCACAGAATCAGCAGAGGGCAAAGCAAGAGAAATAGAGATGGGAGAAGAAAGAGCTGTCTGGAACTGAGCAGGAAAACAGAGCAGTTTTCACCTGCTGGACGTTTTCCTGAAGAAGGTTCCCCAGTATCTCCACAAGGTCGGAGAAGGTCGGTCTCTCCTTGGGATCACCGTGCCAGCAGCTCAGCATTATACGGTAGCTGCCAAGGAGAGATGCTGGTTTTATGCCACAGCAACCCCCTCCTACCCAACTCCACAGCTCCCAACCACGTGGTTCCCACTGGGACAGCCAGTACCCACACTGTGGAGGAAAGCTTGGCATCCCCAGCCAGGTGGACTTAATGGAAGGGTGTTGGTTTGTTATGCACTGAATGTAACAGGGCACAAGGAGCTTATTCAGACACCTCTGATACCCTTAAAAGCAGAAAGGCACATTGCCCACTTACAGACCCATCCCAGCATAGGCATGCAAAGGTACCTAGAGAGCTCTGACCCAAACCTATCTGGGTTGTTTTCCAGGCAGCTGCCTAGAGTGAAGGATGTGTTAGTTCATTCCCCACCCTGGTGGAAAGGTCTGCATCCCACAGAGGGGCCTGGCCTGCTCTAGGCTGGGATCTGGGAGATTTCTGCCCTCCCACAGAGGGCTTTACTCTGACCAATGTCAGGATCTGTGAGGTTCCTGACTCACATTTCTGCTGTGGCATACTCTGGGGCTCTCATCCTGGTACCATCTTTGAGCCTCTGGCAGAACTCCTCATTGATCTGGACTCCAGGATATGGAGATGCCCCTAAAGAAAGTTCAGAGAAGAGTGGGAACATGAAATATGCCATCAGAAACCAGTCCTTCTGAGACTGCCCTTCCTCTCAAAACACCAGGAGATGCGGTCATTTCTCATACACAGCCCAAATCCTTGGTGCTACCCAAATCTCTGTCTCAGTGAGCTGGAGGACACTTCTCTGCATGCCTGTGTCCCCATCACTCTGTTCATGGGTGGATATGGCCTCCATATATTTTTTTTGCCTACACTGATGGCACTTCCCATCAGTCCCTAGGCATGTTTCAGAATGTCAGGACCTCCAGCACAGACTCACCCACCAAACTGTTATGTGGGTAGAGATGTTCCCCTCAGCAGCATGAGTCCCTCGTTAGCACTCACCTAGTGAGAAGATTTCCCAGAGAAGGACTCCAAAGGACCAGACATCACTCTGTGTAGTGTAGACCTTGTCAAAGATGCTTTCTGGAGCCATCCACTTCAGCGGGAGACGGGCCTGCAGGAGGGAGAGGCAAGTATTTGGAGGCAAGTATTTGGTCAGGGACATGACCCTGAACAGCCTTTCTTGTTGCAGTGGGATGAAAGGGATGAAAGGAAATCAGAGCTGATAGCCCTGCTCCTCTCTCCATGAAGGAATGGAGGTTTGGTTAGGTCAGAGAGGGATGGAGACACTGAAAGGGCAATGAAAGAGTATAAAGAAGAGTAAGTTAATGACAGGCTGAGGGGCAGAGGGAAGGAGACAGAGGTCTGCTGGTGGAGGAGAACAGGACATGCATCATCAGGCCAATGGCTTCTGGTCCCAGCCATGCAAGTCCACTCCTCCTTTTTCATCTTTTTGTCATGGGGGCCTAATCTGTCAAGGGTTTGAGAAGATGGCACTCACACTGCCTTTCCTGACATAGTCAGGGTCCTTGTAGATGTCCCTGGCCAGGCCAAAGTCACAGATCTTCACCACGTTGTTCTCCGACAGCAGGATATTGCGAGCCGCCAGGTCTCTGTGGATGCACTGAGGGCACACGAAGAGGAAGGGGCAAAATCAGAGGGACAGGAATGACCACTAGAAAGTGCAGAGTACCTCTTTCCTCCCAAGAGCCTGACCAGGGAAAATGGTGGAAGTGGGAAGGAGCTAAAGATAAATATTTCAAAAGAGGTTAAGGAGAGGTTGAAATACAAGAGGACTAATTTCCCATCTTTGTGTACACTCAGATTTCCTGAGAAATGTGAGGTAGATCACGGAATCTCTCTGTGTGTCACCTGTAAAGTGGCTGTAGCCAGGTGTTCTCATCAGGCACACAAAGCAGATCAGGTGAGCAAAGGAAAGGCTGAACTCACCTTCCGGGATGCCAGGAACTCCATGCCACGTGCTACCTGGAAGCTGTAGCAGATCAGGTCTTCCATTGTCAAGGGACTTTGCCACAAGTCATCCACTGTTCAGGAGTACAAGAAAATGATAGACAGTGAGCGATCTGTTGTCCTGCTTGCCTCTTTCCAGGACTGTGGGGTACAGCCAGTCTCTCAGTGAGATAGAGCTAGTTCTCAGTGCTAACTGGAGTGATCAGCTCCCTTCTAAGATTTTCTGCTTAGGTGGCAGAAGGCATATGGCAGGAACCTGCTCAAGAGTGAGGAGAATGAGTCCAGCCTTCAGCCTGTCAGTCAGAGAGAATTGTGGGAAACAGGACTGGAAGGAGCTTTGAGCATCAGCTCACCATTCTCGTCCTAGAGAGGACCCACCAAGATCCCTCTCTATTCTCCTTTCTTTAGGCTAAAAACCCCAAAGGGATTTAATCCTCCCTTCTGGGTTTCTAGAGTCTATTACAAGAGACAAGAGATGATGTAATAGCCTTGTTCAGTGAACTGCTATACAACAGTGATCACCTCCAAGGCTGGGTCTCAGCTGCCCTCTGACATTCCCTACCCATTCCCCAAGCTAGCCAAGTCTGGCATTTTTTTGGTGGTCCAGGTGAGGAGCTGCTGCCAAGGCTGGAGTATTACCTTCCTGGATTGGCTGTGCTGTCTGGCTCTTGTGCATCAGGAAGCGGTGGAAGATGGCGCTGTCACTGGTCCCGGAACGGCTCCTCCTGTCTGCTCTCACTGCCTCCATGATGGACTGCACCTGAATACGCAGCCTGGGAGACTTCTCCTGGCAAAGGGGACCAAATCAAAACCCTCAGCAGGCAACACATGTTGTAACACCCACACCCACACACTGCAGTCTTTTCCTGTTTTAAGCTGCTATTCTGGCCTGGAGGAACCTATCTTCCATTGCAGAAAGAAGGACAGAGGGTGTCTCTGTCACACTGTCAGATCATGTGTCAGGTTGCATGTCTTCCTTCCCTAGACATGGGACAGGTCCCCAGGGGCAAAGGAAGCTCCTTACCCTGTAAGGACTGAATCCTTCCCGCTTGGTCCGCAGGTAGTTGGAGAGGTTACCATACTTGCAAAACTCCACAATAACCATGAGTGGACCTGATGAGAAGACACAAAAGGTCGGGGCAAAAGGTAAAGGCTTGAGCTGGTTAGAATTGACCCCAACTCATCTCATGTGCAGCCCCACTGAGCTGTGACCCCTGTCCCAAGTGCACACAGACACTGATAACCCCCCTACATCTCCCTGTGATCACACACGTGGCCAGCAAAAAGGACACGGGACAAGCACTGATCTCTGCAATCAGGCACAGCCTATTGCCCTGGGATATTTACCATTGGGTTTGGTACAGGCACCCAGCAAATTCACCACGTTGAGGTGATTCCCAATATGAATGAGGATCTTCAGCTCTGACATCAGCGCCTTGTGCTCACTCGCAGTAGCTCCCTCTGGAAACACACAGACCATGTCATGACACCTCGTCACAGCTTTTCACTCCCCCTCACCACCCTCCTCTTAGCAGCATGTTCATATGAGTCTTACTGAGGAGGCTGTGACCTCAAAGCCTTGGCACATTTTGTTATTGCATGTTCCCACATGAAATGTCGAGCCTTGTCTAGAGATCCCAGGATCCCTGCTCCAACACGTAGGGTGCTCTTGGCAGGTGCAGGGGCCCAGAACAAAGGACAATACAATCTGTGCCCAACAGATTTTTCCTTGTGATCATTGTGCAGTGGAAAAGATCACTTGAGGCTTACAGACAGATGCACTTGCTAGAATTTCTGCCCTTTCAGCCTCCAAACAGAAGTAATGAGCCATAAAACAATTTGAAAGAAAATCAGGAACAAAAAACATCTGATTCTTTTTATCACAATTGAAGATAGGAGCTGTCTCAACTCAAACCCAGGTATCTTTTTATGATTCCAACAGCAAAAACAGTGTCATGCCCCTGCCATCTCTCTGTACTGCATCTTCTCTCGAGTGCCCAATTCGCATCAATTCTTGACCCTCTGTTTTACCCTCAGGGTGTGTTCTCTGGTTTTGTGTGCCTTTTCATACTTCTCAGCTTCCCTGTATACATTTTGTCTGACCTGAGAGTTTGTAAATTTAGCTTGAGAGACAGAAGCATCCTTTTGAGCTGCAGCTGATAGGCCAGGTGACAGTCATGCCTCAAAGGACTGTAAGGCAACGTTGTGTGCCAGGCTTCCCTCTGCATGGCTGTGCAGATCATCTGTACACTTGCAGTGGTAAATACTGCTCAGATGAGCCATGATGCAGTGTCCACATACAGGGTGCTTCTGGCCAGAGACTGCCTCAGTGTTTTGTTTGATGCCAAATTACAGTATAATGTTTTGGATGCCTGATTGAAAGAATGGCTATAAAAGCTTAAAATCTCACTTTGGAGTGACCATGTTTTGGGTGCAAAGCCAATTTAACCCCCAGACCCGGGTAAGAGCCGCAGCCTGCTTCTATACCCAGCTCTGAATCTGACCCATAAACACAAAGCACAGGCACATTTGGAAGAAGGCAACTGGGAGCAACACTTCCTTTAGTGACCTGCCAAAGAGAGCCTCTAGATTGTTGTTTGTTCTTTCAGCCAAATTTCACTCTTTGCCTTTGCAGACAGATAAATTTCTTTGAAAGCTGAGTTCCCCAAGTCCCTGCTGTCTGTTCTGCCACTTGCTTCCCAGTGCAGCTGAAAGGGGCCAGAGCAACAATGAGGGGAAGACAAGAGGATCAACTGCGTTGAGACCAAGAAGCTATTAATTAAAAGACAGGCATCTACAGGGTGGACATTTCATGGCAAGTGTTTCATTCGTTGCTGTCTATACACTCTGCATGTTTTGCTTTACTGTCCACGTACCTTTCAGCATTTTGACTGCTACGGTCTCACAGCTGTTACTTTTATTGATCCCAAATGCTGAGGCTTCCACCACCTTCCCAAAGGCACCGTGACCCAGGACTTTACCTATGGACAAGAAAAGAGGCAGTGTGAAGAAAGGCAGGTGCAGAACAGGCAGAATAGAATGAAAGAAAACAAAAATCCCAACAGGAAACCCTGGGAAGAAGAAAGAAAAAATATCATAAAGGAAAAGGAAGGAGCAGAACAGGTGCCCTTTCAGGTGGCTGGTTGCTGTGTCGGTGAGAATAAGAGAAAGGATGATGGGAGGAACTGAGACAGAGTTGGCATGGACAAAGCAAAGGAAGGAAATGACCCTGCAGAAGTGAGGGGTTGTTTGTTGCCCTCCAGCAACAAGTTGCTGTGTGTGGGAAAGGTAAACATGACCCTTTGCAATAGAGCTGCCAGGACTAATGTCACTGCTCTGTGCCTCAGAGGTAGTCTGCTGCCCTTTAAACTCTGCCAGACAGAGGGAAGAAGCTGCATGTGGGTGTCTCAGCATGAGGATTATAATGGATGCAGCCCTGGTCCTGAACTCAGGGTGCCTGCTGTGAACTAGACTGCTCTGTCCAGACTGACACTTGGAGAATCTGGGGATGTGTTTTAAAGCATGCCCAAGGGTCTTCTGGCCTCAGTGAGGCCTGTGTGGGTTCACTGAGAGAGTCTGGGCTTGCAGTTGACTCAGACCTATCCGTAGTCATACCCAAAGAGATTTCCCAGGTACAGCTGGGCTTTAGGGAAAGTCTGGGGAAGAAGATGGTAAGCCTGAGGCAGAGAGAAAGCGTTAAATACACAGAGGTGTGTGAGAAACCTGGAGGGTGAGTTTGAAGGGCTCGTGGGAAGCCCTGAGCACAGCGTGCAGTGGCAGGGAGGGGGTCTGGCTCACCTAGGCGCAGGCGGTCTCGTGGGAACTCCCACTTGCTGGAATCATAGGGCAGGTACTCGCACTGCTCCTCCAAGGGCACCTCGCCAGGGTCCATGATGATGGAGAGGTAGCCTGTCTTGATGTCTGCATGGGCAGGCTGCAGGAATCAGCCAACACAAAGGGTGAGGAGGTGCCTTCCCTGCCCTGGGTTCTGAATCACAGAGTGCGTTTGGATTCTTTGCCTGCCTTGGCCTGCTTCCCCCTAGCAAAGGCCTGTCACCTTTACCACAGCCCTTATGCACACTGCCCTTGGTAGTGAGAACACTTGAAGCATCACTCAATGACTTCCTCTTTTTAGTGGGTGATGTCATGCAGCTTCACATCACAGCAATGGTGTTGCCCCAAGCCCTGCTATGCCACCTCCCCTACCTGGGACAGAGACAGTCACATACCCTTTTGATGTTGCAGAAAATGAGAATAAGGAGGATCCAGAAGAAAACAGCGATAACCCCAGTCCCAATCAGGATGACAATCTCCACGTTGGTCCTGTCATCAGAGCCTGTGGGATGGGAGGGAAATTGTAGCCTCAGAGATTCCCATTCTGTGCCCCAGCTCAGCCACCCCTTGTGGCCTGCATCAGGTGACTGAGGACCTGCTTGCCTGAGCTAAACATGCTCTGGACTACAGATTCTCGTGTGGGAGCATCATGCCACCAGCAAGGCCAAGGGGTTTTCATGGCCTCCCACTGTCACAGGGAAGAGGTGTAGGACCTTGCCCACAACTCCTACTCCATCCCTTCACTCCCAGGTGTGCTTTGGCTGCTGGTACCTTCCACGGAGACGCTGGCCGAGGAGTTCACACAGCCCTTAGCATTGCAGACGCTGCACAGGTAGAGCCCAGCATCCTCCTCCCTCACCCTCTGAATGCTCAGCCTCTGGTTGAAGTCCGCCAGGTCAATCCCTGTAAGGCACGGAGGGTTGTGGTGGTCACTCACAGGGAGGGAAGATTAGTGCACTGGACCCACTCGGGCTCAAAAAAAGACTCCTGCTTTTTGGCTGATTCGTTTCAGATGTCAGAGTGAAAAGGCAGCAGCTGGTGGAGGCTCTTTTATGGCCTGATGGCCTCAGAAATACCCTGTAGGGGCCTTTCCCAGGCAATGTATGGAGGGGACAAATCTCCCACCAAGCATGCTGGATAGGAGCAGTGCTCAGGCAGTTCAGCTGGTGTGTCAGGTTCTGCTTCTGCTTCAGGACCTGTTCCTTTCCCTCTGCAACATGCCTGGACCCTTTCTATGTTCCTTCCATGAGATCTTGCTTGGTCCCTGTTTAAGCAGAGATGCCAGGCATTGAGCTGAGAGTAAGAACATGAATGATTTATCTCTCTCAGCTCTCCAGCTGAATGTGCACATGAACAGACAGTGCTGAGCCAGGCCCTACGGCATAGACTTGGCCAGTGAGACTGCATCAAACTGGGACAGAGTGTGATGAAAACAAGAATTTGCCCAATTTAGAGAATGGGTGCCTTTGCCTGGGTACAGCAACTCCCAGAACTCAGCAGTGTTCAGCTCTCCAATGGCTGGACATGATGCCCTGCCTTTGATTCACCCCCAGCCCACTGTACCTGACACTTCTTCCACCAGTTTCTCGTCTTTGTACCAGCTGATTTCAGGAACGTGATTGCCATCCACCTTACAGCGCATCTCTATGGAGTCGCTGACGTTCACCCAAATGTCTGTCAGGTTCTGCTTGAGGCGAGGGATCTCCAAGGCTGGAGGAGCAGCATAAAGAGGAGGAGGGGAAAATGGGAAACTGATTGATCAAAAGAATATCTGTGGTTTTCCTGGGGGGCTTTGGGTCTCAGACCCCTGCTGAAGGGTGTCTTGAGAGCCCAGGTGCCCTGCCTTTGCCACCTTGAGTTTAACTTGCTTGTGTGGCTTCCCCTGGGGATGGACTGGGAAACTGATGGCAGCAAGAGCACAAGCTCTCCTCTGTCACTCCCGCCAGCCCTGTGGACCCTCACCCTGCACAGAGATGTATTTCTTGTGGCAGTGTTTCTCCCGGGTCTTCCTGTTCTGCACCTCACACACATAGTCTCCCTCCTCATTCAGGGAGATGTTGGGGATGGTGAGCAGCAAGGTTGCATCGTTGGAGTCGGGCTGGAAGCGCAGCTCCCCCTGCATCTTGGTGGCATAGTGGTGGACGTTCTTGCAGTCCAGCACAAGGGGGTTGCCCTCTTCATCGTGGAGCTTGGAGAGGTTCAGCCGATACCACTGCAGGTTCTCATAGGTGTAGTTGTCTGCGTTGCAGCTCAGCTGTAGGTCCTGCCCCTCTATGGGCTCTTCTGAGGGCTGGGACTCAATCTCAAACCCATCTGGAATGGCTTTCAGGAAGGAAATGAATATGTGAATGAGTTTTCATGGCTGAGCTGCTAGACACAATGAAATCGGCTTCTTGGGCTCAGTTCTCTAAGATCTGCCTGTCCTTAGTCAAGGTAAAGAAAACCACTGAAGGGCAGACCTGTGACATGCAAACTTCTGGCAAGCACAGCTAAGGCCAAGGGAGTGTTAAGGGATATGCTAAAGTCCCAGGGTCAAATTAAGATGTGGTCACAAGTGAGCAAGCTAGGGAGTTCTGAATTGGGCTGTTACTGCTCTCAGCTCAGCTGCAGCGTTCTGGTTTGCACACATGCCTGCTTTTACACGTGCAGGCAGTGACACAGCAGCAGCCTCGACAACTGCACACACAGAGCGTTCCTGGAGCAGCAACTGAAGATGCTCATCTGGGTCCACAACAGCTGGTGGATCTGACAGCACAGGTACTACCACGAGGACCATGAGCCCAGCCTTTTGGGGTCTGTCCAGAAGATAAGCCCCTGCTGTGTCCTTCCAGCGGACAGGGACAGACTGCTGCCAGCATGGGGTACTCCTGACAGGAGGCTTATGTAGCCCCATATGGGCCACGACTCCAGTCCACACCACTGGGCTCTGGCTTCTACAGACTCGTATTTCTCCCATTACCAAAATCCCATGGAGCCCCTGGTGGGGACTCAGGCCAGTGGGACCCGGCCTTGGAGTGGGTCAGTTGGTGCCACTAGAGGATGCTCTTGGACCAGGCACATCCCCAGCCCAGGGAGCTGCCTGGGCCTGAGCCAGCAGGATGTCCCCAGCCCAGGACCTGCCCAGGACCCGCTCAGGCTGCTCCAGGACCTCGGCACAGGCATCCCTGGCTCACTCCCTGCTCTGCCTGCCAAACTCAACCTGTGCTACCCGCTGCCAGGGCTTCAGGCTTTTACCACCCAGCAGAAGTCTGGGGTAGCCCTGCTTTCTCCCTGGCTTCCCAGTCACTGCTGAAGGTCATAACTGTGAATGGCAGGACCCAGCAGCTCTAGGGACCTGCCTGTTTCAGGCAGAGAGGTCGGCTGGTGCAGGTGGAGGGGAGGTTTGCAGTACTCACTGGTCACGTAGAAGTAGATCAGCCGCTCGTCTCGACCCACTTTATTAGAGGCAATACACTTGTACATGGCTGAGACATTGGCCTCCTGGATGGCCAGTTTGCTGACTGTCTGATGGGGGAAGAGATCATAAGCAAGAGTTAGGAGGAGCAAGAGGGAAGAACAGTAGGATCACTGCTGCTCTCTGGTAGACAGTGAAGCCCACAGCAGGTCTGGCCCCAGGCACCAGCTGTACCTGGGAAAGGGTGGTGCAAAAATAGTCCCTTATTCAATAGCCCTTTGTGCATTTCAAGCCTTACTGTTGGCTCTAGGAACAACAACAAGACGTTACTCCCAATATTGTCTCCTTTTTATGGAGACCAGTCAGCATAGATGCCTTTTCACAGGAGGAAAGTTCTTACTAAACCCCTCGGGTCACCATGGGGACAGTTACTGTCCCCCTTGTTGAGCACAGCAGGGGGGACAGTAACATGATGCAGGTCTGAAGGGATGGCTAAGTTCCTGCCAAGCTTTATTTATAAGAGTGGGGAGAAAGGGAAAGGACATCAGGGCTTTGATTCCCCGAGCCCTCTGCAGTTAAGTGACTACTTAGTGTCCCAAAGGTTCAGTGGAATTTACGGGTACTTACAGACCTGCCAGCACTCCTTTTATCCATAAAGAGAAATCAAACCTGTGAAAGCATCCCAGCTTTCACCAATTCAGGAAGAGTTGTAATCTCCTTGTCTTAAATTCAAAGTGTACATAGACATGGTCCTAAAATCTTCCTTCACCATCCTTCCAGCAAGACATGACTAAGACTGGGCAAACAGCCAGGCTGCCATCCTGGGAGCATGGACTCAAGAGATGCCGCTCCCAGCTAAGCCAAGAAAAACAGCTGGGGAATAAGGCTGCTCTCCTCCTCCTCCTGACTCACACTGCACATGTGTGAGCTGCCGAATGTGTTACAAGCACTCCCCTTAGAGGAGACCTGCAGTTTGAAGCTCCAGTTTAAATGACAAGTTAATCACATGCAGAAATCCCTCTAATGAGGCAATGTTTCAAATGCAAAAACAATGTGTTCCTGAAGGGAAACTGCTTCGTCTTTACTGTTCATCCCGTAGACTTTGGAAAGTATTTCCGTTGTAAGTGGCAATGCATTAGTTGTGTTAACCAGAAGGAACAGTCGTTCATTCAGTGCATACTCAGTGCAGCTGAAGTGACTTTGTTACTGGGACTTTTGTGCATTGCCTTTTCCGTTTCTTGGGGTTATTCAGAACAGCTGAAGCACAGCTATTGCTGGCACTTTTGTGTGCTGCCTTTCCTGTTTCTTGGGGATTTTCCTTCTAATCTGCAGTGTTATGTTTGAGTTGGGGTTTCTGGATCTGACATCATCCTGTTGCCTGTAGTGCATGGCTGTGCACTGCATGCCCTGTAGTTCATTCTGGCCTTACCAGATACAATAAAAACAAGGAGGATGGTAAGAGAAGACAGGCATAAAGGAGCAGAGTGAGTGAAAGCAGGTTTCAGGATTTAGCATCCCACTGCAAGTAAAGAGCTCTTTTCTCCTAGAGCTCCTGCACATCCCTGGGATGCACATCCTAATTTGAAGCTTCAGGACAGTTGCAACCAAACAGATGGAATGAGAAGGACACAGCTGAGGAATAGGAGGAAGAGAATGAGGAAAACAGGGAAAAATCAAAAAAGCACTAAGATGAGTGTCACATCCGGAGAGCTACACAAGGGCTTCTCACCCAGGACCTTTCACCACCTCTGCTTTCCTCCCTAGGGGACACCAACCCCTGCCTCTCCCTTTGGTTGCCTGGGAGAAGCATCTGCCCTTGCCACTTTTTTGGCAGAGTGATGAACTCCGGCCAGGCCAGGGGACGGGAAGTGCCTTTAGAGGTGTGTAGGAAAACAGGAAGTGACTTTCGGAAACAGGGGCCCATTTGTTTGTTCTGCATCCCCCTGTGAGCGGCTGGTGCCCGACACCAGTGGGAACAGGAACCCCGTCACAGCGCAGACCTGACACGGCTACCAGAGACACAGAAGGAGACAGGCAGCAAACAGGTCATACACTACACACTGCAGCGAGGGAGAGATGTTCCTTGCAGAAAGGAAATGCTGTGATGGAGAAGGAGGCTCTGTGGGGCACATGTGCTCTCACTCACTGCAGTGGATGGATGCCACCATCTCCATACCACCCTCACCCCACTGGGTTGAGGACAGCTGGATGGAATGCCCCACCAGAAAACATGCACATTCCCAAAACCAGAGATTTCCTGGCTGGATTGTGAGCCTGCTCTCCTGCCCATGCTGCTCTGTAGGGTTTAGGTCTCCAAGAACAGCCCATGCTTATGCTCAGAACAGGAGCCCTCACAGCACACCTTCCCCATGCCCTCCCTAGCTGGATGCCCTGTGCTCAACAGCAATCCATGTAAACCCTTCTGTGCAGCCAGCCCCACTGGGAGCCTCTCTGGACACAGGGTTATTTCTCAGAGAGGACAGCACTCCCTTGCCCTGGTTCACTGTAGAAGCAGAGGTGTGAAGCCCTCCCCAAATCTGCCTCTGACAGGCTCCTTTCCAGCCCACTTTTTCTGCCTGATCGCAAAGGACTCCTGTGTCTGTCTCCAGCTCCTTGCCCCAGGATGGGTTTGGGATACAGCCTCACCTTGTTCCGCCCCTCCACGAACTCCACCCAGGTGTCAATGCTCTCGATGGGGTTCACTGCATCCTGCTGCGTCACATCTTTCCAATCCTTGCACTCGGGCATCCGGTCCCGCTGATGGCGCCTTGCTGCCCGGTGCCTGCTATTGCTAAACCAGCAGCCAGGGAGAAGCAGGAGAAAGAGGAGAGAGATGGACAGGTCAGCTGGGAAAACAAACAGCAAAAGTAGCTTTATGTCTGAGGACTGGTGCTCCTGTCCTATAACTGCATAATTTCCTGGGTCTTTCAGTTACACAGTTCTGATGTGCTTTATGGGGATGCTCTTAAATCACTAGTGAGGCAAAAATCTGTAGACGTGAAAATTGAGGCAGGGAACAGATACAGGTGTCCCAGGCAGTGTCTTCACCCCCGGGCAAGGGGCATCATCTTTCCTTGCTAATGGTGGAGAAAGGCAGAGATGAAATCAGTTGATGTGTGCCTAGGGCAGCTCTTGATGCCACTTTGCTCAACACCAAGGTCTTAAAGCCCTCCTGGGACTGAGAGTCAGGGATGTCACTGACTGGCTGGGTCTGGCCTGGAGAGCAGATGATGCCCAAGGGTGCAGCACCCAGGGGTGCTCCTGCTGCCCCTGATTCAACAAAACCAGGAGGGACATATCCCAAGTAGAGGTGCTGCTGGTGTCTCACAAGGGGATGGTGGTATCTCTTTGGGCTGAGACAGCTGAGTGGGGAGAAGTGCCCATATCTGTCCACGACCCAGGGTGCTGCAGCCTGCAGGGTGCTTCTGGAACGTGGGTCAGGGAGGGAGATGCCAGTGTCTGCCCAAAATCCAGGGTGGGAGGTATAGAGGGAGAGCTTAGGGTAATAGGGAAGGAAGGGGGAGCTGGGTGCCCAGGAGCAGTGGCAAGGGTGTGTGTGGGGCAGAGCTTGGCAGGGCAAACACACCGGTGAGCTGTGTAAACAACAGGAAGCTAGAAAGAAGCCTCCTGCATCCTCTGGAGCTATGCTAGGCAGAAATATGATGGCCTTGGGAGACAGTGCTCATAATTCATGGGCCCTTCTGCTTCCTGACAGGGCCACAGTGCAATTGCATGCAATGGAAAGCTCTCTGGCGTCCCTGGTTTGGCAACAGCCTGCACAGGGCTGTGGGACCTGGTTTCCTCCAGGCACCCTGATGTCCTCCACCCTGACTGCTCTGGCTACAGCTCCCCAGCATCCCTCTTCCTTCTTCCTGTGAGGCTGTCACTAAAAAATGCTGCTGCAGCCCTGCTTTGTGCTGCCCCAGCTTTCCAGGACACAGGCAGTGGGCACACAGCCTTCGTGCCTACCTATTGGTGCTGCTGGCACAAATACCTCCTGGAAAACCATCCCAGCATCCCAGGCAGAGATCTGGCATTTCCCTAGGATTCAGCAATTCTTCCCCACAAGCAGCAGCTTCCTATGAGAACTTTTGCTTCCATCATTACCCAGGAAAAGACAAAGGACAGAAAAAACCGCAAGCACTTCAGGGGCGGAACGGGGTGAGCCCCAGATACTGTCTTGGGCTCTCACCAAGGGGTGGGGACAGTTTCTCCTGCAGCCTGCCTCAGTTTGCCCATTAGCACAATGATCAGTGGTTTCATTGCAGATGCTGTGAGGTGTGGGTGGGCTATGGACATCCAGGGATGTAGATGGCTGAGAATGCAGAGGACACTGTGGTGTTGGTGTCTGGGACCACCCAGGCTGGACAAAACTCCCACACGGAGAACAGATGTCTGCACTCTGCCTTCCCATGAGGTGAGCAGGGGTACAGGGCTCTGAGCTATCAGTCAGTGCTGTCCTCCTCGTGCCATGTGGTGGCTGAGAGAGCAGAAGGGAGATGGAGTCTGGGACACAGCCACAGTCACAAGAAGCCCACAATGCCAAGCTGGTGGCCTGGTGAGACACAGGTGTCAGAAGAAACGGCACTTACAGGCTGCGTCGGGAGAACATCCGACAGGGCATCCATGGCCTCCACTGCCACTGGATCACCTCTGGTGCTGGGATGCCATAGACAGTGCAGGTGAGAGCCTGGGGACTCTTCTTGGAGTAGATGCTCGGAGAAGAGGCTTCCTTCTCATGGATGCGTGGAGGAACTGCAAGGATCAGAGTGACATTGTGAGCGGCTGTGTGCTCAGCCATTCCATCCACCAGCACAGCCCTCCCCAGGCCTATCTATAGAAAGCCTGGGCACTACAGCTCTCCAGCACTCAGGCAGCTCAGGTCTGCAAGGAACAGCAGGTTATACTTCAGCAGATTCAAGTGATATAATTTCTCCTTCCTCTGTGTGGATGTTGCAGGGCTCAAAGGACTGTCTGGCAGCTCCCAACACAGGGCCACAGAGCTGTGGAGACACATCTCCAAGCAGCAGTGCCCTTCCAGCACTTTTTGTCCAGGTATCTGGTTCCTGTATGACAGGGACAAGTTTCTGCTGTGGGAAAATTCCCTAGGAGCTTCCCACCAGAGGAACTACTCCAGATCAAGACTTCATGTGTGTGGCAGCTGCCCTGCCCTCAAGTTCACATCATTCAGGGTCAGTCTTAGCAACATCTCCAGCTGGAGTCTGGAAGTGGCCTCTGAGCAAGGTCATACCCTGCCCAAAGTGATGGAGCCAGGAACAAAACTGTGCCGTGTCACTCAAGACAGAAGCAACCAGTCTCACTGTAACCAGAGCATCTCTCAGCAATGGGAGTGGAAGAGATGGTGTAGGTACCAACTGCTTCAGGACAGCAGCAGGGACGTGGTATTGGAGCAGCCCAAAGGCTGGGGCTGTGGGCTCAGATCTGTCCCCCCAGCCCCAGCCCTGGCCCCCCCTTACCGTTGACAATTAACTGGAGGCTGATGTGCTTCTCCAGCCCTGCCAGCCTGTTCCGCAGAACCAGCGTGTATGTCCCGGCGTGCTGCTCCGACACATCCTTGATCTGCATTGAAGATTGAGATTGCTTGGGAATTAGCTTTCCATCCTTGTACCTGCGGGGAGGCAGAGAGAAAATGCAGCCACGGGGAGGAAGTGTCCCACTGGCAGCTGGGCAGGGCTTTGCTGGTCCCCATGACAGCGCAGTCAAGGCGCCCCTTGCTAGCACTGAGGACCTCTCTGGGGAGGCCCCTGGGCCTTCCCTGGACCTGAGTTATGGGTCTGTGTATTGTGTCATATGGATATGTGTGGGATTGGGGATGCTGTAGCTCTGCCCTGACCAGTGAGTGGGTGCAAAGCTCCCAGCACCAGCAAGCTCTGGTGGAAGTGCAGCAGACTGTAGTGCACAGCCCATCCCACTACCTTGCTCCTCTGGGCAGCAGAGGGACAAGAGGGACAGCTCCTGTGGATGCTCTATTTGGCCATTCCAGGCACTGCAGAACTGCCAAGCCAGGCTGTGCAGCTGAGAGCCAGGGCATTTGGGGGAAATTACTCCCATGGGTGGAAAAAAGTGACATTTGTGACAATCTTGACCACAGAGGGGCATAGCAAGGGGGCTAGGCTAGGCTTTCCCATTTGGCAGAGGAAAGGAGGAGAGGAAAAAGTGGCTCAGGCTAAGAAAGATGAGTTACCACTGGAAGTCTGGTGGGGGGTAAGCCACGACTTTCACTGGCAGTTTCACGGCTTCATCTCCTGCAGTGGCTTCTATCACTGGGCCCTTCCTCCACTCCACATTGATGAAGGGCTTTTCTGCAAGAAAAAAAGTGAGCATGGAGGAAAACACAAAGGGACAGGCTGTCACCAAGCTCTGCTGTTCTCCACACAGTCCAACAGCAAGGATCAAGGACAAGGCAGAGTGTTGTGGCAGGGCAGTTGAGGTCCTGGCAGCTGAAGAGCTGACTGTGCCTCCCTCTTGGAAGGCACTGGGGACAAAAGGGACTGGGCTGGCCCATGACTTTCTGCTCTCAGGGAACAGCCATCCAGTGCTGATGGTGCTCTGTGCACTCACAGCTGGTGCCTCTCAGACCAGACACACCACAGGGGCACTGCATCTGCAGCAGGGCCACAAGACCTGTGTGCCCTTCCATCCCATGGCATTTGGGCCAATTTGGTGTTGGCATCTCTCTCCCTTGGCACCTTGGCACCTTGCTGAATGTGACTGTGTTCCCAGTGTGGTGCTGGGGGGCAGAAGGACAGAAGGACTGGAGGAAGGCTGGGTCTTACTAAAGCAAAGTGGATGGAGGTGAGCCTTGGGCCAAGCTCTGCCCAGGCAGTCTGGGGATGGCTTTGCTGCAGCTTGGCCCTGGCTGTGGCTTTGTGAGGCAGAGGAAGGAGCCGTACCATGCACGATGACATCAGTACTCTCCTCCAGCATCTGGGCACCATTGGTGGCAGTGCATTTGTACTCGCCCAGGTCCTGCTGGCTGACATTGTGGAGGGTCAGGATGCTGGAGAGCTCCGTGTGTGTCTGCAGGGACCGGCGCTCCGGCTCCACCACAGCTCGCTGTGTCTGTGGGAGATGACAGAGGGAAGGGGATGAAAGACCTCAGTGGGATGTTGCTGTGATTCTTGCTGACCAGCACTTCCCTCTATCCAGACAGGTTTCTCCACAACTGACTGCCATCCTTAGGGGTGGAATAGCAACATGTCCTGTGTACTGACTGCCTGAGGCCAGGGTCAGAGCTTAGGACATGTTTTACTCTTATCTGCAGCCCAGGAAGCAGGCTGGGAGCCCTACAGGTACATGAACAAAGTGATGCCATCAGAGGACTCCCCTGTCTCGCCATTCACAAGAGCCAGAGGCTACAAAAGGGGGAAAACACAGTGGGGAAGGGACCACCTCACAGGCTCTGGGTAACGAGGGTTGTGTGACTAGAGTAGCTCCTTTTAAGCCAATTATGTTTGCTCTGTATTTGCACTGGTGGAATGGGAGCCAGTGTTTTCCCAGGAGAGCCCCAGAGCAATAACACCTCAAAACAAGTAGGGAGCTTTCTGCCAGGAAGAGGGGTCTTCCTTCTGCCTTCTGCTGCAGCAGAGAAAAATGGGAAAACACTCTGACCAAGATGTCCAGGGCATAGCATGGGGAGGATCATAAAGCAGAGCCCTGTGAATGATGCGAAGAACAATGAAGGGGCAGGAGGGGATGACTCAGAAGGGAATGGTTCAGAGCACAGGGAGCTGCTCTGTTTGCTGGTACCTGTTTGCCAGGATAAGTCCACTGGAAGCGGACGCCAGAGTTGAACTCAGCCCACACTGTGCAGTTCAAGACCAGCTTCTCTCCCACTAGCAGCTCCATGGCTTTCTTGGGATACAGCTGGATGTCGTACAGCTCGCTCCCTGATGCAGACGAGGCAACAAAAAGACATTTCTGACCTGTTAACTCTTTGACTCAGACTGCAGTTATAGAGGTTTGAGTATGACCTCCTGCTGCTTGGTGTATGTGTCTGACAGACAGTAGAGGAGATATAAGCACCATGCAGAGTCTGTGTAGCTAACAACCCCATGTGCCACACTGATGGACTTCAGAGTCACCCAAACTGCTCCCCTGCACCTTCACAAATATTCACCTGCTATATGGATGATGAAGAAATTGGATTTGAAGACCTTCTTGTCGATGACAGTCTCACACTGGACAAACAAGAAGTCCCTGATCATGTGTGTTGGCACTTGCATTCCCTTCTTGTTGTCCCAGAAAGTGCTTTTCCCATCAGGATGGATATAGAAATTTTGCTGGAAAAATCAAGATTTTGCCAACTGAAATAAGAGGATAACAACATCCCCACCCCACTCCTTCCAGGCTTTATACTGGCTAACTCTTGTGGGAAGGAATGATGCAGCATCTGTGCTGGCCTCCTGCCCTCTCCCCCTGAGGATTTGTCATCTAGGAATTGCCTCCCCTCTACTCTGAGCAGCCGCATCCTGCACCATGAGCCTCTCCATCTGAACAGCAGGCCAGAGACTTCCAGGAATGGAAACTTCTAGAGATAGCTAAGGAAACTGATGCTGATGCCCCAAACATGAGCCCCACTGGGATGAGTGCTGACCTTGGGTAGTGTCCTTCCCGGGCAAGGGGAAGGCCCCTGGCCCCCAGAGTGTCCCTGGAGGCCTTTGTACAATAGTAACACTCATCCTGGAAGGATGTATTTGCATTGTAAAAAAAAAAAAAAAAAAGGGAAAAAAGGCAAAAGCAAACTGATAACAGAGCTGTTTTTAGTCCCAAGCCCCAGGGCTGTAGCCTCCTCCCTTGTGGGGATGCTGACCACCTAGAGGGGTTGTAGATCACAGAGACCAGGCAAACAGGGGATGCTATGGGGAAATGGGTTTAAAACAAAGTCTTGTTTTGTTTCACAGAGCTCCAGGGAGGAGCAGCAAGGTTGGCAGGAAACCTGTGGGGTCTGCCCAAGGGAACTGGACAACACAGCTTCAACCAGCAAATAAAACAAGGAAGCCAGTGGCTTGTACTTTCCATGGAAAATGTATCCCATGCATTTTCCTTTCCTGGCAGTGCCTGTCCTGCTTCCACTCAGGCAATTACAAATGCACTACATCTCTGTCCAGAGTCTCCCACTGGCCGAGCTCTCACCGAGATCAGTGTGACGTTAAGGTCTGGGATGGACACAAGGCATGGTACCCAAGTGTTCTCCTTCTTGCTGATGAGGAGGGTCTCTGGCTTGTTGATAAATGGCTGTTCAAAATCTGAAGGAGAGATACAAGGAGAACAACAACTAAACAGAGGCAAGAAAAAAACTGGGAAAAGAGATCAACCAGTAGAAAAGGCGGCTTTCTGGCTTTCTTTAACAGCATGAGCTTGCAGAGGGAGTGATGTTGAGCTGGATGGTCCCATCTGTCACATGTGACATTCAGAGGAGACACCTGGAGCTTGGGAATGGAGAGGGAGCCAAGCGGCTCCTCCACACCAGACACGGCACCGGTGTAGTGGCATTTGTGTGACGTGTGGGCAGTGCTGGAAATGACCTCCCCTTTCCTGGCCCTCTCAAGGTCTCTGCCTGGGTCTGACCCTTTGTGAAATGAGTGCCTCGTGGCCTGGGCTCAGCGCCTGCCCAGCTGGTTAGCATGGCTGCACAGCAGGGACGGCGTGGGGCTGTGCCGCCCTGGTGCAGCACGACCTTCCAGGCTGAGGAAGTGATCCCCAGTGGAATGGTATGCAGATGTCATCCTGCAGCCACCCCGGCCAGCAGACAAACAGATGGGCTGAGCTTTCCAGGGCTGCCACCCCACTGCCGCCCAACTGCTGCAGGCACAAATATTGACAGGAAGAGCAAAACCGCCCAAAAATAATCACTGAAATGACTTAGCAAGGCCAGGGATGTTACACTGAACTCCGTGAGGAACTAGCATAGAATCAGCAGCGACCCAGGCTGACTAAATGGGATGAAGACAAAATTGGAAGAGTCAAAGAATTGTGAGGCTGCCTAGTGTCCTCCAGCAAAGCCTCCATGACAGATGATTTATCCTGTAGTAAGAGCCCCTGCTTTTCCGTTTCCACGGGGACTTACACCTTGTGGGATGTTCTGAATAGAGGCTGGTCCCTAGTGTCTCCAAGACCTGCCATTGCCAGTATCTCTCCTCTGTAAGTCATGTCTCTGCAAATATCCACCCAGCACAATGTCATGATTGGCTTTGTTCATAGAAATTGTCCTCTGGGTGAAGGGGGCTCTATAAGGAGGTAGTGGGCCTCCATCTGGGAAACATGAGGCAGCCCCAGGGACCATCTAGGGAAGATATTATGGCTTCTGGTATGCTGGAATCAGACTAAATGATCCCAGTGGCCTTTATATGTTTCAAGACTACATTTAGTCTTTATTCACCTGGGTTTCATCTAAACCATTGATTTCAAAGGACTGTAGCATGTGGACATCTGTTTGTCCAACCCAAGACTTTTCCCCTCTGCTTCTAAACCCCTAAAGATGCCCCTCTAAAAGGACAAGTCAAAGATGAATTTGGAAATTATCTCCCTTTGGGAATCATGTTGTTCAAATCACATTGGGCCCAACCCAATCCAACCCAGTGCTCCTGCTGTTAAGTGCATAAAGGAACACCTTTATTTTATAAAGCTGTTGCTTCAGTGATAGTCATGCTACAAAGACCTACTCTGTGTGAAGTGCTTGTTTCTACAGCTTAGGTGAAACCATGCTCCAGAAACTGTACTGGTCAGCTATTACGAAAACACAGATTGCCCAGAGAGTTCTTATCTGTGCTTCCTGGGGTTTTGTGCTACCACAGAATTGCTGACTTCTGAAATCACAGATTTGTTTCCCAGTGTGAACATGCTCCTCATTCCTCTCCTGAGCCCTGGGCACCTGAGAGGGAGGAGGTGCACAGCTGCCAGAAGTGAAAGACTATGAAGTCCCCTTCAAGCTCAGATGGCAGCCAAGAACTAACTGATTTACTGGGCCGGTCCTGCTGCCAATGAGCTTGTGATTCATACACTAACTCCCCTCTCTGACCACATCACAAATTTCCTTAAGACTGTCTTAATGGGTCAGATGGGAATAATTTAACATCTTCTTCATTAATATATGCTAAACTTTATGAAATGTGGGCTGTACATATCCTATTCTATTCTACACTGATGAGACGTTCTGTATGTCTACAGAGCTATCTGTAGCTGTAATAAAACACACACCTAACCAGACACATGGGAAGGAGAGGTTTGTGTGCAGGGTTCATTTAGGTACTGACCTGCAGGTAAAATACAAAAGAACCCATTTTTCCAGCCAAGCACAGATATTTAGCTCCTGGCAATTACACCAAGCTCATAACATGAGCAATGAGGTTGATGGATAAAGCTGTGGTCTGATCATGCTGTCTCCAAACATCCCTGACACTTACATCAGCCCTTCCAAGCTCTCCAGGGACAGTTTCACATTGCAGCCCAGTTCAGCAGGAACAGGCAGGGTTTTATCAGGACGTTTTTACTGTATGCCTGGATTTTCCTGACATGTCCCTTCTCCTGCCTGAAAGCCTGTCCTGTCTGGAAAGGCAGATTCTGAGGTTTCCTGCATGCTTGATAGCCATAACAAGGGACAGCCTGATTGGAATGAGTATGAACATGTGCTGCGTAGCCACGTGCACAGCAATGCTGTGAGGTGTTGGAAGGGTCTGTTGCACACACGCTGTCCACAGGCACTGAGAGTCTCAAGGGCTCTGACAGCGTGGGATTTATTGCCCCTAAGCTGCACCATGTGCACACTTGCTGCTCTCTGGTAAACAGGAGCTGCAGAGACGCTGAAGGTGAAAGAAGGTGGATCAAGGGGCAAAGTGGCCTTTTCTGGATCCCAATGAAAGCCAGGTTCTTGCCAAAGCACTCAAAAGCATGTGAGTTTGATAGGTTATACTCATGTTCAGTGTGTGTAAGAAGCCCTCTGCCTCCATCCTGTTACAATGCTCTAGGGTTTGAACACTCCTGTCCAACTCACAGATGTCTGCAATCCAGAGAGGCTCTGTCCTGTTTTAGGGTGGGCAGCAGAGCCCACGGGGAGAGGAGGTAATTGCCCAAACAGAACTCAATTCCTTTCCAGCAGCTGTCCAGCTTTTCTTATTTGCCCCTGCATTTTTCTCTGCATAGTTGCAGAGGCAGATTTGGCATTGCCCTGGGACTTCTGAAAAATGCATCTTATATGTCATGACCTGCCTGGCTCATGACAACTGCACCAACTAATAAATGGGGGCGGAAAGAGAAATAGCTCAGCCAACTGTTTCCAGGGGACAGCACTCATTTATCTTGCTGTGAGCAGTGGGGGAGACTGCAGAGGAGGAACCCCAGGGGCACAGAGAGGCTGAGCATTGGCCCCACACTCACTTGCTGAGCTGGGGTTCCAGCCCCAAGCCTGGTGAACATCCCTCCTCCTCCAAAATACGTCTTACAGCCCTGCCTGCAGGGGCATCCCCTGCACAGTGTGGAGAGGAGTGGATCTGCCACTGTGGAGTGGCTCAGGCCATCAGGCCCAGGGACAGGAGGAGGCTGTGCATGCTGTGTTTGTACTACTCACCTTCTCTCTCAGTCTCAGCTTTATGGAACACTATCATCTGTAACCACTGGCATCTTGGGAAGCCCCCAGCTGCCCAGAAGATAACTCCTGTGCTTTATTTAGTGGTGAAGCCTCTATGAGATCAGGCTCTCACTCCTTAAATTCCTGCATTCCAGCCTGGCTGGAGCGATGCCCCCAGGATGGGCTGTAATTGAATCCCAGGCACTGCTGCCATGGACGGATATTGGTTCCCTGGAGGTGCAGGGAACCAGCCCTTGGCCCCCTCCCCAAGCCTGCAGCAGCCACGCTCTGCCCTGGGAGGCACGTTGGGATTTTTAATCTTTCGGATATTATGCTGGTGCACTGGCTGCCCCCAACCCCCCAGCCTGCAGGCGCACACTGCTGATGGCTCTTACCTCGCACAAACACGTAGGTGCCAACTGCTGTGGTGCCCTCGATTTTGGCATCAATGTACTTGTAGTAGCAGCGGTAGTAACCCGTGTCGTTCGCCTGTGTCTCTGTCAGCACCAGGACTTTGCAGTACGGCTTCGTGCCGGTCCCCTCACAGTCTTCCTCCCGGATTGCCCGGCCACTGCTGGGGGCTGCTGAGGCCACCAACTCGGTCTCCTCCTTCCCAGCAGGGTCCACCTTGCCCCCAGGCCACGACCACTCCAAGGGGTGCTGGCCCCTAGACATGGGCAAAGAGGAGCATTAGCTTTGGGACGAGCGTGGTGAAGGTGGTGATGATTTCATTGCCCTGTGTGACTGTGCACTCTTGAGCTGAGGCACAGAGGAACAGCCATCCTCCAAGGGAAAAAACAGGCACAGGGAAATGGCAAGCAGCTTCCCTAGTCACTGGGCAAGCAGAGGCTTGTGCCCTTCCCCAGGCCACCTCTCTGGCCATGCTATGCTATAAGATAACAGTCCACTCACAAGTAAGCCCCTCTGTCCCATGACACTGTCCTACTGGTATGGATACCAGGACAGGGAAACACACAGGGCCCTAAGGGAAAGGCTCCATTTATTCTCTGTTCCTTCTCATTATTAAAAGGGTCCAGAGCTATTAGGGAAACACATGGATGTGATGATTTCCCTTGGCTCAGTGTAGCTGCTGGCTGGGGCACGTGGTGTGATGAATGGAGTGGGAAGGAGAATGAGGGAAGGAGAGCAGACTGGGGAGAAAATGAGAAAGAGAAAAGCAGGAGGGAGTCAGGGATAAAAGACAGCACAGGGAAAACAAGGGGAGGCTCAGCTGACTGTCTTCTGGCCAGCTGCCAGCTGTTTCCTTCCCTGCTGCTGTGGGAAGGGGTTCCCCTGCTCTGCACAGCACTCTGCAGCCCCTCAAAACCACAGCTGGACTGGTGCTGCCACCCCTTCCCACCTCTGCAGACACTGAGCTGCAGATGTCTCTTTGAGGGCATGACCACAGAGCCTGTTCACCAGCAGCCCAAAGACTGACAGAAAAGTCCAGGAACACAAGAAACCCCCAGACAGACTGTGCACGTGTGTATTTATATATAGCCGAGGATCTCCAGAGCCGGAGCTTGCATGTGCACACACGTGCCAGCGTAGCTTGTTATAACTGCACTTGTTTACTACCAACAAAACAAGCTTTTATTCCATGCTGGAAGTTTCCTTCTGTGGAATCAGAGTCCCTTTCAGAGGAAGGCCTAGTCCCCACTTGAAATTTTGCCAGTATAGCTGGAAGTCACTTCAGTACGTGCAAGAAAAAAGAAATGGGAAAAAAGAAGCCATCGTAAGGGACAGCTGTGGGGTAAAAATGGCCTTTTGTCAGCACCGTTGGCTCTATGAGGGGAAACTGGGTTCATCTATTATGCAAGCTGGGAATAGACAAGCTGGTACACACAGCCCCTCTGCCAGGGCTCTGCTAGGGCAGCTCTGCTGGCAGATGCTTTTAAGCACAGCCAGACTGTGACTGTCACCAATAGCTGGATCCAGGCAGCAAGGGACAGCGAGGAGGAAGCAAGATAAGGTGCCATTGGAGGGCACAATGGCTCAGACACAATAAGGATGGGATTTCTGTCCAAGCGTGGGGTAAAGACCTGCCCCTTTGTGTTTGTCTCCAGCAGCTGATTTATCTTCCTGCAGACTTTGCTCTTTTCCAGCTCGCTGCAGATGATTTTGGAGACAGTGTGCTACACTCTGGAGGTAATGACAAGCCCTTGGGGACAACCTCACAGCCCCTCTGACCGAGCTCAAACTTGTGCACTCACTAAAAATGCCACCAGTGCCTGAGGTAGGACTGTAAGTACAGCTCCAGCAGCTTGTGTCTGTGAAGCACGGGCAGGCTTTTCCAAAGCACCAGAGTCTCGTGAACACTTCAATAAAAATAAGAATTGAATTTTGAGTTTTTCCCATTCTGTGTATGCACAGGGAGAATAACAGTAAGGCACTAACCCAGCAACACCCAGTGGCCTCTGCCTTGGCCATTGCTGCTGTGCCCACGGTCCCTCTGCACCGGCGCAGAGCATGGGGCTGCTCTCAGCCCAGAACTGAGAGCTTCAGACCCCAATTGTGCAAAGAAGCCCCAAAGTCTTTTGCATTTGCTCAGGCATTTTTGGCACTCCACATGGTGGAGGGTAATTGTAAAAGTCTTCAGTGTTTCCGCTTTCTGTTTGTTTACCCACTGGGATTTTCACACATTATCAGAGCCACTTGTCTCATTAACCATCAAGGTTTGCAGTAGCCAAGTGACACTATTTATATAAACATGGATGGGCCAGTGCAAACAGACATGCCACCCAGCCTGTGGGAAGCTCTAACCAGGCATTCCTTGCATATGTGCTGCTCAGCTGGGCTCAGTGGGGACACAGAGGTGTGGGCATTACTGTGAGTCCAAGTTAGCATCACTGCTGTGTTAAGAGAACCAGAATAAGGCAGGAATGAGGACAGGTCAGGACTGACTTCTTTACCTACCCTCTGCATTTGTGGAAAGGTCCAAGCAGCAGTGCTGGATGGTCCCCTCCCTCCTATCTGTCACCTTCAAAGATTTATTCCCAAGTTGTTTTCTTTCAGCTTCGTGATAATGTGCCTCTTGGCGATGGAGCTGGCAGATGCCAGCTGGAAAAAGATGCAGTGTAGGCTTCTCCACAGCTGTTTTCCTCAATCTTTTCAGGGTAAATGCTCTTCAAGGAAGATGTTGCAATTGGCACCACTTTTCTTCAATCCTCTTTGAAGCTCCCATGCGTGGTATGATGGGCAAAGCTGGCTATGGCTTTGTGGCTTAGCTGGGATAAGCCAGATCCTCAGCAGCACAGAGGGTGTTCACAGCAGTCACACACATGTAGGAAAGAGCAGCAGGTGTTGTGTGTCCCTGGACACTGCTCCAGAGCAGTGGTTGTGGGGCACTCCCTTATCCTCAGGCTCCTTCAGCTCTGCCACAGTGCTCATTTCCTCCACGGGAGCCAAGAGGGCTCCGGGGTCAAATACTTCCTCTGCCACAGACGGGTTTGTGCATCTGTGAGTCAGCTCTGGTAACAGGTCACTCACTGGGCAGCAAAGGACAACCTTGCACTTCTTTTTCTTGGTTCACTCTCTACCTGAGTGCCCAGCACCTGCAGGATGGGATGGGATGGGATGGCACAGTCAGGACACAGATGATCCCTCCAGAGGTTTCTTCTGTTGTGCGTCTGGCTTCTGTGGGCTCTGCTCCAATATTCATGAGCTGGAACAG
>JAOXXN010000191.1:6801524-6826243 GCA_026770055.1 Myrmophylax atrothorax | reverse complement strand
GGCTCTGCTCCAATATTCATGAGCTGGAACAGCACAAGATCTCTGCTTTTCTCCCCGCACAGGCTGCCGAGGACTTGAATGCAGAGATTCATGATATTCTTTCCTTCCTTCTCAGGATGGGAGCAAATAAAAGCTGCACTGTCCATGTGGGCATCAGACCCTTCCCTGGCTCTGCCACATGCTTAGATCAAAACATCTCTGGGGCTCTCAGCCAGCCCTGGCATGACCCCTGCTCTGCCTGGGTCTCTCAAGGGTGCACTGTGCTGGGTGACAAGGGAACGTGACTCCATGTGATGACATTTGCAAAAGCAGAACCCCAGCATCTGGTGCCTCCTTGTGTGTGTGTTGTGAGTTTGGGTCTCTGTTGAGGTTGCCCAGCTCCAGAGACATCGCTCATCCTATGGCCTGGGATGTACTCTGGTCACTGACGAGGCTTGGTGGGCTGTGGAGCAGGAGGAAGGCTGCAGAGCTGTGGATGTCTGAGATCCAGGCTGCTGTGAGGGAGCCTGGGAGCACAGTTGGCTGTGGGACTCTCACGCTCGGTGGGTGAAGCTCGAAAGGTCTCCAGGGAGTCTCACACGGGGGTTTTGAGCTCATCTTTCTGCTGGAGCACTGCTTCAAGCAGGCCTGTACTCCTGGCTCCAGGGCAGCTCGAAGAGCAGCCAGAGGACATTGCTCTCAAGGGAAGACCAGGGTCAAACCAAAGTCACCTCCAACACGATGATCAGCAAGAAATCCCTGGATCCTGGATTTGATTTTGTATTTGTTTCTGCCCTACCCTGTCCCACCACCCTCTCTTTTGCCTGTTCTCTTGGTGGTCTGCATGTTTTTCCCTTCAGTTCCCATTAACCCAAGCCAGGTCTTCCCAGGGTGGGCCATGGTCCAGAGAAGAGGTTGGAGAAGCAGCTGGGTGTAATTAGAGATCCAGGGACCAGGAAAGATTTACTTTTCCTTCAAATGAAGTAACAGTGTCCCACAGTCAAAGTCCTCTCCTCAAGACAGACAAACACAGGTTTGGAGAGCTCAGAGGGAAAAGGGGAGACATTCAGGAGATACTGAGACTTATCTACCTGCAGAAGGTGTGAAGGACACTGCACAGCCCCAAGGAGCACATCTGGGACAGGGGGCAGCCGAGGAGCAACACGGGCAGAGGGTTGCATGGGTTTTAGTGCTGTTTGCAGATGGCTTTGCTGCCATTTGGCTGGCCAGCTCAGTCCTGCACAGCACTGGGAGCCAGGGGATCCTCTTAGCTCAGCTTTGTCCCTGCCAGTGCACTGTATGGATGCTGTCTAGTGATCCTGAAAGATGAGCCTTAGCTCTGCAGCAGGAAACAGGGAGCTTGTTGCCACTTGGAGTGACTCTGCAGCTTGTATGATGCTCCCTGCAAGGGCAGGCCATGCACAGTCTGCACTGGAAATCACAGCATTTCTTTTCCACTTCAGTGATTTTCCTTCCTATTAACTGATACCTAACGAGTGACCAAGGAAAGGGCAATCCAGGTCCAGGAGGGATACCTGAAAAGAAAGGCTTTCCACTTCATGGTGTTAAGCAGCTGTGTTCATGCTTGACTGCAGAAGACGCTTTCTTTTACCACACCTCTAACTACAGCATGTTCTTCAGGCTTGGCTCAATCTACAGACAACAGAGTCTTGAAATCACTTTCTGAGTCCCTCCCTGGGCCACTGCTGAGAAAGGCTCTGCCCTGATTATAAGCTTAATCAGAATAACTGCACTGAATCTCCCCTTTTCCAAGGTTTTAACAGAGAGTGTCAGTTCCCACATCCCTCTGTAGAGAGAAGTACTACAGCAGAGCACTGGAGTCCCCAAACTCCCTCCTTTTCCTTTATGCCCCCATCAGCAGCTATATGACTGACCAGTCCTCCAACCCACACATTTCCTACATCCCAGCACACACCATGGCTCCTCAGATCACCAGATGAATGAGCCCACAACCACTCAGCTTCCCAGACCAGGTGAAGTCAGTTCAGTATTGCCATCAACAACCTTTCCTCTGTCCCTCTGCCTTGGCTATGAACTGATTCACAAAGCAAAGGCAATGCCATCTGTTCCAGGAAAAGTTAAATATGTTTGTGACAAGACATGAACACAATGCCAGCCAAGTGTTTGCAGTAATTGCTCCATGGTTATATATAACACTGAGAAACACCCATTTGAGGCCCATGCTGAATTTAGACCCCCATTGGGCCCAGCACTCAGATCCCAAGCAGTGATCTGCTTTCAGCTGCTGAAGGGAAACTCCAGGGGAATTGACCTTGGGCAATTCTCCCACTTGTTTATTTTTTTTGCTTTCCTAGATAGGAGGTAGTGCTGAAAACATGTACAGCCAAGTGTCCCAGCGTGGATAAATCAGTACAAGCACATCACCTTCTCGGAGCCACTCTCCAAAACAAAACAGAGATTCTCCAGGTCCTCTCACAGGATTTTTCACCTGGTCTGACCGGGGCTTCTCCTTACCCCAACAAGTACAAGGCAAAGCATTAAATCCCAGTTTCCTATAAAAGCTGGAAGCCTTTCATAGCTACCACTAAGTGCAGCCTTGCCTTCTCCCATGGATATTTCTCAAATGTGCCACTAGATTTCAAAACCAGAACTCCAATCATAGCAGTCCTGAGGAGATGAGAAAAAACAATGTCAGAGGAAGACAAGGAGAGTCAGGAAGGCCAGTTCCCCTGAAGAGCTTACAACAAAGCTATCAGATCATGCTAATGTTTCTCTGTCTTCCTTCTGCCTGCAGGACTGCAGCAGAGGTTATCCCTGTCTCCTCTGAGACGTCTTCTGCTCCTTTTTCAATTAATTAATTAGATTAATTCACCCTTAGTGAATGTGGAGGATTTCTAGGCAGACATGCTAATCTGCAGGTGTACAGCAGCCAAGGCATCCCTGGAGGGCTCTCCTTGCCTGGTCCTCCAACACTCACCAGGTAAGTGCAGTCTAGACAGAGCCAGGCTTGTTCAGGCCTTACCTGCAGGTGATGGTCAGTGTGTCCTTGGCGTTGATAACGTGTTCCTCCTCGGTGATGCTGAGAGTAGGGGGGGTCATAGAATAGCTTCTCACCAGATCTGTGGAGGGAAAGGAGAGAGGGGATAATGCAGACATCAATTAGCCTGGACCCATCACTGTGGGCAGCAGCTATCCTGGCATCACAAACTCGGAGAGGGGCAAAGCCTCTTGAAGGAAAAAAGGGTCTGTTCCTACAAGATAATTTAATGCTGGGTCACCAGGACACAAGTCCTTTGTCTGCAGCCCTCCTGGGTCCAGTAAGTAGCTCTTTAGCAGCAGCTTTAGGTCCAGGGCTCTGATAGACAGACTAGCACAGATGAGGGCCAGAAAAAGAATGGAAGACCAGAAAGTGGGGAATCTAAGTGTGGCCATTGCTCAGCAGGTGGATGAGATTGAGTTTGCTTGGACTAAGGCTCTGAAATGGTCCCTTCTGCTAAGGGGAGTCAGTCTGGCAGGAGATTTCTCTAGATGCATGTAGCTTTCTGTAATCAGGGGAACAAGTTCGGGATGCCCAGATACCAGAAATGCAAAACTCTTGTGTTTGTACAGAGATGCTCTATGAAGCCAGCAGGCATCCATGGAATGTCCTTCTCCTTTGGTGCACTCTCAGGTACTGTCACCTGAACAGGACCAAACCTCTAGGGATTGCAGCAGCCCTCTTCCCTGCACCACTAGACAGGCATTCCAGCAGTGAAATTATCCAGGCTCAAGGACAGGCAGTTAAATATTATCATGCTCTTCTTCCAGCTTTTTTTCAGGGAGAGTCCCACTTTCTGTGTGCTTACATCTCTGGCACGCCAGACACGCACCCTTAGTGAGCTCCTCATGGACAAAACATCTCGAAGTACCGGTTACCCCCAGAGACTACTGTTGTTTTTCATTAGCACAGTGTTGCTGACTGTCATTACTTCATGATCTTTATCTTAAAACTCCAGCTTCTGGAGATGTGAGATAATTCAAAAGAAAAGTCTCACTGACTGCAAAAACAAGCAAACTAACCAGAAAGAGAGGGGGGGAAAAAATTTAGGAAATGTGAAGCTGTGGCTCAGGTAGGTGCTAAACGCTAAGGAAGAAAAGAATGCAAAAATACATTGCTAGCTTGACTTTCTATAAAAATGCCAAGTTTTTCACAACTGAGTTCTGTCCATGTCTGTTTCCTTCCCTTGTAACATTCAAATCCAGGTATGAGAGAGATCTGGCAGGGACAGAGAGGTCTCAAGGACATAAGAGTTTCCACAGGTTTCACAAGCAGAAGAAGTGCTGTGACACCTCTTCTCCAAAACTGACCTGAGGAACACAGGTCTCAGAAGCACCATGGTAGAGCCACATGAGCCTAGGACAGGAGGAAATGACCTCAGGCTGTGCCAGAGGAGGTTTGGATTGGATATGAGGAAAAAATTCTACACTGAAAGGGTGCTCATGCATTGAAACAGGCTGCCCAGGGAAGCGGTGGAGTCACCATCCCTGGTAGTGTTCAAAAGACTTGTAGATGTGGCACCTGGGGACATGGTTGAGTGGTGAACATGGTGGCACTGGGTTAGCAGCTGGATTTGATGATCTTAGAAGTCTTTTCCAACCTTAAGGATTCAATGATTCCAGGAATGCTTCTCTATGGGGAAACCTGCCCCAGGGGACGTCAAATGGCCATCAGTCTCTCCAACACCAGCACCTATGGGGTGGCACAGGGAGCCAGGCTGGTGGAGAACTGGGGTGCCCAGAGCCCACTGCCACCAGGAGAGGCTGCTGAGGGGGACATGGGACGGGACAGTGTCGGGACGTGCCGAGCGGCACCACCGGCACTGCCAGGCCAGGGCTGCCGGCCTTGGTCTCCCTGATTGTTCTCCACTTCCTTCCCACCTACACGCGGCTCCGAGGTGGTGTCCCCGTGGCTGCCCCCATGGCAACAGCAGGGTGCCAGCCGTCTCCCCCATCATTCCTGCCTCCTCTTCCCAGCTGTCCCAGCCCACCTCCTCCTGCAAATGTGTTCTGCTGTCCATGGCCTGTCCTACAGACACATCTCTCTCAACAACAACGACAACAGCAGCCACCACTCATCTCTCAACATGCGGGTTGGTGTCACCATAGTCCTGCTTGGCTCTCAGCCCCGTGGAGGACACCCCACCCTGTGCCTCCAACCTCCCCTTCCCTGCGCAGGGGATCACAGACATCACACACAAAAATGTGTGCCCCCGGGCTGTGAAAATAAATGGCCACATTTTTTGTAAAATCCCTTCAAAAGCTAACAAGGTTTATTAAAAAAAGAGGGTAGGGGAGGGAATCTGTCCGCTAAGCTGCATTTCCTATTAATGCCGGACATGGTTATCCCAGTGCAAACACTGGTCTCCAGATGGCCACAGCCTGCCAGTCCACCGCCCCAAGGGGAGTCCGGGGTGCCTGCCCCCTAAGAGCTCAGGCCAAAATGCAGAAGATAATGGCTTGCACGGGGCCGGCTGGGGACAGCAGACCCTCTCATCCTGTCTGTGCTCTGGGGCAGCAAGCAGATAGGTAATCCCCCAAACCCTGGCACAGCCAGCTCCAGGGCTGGCTGTGACAGGCACCAAATTAAGTCTCAAAACTCAAGTGGTCCCCTCACTTGAACCACTAAGTGGTCCAGGGTAACAGGAGCCTCTTGGCTGATGCTGTGCCCCACCACGGGGCCTGGGGGAAGCAGGATGGCAGCAGAAATAAGCCCCTGCCTCCCTTCATGTGCTGCCTGGTGACCTGTTAGCAAACAACACCAGGGGGTGGAGGGGAAGAAAGGAAAAGTACGATCTGTGCAGGTTGAGGCTGTGGGATTCCTGCAGATGCATCCTGTCCATGGCCCTCCATGAGTACAACAGGAAAAGGAACAGTGCACTGCTCACTCCGAAAGCACCGCGGCGCAGGGCTGGGGACGCTCCTGATGCTGGCAGCCAGTGCTGGGCCAGCACTCACGGCCACCCAGCCTCCTCTCCGGCCCTGCATTGTCAGGAACTTTGGGGACTCCCTGCATCAGGCATTGGCTCACACTGGGGACCCACTACTCACCCCAGTACCCCACACTAAGGCTGGCATCTTGGGATGCCAATGCCCAGAGCCACCTGTGCCATCCAGGATAGGCAAAAAGATACATGGACCTATTCCCAGGCTGCAAAAGCGTCTTCAAAGCAATCGGCTTTCCCTCCCCAAATTCTCTATCACTCTCTGTGCTTTACAGACAGACCCACCCCATTGCTGCCCTTGCCCTTTCCCTCCCTGGGGGAGCGTGTGCCCTGCCATGACTCTCTCCTGTGTCTTGCTCTCCCAGCACTGAACTTGGTGCTGGGTTTGGCCATTAAATCTCTGCTAACCGACACACAGATGGTTTGTGTCTCTGGCAAATCCCAGAGTGTGAGGGAGATGTCTCTAGAGCATGGAGTGTCTCCTCTTCTCCAAGTCCCTCCTTCCCCACCTCCAACAACCCCAACCACGCTTTATCTCCTCGGCCCTCTGAGCAGGTCCCGCTCTCTCCCGCACACCCAACTGCGCCCTTGCACGGGGAGAGCATTAATGTAATTAAAAAGGCATGCAACAGCCCCGGCAAGCTTTGTTTTTTCAAGATGGTTTCCAAGCAAGTTGGCAGCAGGATATTAAAATAAACAGAGAGGGATTGATGGGATGCAGCAAAAGGAAGCAGGATCCCACAGCCACTCACACCTTGTCTATTTCCAGAGAAGCACATTTCCCAGCAGTTTTCCTAGCCTTGATCTTGCAGCGCATGGCTCTGAAAGGGGCCAGGCTGCACCCAGGGCCTTCTGCTTATCACTGGCAGCTCCTTCATTTTCAGGCCCCTCTGCCTCTTTCTGCACTTACATCACTGCTGCTATCAGCATGGGGCCAGGGGTGCCCACATCATCCTACATTCAGGGCTCTCCTTGCCTGGTGGGAAAGCCACGCTCACCCTGGAAAGTGCTACCCACCCAGCCAGTCACTCCAGGGCATCTCACAGCCTCCAGACCTCATCTCTCCACCCTTGGGCATCTTGTGGGAAAGCCTTACATGGGGCCTGGTTTTCCCTTGCAATGCTGCAGACACTAAATCCCTGCAGAAAAGTGTCTGTGCTGGAGCTGGCACAGTGAGTGATGGCTTTGGGAACACAGCAAAGGCTGCACGTGGGAGAAGGTGCAGGTATAGCATGGTACAGTGTGGCACAATACGGGTCCTTCTCTCTGCTTCCACTCACAGGAAGCCCTGCACCGGATCCTCCCTCCGAGCCCCACACACCACCCCAGCCCCTCTCAGCTTCCCCTTCCCTCCCTCTCTGCTGAGTCGGCCCCGCTGACTGATTAACGGGGCTCCTTTCCTGAGAGGGATTTGTTCACACTCTGTCCTTCTCGCTGACTTCCTTCCCTGGCGCTGGGCTGGATCGCTCTGGCACAGCCACTGCTTGTCCCCAGCTAACCGGCACAGCTCACACTCTGCCACCAAACTTACTGCTTTGGGGTTCTGTGACCAGAGCTGCAAGATAACACACACAGAGGTGCTGCTCCAGATGAGGCTGTGTGCTCCTGCTTGTCTCCCTGCACCCAGCCCAACCCAGCCTGCCTATCCCGTGCTGTACTGGGGAAAAAGATAGGCTGGAAGGGAATAAATCCTTTCCCCCAGCAAAGCTCCCCTGACTCTGCTCCTGCCCCATCTCTGCTGTTTTCAGGAAAAAATTACCAGTCAATGGGGTTTTATCCAACAAAGCAAGGCAGGAACTCGAGATATGGACATTTTCTAAAAATGGGAGATTTGTTTGCACCAGTTACTGTGTAAGAAAAGCCCTGCTCCTGGACAGCCAACAGTAAAATTCTGGTACCTTTCTGGCCAACAGGGACTGAACAACCCTTTCTGATGCAGAAGAGCAGCAGTAGCTGGCACCAGGGGAGAGGAAGGAGAAACCTTGCTCTGCTCTTTCTGCAGTCCTCTCCTCCAGCTTTCCAGGCTGGACCTGTCCAAATTAGCAGCACTTGCTGGTGAAATTGTATGTGCCCCACAAGACCTAACCCCAGCACTTCAGGTGCCATCTTCCCCCTCTGCTCCAGTTACTCTTCCCCACCTGCCCTGTATTGGTATAACTCCCTGCCCTGGCTGCCCACAGACATGTGAGAAGTCCATGTGCCAGAGGCAGAACTGGGCCAATTCCCCACCTACAGGGCTCAAGTTCCCTCGTGGAGCAACTCCTTGTCATGCACAGGGCAAGCATCCAGCTGTAGGTTGGAGCAGCAAAGCATGAGTGTCACGTCACGCAAGGAGCAAGCAGCTGGCACAGAGGCAGGAGAAATCTGAACAGAGGGCTGTCAGCTCCTCCTCTTCCTCCTCCCAGTGCTTGCTAGCAGGGAGGAAGGCTTGTTTCACAGAGAGGTGAGATGTTGCATGAGGCTGAGAAATAAACACCAGGCTTCAGCTGAGGTAGGTGTTTTCTCTCCAGCCTCACAGTGGGCAGACCAAGCCCCAAACCATGGTGGGAACTGACACCAACACAGAGCAGGTTCTGCCCAGCAGCCTGTGCCCAAGGACTGTGAGGGCAGGGTGACAGCCACCCACGGTGAGGCAGGGAGGAAAATGGAGATGGGAACAGGCTAAGGTGTAAGCAATGAACAAATGAAAAATTATAATCATAGAAAACTGAAAGAAGCAAGTCCCTTCTTTTATGGATTCATGAAAGAAGTTCTCTGTTCTGCAACCCAGGGTTGACCATTGCTTCAGACCTGCCCCAGAAGGGGTTAAACAGAGGGGCTGTGCTCCTCAGTGCAGGATCAGCCCCACTGTGCCCAGTGTTGTGCTACAGCAGCCACACCACTGAACCCACATCAGGCCTGGGGCAGCACCTTTCCCCTTCTCATAGTGGGCAATGCCAATGGCAAGACAATGCTCCTTTGGTCTAGAAATTTTCATCCACGGACCTCAAAGCCCTGAAACAACACCAAATCAAAGCGTGGTGGATCTGTGTCCTCACCATTTCATGAGGATATTCCCAAAGCATCAAATGTTCCTATGCTTCAACTACAACAGACTGTCCTTTTTCAGGGGACACAAGGGAAAAATAATTACAGAAACTCAGTCAATACAAACACAGAGGTGACCATCACTACTGGGTGTCTGATCTTCCCTGTCCAACACCAGAAGTATAATGAGACATTATCTTTGCCCTGAAATACCTGTGGGCAAGCTGGTGTGTGAAGTCATGAGCTCCCTGAGCAGGGACCAACATGAGGGCTGAGGAAGAGGCCACAGAGCACCATCTGAGCTGGTGGAAATGCTTTTTTCTTGGCACCAGGCTCAGAGATGCCCCAAGCACCCTGAGCCTGCAGTGATGCCAGATGAGGAGGAAGGATGTGTGTCCAAACAGACAGGGCATCTGGGGGGTGAAGAAACAGGGCCTTCCTCTCCAGCTCAGCACCTGCAGCCAGGGGAGACCCCAGTAAAAACATCCCCTGCCTGACAGTCAAGGTGGGAGTGGGATGGGGTGGGCAGAGATGTGAGACATGAGCAGCATATTACACGACACCACACAAGCAGAAGCCACAGCCAGAGCAGCAGCACCACAGGCCGGGCATTCCATTCTGCTTCCCCAGCCCCTGGCACTCCATGGCACCAGGGCTGCACATCCAGTGCCCACAGGTCTGGCCAAACAGCCCCATGGCCTCAGTCCAAAAGGCTGCCTGGCCTCAGTGCATGCACCCCAATGGGTCTGTTTAGCCTCTCATGGCTGATAAACTTTAATTAACTGGTTCTTTCCTGACATCTCATAACCACCTGCATTGATGGGGAATGAGGCAAAGAAAGTCAGAAGGTCTCTGAGCTCCTTCAGCTTTCCAACTTCCAAGCTGGAAGTCCATTAGGGGATAGAAGCAGATGACCTCAAAAGAGGGAGCCACTTTCAAGAGAGACAGGCTGTCCTGAGGAGCAAAATGATCCATGTATCTTCATTCCTAGACCCCTGGTGCCTCCAGGCAGGGATTTATATCAGGGTACTTCCCAAGTCAGCTGCCCTGGCAACAGAGCATGGCTACACCCAGTGCCTGACCATCCTCTCACCTGTTTTTAGGACTCTGCTCTGCCCCAGGGACCTGCCACCACGTCATCCCAAAGCATCCCAAGGAGGGGTCAGCGAGTGCCTGTCTGGGAGTGTTTATCTGTCTGCCTTTCTCCCTCGGCAGGAAGCACTATCTCACCATCGCCCTGCTCGCTCCAGCCTGGTTTCCTGCTCCATCCTGCCAGGTTTACCCTGCTTTTTCCTCCTCCCCTCCCCCTGCCCCACGGCTGTCAGGGCATGTTTGCATTTCTGTCTCCTGCCGTCTTTCCTCTCCCTACTCGCTCCCCCCGCGCTCGCTCCCTACTCCATCCTCCCCGGGAGGCTCCGTCCTGAGCCAAAGTTAGCCTGTGTCAGGTAGCCACATGTCCGGCCTGGGGCAGGGGGTCAGCCGGGGCCACCCTGCAGACCTCCTCCAGGATCTCTGCTGTCAGCAGCCTCCCCAGGCCCCAGGGGAGCGGCTGTTTGCTGCCCTCGCTCCGGCGAGGGATGCTCTGCACATCAGAGAGCTGGTTTCCCCTCGGTGGCCGCCGGCCCACCCCTTTCTGCAGCGGGCCAGGGCTGGCCAGACACCGCTTTGTTTGGTCCCCCATTCCCCGAACCGCTCCGGGTTTGTTGGCTGCCTGCTCTTGCCCGGAGAATCCTTTTCCTGCCTTTGAGATAGAGGATGCTCGAGCCATCTGCGTGTTTTATTTCCTTGTAGAAACTAACAAGCCAAGGATTGCTTCCTCTCCCTGACATTTCAGAGGGCAGCTCCAGCTCAGCGGGATGCGCAGGGAGGGGATGGGGAGCCCAGGACAGGACCTACTCTGTCCACAGGATTCACTCCCAAAGGGGCAGAAATCCTCAGACCTGCCCAACTGCAGTGGCTCTGCAGTGGCCCAGGGAGAGCTGTCCTGCTCAGCATACATAGCCAGCCCTCTTCCAGTGGCCCCTATTAACTGCATGGCTAAACCCTTTAAACCCTTGCAAAACTCAATTAAAATTATCCTCCCACATCTTAAGGACTGTCAGGTTGCTTCTCTTACTGTTTTAATTTACTTCTTTCAAAACCTTGCCCTGCTCACATTCTCTGCCCCCGCAGGATGTGATTAACAGGGTGTAGAAAGAGCAGAGGGATCGAGTGACTTTAGGGGACTGATAAGAGCAATTAGCACTGTTCATTACATCCCTAACCTGAAGGGATGAAAGGGATGATCCACAGCTCCTCTGAAATGAGTGTTGGTCCAAGTCTGATACCTGGCATACAGGCATTGCCAGCAAAAATGGATGGCTAGCATGGACCAGGGACATTCCCCTGAGGCCCAGGGGGTCTGGGACTTTTGGGTAAGTGGCTTGGGAAAGGCTTGTACTGCTGCTCTATCCAGTTCACCTGTTTGGGATTGCTCAGGAGTTGTCTGGCCATTGCAGGATTCAGAGGTTAATTTCACCCCATGACTATCCAGGTAAAACCCCAGGGGCCTTGCTGGGCTGAGGTAATTCTGACAGCAGTGGATACAAAGCCATTTGGCCACTGAGAAGAAATGGCAGCCCATCAGTGGCAAAGGAAATTTCTATCCAATGCTTTTCACACCATACCTGAGGGTATGAGGCACAAAACAAAGTACCTTTTCATGCAACTCACCTAAACTGTGGATTTGGCCACTGTGAGATACCCTCATGGAGATTCCAAAGGAGAGATAAGCTCCAAGAAGCTAAGTCACTATCTGCTCTTATATGTAGTGATCCAGGTGAGACATCCAGGTCCCGGAGTCCCTAAATCATCTGTTGCCATAATAGAGTGGGTACATTAAGGCAGGATCACCCTGCCCACAACAGGGCATTGTCCCCTTTCCTGGAGTCACAGTTGCCCACGTTGAGGCTGGTGACAGCCTAGGCAGAGCCAGGACCAGTTCCAGGACCTGGGCAGGGGCTTCCACCCACAGCACCAGGACTTTGTTGCTGGGAAGGGAAAAGCCGGCAAAACAGCAGAGAGAAGACCCTCAGATTCAATATCATCAACTACAGCTCCATCATGAGCCATTCCCAGAGTCTCAAATGAACTCCTGTTGAAGAAAACTGCAGGTGTGATGTTGGGGAAAGACAGAGTTCAAGCTATGCAAGGCCTCTGCATATCCCACTGGCGTGGGATATCTCCCACTCTCGCTCGGAGATGAGGAGGCAGAGGCAGCTGGCTGGGAAGTCAGATGGAGCCTGAGGGTCAGCACTCAGCATGGAGAGAAAAGGGCAGTAGCATTTGGAAAGAAAAAAGCAAGTCACAGGTTTGTTTTTCCCTTGATGTGTGTGTGGGCTAAATTGCTGGCCTTTGAAGTTTAACCCTTCCCAAGACTGTTGGCTTATGGACAGGCTAAGCAGGACACTGAAGAAACCCCTGTACCCCATCCAGGGCAGGTTTCCCCCATGTGAGCAAGGCATGGGGACCCTGCCTGCCTCCTGCCCAGCCTGCTGTGCCAGGCTGACCGTGCTGGGCTTTTTCAGGGGTCTGCAAGCCATGCAGCTGGGCTGGGTGGCACCGCACCAAGTGGAAAAGACCTGCTCCTCCATCTTCGCGTCCCTGGAGTCTGCATCCAGATGTTTGCTACTTAGCTGTGAACTGAAATCAACTCAGAGCCTTCAAACCAAACAGCTGCCCTGGAGCTGGCAGTGCCTGTTCTCTGCAGCACAACCCACCCTCAAGCTGATCTCCAGCTGTGGAGTGCAAGAGAACCTGATTGATGAACAGGGTAAGAGGGGAACAAATAGTTTTGCCATTAGATGATTATGTTCGCCTTGGAAAACCTGGACTCAACTCCCTGACTGCTCCAGGGTCCCTGCAAGTCCATCTTGCAGCTTCCTTTTACCTCCATCCCTGCCTGAGCCACAGAGCTGCTTTCACTTGGAAAAACACACTTGTGCAAGAAAGGTGGAATCCTTATTCCTTCTAATTAAAGATAACAGGCAACAAAGAAAATTAATTTGTCCCACAGTCAACACAACATGAAAAAGCTACATTAGACTTGGATGAGTCCAGAAAGTAGGAAGCACAATCAAAATGCAGGAGGAATTTAAACTTCCTGATTACCAATGTGGGGGTTTCAAGCACCAAGCATAACCTAAAAATAATAACAAAGCACAGGGAGGAGTGGTCACAGGCATAGAGAGAGAGCTGCTGCCTGGGGAGCACAAGCCCTCCTCCAGCTTCTCACATGCACACCTGCACGTGCACACAGAGTCTGCACGACCCCTCTGCTGCCCCTGACGGAGTGGGCACGAGGGGAGGCAGGAAGATCACAGACACATGCTCTTCAAAGGAGCATTAGTCATCAGAGGTAGCGGCAGAGGAAGGAAGGCTCAGGTACGAGGTCAGACGTGCACAAGCAGAGAGAGTTGACGGAGAAGAGTTCTGAGCATTCACTGCAGATCTAAGAGCCCTCCTGGCATCTGCACGAGCAGGACAGGAGGTGGAATCCCTGGAGTAAAAGCACCTACAGCATGTAGGAGATAAGAAATTTCAGCCCTCCTGGAAAACACTGCACGGCTTGGCTTTCTGCCATTCTTGAAAGCAGCTGAGCTGCCCAAACCCAGAGCCTTCCCTAATGTGGTTGATAAAAATCTTACTCTGTTCTCTGAAGAATCCCCAAAAGGGATGGGCTCTGAAGAGCACAGCAAAGCTCTCCCCCTACGTAGGGCTTTGCTCCTTGCCCCCAGGTCAGTGATCCCATCTGCTCCCTGCTAGGCAAAGAGACTTGAAGATGGAGAGACTCCGGGCAGTGGGAAGAAATCTGGCCCTGTGGGGCTGTCCAAGGCATTGATGGCAAGTTACAGATGCACACGCTCTCAGTTTCTCTTGGCACAGAGCTGTGACCACAAGCCAGGACCCGCTGCAGCAGGAGATGATAATCATCATCTCTGAGAGCCAAAGTGTATTGGGGCATTCGCGTCACTTGAGATTAGCTGGCTGTTTAACATCTGCACTGATTTGTCTCTCCACCTCCACATAACACCCCTTGTGCAGCTATGAAACTAATTCAATTCCCTTCCAAGAAAGGCTGAGTTGGAAATGTCACACTTTGTATATCATAGCACAATTCCTACAATGACACGCCCAGCCTAAATGGCAGAGTTGGACTCTGGCACTATTTGAAGGCCAGTAAGCTAAACCCCCTTCTGCTGCTTTTTAAAAATAGCTTACAACAAGTTTCATAAACACCCAGTTACTCTTGTGAGTACGCAGAGGGTGACTGTTTTTTCCCGTTCAAAGGTGCTTCCCTTGCCACGCAGCGCAGTGGGAAGAGCACGCAAGCGGACGTGATGGGAAGGAAGCGTTTACACATGCTAATGACTTCCACCCAAGGAGCACAAGTACCAACAGGGAAATGGTGCTAAAGAAACAACACGCCACTTCCTCGGCTGTCCCTATTTGGTCACCGTGAGGTAGTTGGTGCTCAGAGCCATGGGGTGAGGCTGGGGATGGCCTTTCCAGCCCCACGGGAATCTAAGGTGTGAGTGAAGGGAAAACACACAGGCTTGGACCATGAAGGCTGGAGAAGCTGTTTGGCAGTGGGGCTGTTTTGGCACCACACTGGACCAAGGAGCTGAGGACAGATACTGACCCTTTCCTACTCTCAGCAATGTGAGTCCAGAGACCAGAGTCCTTCCAGGTGCCATTCAGGTACACCATTTCACCACGTCCATCTCTCTTTATGCCAGAACAGGTTTCCTAAGTTCATGTGGGGCCCTGTTTATTTTTCTTTTTTTCTTTTTTCTTTTTTTTTTAAATCCACTATTGTATTAAGAGTGGTTTTTCTTTTGGCAAAGGTTACCGTGGGGCCAGTGCTGTGTGGAGTCTCCTGCCTTCCATCACCGCTATAACCCCTGAGCCAGAGCTCAGCCCGGCCAGCATCACTTATCTCCAATGAAGGCAGGCTTGGATTTCCCCTGCTGTATAAAAAATAGATTCAGGCACTCCCCCTCTCCCCCAGTGCATTCTTTGAAATGCCACCCAGGCCTTGTTATTGCTGGGAGGCTGAAAAGCCAGGGATTAACTGCCTCAGGCTGCACCAGGCTTTATTTGTCTAAGCAGCAGAGGGTGAGGAGCAGCCATAAATACTGTGAAAGGCTGATCAGTGTGGAAGGGCAACACTGGGCAATGCAGGCACCTTGGCAGCAGGGACTGCATCTTGGGCTGAGTGAAATCCTGGTGTAATTGGAAAGGTTCCTGCCTCCCTACAACACAGGGGCTTTGAGGAATATCAAAGTCCATCATCATGCCTTCAAACTGGGGATGCCAAGCTACCCCCAGTATAGCACTAACAGTGGTGCCTCTGTTAGTCTTTGTAGCACAGGAGTAACCAAACAAGGTGGTGAAAATCCCACTGCAATACTGTCACCCAAGGGGACACATACTGGGTGAGAGCCTGAGTGCCCCGAACAGGCAGCTCCCCTTCTCTTGCACACTGGGATGTCATAGCACAGAGGGAAGATGAAGACTAGGACATACCCTGATCCCATCCCAGCACTGGCAGTACTGCCAGAGCCAGCACTTACAGCTCAGGAACTGTCAATTCTGGTGGTATGGCAAGAGCCAACAAACCCAAGGAGGAACCATCAGGCCCAGACATACACTCCGTTAGCTAAACCACTTCACAAGGCATTGCTGGGTTACTCCATTTGGAGGCAAGGTTGTTGCTTCCCCCATCCTTCATCCCAGCACAAGGACCATGCACCGCCTGCCCAGCGGTGCTGGGATTTGCTTGGAGTGAACGTGTGCATATCCCGTGGGAGCATCCCACTCTACAGCTGGCTGCCAAGCTTTTGGGACGTGCCATTAAACCTCTGCCCTTTGCTTCCCAAGGGCCAGGGCCTGCAGCATGGTGAAGGGATGATGGCCACTTAGACCCCATTACATCTCACTGGGGACTCTGCTCCGACTGGGACAGCCCACTGCGGCAGTGATGGATCTCTGCAGGCGCTGGATGCCGTCACCTCTGCTGGGTGTGATTTCACTCACTGCCATCACTCTGAGCTGGCAGTTTCCAAATCTGAGTATAAACCACAATTTGTGCCCAACGTTCTTAGCTCAGTAAATGTCAGGATTTACTGTCATTCATGGAAAACACTGACTTGACCTGCAGTTCTGTCAGTATTTATTTTTTTAGGTCACTACATCTACCATCTATCTCAGTGGATGCCAGTATTTCAGAAATGGGGAAAACATGTCACAGATGGGAGACCCAAGCCCAGAGATAAACCTCACTGTCAGCACACGTGTGCAGACATGTACACACTGCCCCCAGCCAACATGTGACCTTCCATACACAGCGAAACCAATGGAGAGGTTTCCAGGCTCTGCTACACAGCCTTGTGCTTTTTGAAGCAAATAAATGAAACCAGTAAACTTTTTACAGATGTTCCTGCAGCATGCAGAGCTCATGTGCCTCCATAACTCAAAAAGATGACAGAGGACCCCAAAACTCTCCACGGGTCTCCTGGGTCTTGTGAAGGTGCAGACAGACCTATACAAACTTGTGGAGCCACTGCCCAATTCAGGGCACTTAGCTGTGGCCCATGGGATCTCTCAAGCCCCAGTAAGCCTGGCCAGCAGCTGAAATGGTGAAGCCACTGCAGGACGGGGAAGAACTCCAGAGAGGAAGGGGACAGTGACCTACGGGGGAGGCCTGGCTGCCAGGGTTGCTGGCTACTGCTGTCTGCTCAGCAAAGCCATCATGAGCTTGCAAATTCCATGCAAACTTCCCATGAGACACAATTACTCAGGGGCCAGATCCTGACCCCTTCCTTCTCTCTTTATTCAGACTGGTCTCTACTGAAGTCATTGAGCCATTGGCCTAAATACAACTGAAGGAGCTCAGGATTTGGCCCAGTAACAAAAACTTCCTTCCTTTGTCTACTGCTCATTCCACATGATCCCACTACCTCCCAGTCCCCTCCTGGCCATGTCTCCTGAGGCTGGGGCCGTCAGTTGTTTGGTTGATGCTGCTCTTCTGTTTTACCTTCAGCCAGACAGTGCCTGTGCCCTCAGGCAGCTGTGAGCTGCTGAGGTGGGGGACCCAGAATGGCCAGGGAGGAAGAGCATGGATTATGGGGTTAAATGCAACTTGGCAGAGAGACAGTGCCAGTCCTGGGGACATGGATGCCTGCGGACACTGTGCAGGCTGGGAGCAGTCGCAGCCTTCACGTCCCCAAAGGCAACTCCTTCAACAGCTCATTGAGGATGGGTTGGAGCATCTCCAAAAAAGCCTTTCTCCTGCCCTGCTGAACACAGAGTAGGTGCCTTTGGCTCTACACCAAACTTTTATGTGAGGGGCTAGGTGAGATGACTCCTACCCAGGAAGGGGTAGCAGGAAGTTAACTCATCTTGCTGCAATGGCATCTGTACATCACACTAGGAAGTGACACCATAAGAAACACGTATAATTTTTAACAACTTGCAATATGAATTTTGCTGCTTTTTCTGCCTCAGACTAGCCAGGAGGATGCAAAGCCCTGTCATCTCCCACGGGTGCCTCATCCCCAAGCACAGCCACCTGAAACGTGTACTGAGGTTTGGGGCAGGAGCTCCTGCATCCTTCCCATGTCCACCAGCTCCGCACACAGCTGTGACACAGAGCAGTAAATGAACACACATGAACTGATACAGCAATTTCCTTCACACCAGTCTCCCTCCTTATGCTGCTTGATGACAGAAAGTAAATACAAAAGGAAATTGAACTTGGCTGAAGGGAGAAGCATTTGGTCCAGAAGTACCAGCACATTTGGATGACCTAAATCTGCAACTCACAGATGCTTACGTGGGTGACCTGGTCATATAGTGGATCACCCAGAGAGCACCAAAACAAGCCCTGCGAGTTCCTGCTGAGGTCTTACATCTTGCAGTGAGACTTTTAACACTTCTCATCTAAAACTGAAATGGTCAGAGATGCACTTTGGAGCATGAAGCTCTAATCACCCCAGGGAACACAGAGCTCTGAGCAGCAGAGGACTGGTGATCTCAGAGTGCAAGGCTTTGGAGCTGCCTTTGCCCAAGTCTGAGGGAGCCCTGTGCCTTCCAGTCCAGGTGAACCAGCTCACCATGTCCTGTATCCCAACATAGAGCACAGCAATGACAACCTGGGCATTCCACAGACCGAGAGTCCAATGCCCTGTCCAGTGACAAGGGCTGCTCTGCTTAGGGCTTGTTCTTGAAAAAATACAGCCTCACTGTACATTCTGCCCTTTTAAAATACATTAATTGCCATGGAAACAATGCTGGTTTTGGTATGGGAGCAGCCTGGTGGCCTCCACAGATGCAAGATAAAAATCAATGGATACATTGACATACGAGCTGTATTTCAGGACCTTTTGTGGTTTTGAGGCTGGTCACCATGGGCACATATGAAAGAACGGCTCAGACACTAACAGGATGCCATCTTCCATAGAGAGAAAGCCGGGGACAATAAAATATGCAGGAACATCTCCTTTGCAGTGTTTATCTGCTTGGGCAGACCACTCTTGTATGGGAGCTGCTCCCAGTGCTGATGTGTGTGCTCAGCTCTTGGCGCTGGTCACCACTCCCAGCTCCTGCTGAAGCATCCCAGCCCTGGCTGCCCTTCACATCCTCATTGCCAGTGAGAACAAAGTCTCACCTGGTCTCAGACCTTTGTAGGGTGGCTTTGCTCCATGCCTCCCCTCTCTCCATCCATGGCCCTTCCCACCAGTTCAGATGCCTCTCCAAACAAAGAAGAAAAAGAAAGAAAGAAAGAAAAGCCAATTAAATAGCACAGAGAGGGTTTGTACACAAAGCAACACAAAGGGAAAGGCCATGAGTGCCCTTCCTGCCCTGCCCACAGCCACCCCCAAGAAGCTGGTGAAAAGGGCAGCCCTGGCTGTCCCCTCCTGGTGAGGGGAGCGCTGCCCTGTTCCCTGTCATGCCGCCCATCATAAAGGGGTCCCTGAGCTGTTATCAGGCAGTGACAGTTTCCGCCATCAGATTCCTCCTGTCCGTCAGGAAAGCTAAATAAGGAACATCGTTCAGGCGGCTGCAGGAAGAGGGGAAATGCAGGGACATCCGGCCCAGCTGCCAATTTTTCCTTTCCCATGAACCACCACTGACCTCCACCAAGGGAGAACCTGGACACCCAGCCTGGCATCAGCACTGCTCCTCTTTGCTTAACCCTTCCCTAAGGGATGCCCTGATCCCTGAAGCCTCGCCATGCCGGGCGGTGTGGCCATGGTGTGACGGTGCCTGGGTGCTGTGTCACCACCACTGGCACTGCAGAGCAAGGCGGGCAGACCTGGTGCATGGGCTGGCATTTGCCCATCCAGCTGGAGCCACAGTCAGAAGAAGGCCTAACCCCTCCACATCTGTACTTAGGTAGGCAGCTACACCTTGCATGGCAGCATCAGGTCCCAAAAGCATCACTGAGCTACGTGACCACTTCCCTCTTCACATGCACTGAGACCAGGAGCAGAGCAGAGCTTATTCTCTCGCTTATCCCTCTGAAACAGAACTGTGGTTTTCCAGGCTCTCCCAAGAGTTGTAATCAGCTCTGGGCTGTCTGCTGTAAACAGGTAAAATCTCATCTCCTCCTTCACTATGCTCATTCCAAGACTCTGCCCCTCAGTAACAGGGACCAGGACAGTCTGCAATCCACTCATCCCTTTCTCATGATCCATCCTGAGGACAGCCCTGGGCTCCTCGCTGCCTTTCACTGCAGGGGAGGAGGAGCAGGGGCCTGGTTATTATGTGCTTAGATAAGGGGAGACCACAACACTTGCTTGGAGTATCTCCTGCCTTTCCCCACCACCCTGTTCTCTCTGTTTGCCCAGTTTGGAGTCTTTTCCTGACCCCCTAAACCGATCCTCCCTCATTAGCACATGACGTCCGTCCCTCGGCACCTCCAGGCTTGGCCGCAAAGCCTGTGAGAGGAACCCTTGCCCTGGAAGGAGGGCGCAGAAACACAGCAAGAAAAACAATTCACACGTGGGAGAAGTTGTAAGGTGAAATACAAGTCACTAGCTGAAACCTGTTTCTGCTACCTCAGCAGGGAAACGACTCCAGGAGAGACTCCGAGACTCCCCACTTAATATCCTCAGCTTGTAAAACTTTGTGGGAGTTTCAGCACTGGCTGCTGCAGGGCCGAGTTTTCACTCTCCTTCTGCTGAACTTGCACCTAGAGATGGAATGCTCTGCCCTCGGCTACTCAACAAGACGAGTGGCCACACTGGGCTCGAGGGCTCGTGCCCCATCGCCGACTTGACCACTGGCCATCTCCGCTTCTACTGTTCTGTGTTAACAATGAGGCACCGCAGATGGGCAATAACCCTGTGTGCTGAAAACATCACAACCATTCTGACCAGAGAGAAAAAGCCCCCGTGGGACCTGGCTAACCCCCTCTTTTAACAACGTGAAACAAGAAACAAAGGTCTGGGATAGCCAGAGGCAATAAAAACCCTGGAATTCATTTAACCAGTCACTAGATGCCAGTGCAGCTGCAGCAGTATTTCTTTTCCTAATGAAGGACAAAACACAATACCAGCTCTGGCCCAGGGCAAGGCTCAGCTCTGGTCCTCCTAGCAGACCCTGGCATGCACCAGGTAGTCACAGTTCCCCCATGGGACCCAGCTGTTGTGGGACATGTACCTGGCTGCCTGCTGCCCCTCACCAAGCTGGAGATTTGCAGGAGCTGCAGGGGTAGCTGAGGCAGGTCAAGGTGAAACAGTCCAGGGTGGGAAAGGGGGCTTTCAGCTTTAACTATCCACCTGTGGATTTTTAACTTGCAAACTCATCTATTTTTCCATGCGCAACTGCCCATGGACCCAGGCAAACCTCTCGCATCTACAAGGCCCCATGGTGATGGGCTCCATTACTGTGGCTGCATGCAACAAGCCACCAGTCTCCCACCACACCCCACATCCTCCCAGCACGGGAACCCACCAGGAACTGCCTTCTCCAGGCAAGCTGTGATTTTGCAGCCCTCAGTCGCAACACCCCAGCCCGTCTTTCCCAGCGGAAGAGCCCTGTGACGTTCAGTCATTCCTCACACGGAAACCACCACGACTGCTGGCTCCCCACCCTCTGTGGGCAGTGCAGCCTGCGGGGTCTGGCCATTGCAGGGCTTTCTCCTTCTCCCCACAACTGCAGGACCTCCCGGGATCCCCATCACTCCTGGCTGAATGTAGTTTCCCCCCGTCACTGGTTTAAATACACAGTTCCCCCAAACTTGGAATGAGGCAGTGTCCCCACCTTGCCCTCATTGCTTGGGGCTGTTTCAGCAGGCTGAATGTGAGTGCTACCTCTATGGCTCACCTTGATCCCCAAAACTGCTGAACTGGGCAGACTTGGGGACCCACTGAGAGCCCTCTCCTGCTCTGCAAGGCAACCTCCTGAGTGCTGCGGATGTCCCATACAGCATTGGAGAAACTGCTGCCTGGCCATGGCCTCGTCCTGATGCCGTTCCCGTGGGATCCCGCTCTCCCTTTCCCTCCCCAGGAACTGCCTTGGGACTCTGGGAACAGCCTGTTCCCTCCTGGCCAGCTGGGAGCACCTGCCCTTCCCACGCCTGCCCTGGAAAACACTGCACCAACATGGGGCCAAGAGAAACCCTGGGGACAGTGATCCTGCATGGAGCAAGCCCATGGGAGAGAGGCAGCAGAGAGGAATGGGACATGCTGGAGGAGGCACCCTCCACACTGCCTGCACTGGCCGGGGACATTGTGCTGCTGGGGGAGTGTCCCCCTGACCAGAAGTCAATTTGAGCTCAGCAACTAACACCCTGGTGGGTGTTTGTGCAGGCAGTGAGCCGTGGGCTCACGTGCCCATGCCAAATCCCAGGGCGCTGTTTGCAGCCCACTCTTCTGAAATCATTCTTAAGCAGACAGCAGGGCAAAAGTGCTGTGGCTGCCCCCTCCCTGGCAGCCCCCCGGGGGCCATTGGCTGCATCCCTCCCATCACCCACCTCCCCTTGGAGGCCCTGGCTCTGCCCCATCGCTGACAGCGGCTGCATTGAGCCCCAGCAGGGTCTCCTGTGCACTCGTGGCTGTTGCATGAAAGGGTGTCGTTGAAACGGCCCATGTTTATTACTTGCAGTAAAGCGACTGCTTCAAATCCCAGCTGCACAGGCAACTGTTGCTGCTGGCACGGTCAGTGCGGGGCTGTCCGAGCTCCCGGCCGGGGGGTCTGTGTGATCCTAGAGGGGGGCAGGCTGCGGCAGCCAACACAGTCGGCTCAGGTCCTACACAAGCACAGGCCCTTCCCTCATGCAAAGGGCATACGCTCTTGAAGAGGAAAGACAGTGTCCCCAGTGGGATTATTTGGCTGTGGGGTGCTCAGCACTGCTCTGTGCCCAGAGGATGCTGGCTCAAGAAACACACACTCTCATCACCATCCACAAAAGTGTTAGCCCAAGATGACTTTGGATGTTTGGGCTGAGCCTCCATCTGCTCCCCACATCTCACTGCCTGCACAGGGTACGTCCCCAGCTCCACTCTATCCTGAGAGCACTGTGGAGCGGGAATGTGTAAGAGCTGTGTGCTCTTGCTGGCACACTTAACCAGGCACTGGGGTGCAGGAAAAGCAGGACATAGTGCCAGAACAGACCTTTCATGATCCCAGGATGAGTATTTCATAATTTCCAGGTGGAACAGTCTCATACCTCCATCCCTGCTTTCAAGGGGTGCAAATATTTGCACCCACTTGGGACTATGGTTAATAAGGAATTTGTGGGTCCTTTACACACTGACAAATTGATCTCGGATAGAATAGAGAAAGAGGAAGAAAATTCCCAGGGTACAATCCCCCAGCTGAGCTTCATATCGCCCTTCGTTGCTGCACTAATCAGGCAGCACCGAGAGCTTCAAAGCTCTGCACAGCCCTGCACTGATGAGGCCACACAGCACGCAGCCAGACTGGCCAGAGCCTCCCAGGCACTGTTCCCGCACCTCCAGGAGATGAAAGGACCCCGGAACAGCTACACGATGCTTTACAAATTGCTAACAGGAGGGCTTTGAACAGTTGCAGCTCCCACCGCGATGCCATGAGGTCCCTTTCTGTCCTGCCTCCTGGAGCTCCTGCCGAGCTCCAGAAGCCCGCTGGGTCCTTCAGCCCCACAGTACCAGAGCTATCAACAGCATTTTGGGCAGAGCAGGTTGATAGTGATGCTGCTGGTGATGCTGACCATGCAGCACCTCTGCAGCCAAACTTGGAGCCCTCCTGTGAGCTCACTTCAGCAACAGCAGCAAATGCCACCGGTGACAGTGAGTCACTGAGCTGAGGCTACAGAAAATTCTATTTACGCTTCCAAAATTCATCTCCCCATGTTGGATGCTTCCACCATTACTAACTTCCTTTTGGTCTTGCTCTGATCCGTACTTTAAATGCTTTACTCGTGCAAGCAGGAGCTCCTCTGGGGGTAGCTGTTGGGGTGCCCTGTCCCTGCTGCCCTGGCAGTGCCCATCCAGCTCTGTCCCACAGTCTCTGCTCTCTGGAAGGGTGTTGCAGCCTCATCCCTCCAATGGTCCCGCACCCACCTGGCCCAAGCCACGGCCGAGGGTTTGAGTCTCTGCCCAACAGCCTTTTGCCCCAGAAGCGCTATGGGAAGGGGAAGCATTTCAGTGGGATCTGCCTTGGGTCACTTCCCAGGTGGACAAGAGCTGGGACAGGCAGGCTGGACAGCATTGCGTGGACCCTCGCCTCCTCACGCCTTCCTCCCCAACGCCGCTGCCCGACACACACAAATTAATGACTCTGTGCGTGAAAAAATAAATAAACAGAGCCCGGACTGGCCTCCAGCCTGTCCTCAGGCCGGGCGCGTCCCCGCGCAGGGACATCCCTTCCGCGAGGTTAGCTTGGGGTTTCTCCCTACTCGCAGCGAGATACCCGCGGCACGGGCACGGCGTGGGCTCACCGCGGCCCCGGATCCCGCGGGGACCGCAGCAGGGTCCTCCCGTCCCGTCCTCTTGCTGCGGGCACGCTGTCACCACCGTCGGGGACACTTGGGTGGACACCGCGGGGCGTCTCGGTTGGGGATGGGCGACCCGGGGCGGGCAGCGCCAGTCAGGGATGGGGAACCCCGGGACGGACTGTGCCGGTCCCCGTCTGGGATGGGAGAGCCCGGAAAGGGCAGCGCCCGTCTCCGTCGGGGATGGGAGACGCCTGAGCCGGGCGGAGCGCCGGTCCCCGCCGGGGATGGGGGAGCTCGGGACGGCAAGCGCCGGGGCACGGAACATCCCCGTCGGGGGTGAGGGACGCCGTGGCGGGCAGTGCAGGTCCCTGTGGGGTCTGGGAACACGCAAGCGGCAGCGCCGAGTTCCGTTCCGTCCTGCCGGAGCAGCACCGTCCCCAGCGTGCCCGCAGGTGCGGGGCGGGCGGCAGAGCGGGCAGGGCAGCCCGCAGCCCCCGCAGCTCACCTGCCTCCGAGACAATGCCGAGCCAGAGCCAGAGGGGCAGCGTGCAAACTCTCCTCATCTCCGGGGCTGCCGGCAGGTCCGTGCGATGCGGAGCGGTGCGAGCGCCCCGCTCCCGAGCTCTGCTCCCGCCGCGCCCCAGCTGCGGCGACGCGCGGCGGCGGCGGCGGGCCCGGGGCCGGGAGCGTATGTGCGCGCCCGCCGCTCCCGTCAGGCGGGGGCAGCGCGCGAGCGGCCGCGAGCTCGCGCGCCCCGGCGGCCGCCGCCACCACCACCACCAGGT
>JAOXXN010000191.1:6755824-6784806 GCA_026770055.1 Myrmophylax atrothorax | reverse complement strand
GGGTGCAGGAGGCCCTGGAACATTCTTCTCCTGCACTTGGATGTCTTGTTCATGATGAGGCTGCTGAGCATTCACAGATGTGTTGAGCTGCCTCTGCAGAGCCTGAAGCATGTGAGGGATTTGGTTTCTATGTATTTCTATATTTCTCACCTCAGCTCTATGGGAAAGGTCTTCATGAGCTCATCTTACATAAATGGGCTGGGCAGGCTTGGCTGCTCAAGGTGTTGGAGTCCTGTGCATGAGCATCTATATTCCATGGTCAGAATACAGAAGCCGTGAAATCCAGGCATGTGGTCACATCACATCCCCAGATTGCTTTCTCCTGGCTAGTCTGAGGCTGTTTGCTATATTCATTACTTGCATTAAAGACATGTACAGATCCCAGTTCTCTGCAGGATGCCACATATAAAAGTCTTCAGGTGGAGATGGAGAGAATTCATTTACCATCATGCAGCCTTCAAAAGCTAAGGGATGTTTCTGAAGAAGATTCCACAAGTGTCTCAGTGTAGCATTTCATGCACAGCACAGGTTATTGGTCATAAATGTCCCTCCTTGCTGTTTACTTTGCACTTTGCTATCTGAGAAAGATGCAGATGTGCCCCAGTCTCATTATTTTGGAGAAACTCAGACTCCACACTTCCTGCACTTTGGCAGCCTCAGCCTGGAGGCGGCTCCTGTGACCCCCAGCAGGATTCAAAAGCATCTCTTTGCACCTGGCTCTACCTCTCCCCCTTCAAATTTCTTACAACCACACAGTAAAAACCAGACCCTGAGCAATATCAAAGTGGTCACCAGAAACAAAATGAAAGAAATTCGGTTGCCATTGAGCAAGATAACCATCTCCCTTAGAGAAAATAATTAAAATGGCTATACCTTTGTTAAAAACTCAGAAAGATCCTCAAAAAGATTTTCCCTCTGGAGCTGTCACCATAACAACGAAAGTTTGCAAAGGATGCAACGGGTAGGGAGGGGGGAGAGATGTGCCCTCAGTAAGCACACAGTGCCAATCCCAGCCACGCAGCCACAGGAGATGCCAAAGGTGAGGGGCAGGCCAGCCCAGGAGGAGGAATGACACAGGCATGAAGGATGCTGCTGGTGATGGGGTGGAGAAATCCTTTAGCCCCGAGGAGGTGGAAGGATGGGTGATCAAACCATCATGGTCCTGGGAATACTGGACAAAACTTTTGAGTTGTTCCTGGTGTCTGTACTGGTGAGGTTGTGACACTGTGTGGTCAGGCAGGTTGCTGCCATCCAAACCCTGAACCACAGATACCCTGAACAGACCTGGGAGGCAGCCAGGCTGAAACCGGGGCCAGGGGCAGGTGGTGGCCTTCAGGAGGCTGCAGTTCCTGCCTCCAGTTTTGACAGGAAATGCTGAGAGTGATATTACCATGCGGATGAATTGATCTTTTTCGGAACCCTGCCCTTTGCTCCCCATCCAAAGCTCACAAACTGATTTATTTGTAATAAGAGCTAGGGAGGCTTCTTCCCTCTCCTTTTTCAGGGAGATAGGCCAGGGCATGGCCTTGCCCAGAATAGCTGTCAAAAGAGGGAATAACCCATTCTGGACACAGAGTGTCAGGGCCCCCTGCCACCTTTCCCCTTTCTCTGGCTACATGGGCTGGCTCCTCTGCTTCACCCTGCAAAATGACGATACACACCCTCTGGTCCTGGAATGAAGGTGTCATGGGAGGCTACACATCTTCTGCCCAGAGTGAATGTCACCCTGAAGGAATGCGGCTTTCCCCATGGGAAGCTGAGCACCATAAGCTGCAGCATTTGGAAGCCATGAGCACTCTCAGAGCTAACAGTCGTGCAAAGCCTTATTTCCCCTGGTACCTTAAGTACCTTAAATGCCTGGGGAGAAATAAGTCTCATTTCCCTCCAGCACAAAGTGGCTTTCAAAGTGGATTTGTAGGCTCCAGACTCACCTCCCTCATGTGTCTGGTCTGAGCTCTTCAGTGAAGGCAGAGAGGAAACTCTGCTCATCAAATAATAAATTGCAGGCACACGCTCCCCTGAGCAGTTGTTTGGAAAGTGTCCCATATGCCTCGTGCCAAATTTGCTGGCCAGGGAAGCTCAGTGATATTAGCATGTTCCAGTTAATTAGGACTGTGAGTCGTCCTTTTCATCGCCTGCAAGAGCTGAGAGAAGGACAAACCTGGAGCACTGCCTTTATAAGGCTTTGTGCTTTCCAGCGCTGTCTCCACTCAGCTTGTGCGTGCTCTGCTCGTACCCTGGGTGTGCTGCTCTTTCCCATGGAGCACTCAGTGTCCTACCTAACTCTCGCTGTCAGACAGTGGCTTGTCAGTCATGTTTCTGGGGAACACAGAGCCAAACGGATTCCCAGCCAAATCCCTGGGTTTGTATCAGGAGTGGATCTGACCCTCCTGTCCCGGTATGTCGGACACTGCTGCTGTCCTGGCACCACAGAACTGAGCATGGCTCGGGGACACTGCTCCCTGCTGATGGCTGATGTGGGTCCCCACAGGACTAGGAAAGATGGAGAGAGGTAGTGAGGTTGTGAACACAATCCTTATGCTGCTTTGGTGGTGCTGAGTACCGGATCTCAGCTCTTGGGAACCTGGTGCCTTTTGGCAGCACCAAGCCCACAGGAGACATGCCATGCCCTGAGTTTTCCAGCAACTTGCATTGCCTTCAGTCTTGACACATTGGTTGGGTTTAGGCTGGGGCTGCCATCAGCCCATCCAGCTCTGCCTCTCCCATCACATAATCCAGCATTTACAGTGCTGTTTCTTATCTCAGGACCGACAGACTGGGCACAGATTTGTAACTTCTTTGTGGAACTATGAAACAGGAGTATCCAGCCTGGGAGAGGAAGTCCCTGGTTGCAGAACACGCTGCCTAAATGAGATTGACAATTTAGAAAGAAATCTCACAGTGCAAAATGGGAAAGCAGCCGCCACTGCTGCACATCCAAGCACCATGTCTCTTGTAGTGCATGTAGCCCACTGATCCAGGCATAAGTTTGCCAGAGTTAAGCATTTTTATCACCTTTTTTATGTACAGAGAATTGAGACACATCAAGTGATTTGCCCAAAGGCAGATGGGGAGTCTATGGTAGATGGGGAGACATGCTCAGACCCAAAAAATCACCCATGTTTCCAGTTTTCCCAGACAACTGCTGGTCTAAAACATACTGTATTTTTGCAATCCTGGCTCTGAAGAGCTTATCTGACTGCAATTATCCTCTTCTGCAGAAGCTGTTTTCTACCTGGCTCGGTACACAAACAACAAGCAACAACCCTCTAATAAATTAGCAAAGCTTTGAGTGCAGTGACTTGCAGAAACAGCAGCTAAATCCAGGGGCCAGTTCTGGGCTCAGCAGCGCTGATGTCTGCCCAGAGCAACCCTGCTGAGCTGCCTGGAGCACTTCTGCCTGGTGTGAGGATCATCATGGGGATTTTGTGTGTCAGAGGGAGATCCAGGGTGGGAAGGGAATGGAAGGAGTAAACCCTCCTTGGCATTTATCAAATGAGCCCTGTGGGTTTGCATCCAGTGGGGCAGGGGCTGAAGTGTGGTGATGTGTGTCCTCTTCAGCAGGACACAAACCCTTTTAATCTTTTTCCATATGATTTTCTCCTTTCTGGCTCACTGACCCTCATCCTGCAGACACATTCAGCATCTTTGACTTCTGACTGCCCTGAAGGAAAGCAGAGCTGTGGCAGTCCCAGGACAACCCTCACAGTTGGTCTCTCCTCCTGCTTCTCCAGTGCTTCTTATTTTGATGTCAGATCTCTCAGGTATTTTAGCAAAACCTGGTCCCTGAGGCTGTCTCTGCTTCTTCACTAATTCCAGGCAAAAAGCTGTTAAGAAATGAGAACCTGTTTTTAAATTCAGAGAGGGTGAAGACAGCTTTCTATCCGCCCTCCCACCCCTGAGTCTCTTTGTGGCTAATTTAGTTCCCAAGTGCATCAGACTCCCAAATCCGCTGCATCCGTGAACTCTGGGGCTCAAATGGAAATGGGGCTTTAGTGTTACCACAACTTGCTGATGCTTTGGAGGCTGCTCAGGAAAACACAGGCTTGACACTCCAGGAAGGAGCAGTGAAAATATTTTCATTACATGCAGGTGGAATTAAACAGATGTTTAAAAAATTAAATACTGCTTTTAAAGTATGTCAGCATTGCTGCTCCAGATGAAGCAGGATGAACTAGAACAACTGGAAGCCTTGGTAACAGTTTTCTTAAAGATTCCTCCCAGGGAGTGAACAGATAATCCACCTTCCTTTTCTGACAGAAGCTGAGCTACAGTGGATGGTTTACAGCTGCAAGGTGATCAAACTGAGGACCTGCCTGCTCGCTGAGGCAGAAGAGATCATGGGCCTAAAGGCAGCCCTCTCCTCTGCCCCATTTCTCAGTCTTTTGACACTGCTTTTGCCCCCTGGAGCACAAAATTCATTGTTGTACTCTCAGAAGCACAGTTGAGCAGACTCGCTTTTGCCTAATCAAAGCCCAGCCACTGGGAAAGGCTTTAGAGCTGTGAGATCCTTTGAACGATCCCATCATGTTGGAAAGGACACGAGGCTCCCGGGAAACCCGTGCAGGCATTTGTGTGTATCAAACCTGTGTGTGCAAACACCCCAGGGTTTGAGGTTACAACGGTGTATTCAGTGGGCCCTGGCACCTCTGCTCGGGGCTGCACAGCCTTCCACACCCCAGGACAATGCAAGGCACCAGCTTTGTACTTCCCCATCTTCCTTGTTTGGGGTGTAGTTGCAGGTTGAGGCTTGGGATCAGTGAGCTGTGTGGGAAGGTCATTTTGGACCTTGGTGTTCAGTCTGCCACAGCTGGTGCCATGACCGCTCCTCTGGACCTACCAGGAGTGTGGGAGCTCTGGCACCACAGCCTCTGGTGTCCCTTCCCTGTGGAGGAGCCAAGGGCCAGGCAGCATCAGGGCTGTGCTGCACTCGCCGCAGGCAGTAATTATGTTGTAGCTGGGTGAGATTAGGCAGACTGGCAGGCAGCCCTTGTCTGTGATGCTTTGAGAAGAGCTCTGCTCACTGGGAGAGGGCTGGGGAGCGTGGAGGGAACAGGGACAAACCCTGGCTTGGTGGCTGCCCGTTGGGGTGACAGGTGTGCCGAGAGCTCGACTGCACCTCACTGCATTGCTCTGTCTGGTTGAAGAGGTGAGCTGGTATTTCAGAGCTCAGCAGGTTTTGGTGCTGTTCTCTCTGCTGGACCCCTGAGATCGTGGGACAGGATGTCCTGGGGACTTGCACTGACTAATCCATGATTTAAGTTTGCATTTGCTGTCATCCAGCAAACACCACATGCCAAAAATGACTGGAATTCACCCCATGGTCCTGATGAAGGTTCACAGCTTCACAAATTTCTCTCCCGTCAATCATTGCCTTCTCCCCAGGCATCTTATTCCAGCCCTGGGAAGAGAGGAGTGCAGAGCTGTAGCAAAGGAATTTGGGGAATGGGCAAAAACAATCTTACAAAGAAGAGAAAGGAGGAAAAAATATCTCACTTAAGCAGAAATCAGCCATCCACTGATGAGGACCCTGGAGAGGAGTGGTATTCATCCACCAGGAACAGGGGGAATAGTATGCATCACTCACTGCCCATTAGCTGCTCTTTGCCTCTCTCTGCAGACCACTGGGAGACAACAACGGCTCCTTCCAAGTAGCTTTGTCTTGTCCTGCTTCCCTCCACTCTCGGCTTTCCTGAGCAGCTAAATCAACAGCCTTAGGGTAAATGAAGGGGCAGAAGGCACAAAACTCCCACAATAATCCAGCTAGCACAGCTTGTGGATTTCATGCTGGTTCCTTTCCTTTCTGAAGCAGAGATGGAGAGAGGAGGAGGAAGAATGGGATTCACGAGGGCTCTTGTCCAAGTTTTGGGTTCGAGTGTCACTTTCTATGTGATTTCAGGAATGTTCTCATTTGCCTTTTTCTGCAGAGCCATTCTTTTTCCTGGTGTATTGTGACTTTTGTGGCACAAAATGTTAATTGAAAAGCTTCCTTGTCTCTGTTCTCACAAAGACAAGGAAACTAAAGTCCACTGTGGGGGCAAAGAGCAAACTTCTCTGATAAAAGTCTATCTGTAGATACTTGCAGCTGAGGAGAGGTGTCCTCCTCCCCAGCCTTTGGGAACATGCAGCCCAGGTGAGGTGCAAACTCACACATTGCCTTAGGTGGAAGTCCTATCCTAGGAACACACAAGACTTCTCTTTGAAGGCAAAACCGTTGGACAGGTACGGAGCTGTGCTTCTCTGCTTCCATGCGTTCCTTCCCATGTGTTGTCCTTAGGGTGCTTTCCTGGGCTCCAGCGAGCTTGGATTTTGCAGATTTGGACACAAGGATGCTTCTTTCATGCCTCTCCCTCTTTCTTCCTCCAGGTATGTGGACAGCACCCTAAAACTGAAACTCACTCAAGCTCCATGTCCACACTGAATCTTGCTCTGGAGCAGACTGAGCCATTGCCAAGTGGCTAAAACTTTTCAGCATTACTTTTTTTGCATCTCAGGAGTACCCAAAGGCCTGTCCCACAGCAGCAGATCGCTCTGTGCAGGGTACTGTGCAAACACTGAGGCAGAGGAGGATGGGGGCAGTCTGTGATGGCTCTGTTGAGCTGCAGGACTTGCAGACCTCTTGCTGCAATGGACATCCACCTCTGCACATCACCATGCCAGTCCCAAAAAGTTTAAAGTCTGAGGAGATGGGACAGCTATGGAGTGAGGGCAGATGAACACTTGCCCAGGTCAGTGGCATGGATGAGGAGCCTGCAGGTCTCCAGCTCCCACCACTTCTCCCTGTAGAGGAAACTGGATGTGGTGGAAAAGCTTCTCTCTGCTCGATGCAAGAAGCCCCTCAGTGGCTGAACACTGTATAAACAGCAGCAGCAGCAGGCTCCCTCCCCCTTTCCATTCCTGTTTGTTAAACACACGCTCTCTGCCTTTCTCTCATTCAGGAGCGAACACAGCATCCAGCTTCGTGAGACAGGGGCTGTCAGTCACCATGCGACACGGGGCTCTACTGATGCTCAGGGAGGGGTTCCAAAGCTACCCCCAGTGATGAAGCACCCTCTGGCAGCCCAGATCCTCGCCTGACTTTCACGCTTCTCCGAGGACAGTTGCAGAAAAGTGCCTTTCACCCCTTTACCACAGGTTGACTTTCAGAGAGTGGAGTGGACCAAGTGCTCCATCCTGGCCAGCGATGAGACAGTAACTGGAGGTGAGCAGCTCGGTTCCTGAAGGAGGAGGACGCTCTGGCCTTTGCAGGTAGGTTGGAAAGGGCTCATCTGAGCAGCAGGGCTGAGATGGGGCCAGGTCTTGGCCATGCCCCATAATTCAGGCAAAAAAGGTCCAAGCATCATTGGGAAACTGGATTTGGGGACTGACAGCCTTGAGTGCTGGAATAGAAAAAGTGAACAAGAAATATTGGCAGGAGAGTTTCAAAAGGTCCCTGAGAAGAAGCAGGGAATCTGTGAAGCAGGATGCTGAGTGAGAGCAGTCAGGAGAGCAGGCTGCTCCAGGGTGCTGCAGAACCCAGGCATTTGCAGCTCCAGAGCAGTGTGCTGCAGGTGTGGGGCTGAGTGTGTGGCTGTCTGAGAAATCCTGATTTCTCCTACAATTTGCCTCCTCGTGACTTGGTACAAACCTTCCATCGGCTCCTCTGTGCTGGGACTGCACATGCTGCTGGCATCTGGTGCTGCCACAGATCAGTGCCCTCAGAGAGGGAGATGCAGAGGGAGATAGGGGACTACAGGAGGAAAATCGGTGCTTGCTTTCCCGTTGCACTCATTGCATATTAATTGTGGAACAGAGAAATCCTCTTTAGGAGAAATCCTTTTTAGGAGAAATCCTCCTTATAGTCCTGTTGCAGCTGCATTTCACCTACAGAGTTTCTGATCTGACCCAAAGCAGGATACTGGGTTTTCTCCATGTTAATGCGATGTTATTTCCCTCTGCTCCCTTGGCTCATCTAAGTATCAGGAGGTAACACACTCACCAGGTTAACGAGTCTCCACCACCAAGCTGCCTCTTCCTTTCAGCAGCCCCAGCTACTGGTGTGTCTCCATCACAGTGTCACCCCTGAGCCTTGTCTCCCAGCCAGCCTTCCTCTGCTCTCATGTCATGTCCCACAGGGCAGAGGGTCCTGCACTGTTCGCCCCTGCTTTCTGTAGGATGAATTCCCATGAGAAAGCATCTATCCCTGCCAAACTGATCTCTTGTCACCACCTTTTTCATCCTGTCCTGAGCTGCATGACAAAGGCATCCTCACTGCCTCATCCCCTTCAGAGTCTTCCAGGGCTCCAGCCTAGGCAGGGATGTGAAAATATTTAGCGTGAGGAACCACAACAGATCCTTGGTGTATCTTCTCCTCTTTGCACTCTGTTTCCCAGTGCCAGTTCTGTGCTGGGGTTTTCCACGAGCAGTTCCAGGTGGCAATGAGTGTCTGATGTCATGAGGTTTCTGCCCCAGTGGACATGAGCTGTAGAGATAGTTTAGAAAGCTTCATCAGATGATGGGCAGGTCAGAGGGTCTTCCATTCTGCTGTAGTGTCATAGCAGGACAATCACCCCTTCACTGGAGATGGAAGGACCTGGGACAATTTCTATCTGCCCTTTGGCTTCAGGAAATCATCCCAGAGCTGCTGTTTGTCCTGAAACCTGCCCATTATGTAGAGAAGGCAAAACTCACTCCCTTCCATCAGTCACATTTTTCATTTTCATGCAGTTCCTGAAAACTCTGTTCAGGTTTTATGCTGAGAGATGCAGAGTTTTCTCTGGTGGTGAATGCAGGAGGTTGGAGTTAGAAAACTTGGGCTTTGTTCCCAATCCTGCCGTGGATGTGCTGTGTGGTCTCTGGCAGGCTGGTTAAACTCCATATCTCAGTTTATTGTGTTCTCCTCCCTTAAGTACTGTGGGGTGCAGGGCTGAACTCTGCTGCCTCCCAGGTGCTGGAGGGGAATGTGAAGGTGGTTGAAGGTGGGTTGTCCCAGGGTGACCACTGGTTCTGCTGATGAGGGATGGTCTCAGAACTCCTTGCCACCAACACCTATCTGAATATGGGTTTGGGGTTGAGATGGGTCAGTGCTTCTGACTGGGATGCTGGAGATTAATGGATTTCATGGAGTTGAGCTGCTTTGGAGGAAGGACACAGCATGGAATAAACCAGAGAGCCAAGTGATGGAAGTATCCACCAGCCTCAGCCCTTGCACTCCAGCACTGCTGTAGAAGGAGCTTGTAGCTGTTACGAGCCAGGGAGCAGAGTCTGGCCTAAGTCACTCCACTCCCTTCTTTGAAACCAAACCAATCCATCTTGCTGCTTGGACAAAGGAATTAACCAGCTCTGTTTTATCCAGCCCTCTGCCCACCCCTCCAGCCCTGCTTTCTGAACCCTGCCAGGCTGTGCAGATGGCTCTTCCAGACCTGGATGTGCCCTGGCAGATCTGCACCAGGCTGACTGTGTGCCTGGGGCTGCAGCAGGGACATAGGGGGAGTTGGGGTGTCCCCAGGAAGCCAAGGTGCACAAGGCCCAGGGTACCTAGCCTAGGCCCTCCATAGGAATGGGTTTGGGACCTGTCACACTGCTCATTATCCCTCCCAGTCACTGACAGCAGCGTGCTGAGTGAATGGCTCCTCTGTGCTTCCCTGTTTCCCAAACCCTGAAGCCTGCTGGCACAGGGAACAGCTCTCTGCCTCACTGGGAGCCATCCCTGGGTCCCAGCCCTGTCCCAGGCTGAGCCTCAGCTGGAGGAGAGGGTGAGGATTAGGGTTACCCTGATACAGGCAGAACCCTGTTCTTGCATAACTCATGGCACAGAGGAAGGACTTAGGGTAGTATTTCTGCCTCCTTCTGGTCTGTCCTGCTGCTTTGTTGTCCCAAAAGCAATTGGCTCTCAGCTCCAAGGATTTTTCCATCTAGCCTGGCAGGCCTGTTAGGCAGGAGAGTGTGTGCCTGACAGCAGCCTACACATATGCCAGGACTTCCATTACTTGCTGGAACAGACCTCAGTCCACTCCTAGCAGTATCCCAGAGACCTCCAGGCAGCCCCTGGAGTGGGAACATTTATTATGACCATTTTGTCTCTTAATTAAAATGTCTTAATTGATTTGTAATAGTTTCCCTTTGGAAAAAAAACAAAACAAAACAAATCAAATAGTAACTCCATTAAGGCCATTTTGTTAGGAAGCGAAACAGCTCCAATAATCATCATGTTCCTGGCTCCTCTCAGATTGTGGGTAACTGCCAGTCTCCAGTGAAAGGAAATAGGCTGAGATGTGAGCATGGGAACTGGCAGTGGTGGGTGAGATGGGGAAAAAAGGGAGGGGAGTGTCCACTGATGTAGTGTCAGGACTTGGGTACTGAAGACAAATGGGATGGACAAGCCACAGATGAGGGGATAACAAGTGATAAAGTGATGCTGGACAATCCAGAAGGTACAAAATCCAGATGGAGAGCAAGCAGGGAAAGCACAGCCACTGAAAGTGCGCCCAGTACTGTTTCCTTCACTGACCTTGCTGTCCTGGCAGTAGGGTTTGCTCTGTCCCAGCTGCAGCACAGGTCTCTGAGGGCTGCTGCTGCTGGGGGTTGGGCTCTGATGAAAAGGCTGTGGCTGTGCCACCTTCCCAGGGCTCTGTCTGCTCCCTGGCTCCCCTTTCCACTGCATCCACTACATGGCATGGCTCTGAACATCTCTCTCCCATCTTAGAAGTTGGGTCCTCCCTTTGGTCGTTGGGGTTCCCTTTCCAGGGCTGTGACAGTGATGTTGTGGAGGTCTGAGATCAGTGTTAAGCAAACCTTCACCCCAGCAGATCCATGTAATTCCCCACCCTGCTTCCTGCCTTCCTAGTGGTCTTCACTATCATGGTATCTGAGCCCAACATTTACAGGAACCACTGGCATAAATTAGTCTGCAGAGTGAGATGATAGGCAAGCAATGAGACACAGAGCGGGGACAGGAGAAAGGGTGCAAGCAGGGGTGGTTTTATTGCAGGCAGCTCTTCTGCTGGGTCTCTGCAGGGTCTTGGCTTTGCAGCCAGCTGGGCAGATTCCTGGAAGCAGCTCCTGATGGGGAATCACAACCCATGCTCTGAGGAGCACTGACAGAACAAGCAGCCATTTATTTTTGATTGCAATGTAATTGCTGCCACCTCCACCACCTCACCACCATTATTTTAGGCTATTTGTTTAAGGAACCAGCTGAAATGCAGGTGCTCTGCACAGAAAGTGTTCTCCCTTCCCAAGGACAGGCTGTCCTTAAAACTTTGGCTTGCAGGGCACGAGACTTGCGGGAAGCTCATCAGCACCCAGTCAGCAGTGCTTCTATCTCTCCTGGTACAGGAGAGGCTGAGAAGGTATCGAGCAGTCTGCCTCTAACTCCTGTTTCATTTAGGCTCTCTGCCCCCTCTCTGCAGGTCAGAGAAAACATGATGCTCTGCAAACCTCCCTGTTTGGGCAGGGTGGTGACTTCTGCTCACTTTTGTTCAAGTCTGCAGTAAGAATGGGGGCCCCACTTATAGTGCTGGGGAGAGGGGATATGTGAGGGGCCATTTCCACCCTTCTCCACATACCCCAGGAGCAGTTTGAGCCACAGAGGCTGAGGAGGAGCCAGTAACAAAGCTGGCTTTTCTCCTGCTGTGTTTGGCTTCAATGAAAACCCAGCCATGACAACACTCTGCAGTTCCAATGGCACCAAATGCCAGACAGGGGGTCCAGGCTGAGTCACTTTTGGCTCCTCAGCCCCCCTGCTCCCAAAGCCACCTCACGCAGGCGTTTGGGCACCATGTGGCAGGAGGCTGAGGGACACTGGGGCTCTGGGTCTCGGGCCTGTCTATGCCTGCATGCTCAGCAAGAGATCCGCTGGAGGCTTGTTCACAGCTTCAGTGGTTTGTGCCTTGCACATGCGTGTCCCTGCAGGAGCTGCCTCCGCTGTAAAGCCAGCAGATGCCTGAGTGTCACCAACAGTGAGGGGACAGAGAGGTTCTTTCAGGGATCCTTGGCAGAATGATAATGGCACTAAATCATGGTTAGAACTAAAGCTTTATTTCCTTACCAGGCTATTATGACTAGCATAGCACAGATTTCATGATTGGAACAGCACAAGATTTCTACAAGCAGAATCAAGACAGTACAGTCTACAAGTAGCAAAATACACAATTTATAAACAACTTAACTTATTGTTTCTAATCACCTAAGTAATACAGAATTTATAACATGACTTACAATTTATAATTATCTGGACCCTCTTCAGATCGGGCCAAATACTAATATCTGGTTTGTTGTATCAATATAACAATTATAATCTAGTCTCAAAAATCCTATAAAGGAATATGAGTCACTCACTGAATCCACAGAGGAAGCAGAAGATTGTGGAGATGTCCTTGGCCACAGGGTTCATGGATCTCACTGTCCGGTAGTTCCCTACATAGAACTTGTAACTGTGCTCTGTGTGCTGTCACACTTGTCTGTTCTGTGACGGGGACATCAACAACACCTGCCTGGCCAGGTGCCTGAGACCTTCAAGGACAGCAAGGGAGGGAATAATTGCCTGGTGCCCAGGAACCTTGAGACTGGCAGGGGAAGGAAGAAGAAAAGTGGTATGTCTAGTTGGTTCACAGGACCTTGAAAGCCTGATAATGAGGGTCAGGGAATGGATATGTGACACATTTGGTCACAGAGACTGGCTCATGAAATGGTGTTAGATATGCTGTCCATATTACCAGGGGTGGAGAGCAGGTGGTGCTGGGCTGATTGGGTGGTAGCATCACTATCAGGAGCAGTGGCAGAGACTCATGCAGAGAAAGGGGAAAGATATTTTCACCTGGAGAGGTGAGAAATAAGAAACTGAAAAAAACCTGGTGCACAATCTGGAAATAAATTTCTGTAGGGGGTTATGGAGAAGAACATCTTGAGTTTGAGAGTGCCTTGTTGTTTTTCTCCTTTCCTAGTTCTCAAAGAGTTAGAACTCAGGGCATTTTTGTAGGCAAGCAAATCTCATCAAAGATGAGTGATACCATCATTGAGTTTTTCTGTCAGCACCAAGGGGTTCCAAATTTTTGGGTTTTTTGAAGAGACTTTCCTGTTTTGCAAGGCCCAGACTGAAGAGGAGGAAAGGCAGTGTGCAAAGGGGCTCCATACAGGCAATATTTTCAGAACCTTCCAGTTTGTCTCTGGCTGGTTGAGGGTTTTTTCCCTGTCCAGTTCAAACAAACAGAATCTCAGAAATTTTTGTGACAAGTTGCATTTTTCGCTGACTTTTCCTTGGGGAACTGGCATTCAGCTGATCAGGAGATGTAAGGGAACTGAAAGGCCATTCAGTGTGAAGGGAGAAGGAGGGAGGATGCTACTGCTGCTGCTGTTTAGCCCAAAATGCCCTGTGGGACATGCCCTTTGAGTCTCATTTTTTTGCAGATGCTCTGCTGTCTCCTGCTCTCACTTCTGCTGTGTCTGTGTTCCAGACCTCCTTCTCCTCCTGATGAAAAGTCTCAGGCCAGGCATGGGACCATTTGAGGGAGCCAACAGCACTTTCACCTTGGAGAAGACAGCATTAGATGAGAAGCTGCCACAGGGCTGGCATGCCCAGGATTTTGTCACTCCTACCCAGGATCTCGCTGGGTCCCACAGCGTTATGATGGACAGCACCAAGATCCTAGGGGTCCAGGTTGTCCTGATTGCTGCCTACTCCCTCATCATTCTGCTGGGGTTCATTGGCAACTCCCTGGTCATCTACATCATAGTGAAGTACAAGACCATGAGGACCGTCACCAACTTCTTCATAGCTAACCTGGCCCTGGCAGACCTGATGGTGGACACACTCTGTCTGCCCTTCACTCTAGTGTACACGCTGCTGGATGAGTGGAAGTTTGGAGCTGTTCTTTGTCACCTGGTCCCTTATGCTCAAGCTCTGAGTGTCCATGTGTCCACTCTCACCCTAACTGTGATTGCCCTGGATAGGTATCGGTGTATCGTTTTCCACCTGGATAGTAGGATTTCCAAGAGGCTCAGCTTCACCATCATAGCTGTCATGTGGCTGGCAGCAGCTGTCCTGGCCAGCCCTCTGGCCATCTTCAGAGAGTACCGATACGAGGAAATCCCATCTATCAACCTCAAAATGGCTGTGTGCTCAGAGAAATGGCCCTCTGGTAACAACAGAGATGCCACCATCTACAGTCTGTCCATGCTCCTCTTGCAGTATGTTCTTCCTCTTGCAATTATTTGTTATGCCTACACTAGGATCTGGTTCAAGCTGAAAAACCATGTCAGTCCCACTTCTAGGAATGAAAATCAGTGCCGGAGGAGGAAGACCACCAAAATGCTAGTGATGGTAGTTGTGGTGTTCGCTGTGTGTTGGCTCCCCTTCCACATATTCCAGCTTGCCATTGATCTTGACCTGGTTCTTATCTTCCATGAGTACAAACTCCTCTACACTGTCTTCCATGTTGGGGCCATGTGCTCTACATTTGTAAACCCTCTGCTCTATGGATGGATGAACAAGAACTACCGGAATGGCTTCCTTATGTTCTTCCGTTGCCAGGACAAACCAGAAAGCATCCACACTGAAGGCTCAGTTAGAGGGAGGTCATACATCTTCAGGGCCAACACCCTAAATGGGAGCATCAAACAGACTCCTGGCAATGGATCACTGCCCACAGAGGTTTAGGGGTGGGACATCCACCTCCAGGACTGAGGACTGAGGTTCCAAGACTGAGCCCAGAGACATTCTTGGGTGAATGCCTTTTTTTGACAGAATATTGTGCTGCCACTTATAGCTACCACAGCCACATAGAAATACCCCCTGTGTCTCTCAAAACAATAAATCTGGTGTATTTCTGTCTGACCAAACAAATGAAGTTTTCCTTTCTCTGCATTCAAGTTATGCACACAGATGCATTAAAAAAATAACACACAGAGAAGGCTTTTATTTAGCCAGAAAAATACACCCTTTTCGCTATTTCCTCTTGCCAAAGTGGGTTGCTCAACCTTTTACCCCTGACACATTACACATTACAAATGTGGAATTGTCATTGTGTGTGATTGTTCATCTGCACATCTCCTACCCAAAAGCCTTTAATGATCCATCTTTAGCTAATGCCTCCCGGGGAAGGGAGACTGCAAACACCAGCTGGTTAGTGCCATCACTCTGCCGGCCTGGGAAGGGAGCAGGGCTGGTGCAGGCTGAAGTTGGGCAATCCATGATTTCTTGCCCAGTATTTGCATGAATCTGCATTTGCAACCCATGGCATGAGCTCTAGTCCTCAGAAAGCCCAGGAGGTGGCAGTGGCACTACTTACCACTGTCTCCTCTACAAGTGTCGAAGCAGGGCTTTGGAAATATCTGACCAGCCAGGGCTTCTGAACCAGTGCCCTGGATTTAGCAGAGAGGAGAGCAAGCAGAGAAGCAGATAGGAAAGGTAGGAGGTGGGGCAGTTGATCAAGAGGACTGAAACTGAACCTGAGGGATTGGCAAAGGCAATCTGCTCCAGACCATAAGATGTGGCTCCTGCCATGCAATAACTTGACAGGTGCCAACATGACCAGAGAGGCAAAACCGCCAATGACACCACTCTCCAAGGCACTTGGAGGGTTTCAAGCTTTCCTCTTGCTGAAGCTGTAGGTTTTATAGGTCTGTGCATGGCTGCTGCAGTTCAGAAGACTGATGTAACCAGCTTGCATGGTTGTTTCAGATGTGGTGTTGTCTGGCAGAAGAAGAAATGGAGACAAAGGTTTTCTTTCAGACCAAACTATATGTTCTCCTCCTGAAGGCTGTGTCAGCTGGGGAGTGTATTTTTAGCTCTCCCATCAAAGGAGCCTTGATTGCTACTGTGATCTCGGCAGCCAGTTGTTGGTGTCATCTCTGAAAGTCAGCGTTCATCAGATGGGAAAGTAACTCCCAGACGCAGGAAAGAGACTCAACAGACTTCCTCATTAAAAATAAAAAGAAAAGAAAAACTTTGATTTGTGGGACTTCATTGGAGCAAGGACAAGAGGTAAGAGGACCTGCAGTACTGAGTACACCAGCCTGGATCAGGCTGCTGGGGCTGTCACGTTTTGGGTCCTCAAGAGATCAATTGCCAAAGGGCTTATCTAAAATCAGCTCTCCTGCCTCCTCCACAGCTTGACCTGCCTCTGGCCCTCATTCTCCAACTCAGCTTCCAACTGCCACACTAGATTTTAATCTCTGTTTATTTCTGCTCTCTGATGCTCTGCTCCGTTTTCCTAAATAGGTACAAGAAAGTGGTTTCTGCTCCCTTCCTGAGAGACATCAATGCCAGGCAGGGGCTGCAGACCCCACTCCACACTTGGAAGTGTGAGGACTCTGATTCCTAATAACCTCCTGAGCACTTGACCCTGCAGATCACAGCCTGTCTTTCTTTTCAGGGAGCTTCAGGATCTACGAAGATCTTGTCAGGAAGTCACTGATGTTCCAGTACAAGTGTGATCTGCTTCCTGACAGGCACAAGTTAACCTTCCTTGTGTGAGTGCTGTGGAGTGGCAGTGGCAGTTTGCTGTTTCATCCTCCACAACACTAGTAAATTCTGTCCCTACTTAATGACCTGGTCAATTCTACAATCTATCCTCCTGAGGAACCTTCCCTACCTTTCCATCAAGATCCAAGGAAATGTTTATGTTTCAAAAGCAGCTTAAATGGGTGGAAAGAATTCAACTATTACCAATAAACACTTTAGAAAATGATTTAACACTCAATAATATATGTCAGAGTAAAATAACAAATTTAGCAGTGCAAGCTTGGAAGCCAATCATGCTGCCAGCCAAGATGGATGAGGAGCTAAATTGCTCTTCTAGAGCCCTTGCCAAAGGTTTTGTCCTGTGACACCACACACGGTATCTGACTGCAGAGCAAGGCAGATAATGACATTATGAATGACTGTTTAATTTTGAGCCCAGACTTTTAAACTAAATATGGATAAATAAATAAACAGATCCAAGCTCTTTACAAATAAATACTGGCAGTGGCATTTACAGGGCAGAGAGATTTTTATGCTAGAGCAAACTGAGAAGGAGAAACTATTTACTTGAAGTGTTACAGCAAAGTTCTTGTTTGCTCTGTTTAACATACTTGTGCAGCTTCACTGATAGATTTGTGCCTGTGAGCTTGCTGTTTTTTCCTTGGCATTGGAAAAAGTTACAACGTCCCACACCCACTGCTGGCAAGGAAACCAGCTCTCAGTTGTGTATACATGTCCCTGTGGAAAACCACGAAGCCTCTATTGAGGGAAAGTGTCACTAGTGTCCAGTGCCAAAGAGAACAAGAGAATGTGGAGAGCAAGGAAGCAAAGCTTCACACCAGAGGGGGATCAGAGCAAATAAATAGTATGATATTGATGGTTGTGACTGCATAGAAGACAGGAATTAATTTGTTTCCATGAAACAGAAATCTGTTGGAGATGAAGGTTCCCCAAATACTAACACTGCACTAAAGGTGGCCTTACTGTTGTGATCAGATCCATGAAACCAAAGACCAGCAGCATTTTAAGTTTTTTAACTATTTAGAGGTCAGGACAGGGTATGACCCCATTCTATGGGTGTCAAGGGCAGATCCTTTAGTAGTTACAGATAATTCTGGAGTCGTCTTCCCACTGCCTGCTCCTTGCCAATGATGCATCAGGGAATGCCTGCCAGGCTGAGCTCCTCTCTGCAGAGCTGGCCCCGGTGTTACCAATGTGGGACAAACGGCTCCTGTCACTGGCACAACAGCTGACAGGAGAAGTTATTTCATTACAGTGACAGAAATAAAGATTAACAAGTGTTCCATTAAATCTGGTCTGGAAGACAGTTTTGTTCCTGGTGGCCAAGTGAGTTTCCTCTAGGGCTGTTCCTGATTCTTGCTGACATTGTTCTCAAAATGCTGCCTCACTGAACTGACCTGAAGATATTTCACAGCTTTTAGGAGGGAGATTCTGAATTTGCTTAGAAACATCCTATTTCTTATCCTAGCAAACTCCTGGTCACATCATATAAACCATGTATTATAAAATGTACCACTAAACAGTTCTTAATTGCAAAATGACCCCTAGCAAATTATCAGCTTTGAGGAGACACCACAGGTGGGGATGCCTCTAGCTGGTCCCTGCAGCCACTCCTCACATGTCAGTCAAATACAAGAACTGCTGAGATGTGGCAACTTCATAGTTTAAAACCAGCAGCTTCAATAACTATTGTTTCCTACCACAGGCTGCTCTGAGAGCTCTCAAGACTCCAAGAGTCTCTTACCAAACTTCCAGGCTTGACAAAGCACATGGAAATTTGCAGAGCACAGGCTGTGCTTTGGACACAGGAGCCTCTCTGAGCACTAGAAATGTTGCCTCTAAAAACCACTTAGTTTGCTCTGAAAAGCCTTCTCCATTTGATTTCCAAAGCCTACTCATCTATAACAAGGTAATGCATGTACAGAGAAAAAAGGTTTGGGCTTTTTACTTTTCCTTGTTTTAAAGCAATAAGTACAGCTGGCACTCAGATCAATGCAAGGTGAGCTGGGTCCTTCGTTCAAGGCTCAGTCAGAATCAAAGACACTCCTGTGTTTGCCTGGGCTTCATCCTGCTCCTCTAAAGGCCAGATCCAGCCTCTCGTGGCTCTCTACCCTGCAGTAACAGGTGCCCTCTCCCATTATCCATGGCAGCACAGGCAAACAATGTCAAGTGGCACATGTTTTATTCAATATACCCACAGATGTATTGGCAGAAACACAGCTCTGAGCTTTGCACAAAGGCTCTGTAGGGAAAGACATCCTAGTCCAGGAAAGAAGCCGTTCCTCCAACATATGCTAATATGCCAGAGGGGCTGTTCTGATGAAGGAGGTCACAGACAGCTCAGCCTTTCCCTTGATATCAGGTGTTAATCTTATAATTGTTTCAGCTTACATGGTTTGAAACCAAATCAGCCTTTGGGCAGTAGCTGGGGAGCTGGCGCTGTCTTTGCATGCCTTTGTCTTTCAGCTCTGTTGTTGTGTGATTTCACCAGGGTCTCTTAATGTGCTGGGTTTTAAATAAGGCCCCAGGACCAGCTACTCCAGTGAACATCCGGAATTACTGCAATAATCCAGAAAAATAAGAAAGGATTCTGGGTTCATATGGGTGAGCAGAATTTGGTCCCTTGCATTTGAAAAGAACAGGGCTTTGTATTCCTTTCAGTTTTCCCTTATCTAGCTTGAGATTCTTTGAGGGCCAAAAATAATATTGCATATTACTGCCAGAACATTTATCTTCTCTCTGAGCTCATTTCAGAGATGGGATTTGTTCAGGAGGACCTGGGAGGGGATGAAGGCTAGGGTTTTAAAGCACATTCTTATCTCTAGCCTCAGTGTTTTGTAAGTTAAAAGACAAATCAGAAAAAGACAAAGTCACTCACACCAAGGGAGGTACCAATTTATCTTCAGACAACACAACCTCTATTTAATTTTCCATCCAGACACCCCAGCACCCTTTGCCAAAGTGTTGTATGTATACAGGGTTGGATGAGGTCAGAGAAGGGAGGCATTTTTCTGCTGCTAATAGCAATACTTTAGTGTCACTCATGATTTATAGCCAGCCAAGAATGCTTTTTTCTGGTCTATGTTCTGCTCAGTGTAATGAGTGCAGAAGGAATAGTGCAGATGCCTCATGGAGCTCACAGGAGGAGATCTTCATTAGTCCAGTCCTCTCCAGTGTGATAGCAAAGACTGGGAACATTAGAACAGAATCCCTCTTGTTTATAACTAGCTTATTGAAGTGCACAAGCATGGAGTTGTCACTGTGTCACCTGCTAATGTGTCACAAACTTTCAGACACTTGTTCATCTCCAAGATTCACAGGCAGCTCAGCTACAAGATGCTTCTTGCTGCTGCATGGAAGGAAGAAGGAAAGTAGGACATAGAACTAAATTTCAGGAAATTCAGGGGAGGATGAGTCCCTGAATGAAATTTGAAGGTTAATATAGTTCTTTATGGAACCTGAGGTAGATTGTTGGCTCTGTTGGGATCAGGATGAGTCATACCAAAAGGGGAATGAACTCTGCCATGGTGTAGGAAGAACAGGGCCTCTATTGAACTAGAGACAAGTAAGAAATAACTGCTAACCTGAATCTATCATGTCCAGTATTCTGTCATAGATCAAGGCAATAAAAGATGCTACTCAGGCAAAGGACACTTTCTTGGTCACTTCAGTGATCCATTCCCCTTCTAGCAGCAGCAACAACTGTTTTATTAAAGATGTTAGAGATATCCCTGCCCAGGCCATTTAGTGTCCAGGTCTGGACTTTTTGTTTGTGATTTTGTCTAACTGTTCGCTCACTCTGACAATTCTGTCTGCCTCCATAGCCTGCTGTGGCAGCCAGTTCCAGAAGTTCACTCCCCACGGTGTAAAAAGGCACTCTCTTTTACCTGCTAAAACCAATCCACTATTAGATTTGGCAAATGCTCTCTGGTTCCAGTACTATGGGACTTCCCAAATCAGAGCTTACCTAGGGCCTTCTTCATTTTGAAAATCTTTATGCTGTCCTCCTTTCCCAGCTTTCTCCTCTCCTGGGTCAAGTCACATCTCCTAAGGCAGTTTCATCATCCCTCATCATCATGTTTATCCTTCTTTGGGCCTCCTTTAGTTCCACAAATACCACAATGAGCTGAATTTTGCTCATAATTACTGTGAAAAAGAGTGGGATCTATCAGCTTTGTTCTGACCTTGCTTGAGATCAACCATATGAGTGCTTTTTAGTATGTGAGGGGGAAGGACACCTCTGGAAAAAAATGTCAGGCTAACTCTCCCTGGCTGCAGCATCAGTGTATTCTTAAAGAAATCTCAGTACACTGGTCACTGAGTCAGTTCAGTGAATCATGAAATGCATCCTCAGTTTTGTTTTTGAAGACCAGACAAAAGGGCAGTCAGATCTCTCTTCCTGACCTTGAACTCTGTATCCAAAAGATTAATTCAAGCGCAAGACTGGACTCTAAATGATCCTGATCCCAGACAGGTGTCCTAAATCACAGCTTCATCTGTCCATTCCATGAAACAGAAAAATGAGGAATTATGCATTTCAGGAAAAGAGTGATGAGGTTTTGTTACTTGGCAACTGTAGCTCCCACATATTTTGGAAAAATCTGAGAACATCCTGTACCTCGGAGAAATGAACCAGTTTAGGTGAGGAGGAAGGGAGCTGGCAGCAGATCCCCCAAACTTTGAGCTGGGAAGATCTCTTGGGGCTTGTGGAAGCAAAAATTTCTTTATGTCTGCATGCTCCTCAGCTTGTCTCCTCAACGTGACTGTCTGCAGCAGTTTTTGGGCTCTTCATGGTGAAATAATCCATTGTTCTGCCATTTCTGTCTCGCAGAGGCATTTCACAGCCATCTGAATGGGCTCTAATCCACCTGCCAGCTGCAATCAGCACACGGCATGGCTGCACTCCTGTCAGCCAAGATTTGGACACCAGAAACAAAAACCTTCAAAAGAGGAATCAGCAAGAGATTTGCATGTGAAAACTGGAGAGGGGGAAGTCAAACCTGAGGGTTTGGTGAGTACCTACAGTGACAGCAAACCCATCAGATCAGGCCAGAGTAAAGTTTGACTTGCTTCTGCCGTGGCTGTTGTTTTCAGACAAGAATTCAGACATGATTATTAAAATAATAATAATTTAGGGCTTCAGCATTTTTGGCCCAGTTCTGTTACTGACAACTTTGCTGTGTGAAATCCTGTTTCTCTTTCCTAGGTTAGATATAAGAATCTAAGGGTTTCAAAGTGCAGATCTCAACTCTCCACAGCAACCCTTCAGTAACCAATTAAGTAAAGGTAAGACCAGAGTATCATGTGATGTCCAAGTTTGTCATTCCCAGTGTGTACTGGGTAGAAGAGGAGGAGAAAAAAACCCAAACTGATTAAACCTTTACATAGGGAAAAAGCTCTGCAAGTACTTTGAACACAGGAAAGGAAAGGAAGTGTCTTTGGAAGGAAGTTTTGCAGGGAACAAAAGGGCTGAAGGAGGTAAGGAGGTTCTGTAGAAATGTTGGGTTCTCTGAACAATCACTGTATACTGGAATGCACAATTGGAACTATTCTTTTCCAAACACAGTGACTGCCTCTACACTATGGCAGGAGACCAGGGTCTTTGTTTTGCTGCCAGTGGAGCTATTTCCATGCTCTGACTCATCGAAGGCTGTTTCTGCACAGGTTAAAGCAGCAGCACTTTGCAGCGTTGTTCAAGCCCTCATGGGTGAAAACAATTACGAGGCAAAGTTTCCCTACAAGTTGCATCAGTCAGGAGGAGTTTTTCACTTGTGGGTGTTGTCTTGTGTGTGCAGCTCTGGGTATGTTCGCAGCATGACCATGCCTTTTGCACTGTTCTCTAGGACACAGGAACACCAGTGATAGGAGGCCACAATCATCGTGTTCAAACTTGCCTTTCCCCAGGAACCTGGTGCCTTACAAACTATCTCTTTCTGAGGTAACCTCAGGACTATTTCTTGTGCTGCCTGGCATGTTTCTGCCCTCCCCATTGTGAGTGCAGAAGTCACTTCCTCACTGCCTTTCTTTTACAAACAGGCCCAGGAAACCTTCAGGCTGTGGCTGGATGCCCTCTCTTGGATCCAGTGGCACTGTTGGAAGAGGTCGCAGCCCACAGTCCCTCTGAGGGGCCTGAGCAAACAGCTCTGCCAGCAGACCAGCAACGTGGGCAGTCCTCCCTTTTCACTGGTATCCTATGTTCAGGCAAACTGTAATTGCTACTTCTTTCACTTTGCCTTGAAGAACAGCACTTATATTTCCTTGTGGATAAAAGGTATAGCTCTTTTCAGCAGGTTCTTTCTTCCAGCTTTGTCAAATCCTAGTTGAGCTGCCCTTAAACTGCTGGGCCTTGCTTTCATCTTCTGTGAGAGAGGACAAGTGCAGCACCCAGAGGCTTGTAAATCATGTCGCCTGTGGGAGCTGAACAGCCCTGCTGCAGCAAAAAGCATTGTCATTAAGCATATCTTACAATAATTGTGTTGTCATCGGTTGTGTATTGAGGAGACAGACTTTAACCTAGAAAGTGCTCAGAGAACAGCAAATTTTGAATTCTCAGGGGTAAATATTTATTCCAGACTCTCAAATTTAAGTAATGATTTGTGAATCCAGGTGTGGGAGGTTTTTTTAATGGTGACAGTGCCTGGAATTCTTCAGCTGTTTCCACTGTTTTCAGTGTGGAATATGAGTGTTGACTGCAGGATGACCACAGGCTTTGCTCCACTGCTTGTAAGCATGCCTGAGTTGTTTGGAAAAGAATGATTCTGAAGAAATATTAACATGGTTGTTTTCTGTCCCAAGGAAGCTGATTAAAAATAAGCAGTATTTAGCCAGTTTTTATTGTTGCCTTGTGCTTCCCTCCCTGATGATTGCTAAGATGTGAAAGGAAGGAGCTTCCTCTGCTGACTTCAGTTTGGAAGAGGACAAGTTTGGGGCTGCAGCATAAGTGAGCAGCCTGAAGAGAAGGTTGGGGCACCCTGGGTATGGAGCAAATTCACAACATTTTGCACATACCCTGGCAAGCAGCAAGACAAAAATACAAATTTAGGAGCGGTGCAGGAGTGATCTCCGAAGGCAGAACAGCCATCACAGCCAGATTAGGGAGTTAGAACGCAACCTCCTGTCATGGATTTTGTGATCAAGTCATGTTTTCAGTAATTTGTGATCCACATTGCATTCAACTATAAGTGGAGTAGTTTATTTTTCTTTTTTTAAAACAAAATTCTTCCTCCACACCCTTGTGACTCCTGTATTCAAGGGTCTAGAAGCAGCTCCTGTTCCTCAGAGGTTGGAGTCTTTCCTGAGAAGTGTTTGAACTGCTCCTTGTGGAAGGGACTTTTGCAGCTCATAGCAAACCTATTGGAAATAGTTCAGTGGGCCAGGGAATAAGGACAGCCAGGGTTCCTCACGGCCATACTCCACCTGCTGGGTCCTTGCACAAAACTTTTTAAACCTTGACCACTCTGATGAATTTTGCTGAAATTCATCAAGTGGTTTAAAAGTCCAGTAGGGCTTTCCACCCCACTGGCACTTTGTGGATTCTAGAGCCAGGGGGCATGAGGTTAATTGGTTTCCTAGGAAACTGTGTCTTAAAGTTACCCTTTACCACAAGACATCCCAAAAGATGTCCGTTCTTAATGTGTGTGTTAGTAGCCCCTTTTTCCTTAGATGCTCCTATGCATCTGGAATTTTTAATCCACTTCTTCACTATTAAAGACAAATCACAAGTCTGAGCTTTTGCTGAGACTCATCATTAACAAGCAGTAACAGCCATGGCACCAGCCACAAGGGTGTCCTGTCAAATGGAAGGGCTGGGGCAGAATCTTCTTGATCCCACCAGTGCACTGGTTACTGTTTTGTCTCTGCAAGTTTTGTTTCAAGTCACGGATTCCCCTTGGATCCTTATGAGGCCATTCCACACATGAATGAATGCTGCTTTTTGTTTCTCAGCACATATTTCCCCTCTGTTACAGTGTTCTCATCAGATCTGGTCATGCCCCTCTGTGTTCTGGTATTTCTGGTACCCTGCACAGTCTCATGGGAAATAAAGGAATAATCTCCTTCCTCGCGTGCACACCTTTCTCTGTGCCCACTCAAAAACAGTTCTGTGGCAAAAATTCTTCAGCTCTGCAACCAGATAACTGGTGATCTATGACAACAAATTAAAATTAAAAATGAGGTTCATAAACAGACTTTAATATAACATTGTTGTTGCAGTGGCTGCAGTGCAGCAGAGCTGTGATGTTTTCAATCCAGATTTGCAAGGGTGTGCCCTCCTTTATCAGTCTATTTTGATTTTTAAAATCCTTGTCTTCATCTCTGTTGTATTGCAGGCTTTGGGGTAGCTCAGCCTACTGGGTTGATAAACGGGCTCTTGGGTATCTGCAGCGCTTCTGTAACATCCAGGACTTCTTGAGTTTCATGGTTAGCACAATGCTACACAGAGCTCATTCCTTCTATTCCTGGGTCATTGTGCTGATAACTATAAGTGAAATGCCTTTTGGCATTAACAAACAGGTGCAGCCCTACCAACGAGGAAATGATCTTGGCTGGGACTTTCCAGCAGTACTTATCAGAGGGCACTGTGGAAACAAGTCAGCACTTGTTAGAAGAAAGCATGGGAATGTGACCTCATTCCTGGTTGTCATCCTACTTCATAGTCCACAAAACCTCTCCAAGACAGTGGAGCTCTGAATGCTGGAGGCAGCTTGACTGTGTCTATCCACACAAACTGTGCTGCCACGGGTCTGTTCAGGGACCCTCCAGAGTGATGAATATGCCAAGAGATTCAGGTATTATATGAAAAGAGACCCTGGCACTGAGTTTTGCTTGCCAGAGACTTGCAGATATTTAGAAATGCTGTCACGTGGCTCCAAGTTCTTTTAATTCTTGCAATCAGCAGACAACTGCTGAATGTGATAAGGCAAGGATTTCAGCCCAAAACAGACTAGGGAAGAGGGGGGAGAGCAGAGAGACAGTAGATGGATACCAGGTAGGAGGTGCAAATGGTAAAGCTTTGATGTTTTCCCCTTCGGCGGAAGAAGTGGAGATGAGATTAGCAGCATTGTGCTCAGTAATGGCATTATCCTGCTCAAAACACCAGGAGATGTAGTTGTTCTGAATGTCCCTGAAAAACAGGAGCTGTCGGGGTACTCGATTCTCCACTCACTTGCTCTGTTTGAAACCAGATCAACATCTGAGACCAGGATTGCACCTTTTGTATTTGGCAGGTGGAGCTGGTTTTTGTTTTCAAGCAAAGTGCCTCCTTGCAGGGGTGGCATTTCAGCACTTGTCCCAGAGCAGCAGTGTGGTGTAAGCCAGCAGCTCCCACTGCAGGGCAAGCTGCAGGATTTCTCTCACAGCCGTGCTTGAAGTCCAGCAGTGGTGCAATGCTGTCAGCATCCCAGATGTAGCTCAGGCATGACATGGGACAGCACACCTGAACCTCCTTGTTTTCACATACACTGCAGAGCAGGAGAATCAACAAAACTCTGGAGGGACTCATATCTATTCTGTATATCCCAGAATAGCTGTAGCAGTATCTGAGCTCTTTCCAACATAGCACTAAGTGATTCACATCTCTCCTGTTGCTCGTTGTATCCGCAGGGGAAGATGTGAGTGCAAGGAGTGGCTTGTTCTGGTGGTTATCTCTTAAAAAATATGTATTTAATTATCTTGTAGGAGGCAAGACTGGAAAAAAACAGTCTTCTTGCTTTGGGACCAGAAATTAATGGAATTTATCCTGGATCTCAGGTCCTGAGGGAGCTCATTTTGCATTCCCACCTCAGCTTTGAGAAGACACTGCTGTCTCCTGCCTAGTTTATTGAGGAGACCAGCTGTGCTGTGCCAGGAGAGAAGCTGTTGGCTTGTGCTCTCACTCCTGGCACTGTGCTGCTCTTGCTGTATGTCCACACTGGAGGGAAAAGCGAATCTATAACTTCTGTCAGCCTTTCTGAGGAAGCTTTCACAAGGCAGGGGTGAGGAGCAGCACTGCTGGGAGCTGGTGAGGCTCAGTCTTCCTGAGGAGTCTTACCCAGCTCTCTCAGAGGAGCTTTCTGCTGCAGCTACACCAAATCCCCCACGCTGGCTGATGTACAGCCATGTGCGTGACGTGTGGGTCTCCTGTCTGCACTGTAGGCAGAGACTTGAGATAGTCTCAGGCAGAGAATATGGGCTGAGACCTTGATATGAAGATTCCCTTTCCTTGCGGGCTCTGCATTCCCGAAAAATATCATGTTATGGTGTGGGGCCACCCTGCAGTCCTGCTGGTTTGGGGACAGCTGTGGGGCAGGCTGTGCTGAAAGGAGCACCTTCACAGTGACAGGAATAGATGTTTAACTGGAACCACTTCACTGGTCTTGGGTTGAGAATATTTTAGGGTACCCCAGAAGACATGCATAATTGTTCTGAACTCTCAAGGACGAAAACTGAAGGTGGAGAAAACCTTTACAAATTTCACAGTTGCATGGTCATTCCTTAGTTGTTAACCTGGAACTGCTTCCCTGCCCTCCCCAGCCCCAAGCTGACTGAGAAGGGATCAGATTTCATCTGTATAGAACAGTGACTGACTTCACTGGGTCTGTGAGATGTCCATCTTCATGTATTCCTTTTAATCTCTTTGCACTTCAGATTTTTCATCATTCAAACAGGGAGTGAGAAGCCTTGATTTCAGGAAAACATCACGAGTGTGCCACAGACAGACCATGCAGCATCTCAGGCCTCCACTGGGGATTGTGCCAGCAAATAGTGAACAAAACTTACAGACAGTGGGAGAAAACTCAGAATCTCTTTCTTGAGGCATTTTTCTGGCCCAATGGGGAGACCTCCAGCTAAACTAGGCACAATGCCACATTATTCCTGATGTTTCTGGGAAAAGTAACAAGTAGGACAGAAATGTCTAGTTAAAGAAAATATATTCAGGACACTATAAAGTGTAGACTTCAACAAGACTTTGCCTTTAATACCCACCAGCACTGTATTCAATCCTCTCTAATAGACTCTTACAGTGACATAGTGCCTCGGGGAACTTTTCCTAGTCCTTTAGAGAGTGGTGAGTTTATTCTTTAAACAGAAGTTGTTTAGCTCCTATTTTTTTATCCTGACACGGTTTTATGGATGCATTATCCATGGGAAGTTCTAGTGGGCTTTGGGTACTTGCTGATGTCCTAGGCTGCTCTGTGATCAGCTGGCAGCAAAGCTGGAGGTATTTCTTCCTGAGCTTTGAATGGTTATGTTTCCATTTCACTTTCCAAACCTGAACAAAATTAGAATTTCCAGTTTCAAAAGCTCTCCCGTTTCCTTTATCAGCAATAAAGAAGAAATGAGAACGCTTGCCTGGCCTGTTCTGCACTGTTCATTATTTTACACAAATGTATCACTGGGTTTCTCTTCTCCTTCATAAAGTCTCTACAGACAGGCTTTTTAACTGTGCCTCCTCGCATAGCTTTCATTATTTTCAGTACCTAACATATAATACTTTTATGACTCGTTTAGTAGAAAACCATGTAAAGATCAAATTTCAGTTTAAAATATGAAGGTCACCTCTCAGCCTTGTTACCAGTTGTATTGAAATAACTAGAATAGAGGAGTAACATGAATCATTGCTCCTCTTCTATTGTTCAGGAAAAAAAATGAGTAAATGTCCAGAAAATATTTTCTATAACCTTTGAAAAAGAAATATATTTCACTGACTGTAAAACATGTGCTTGTTTGACTGCTGAGGAACAGATTGCTTGGATAGCAATTCAGGAGCCAAAGTAATTTCAAAGAGAGATGGGCTCTGTTTTATAAACACAGAAATCCCAAGTGCTGTGTATGGCTAGAACAGCCTCACAGAGAAATTGAAATTTTTATGATCCTAGAAGATTAAATGGGAGGTTGGTGCACTAACTCTATTGGTTTAACATACGCTTTGTTTTGGATAAAACAAGAAGAGACCTTTTGCTGCCTAAACGAAGTATATCACTTTTGGTCCCTTTTATTGTTGATTTTGTGCTGTGAGTTACCTGTTTGAAGTCAGTCACATTTAAGAGCCCAAGTTTTGTTTTGTAAGTCCCACTTCTCCAAAACCTGTGTATATAACAAGAAACAAAAAATGTTAACATTTCTGAGATCCCAGATGTTTGTTCTTGCAAACAGTTCCCAAACAGGCCAGAATTCATCAGAAATAAAACAAAGCCTGTTTTGCTTTTCCCCTAGTGCCATTTTAAAAATAGTAACATCTTTATTCCAGCATTTCTGAGGGAAAGGGGCTCCTTTACGCTCTGACAGACAGAAAAATGCTCCTTCTCTGCCTGCAGCCCTCCAGCTGCTGCTCCCTCACGCTGCTGCAGTTGCTGTCAGCACAAAGCCCACGGGTGGCAGGGTGACCTCGGGGTCCCCTTATCCCGAGTAAGTGTGAATGACGGTCAGAAGAGCTCAGGCACAGCAGGCATCAGAAGGCTGATCAGAAGAGTTTATTCAAGATAGTTTCACAGTTTCCTCATAGCTCATAGATCATAGTAGTAGTTAGTAGTAGTAGTTCCTA
>JAOXXN010000191.1:6731217-6744759 GCA_026770055.1 Myrmophylax atrothorax | reverse complement strand
GAAGAACAGTTGTCAGGTGAATGATCCTTTGGGAGTTTGTTAATAAAGTTGATTTAGAGGAAGCTGAAGTGCTGTTGAGTACTGTCTCATGGCTGTGTGTCTGATCATTCATGATGTTCTGACCTTTGGCTGGAAGGAAATTCCCAGGTGTTGGTGGAGTTGAGAAGCTTGTCTGAGCTTTTCGGAAAAGCCTTTTTCCACATACCTACTCTGCTTTAGTTACTGTCATCTCTATTAACTGTGTACAGCAAAACCCACTTACTGCCTAAGCCTTGGCACTGTCATGGTAATTAGTCAGCTCTGAACAGATGTGTGTTCATTAAATAAATTTCTGTCTGAAACAAGGCTCCTCAGGCACAATTTAAAGCATGTTCTTAGTGTGAAAATTGGCATTGAAATTCAGTGGCTTTGTGTGGATTTGTTCTGAACCTCCTTTGTTTTGTGTCTGGATCTATTAAACATTCAGGTGCAAGAATTCTTTTAGGCAGCTTACAAACCCTGTTGTCTGAGCTGCTGGCTGGGCTTGCTGCGTGGTAGGATAGCAAATAGTGATGGTGGTGTCTTTGTTTCTGTTTGGTAAACCTGCTGAAGCAGAGATGGCTGCCTGAACATGGCATGTCTGCTCCTGTTCAATCCTACATTGATTCAAACTGAAACATTTTAGAGGGAGATTTCTTTCTGTCATTCACTCTTACTCTGCTCTGCTGGGAACACATTTGCATAAACAGGTCCACTTGTTTTTATGGTGTCATGTCATGGGAAAAACACACACCAGCAGTTTCTTTTTAACTGGTAATAGTATCAGTAGAACTGAAATTAAGTATAAACATATCTTCCTGTTCCTTAGAAAGGTTGTATCTTTGTTTAAAAACCTGGATTATCCTTCTGAATATGAACCAATTACCAATTTAGTGTTCACTGTACCTTTGTTGGTCTCAGTACAATGATTTCTGTAGCCTTTGTCTTGGAAGTAACATTTTTTTAAAAGTTGAAAAACCTTCCTAAGTAATCTCATATTTCCTGACTTGCTCAAATATTTGCTCTTCTGAATGCACATATCCAAAAGGGGCAAATTCTCTATCTAGCTCCCTTTGATTTCTCAGTCATGTGGAAGAACACACAGCCTCAGAGAGCTGAAGCCATGAAAGGGGAGCGTGGGAGGTGGGCCCTTGATGGAGAAGGTGGTGGGTGACTTTGTGATGTTGATGCTAATGGTGATATTTGAGGGAGTTTAAGTAAGATTGATTCTTCAAAGTAAACAGTACCTAAAAATAATACGTGGAAGGCCAAGAGGCCAGATAAAGTGTTACCAGGGCCTCTGCTGTTGTAGGAGATGCTGTCTGTCTGCTCTCCTACAATTCACAGCTTAAACACTTAGGATTTTGCTGTTTTGATCCAGCATTAAATAGGCCATGGGAAACATAGCATATGTGCAGGGAACTTACTTATCTGTGAAAGCCTCAAGTTCTGAAATGTGACTAACTTTTTGTTTCCAGGAAAAGCAACCAAAAGCCAAATCTGAGCCAAATTCAGGCACCTCACTTAAAACTCCAGCAGCTAAAAGGGGTCAGCAGCCAGTCCTCACAGAACTGACAGCCATTGGTGAGAGTTCCTGCAAGTCCACCTTGGAGAGCTCTGAGGCTGTCAGCCAGCTGCTGAACGCCATGCCTGCCGGAGGGCAGATGCCAGAGATGGAGTGGGAGGAAGTGATCATCTCTGAGGCTCATGTTCTTCCAAACAACATGCTTGCTGAAGACGGGCAGAGTGCTGTTGAGGTGGTGCTGGGTCAGGAGAGCCAGCAGCAAGGAGACTCTTCCTGGGAGCTGGTGGACAATGAGAGTGCAGGGCTGGGGATGCCGCCATCCTCTGAGGTGCTGAGTCCAAGTGTGAAAAAGCCAGTGCGGTGAGTCAGTTTTCCATGTTACGGGAGCGTGTCATGTCTATTGTGTGCTGATGGGACTAGGGAAAGAAACTGAAGGCAGTTGGCAGTGCTTCCTGTAAGACCTGTTCTGTTTGCTGTGTGTTTTGTGCCAGTTCAGGATTGTTCCTTGGAGACTTTGTCCATCAGAGCTAGGATTTTTTTAAAGTGATAAATTGTAGTCACAGGGCAGATGTATCCTTAGCACTATCTCCTTCTGTTGAAGTAGCTGTGATTAGTGTGCTAATAAAGCACAGTTCAGGGAAAAGAAGGAAGCTGAAGCTGAGGGGGAATCGATGGAATTTGTTTCCACTTGTAGGTCTTGTCTTTCAGAGTCGATGCACCAGCTGCTACGCACAAAGGACAAGAAGTAAAGAGTAAACCAAGACCCAAGCCCTCCTTGCTCGCTGCAGCCAGACCCATGAGAGCCATTCTGCCTGCACCAGCCAGCGTGGGGAGAGAGGCCAGCACTGAGCAGCCGAGCGGCAGGCCAGCCTTTGCCAGTACTGGTAAAAGCAGCATTCTCTGGTGTGCTTTGGGAGCTGTTGTCTTTCCTCACCACACTGAACTGGTCTCTGTCAAATAGTAAGATAGGTCTGAAGAGAGGTGGTGACCTATGCTAGAAAAAACACATTCTTTCTGCTTGAGAGTGCAGTAAATGGGCCATGAAACACCTGTTTGGGTCATTTCAGGTTCAGAGGAAGGATCTCACATGACTATGGTGGCATTTACCAAAGATGTCAGAATGAAACAGTGCCTGTTTTCTCACATTTAACCTGCTGCATCCCTTTCCTCCTTGTAGACAAACATTCCCCTGTGAGAACATCAGGCTTGAAGCCCAGCACACTGAAACAATTGGGCCAGTCAGTTCTGCAGCCACCAAGTGCTGAGGAGCAAAAGGTAGGTATGGGTTATTCTTCAAATGCAAATTATTTTCTTGGACTTTTTGGAGCGGGGAGGGTTTCGTCCATGATGTGATTTTTTTCCTCCCAAGTGAGTGATATGATCTGAGTGTGAAATAGAGCATAAAAAGTGTAGCAGCCTTATGATGATGAGGTCTGTGACTGGCAGTTCTTATGGTATGGCTGGGAAGCAGCATGAATGCTTGTTGGCTGAGTGTGGGAACTGAGCTGAGAGATGCTTTTGGACAATCCTGCTGTTGGCTGCTTTGAGAACCTCCCGCTATATCCAGAAGATGTTTTGAGGATCATCTGGTGCTTTGATAATCTGACATGCAGTATTGAATACTGAACTCTTCACCTGTAAAATATGACTGGATATGCCAAGATGCTGGAATAAATCTGTGTGAATTGTAATGCCTTAGCATTCAGAATGGTGTCTTGTAGTAGTCTGATGTTAAATGAACATTATTTAATTTCTCTAGGAGCAGGAATGCTATTAGATATTGATTACTGGATGTATGTGTGAATTCAGCAGTAGGTGTCTCATGGGTGTTTTTTCTGCTTTCAATCTCTAGCTCCACAGTGCTGTGACCAACAGAGCATCTCAGGTTAAAGTAGTGGAGGTCAAACCAGACATATTCCCTTCCTACAAGTACAGCTGCACCGTAACTTTGGTGAGAATTTTTCAAATGGTGTGACTTCTGCCATGTGGGGGAGTGTCCTCTCTGGGATGAGAATGTTCTGTGACTTTTGTTGTACTGACTTGCAGAAATATACCTCATTTTTAACATGAAGCAATCTGTACTTTGTGTGTCATCTCTGGACCTAAATCCAGGTGACTGTGTTCTGTTTTGCAGTCATGTTTGGGACCTTGTTAAGAGCTGTATTTTAGTCATGTTTTAGCATAATCCCCATCCCCTCCTTTAGCTCAGCAGGGAGGATCAGGGGTTTCTGAATGAATTTAGTGTGCTTGTGATCTCTGGAACTGGTCTCAAAATGTTTAAGTGCCAGTTAAAGTACTCAGTGCAAAGAGACAGGGCTTGCTGTCTGACCTTTAAACAAGGTACTGTAAAGTGGAGGAAAAATTTATGTTAACATTTTCTAGACTTTTTCTAGAATCTTTGTGGCATAGAATCATTTAGGTTGGAAAGGACCTTTAAGATCCTCAAGTCCAACTGTTAAAAGTCAAGGTTGGCAAATATCTCTTTTGTGTCATTCAGGATTTGGGATTGGCAACATCACGTGGCAGAGGAAAATGCAAGAACCCCTCTTGCAGTTACGTGTATACAAACAGGCACAAGCCACGCATTTGTCCAAGCTGTGGATACAACCTTGCCAAAGATAGGACTGAGAAAACACCAAAATCCCTGGTAAGATTCAGGCTGGTTTTTTTTTATCAAATGTCTATTGTGGGTTGGGCAGGGAAGTGCCTTAGTTTGCAAGTGCCCATGGAAACATGGTTTGGGTTTTTTTCGTTATGGTAATCTTTTCTAACAGAACAATGTCCTATTTAAAATATGCGTGATGATGTTTGGACTGTCCACCTCCTGTAGCAGTGGTGCTTCAGGCTGAGGATGAGCCTGGGCACACTCAGTGCTACCACTGGGTGTCTCCTTAGCTTAAAAATGCATCTGGTTTGTTGATGTATGCTGGGGAAATCACCCCTAATCATACTTGTTATGTCAGCTTTGTTGAACTCACAACTTCATCAAGAAACTTACAACTTCATCAAGAATTCCCAGACTTCATCAAGAAACTGTACTCTGGTTTGGGGCTAGTGTCAGTTAAGTTAGTACATCTTGTATTAGAGCTTCCTATTTTTAAGGGTTTGTAGTGCAGCTTTACTTCCTGCCTGAATTTATTTCTGGATGTAGGTTGTTTTTTTCCTGATGCAGAAACATGTTTTCCAGTTGTTTATTTTTCTGCATGGGTGTAAATAATTAATTCTGCATTTTGTTTGGTTTTTTTGCCTTTGAAGTTTCAAAGATTAGTTTGTCATACATAATTGTCATGTTTTAAGAAAATAAATTAAGAAAAAGGATCTGTCCTGTTCCTAGCTGAAATGCCCACTCAGCATATGGACAGAATTTTAGTCTGAGTGGTCGAGTATGACTCTTCCACTTGCCTCTTTTATTTTGAAGAACATAACTTTGTTTAGTGGTTTTGTTTTTTCTTTAGAAACACAAACAAACTGAGATGGCCTGTGTGAAACTGGCACACAAGCAGCTGTGTAAGGAACAGCAGTGTGCTTAGCTCAGCTTGCATTTTGAGAGGCATGTGGCTTGTCTCTTCCTCATTTAGTTTTTTTCTTATATTCTGGTTCTAGATGTGTTTACCATTCCTGTCACACATTTCCATGTTGTCTTTGGGCTTTGGATTAATTGTTTATCTCATTGCTAGACTAGTCAGAAAACCAGGTTGAAATGTTGTCAGGAAAGTGTCAGTGTGTTGGAGAGCAAAGTGTCTGAGGACTGTAGTTGATCAATTGTAATTGGTAAGTGTGTTCTGGATATCAGAGCTCCCAGTTCTCATTTAGTGTTTGTCTCCTCCAGTTCTAGAGAAGGCGAAGGCTGCCATGGCTGGCTGAGCACACTGTACATCAGACTGTGACTGATAACCTATGGAGAATGGCAGTGAGGATTGCCAGGCTTCTTCAAGTGTTTATATACCTGTTGGTGGTTATTCTCACCCTGTCCCCAATCCCTGCATTAACACTCCAGTTTAATGGCAGATCTGTGATGGTTTAGCAGTGCAGGAGTTCCTGAAAGGCTGGGCTGTAATAAAGTATTTCTGGTGAAGTACCTTGAGCTTGAAGCTCCAGTGTAGAGTCAATGACTGAGCTAGTAGAGTAAAAGTCGGTTTACTGGGTGTAAACGTTACTGGGTTTCTACTACCTTTTATGACTTCTTTGGTCTTCTTTATTTCATCCCCATGCTTGCTTAGTTGGATATTTGTTTTGCTTGCTTTTTAGGAGGTCAGTCCAGGTCAGTCTGATGTGCTGAACACCAGCGAGCCCCTAACCCCCTCCCAAAAAGAGATCCAGCGCCAGTCCACCCTGCAGCTGCTGCGCAAGGTGATGCAGATCCCCGAGAACGAAGCAGAGCTGGCCGAGATCTTCACACTCATCCACGAGCTCAACAGCTCTCGGCTCATCCTGTCCAACGTGAGCGAGGAGACAGTCACCATTGAGCAGACCTCCTGGTCCAACTACTACGAGTCTCCATGTGCACAGTGCCTGCTCTGTAACAGCCCCTTGTTCAAAGGGGGACAGAAGTGAGAATCTGTTTTAGACTTTACTCTTTCAACCTCGTGCTGATTTTCTATGTTACAAGCGTGCCTGAAACAATATTTGCTTTAACCCTTGTAGTGAAGTGGGTGAAAGTGACACAGACTAAGCTACATGTGCATGGAAGGGGTTTAGCAGGATCAAAGAGTGACTGCTAAGTCTAGATGTAACTTTTTTTTCAATTGAAAGATTATTTTTGTTAGTCATCCCCTCTTTATTTTCCAGTATGATGTTTTGAGATTGACAGAGGAAAACCTGTCAGATTATTATACTGCCTTATGTAATTTCCCTTTTCTCTCTCCTCCTGATCTGAGTGTTTCCTATGTGGATCTTTTTGCCTCTGATGTTCTCATTCTTTTCATGACTTAGTGTGTGCCTGAGTGAATCCTTTTTTGTAACAAATATGCACAGTGAAATCTGAAGGACTTTCAGAAACTCCCAGTGCATTGGCTAGATTGCCTTAAATAGGTTTGTGTAAAAGCCTATAGAGTATCTCCCCACTGAGTCTGCCAGACATTTCCCACAGCAAAATGTCGGGGAGTTTAAGATTGTGTTTCTTTCTTCCGCAAAAAAAACTTTCTTGATACAAATGATGTGTGTTTGCTTTGGTCAACCTAGAACTAATTGAGCTGTTTCCAGCAGAGATACTTTTTATGCTGAGTAGTTTTTTCAGAACAGAGCTATCTTGCACCCTGTTCTCCACCTTGTGACTTACCAGTCTGTGCATTGTAAATCCTTGTCTGTGTTGGGCTTCTTTGCAGTGCTCTGCATGTGGGACTCTCACATGTGCCTGCTCAGGCTCTAATTGAAGCCCTGACAGTGGGAGGGAGCTGGCTTTGACTTTGATTCCTATTTTCTCAGGTGGACAGCTATATTTCTGCCACTGGCATTCTGCTGTGTGAACTTCCCCCCTCAGCGGCTGCACTGAAGCTCTGTGTGTGGGGGGGCTGTTGGATAGGATGAAATGGTCATCATTTGTTGTCCCACAGCAATGGGACAGACACTTCTTCCAGAGCAGCTGGGGTTGTAGATATTCTCCACCTCTCAAATACTATGTGCCCAGCATATGGAGTTGGAGGGACGCTGTAGTGCTGTTAAAAGAATGTGAGCAGTGACCTGACTCCACCAGGGGAATCTGTTTTAAAATGGAACTTTTTGTTTCTGTTGTGAAATGATGTGAACTGGCTTAGACTGACATATTAATGAACTCATCTCAACTAGAATGCTTTAAATTACTGCAGGGCTGGACTGAAAAGCCCATAGGCTTGACTCAGAGTGGTCTTTTGTTGTCTGTTACAGTTCCCTTGCTGGTCCTCAGGAGTGCTGGCTGCTGACAGCCAATCGACTACAGGTGGTTACAGCTCAGGTCAAAGTGTGCTTGAACCCGCAGTGTCTGGCCCTCCATAGCTTCACTGATATTTACACAGGTAGGAAAGATGTGAGCCTACCAACCTACAACATGATTACAGTCTGAAGCCTTAGGACTGTGTCAGGGCACTGTCCTTGTACAAAAGGGCTTGTTCCCATCCTCAGTGTACTAAACTTGAATTATTTTTGGCTTGTACTATACTTCTGCTTCTTCTGCAAATACATCTGTATTTGTGAGGAAAAACACATATGAATGCACTAATGAGGAAGATGGTGCATTGATTTAGTGATGTAGGTCTCCTCTGTGGGCATGGTGAATGTTGAGTTCTGCAAGGCAATCCCTGACATCATAAGTCAGAGACATCCTTGGAGAGTGCTGTTTCTCAGCATTGGCTAGTGAGGAGATGGATTGACTGCTGTTCCTTGTAGCTTTTTAAATTCAAAGGTAAGTCTGTGAAAGGAGCTAATCTTTCAGCAGGGAACTCTCTACTTCAGAAGTACAGAAGCATTATCCATGTTTCCACTATTCTCTGAACAGTACTCGTTTGACTGTGTTGTGTATCAGTAAGGAATACATTTCTTAGTGAGGAAGATCTGGAACCCTACAGACAATAACTGTCCTGTTCTGACTGCAGGCCTTTTCAATGTGGGTAACAAGTTGCTGGTGAGCTTGGATCTTCTGTTTGCAATCCGAAACCACATTAAACTTGGAGAGGATCCCCGAGTGGCTGTTAACAATATTCTCGACTCTGTTCAGGAGCAAACTGGTGGGTTTTCCTTCTTGTTTTTTACCATAACACACAAAACTGTGGTCTGATGATGACTGTTAGGTTATAAAAAGGGAAACCTCACCTAGTCTAGTGTAGTACGTTTCTATGAAATTACTTCCTAAATCCAACAGTACCTCTATGACCAGTTCTTTGTAACAATTCTCTAGAGGACAGGTTTGGTTTTATTCTGCACAGCAGTCCTACTACCTCTCCATTGACTTTAGGAAGTGAAAGCTGTAACAGTGGCATGTTTTCTTTTCAGAAAAAAACCTGAGCACTGATGAGCAGGTTCAGCTCCAGGAATTGCTGTGCAATGGCTACTGGGCCTTTGAATGCCTTACAGTCCGGGATTACAATGATATGATCTGTGGAATCTGTGGCATAACCCCCAAGGTGGAAATAGCCCAGAGGAATGTGGAAAATGTCCTGGCACTGAAAAACATAGAGGTAGGCTTTTCCCACGCTTCACATCCTGTTCGTGTTCAAAGCAGATCATGATGCCTTTTGCTGACTCTGGCCTTCGTGATACAATAAGTACACAAGACCTTTGTGAGTGGTTTTCTGCTGATGCCTGACAAGAGGATGTGGCTGGAGTGATGATGCTTGAGCTTCCTCTTGGAGGTGTTGATGTATAGTTTATGGAAAACAAGATCCTCTCTCCCTGGACCACAGCTTTTGTCCAGCAGCCTTGTACAGTAGGGACCTCGGATAAAAGTGGTTTGACATGAAGGCATTCTTTTTTCCCCCCAGTAACAGTTTCCTTGAGGTGCTGTCTTCTCTAATGAAAAAAGCCCTAGTAGGAGTATGCAGCATGTCTTGCTTTCCAATGAAAAGCGATTTGTAGGAAACTTTACGAGACTGAAATCATCTTGTTACATTTGGGCTGAGCACTCTCCTGAGTTGTCTTCATGTCTTGAGTGAGGCTGACACAAAACTGTCAAATGAGCTGTGGTTATTTGTATTTGACCACTGTGTTTCTTGCTCTTCCTAGTTTACTTGGCCAGAATACTTGCCATCAGGTGAAGTGAATGTAGAAGACTTCTGGTCCACCATGGAGACAGAGGTGATTGAGCAGGTGGCTTTTCCTTCTAGCATCCCCATCACAAAGTTTGATGCCTCTATTGTTGCTCCTTTCTTCCCTCCGCTAATGAGAGGAGCGATGGTGATCAATACGGAGAAAGACAAGAACCTGGATGCACAGCCAGTGCCAGGTAATGGCTCAGGTTATGCTTGCTAAGGGAGTGCTTGGTGTGTTGGTGACTTCAGTCTTTTGGTCATGTTAGAGTTGATCATTGCGTGTCTCTGTAAAAGTTATGTCTGCCAAGAGAAGTCAAGAATGCTGGGGTGGCTTCTCAGGCTACTTTGCTGCTTGAGTGTTGGCTTGTCCTGTGAAGTTTGAGTTCACTGGTGTGTTCTGATGCATTTGAGACATGGGGGGCATGAGAGCACTGCACCACAAATAAGATAGGATTGCAGAGGGATACTTGCACATCTTGAATGCCAGTCAGTGTTTGTTTCATGTTGTTTCATGATACTTGGATTGTGAAAGTTCCAGGTAGTACTTGGTATCTCGATGTTACAATCTCAGTAAAGGGTAAATAAGTTTTTACAGAATTTGAGAAAAGAGTAGGAGAGGAATGTGCTAGTTGTGGTCAGTGTTGTCAACATTCAGTGTATCTGCTACACATTGACTGCATATAACAAGAAACCATGAAAGGAATAACTCAGATGTATGAGAGCTAAGTTTAGTTAGCACCTGGTTCCCCTAAAAATTTAGATACTGGGTGTTAGAAGGAAAACTGTCTTTGCAAGCTTGAAAAGTGTATAGGTTGGCTTTTGCAGACAGGGCTGCAGCTCTTCGAGGGAGTTTAGCTGCAGAAGGGCTGTGTGGGCTTTTGTGGAACTGGAGCTTCACAGAAAGGACCGGAGAGGAGATGTAAAAGGTAAGCCTGGAGCTGCTCAGTCTGAAGGCTGCAGTCACATTTCTTTGTGCTCTTCTGTCACTTGTTTATGCTCATGTCAGTCACTTAAATGTTACAAATGACAGGATACACAAGTGCTTATGGAGTCTGCAGCTCTGCTGGGCTCAGTCTGGTGACGTCACCAGTGAAGGGCTCGAGACAAATGTGGACCGAGATGTGCTTTGAAAGTAGGATTGTTCACAACTTTCTCTTCCTGGAAGAGGGTTCCACAATCTCTGCTTCTGTAGTCTTCATAAGAAATTATTTTGGTGATTTCCCTTCCTGAGAATGAGTGCTGAGACTTGTTTCCTGCCTTTGCAGGTAATGGGAGTGCCTTGGTGAGGCTCCTTCAGGAAGAAGTCTTCAGGCCTGAGCTGATAAACACTTACAGTGAGGAAGAACTGCAGAGCTTTCTGACACAGTGTGACATCCCCTGGGAGGCTTCAGATACAAAGGTAATGGCCTGTTTGCTCACATTCAAGCCTGCTGGAGTGGAGCTGTTCTTCACTGTCTTTCCCTCATCCACTCTTGCCATCCTAGGAAAGTAACTTCTCATCTGACTGCACTAAGGGCAGAGGTGGGTGCCAGCAGATTATAGGATAATTTACACATGGTGAAGTAAATTGAACCTTTGTGGGCTAGAAGAAGGGAAGCCTGTAATTATCTTGTCACTGGCTCAGTGTTGTGTAATTGCTTGTCATCCTTACGGTGCTGAGTGTGTGATTAGGAAGTTACTGGATGAAGTGCAAATTAGGATTTGGGAGACCTTGACTGCAGCCTTCTCCCTCTCTGGAGGAGTCCATTAATTGTAGCCACATACAGACTTTCTCTGGGGCCTGTCTTTTCTAGGACCAGCTGTGCTACTCCCTCCTGGCTCTCTATGAGTTTATACAGAATGGGACAAACATCACACCACCCCCTGCTCATCACACAGGAGGGAAAATCTACAAAGTGTGCCCACATCAGGTGAGGAAGGCTGGAGTCAGCAATGTTTTTTTCTTACCTTGGTGTTCACTGTTTGACTTACCAGTGTGGAACTCTCTCATTAAATAGAAACAATGGAATGGGCTTCTGTGAGTCTTGGGAATGAAACACACTGCCTCAGGACTTGGAGTAGTCCTGCAGGCGCTTTCAGGATCTGAAGCCTGGCCTTAATGTTGTTGCTGAGGTGGAGTTTAAAACTATCTCTTCCCCAGCGAGATAGAATGAATGTGTATGAGGAAGAAACAGAGTATCTTTATAGAAAGTAACTGTCTGGTTACTGTATAGTCTGGAATATCTAAAAGGAAGTTTAATGTTTTTAAGAGTAAATTTTTTTCTCTTTATTGTGCTGATGGTGTTAATCCTTTTCTTTTCTTCCAGGTTGTGTGTGGCTCAAAGTACATAGTAAGAGGAGAAAACGCCCGAGATCATGTGGACTTGTTGGTTTCCTCACGTCACTGGCCTCCAGTGTATGTTGTTGATACAGCTTCTTCAGTAGCACTGTGTGCAGACCTCTGCTGTCCTGGCCTGACTTCCCAAATGTGGGGGAAAAACCAGGGCTGCTTCTCTGACCCCATGGATCCTCCAGCGGTTAGTTATTTGCTGTTACCTTTGCTCTCTGCTATGACAGTCCAGTATGGAAAAGTTTCAAGTGAGATTTAAAATTTAAAAAAAAAAAGCATATGTAACCTTCATTGTACATCAAGATAATTTTATAGAAGCATAGAATGGTTTGGGTTGGAAGGGCCCTTAAAGATCATCCAGTTTCACCCCCCTGCCATGGACATCTTCAACTGGACCAGGTTTCTTAGAGTCCTGTCCAACCTGGTCTTGAACACTGATAGAGATGAATTTGACCTAATAAATGTCTCCTGACTTAAGCTTTGGCAGGTGCATCCCTTCTGTGCATAGCAGAACACATTGCATGTTGCTTGGGTCACTGTGTTAATAGGAAGAGCTGTGCTGGGAATGCATTGTAGCAGTTCAGATCATGAACTGTGAAAGCACGTCACTTTCTTTGACACAGTGACTCAGTTGTCTCAAAGCTGCTATTTCTTGAGAGATGGGAGAGGAGGAGGGTTGCTAGTGCCTTGGGATTATCTCTGAGGGCATACAAGTGAGGAGGGGGTGTACAGACCACGTTTGTGGCATTTAGGGTCAGCCTGGGTCATTGAGCCTTCCCACTTCCTTGGTCGTAGTGCTGGTTGAGTTCAGCCAACCAGTAGTTTTGTCTTCTTAGCTGTGGCCAAGTTGCTTCGTGTTCTAGCTGGTGTGCGTGTGTGTCTCCCACAGTACGTGTCCTGCCCTGAGCTGCTAGACCAGCACTACAGCGTGGACATGACAGTGGCCGAGCACTCAGTTCAGCACCCCATCACCAAGTCATCGGCACGTCGGATCGTTCACATGGGGTCGGAGCAGGACAGCCCCCAGGATCCCACAGCTCGGCATCACTGCATCTCCCTGTGCCGGGAGCTGGAGCCTTACAGCGCCATCATCGCCGCCATCAGCGACAGCAAAACGAGCAACATCCGCCAAAGGCCCATCACCTTCGAGAACCCCACGCACTATTACCTCTACAACCGCCTCATGGACTTCCTCACCAGCAGGGAGATCGTGAACCGGCAGATCCAGGAGGTGGTGCAGAGCTGCCAGCCGGGGGAGGTGGTGATCCGCGACGCACTCTACCGGCTGGGTGTGGCCCAGATCAAAACAGAAACGGACGAGGATGAGGAGGGCAAGCAGGAGGATGATAGAGGTTGCTGAGTAACAAAACAGCTTGTTGGTTGCTTTCTCTGGTCGCGTGGAGGGGTGGGCTCAGCCAGGTCTGCAGCTGTCTGGCTTGAGAGCTTATTTTTACAGGTTGGAGATGTGATGCCAGTGGCTTTGACTGCTGTTACTGACCAAAGAGCTCTGTGCTTCCTTAGTGTTATGATGGCTGCTGTGAGCATGGGTCTGTCACCCCCCTTGCTGAAGGCTGTGACTGCCCCCGAGGTGTGCAATGGACCTGCTGTTCCAGGCTGTGGGATGTTGCCCTCCCTGCAGCTGGAGAAGAGAGAGGTGTGGCTGGGAGCAGGGAGCGTGCACGGTGAAGCATACAGGTTTTTTAATTCTGAATCTTGCTTGCTAACTTCTTTGTGCATATTGGTGGCAGGGCTGGGGGTGTGGGAGCAGGCACGAAAGGCAGATGGCTACAAAGATTTCCCACCCAAAACATTCTGAATAGATTAATTTAGGACACTGACTCCTGCTTGGAAATTTTGCAGAGCTCTCATATGCATTGGCTGCAAGGAGTGAGTTGAGGAGGAGAAGGAACCACACTGCTTTAACATGCTGTGTCTGGGGAGCCTCCCTGGGA
>JAOXXN010000191.1:6719228-6731125 GCA_026770055.1 Myrmophylax atrothorax | reverse complement strand
GTGTTCTGTATGGTAAGGTAAGAACCGACAGGATGGGCCCCAGGGGAACTGAGCTGGTTGAAGGACAGTATGAGTGCTGTGCAAGAGGGTGGTTGTAGAAAGGGCAAGTACACTCACAGACTCTGTGGAATCAAGGAGGAGCGATGAATGCAGTGTCACCAGAGCAAGCAGGGTTCCATATTCCACCCTCATGGATGCACTGGGAGAGCTGCACACACGTGTGCAATCTTGGCATTGTCGGGTGTCAAACCTGCCCTGCCTGTGCCCTCCCAGTGCTCTGGGGGTTAGAGGAGTCTCCTGCTGCCCAGGTTGCCTTGTCAGCTCCTTGAGAGGAGCTGGGCTGAGACCTCTGCTCCTGTAGCAGACTTGAAGAACACCTTGGGCTGCAGTTGCAAATCTGTGCATTCCATCTGCTGCAGCTCCCTTTGTCCATTGCTAGTGGTGAAGACGGGTGGATGTTTGCTGGGACCCACAGAGGAGAGAGAGAAGCAGGATGCCAGAGTGCTGAGGTGCTATCTTGGGAGTTCATTTTGCCTGAGGGAGCAGTGGGGAAGATTCCGAGGCTTGCGGTGGAGATAAAAACTCCCTTCTGTGAAGGGGAACCAATCGAGTACCGTACTGTTAAAGTAAATGTATGAAGTCTGAGCAAATGCAGTAATCATGGCTTGGGGTTTTTCTTTTAAGAACATTAACTTATTATAAGAGATGTTAGTGACTTTTTTCAGTCAGTGATAAAATTTAATAAATTATCTCCAATTTTTGGGGTGAAACTGTGGCTAAGTGACTTGGGTTTTCTGTGTACAGGACCGAGGAGGCTGCAGTGGGAAAGGGCACAAACACTGTCAAGACTCTCCTGCATTTACCCTGCCCTCAGTGATGCACTTTCCCACAGAGGCTGCTGCCATGTGCCACACAGGGATCATTGTCAGATGTCTCATCATCACATTGCAATTACATCCCATTATATTCATGAACAGGGACTACTTAAGAGCAAAGTGCTTTAAAACCTTTATTTTAATAAGTTTTTGCATTACACAAGAATGAGTGGTTTTGAGAACTGGTAAATGAGCTGGAGCAGAGTTTCAGGGTGAGTGTATGGGCCAGTGCATCACCCATGCTCTGAGTTGTTCCTCTCTGAGAACAGTCCTTAGAGCCCTGGAAGGGACTCATGTTGTTAAACATCTTATTTTTTATAATGCTGACAGATAGAACTATGATTAGCTTTTCATTTAGTAAGGAAGAATGAATCACTTGTTAACATAAAACCAGGTTTAATATAGTCAGGAGTGGTCCACAATGTAATTGCCCACAGTGTGACAAAGGCCACCTGCGATGCAGGTGTAGTTTGCCTGAGCTCTGTCAGTGCTTGTACCTGGAATATGGATCCCACTGAGTCAGGTGAAGGTACGAAGGTTCTTTGGCTACTTCTGGTAGCTACACAGGACGAAGTGGTTGGGGCCATAGTAACCCTGAGAAAGAGCTAGCTGAGAAATAAGTTGAAGGGCATTAGGCCCTAGCTTACGAAAAAAAATCACCTCAGCTGCACTATTAAAAATACATGTAGGAAATTACATACAAGAGCGTGTCTGTAATTGTAACAAAGGCAGTGATTGCTACATGTTGAGTAATTCAGAAGTTCTGTAGGATATGTGTTATGTTGATCATTTTCAGACCTGTTTAAGCTGCCATTCTTTCCTGGATTGTGGTTGTGTTCAATGCTCACGTGAAAGAGCGTTGGTTTCTCCTGTATTGTACCTGAGAAAGAGCTGCCCCTCTGTCCTGTTACTGGGACACAAGTTCACATAACCCTGGGGTTGGCTCCATTGTTCACCTGAACACTCCCTGCAGAAGCTTCAGCTGCAGAGAGGTTGATTTCATGAGGAAGTGTAGGGGTTAATGCCTATCTAATGCTACATAAAAGCTTTACTTTTATCTGAGCACTCGCTCTGCAACATCCAGGGTCAGACTGACAAAGGGAAGAGAGGAGGACCACCAAGAAAGACACAGTGTGGAGCACTTCCAGTGTCAGGACTTAGTTCAAAGCATATAAAACACAACTGTTCAGTGATTAACTTGGCTATAACTGGTATTTTAAACTACACAACTCCAACTCCCACAGCCCCCTCTGGGGAGTGCGGAGGCAGATGATGGGGACCTCTGTGTGCCTCGTAGAGATGGAGCCTGTTACCATCCTAACAGCTCTATGCTATCTATATGTAAGGTGAGACCTTAAGGGACCCCATGGTGAGTTGTGGTTTTGAGTCACTCCTTCACTCTCCTTGTGAGGGAGTCAGTAACACTCACACTTCAGAACGCACAGACAGGGCCAAAGCAGAAGGTATCTGGGTCCTAGGGCAGAGCAGAACTGTGAGCTCTGCAGAACCAGGACAAGGATCAACCCCAGGGCCACGGTCCCAGCTAACAGAACTGGTAGTTGTTGCTCTTGAGGAGGGGCTGCCCACTCTCCTCTTGCTCACAGGACTCCTCACAGCAGCCAGAGGTATCACAGCCACTGTCTTCCTCAGCAGGGGAGGGGAGGTTGGTGTAGTCCTTGAAAGGAAAGATAAAAACACAACACCCCAAGTGTGTTTCAGTCCCTTTGATGGTGTACGACACCTGTTTCCACACAGGTGACTAACTGTGGATGCCCACTCCACACACCACTACCCTCTGCTGTGCCCACAGGACCTGATTAGCTGGCAGGGCAGGGATGTGCCCATGCTTTTGTGGACAGCTAGTCCTGAGGGAGTGCACAGCAAATCTGGGGCAATGGGGCAGAGTGCTCTGCTGGCAGTGTATCACTGCCCAGAGAGGTTTCTGCCAAGCAGCCGTGTTTCTATGTCCAGCCCTCTTTGGTCATGGTGGGGAGTGACTTAACCCTGCAGCAAGAGGAAATCTGGATGCCTCTTTGAACTTCCCACCACTGTTAGTAACAGTAAGGGACATCACAAATGTTGTCCAGGAGCTGTTTCCATGTAGGGGGAAGGCTCACCTACCCCACTTCTTCTTTCCAAAGGTCCTCACCTGTTCCTTATGCACTTCCAGTTCTTTCTGGATGAAGCAGCTGATCTGGTCAAAGGTCGGTCTCCGTGTGGGCTCCAGGCTCCAGCAGGCCTGCATGATGCTGTACCTGCAGGGACAGACAGGGACAGAGCAGTTGAATGGTGCTGCTGCAGGGTCTGCATCCCGAGGCTCTTCCCTGCAGCACTCTGTGTGTCAGGGACACAGTACTGAGCAGTCCCTTGTCCACTCACATTTCCAAGGGAGCGAAGTCGGGCCTGGCCATCTGGTATCCCTGCTTCACCATACTGTAGAACTTGCTGTTCACCACCATGCCAGGATATGGGCTTTTCCCTGTGGCAGTAACAGAAGCAGAGGTGGCTCAGATCAGAGGCTTTAACACTCCAGCCTTGAGGAGCAGGAATAGGAAGCCTGGAGCATCACTTGGGCAGGTGCTACTCAGGGAGTCCTAAGTTACAGCAGTTGATCCAGGATCCATTGTTTTTAATGGTCCCTCTGGAAGTATAACAGTGTTTTATAGCCCTGATACACCTAGACTTTTGTCAGCCTTCCTCATTTCTTGGAAATTTTTTTACAGAGACATTAGGGTAGTAGTGAGCCACAGAAAACAAAACAGGTTTGCAACTTTGCTTCTTTCTTACCAAGGGAGAAGATCTCCCAGAGCAGGATGCCATAAGACCACACATCACTCTGCACTGTGTAAATGCAGTCAAAGATGCTTTCCGGGGCCATCCATTTCACGGGCAGGCGGGCCTGGAAGAGCAGAGAGTCCTGCAGACTGGGACAAGTTGGCAGCTTATGCTGTACCCTGTTTGTCTTTCATGGTCCAGCCCCACCCTACCATTGTACCTTCTCTTGTGCCCATTTTGATTACTTACATTGCCTTTTACAACATAGTTTGAGTCATTCATGATGTCCCGGGCCAGGCCGAAGTCGCAGATCTTGGCGACCCGTCCATCTGATATGAGCACGTTCCTGGCTGCCAAGTCACGGTGGATGCACTGGGGAGATAAGAGCCCATCTGAGACCCAGACAGCAGCCCCAGCAGTCCCAAACAACTCCCTACAGCCCAGCCCTGTCACCTAAACAACACTTGTAGGGGCAAGGGGAACATCTACTGCTTCAAGAGCCCCTGTCAGAGGCACTATATACAGACTATGGGCTCTCTTTCAAGCACTTCATTTGCAAAGTTAAGATCCTGTGACATTTCATGACATGTCCTTTAATCACTCATGGGGCTGTCATCTTCCCCAAAGGAGGAGGCTCAGAACCAGAGGCTGTTGACACTATGTCCTCATCTCTGGAACAGTCAGATGGTGACTGTGACACTCTGAGCCAGCTCTGGCAGACAGCTCCACGGCCACTTTCAGTTCCTTGTCCCTGGGGCAGCAGGGATGCTGCCAAAGCAAGAAAGCTTCACAACCAAGTTCCTGACCTCATGTAAAAGCAGGGGAGAAAATGTTGAGACTAGCATGATGCACAGCCCTGGGTTCCCCCCTGTAACACTGCCTTGCCGTGAGGGCCAGGGGAGACAAAACTGTGCAGGGAACACCAGTCAGCATGGCCCAGGCTGTCTGAACCCAACGAACAGAGCAGAGAGGCCCATTCACATCAGCAGCTTGCTTGAGCCTGGCCATCCCATCCAAAGACATCCCAAGCCTCCTGCAGACAGGGTGGCTGGCTCCTGCTTGGCTGGACTGGTGTTTCCCAGGCGGGGTACTGAGGATGGTTGTCCTCTTGCCACTCACGTTCTTTGAGGCAAGGAATGCCATGCCCTGGGCCACCTGGCTGGAGAACTGTAGCAGGTCAGAGAGATTGAGGGGGCGGAGATCCTCCCTGGCTTCATCTTCTTCCTCCAAGCTTCTCCCTGAAATTCAAAGCAGAGACTTAGATTCATGGCAAACCTGGTGAGTAATGCAAACTGGGGTGTGTTGTGGTTCCCAGAGCTAAACCAGACAGGATGGCCAAAAGAAAGAAATGGTGAAATCTCAGAAATGAGCCTTTGACTCACCCCTGCCTTGCACAGAATCTGATGCTACTGAAGATGATGATGATGACACAGGCCTCATTTCAACATATGTTTCCAAACCCTGGCTGGAAAAGCCACTGTCGCTGAATGAGAAGAAACAGAGATGGGGGCAGGCTGTTAGCACCCTCCAGCAGTACCTTCTGCCTGCTCCACATCCACTGAGAGGAAAAACCACATCCCTGACTGCAGGAGGTGACTTACCCAGAGGCTTAAAAGCAAAGGGAAAGTGTTGGAGCTGACTCAGAAAGGGACTCATGTGCCCTGTGTTATGGGGCTCCAAGTACTGCTCCCCTTTTGTTAAGATCTTGGCTGATGGGGACCACTCAGCTTCATCCTAGCCCTGTGCCCAACAGTGCAGGTAGCCAGAAAGTTTTGGTTCTGGTTTGTGAGAGGACAACCTGGACAAATTCCTATATTTATTGTGAGATGTTCAGTGACTACTGTCAAAACCTTTGAAAAACTCAGAACTGTAACCAGGTGCAACCTCAGTGCCTTTTACATCCTGGTGTCCTGCCAGTCCCCAGACCTTCGACCTCGATCTCTGCCCAGCATACTGCTCTGCACACTTCTCCCAGCAAGTGCCCAGGCCCTGTATTCCTCAGCTCTGCAGTCACCCGAGTTCTGCTCTTACCTGCGGATGTATTTTTTCTCTAGTTCAATGTTTTTGTAATCAGCAGCACTGTCTAGAGAGGTGTCCAGGGCAGAATCCTGGATAATTATGGATTCAGCCTTCCGCAGGAAATTCAGCAGATCTCCATAGCGACAGTACTCAGTGATGACAAGGATTGGGCCTGGGAGAGTGGCAGAAAGGGTTCATTAAAAAATGATGTTGCTGTCACCTGTCCTGAGGATTGCTCTCCCAGGGAGGGCAGCAGACTCCACAGAGCTCATCAGCTTGCTCTGTGGTGTGACAGGACAGGTAAGAGCCTCAGAGGAGCAGGCCCTGGTAGGGGTCCATGGGGGAAGCAGGGCTGTGGGATGCTACCTCCATAGGTACAGGCTCCCAGCAGGTTAACAATGTTCTTGTGGTGTCCCAAGTGACTCATGATCTTCAGCTCAGACATGAGAGCCTCCTGCTCATCTGTGTCTGCTGATGCTGCAAGGTGAGAGAAGGACTTTGTGAAGGAGTGAGGGAGGAACAAGAAAGAGTTGAAGGGGGAGGACAAAAAAAGTTGTAGACAGATATTTGGAACAAAAGGAGGCAGCACAGAGAGGAAACTGTGTCCTCTGTGCCTCTGGCCTCCCATGTCCACAACAAAGACAGTAATGTGATTCTAGCACCTGGTACTTGTCACAGAAACATATTTAACAAGTAGGTGTTGCAGCCTGGGAGCACCAGCACACACTACATCCCGCCCAAGGGAGCTGGGGGATTTCAGCCTTCACAAATTGCTCTGTGCTTACACTTCAGCATCTTCACAGCCACTTTGAGGACCGAATCTTCTTTGCCCAGCCCAATAGCAGTGGCTTCTACCACTTTTCCAAAGGCTCCTGCTCCAAGAGTTTTTCCTGCAGAGACAAAAAACCAAGAAAAAGCTTGTAAGAGGCTTTATAGAAAAAGATGGAGCAGTTGTCCTGCATGCAGCCTTGAGGAGGATGTCTGGTGGGTGGGGATTCCTACTGGGCTCAGAGAAGATGACACATCTCTCATCTCTTAGTCAGGAGCTGGCTAACATCCATGGGGAACTCTGCTGTGAGCAAAAATGGTGGGAAAAGGCCATCTCCAAACATGCCTCACCAGCTCTATGCCTTAGGAATGACCCCCATGTGCAAGAGAAGAGAAATGACCCTCAAACCTTCCTTGGAGCAATGGAAGATGTAGGGAGGTCAGACTCTGCCATTTGCCACCCTGTGTGAAAAAGGGCAGCCAGGCCTGGTTAAGGATGCTGCTCTAAAGTCTGGGTGCATCTCTGGGCATTTCCCAGAGCTTTGGCTCTGACCCTTTTTAGCATTTCAGCTCTATAATAAACTTCATGCCCCCTTGCAAGCAGGAAACAAGGTTTCTTACCAAACTGAAGGTTATTCCTGGGAAACTCCCATTTTTCATTGTATGGCAGCTGAGTGGGATCAATAAAGATGTAGTTATTCCCTTCACAGGCCTCAATGATCTTCCACCTCACCTGGTACTTCGGTTTCTGTAAGGAAGGGACTCCAGTTATTCAGTGTTCCTGTGGTTCTCAGGGTTCCCCAGCCCCAGTATCCACTCTAGCTCTCACTCTGCAGGCACAGAGGGAAGATACAGATTTCAGAGCATCAAATATCTCTTGCTTTGAACCTGGACTGAGTGAAAGAGGCTTTGTGTGGACACACTGGCCCTTTTGCTGTTACCAAGTCCCCCCAAGTTATCACTCATGACTGAGGGAGGGTCTCCTGCCTCTTTTACTGAAAGCATTCCATTTGGAATGGCAGAGCTGGAAGAGCCAGCATGTCCCACCAGAGCAGTGGCTGACAGTGCCCAGCTGGTGCTGGAGGGAGACGTCTCCACTGTGTCTCCTTCCTTGGTAGCCTGGTTGCTGAGCACAGCAGAACAGTGGAGCTGGTCCAGCCCCACTTCCCTTACAGGGAAAAAAAAAAAGAAATGGAGAAAGAGAAGTAAAAATTTCTTCTCTTTTCCAAGAATCTCATGGCAGAAGTAAGCAGGCAAGACAGAGAGAAGCCGTGCTGGAGCAGAGAAGCTTCTTGAGCCCATGGCTGAGATAGGTAACCATGTTATTTATAACCATGTCCTGCTTCTCTTTGACTTGCAAGCCCTTCCTTAAAGGTATTTTTTCAGATATGTGCTTATACATTGATTGATTATTTTCTGTCTCAGGACCAGTGGCCAAAGGCAGCTCTGCCTGCAAAGCTGTATGTGCCTGTCTCAGAGGGATCTGATGGATCTTCTGACAACCAGCACCAGAACTTTGTTGCAAAATTTGCAGCCTTGATATGCTGTCAAAGGAAGGATGCCAAAAGGGAGAGCTGAAACCCAGGAGATTTTCACCCACTGATGAAGCACAGGTGGCTACTGATTGGTTCAGTTTATGGAAACAACAGAGAAGAAATCCAAATGCTGAAAATTAGTCTTGCAGAGAAAATGGGCCAAGTTCTTATATAAAAATAGTGACCAAGGCTTCCTGGAGACAAACTCCTTCTAACATCATCCTGTTTCCCCATAAAGACAGTTTTTATAAAGCAATGAGGAGACTAAAAAGTAGATGCAAGCTGCAAACTGCTTTTTTTTCTTCCTTAATTCAGTCTGTGGATTCACAGTGACCAAAGCAAAACCAGCTGCGACTGACAGCACAGAGTGAGCAGCTTTGTCTGACTCAAAACAATAACCCCACTGATCTCTGGGCTACAAGGCTGAGGGATCAGGGCAGGAGAGGTGTCAACACACTGGGTTTGGTGCATGAACTTTGCTCTGCAGCAGGGAACTCCTGGGGGAAGCTGAGAGGGAGTGGAGGTATGGGAGGTGACTTGCCTGGTACCTCCAAAGTGAATGATCCCTGCCTGTGGCTGCCAGTGGAGGCTGTGTGGCCTCTGAGGCTGGACAGACCTCGCTATGCAATAGGGAATCTGACCTGGTTGTACTTGTAGAGGAGGAAGAGGAGTAGGAGGAGCAGCAGCACCACTGTGCCTATGCAGGTGGAGAGAATGGGGCTGAAGAGCTTGTTTGGGGGAGCCATGACACTTCCTGTAAGAGAAAAAAAAGGAGAATAACACTCTTATTTCAATCCCATCTCTGGTAGCATTTTGCCCTGCTATTCACTTCAGCTTCCCCTGTATGCAACACATCCCAGCACTGGCCTCAGAGACACCCTTTTAGGAGCTGTTGGCAACTGAGGGAAGTTCTTGATGCCAAACTCAAGCTGCAATGGTTCCCCCAGTGCACCCCAATTTCCACACAAACAGCAGCAGGTCAGGCTGTCTGGGGACCAAGATTTGTGCACCAAGAACAGACCCATCAAAAGATGCAAACCCTGTACTCCAGTGGGCTGAGCAGCTGCTGGCTGCACCATGCCCTGGAGCGAGTCCTGCAGTTCTAAGATGTTCATGGTGTGGCTGAGACTTTGGTCCCAGGCTATAACGCCCCCAGAAATTCCCACTTGGCTCCTAGGACTGGCAAATGATAAAACTTCACACCACCTGTGAAGCCACAGGGCTTGTGGATTCTATTCCACCTCTCTTGCAAGGCAGTGGGGATATACATGTAGGACAATCTATATGGGGGCCCTCAAAGCCCCCATATTCTTCCCTACTCTGCCCAGCTACCAGTTTGTATCTTACTGGTGATGGTGAATGAGTGAAACATGTCAGAAGCGTTCCCTTCTCCATTAATGGCCACACAGCAGAAAGTGAAATTGGCACCCAGCTCCACGAAGGGGATGTTGCTCTCCACCTCCACCTCTTGGAAGGGCAACTTGCTCACCACCTGGGGTCTGGAATCATTCCGTAGCAATGTATAGTCCTCGCTGTGTCTGCAGAGACAGCAAGCAGGAGAGAATGAGTGCCCCTCTGCAGCACAGCATCCCACAGGTGAATTGCTGCTTGTGTCCGACTAGAGAGGAGACATGGGGAATTAGGGCTGCAGCTCTATGAGACATGTTACTCTCTGCTCAGTTAAATTTCATCCCCTGAACAGCACATCCCTGGACAGACAGAGCCTTAGCTGCCTTTCTGTGGCTCAGCAGTGTTCTGCCAGCAGTCTCTTCAGTGGGGCTGGTACTGAGACACCATAGCCCTGTCCAGGCTGCTGCAGTTGTCTCCCATGATGCTGTAGCTCAGCAAACCTGTGCTCTGCAGAGCCTCAGAGCCCTGGAGGGGTCCCAGAAAGATGACTGGACCAGTCAGGGCACAGCTCTACAGTAATGGACACCAGAGCACTTGTCTAAGGAATCCACATGTTCCTTGGAAAAGCATGGAAAGAGCATAAATCACAGGCGGCCAATCTCTTCAAGCTCAGGGCTTCAGGTATAGAATGTGCTCCCTCTTCTCAGGTAGTCCCCAAGAAATTCTTCTTCTAGCAGGGCAACATCTCTGTTGCTGTTACTGAATCGGTTGTTCTATACTGCCTGTAAGGGAGCCCATGTGGTGCTGCCCAGCAAATGCCAGCATGGCAAAGGTACCTTGGAGGGGCTCAGGCTCCTGGGCATGTCTTACCTGTCAGAGTTCACGGGACACTGGTACCACTCAATGCGTGGGGCAGGGTAGCCAAGGGCCATGCATTGAAGGATGCTGGAGTCATTGGCTGGCACCTTGATTTTGCAGAACGATGGAGAAGCTGTTGGGGAAGTCACATCAGCAGTGACTGCTGTGACCAGAGGAAGAGCACATCCCTCGTGCTCTAGTTTACTTTTCACATGTGCAACAATAAAACATCAGCAATCCCTGAGTTATTCATTGGCAGGTTTGGACTGGGGCTTTGTGTCCTGTGGGTGCTGAGCTGGAAGCACCTCAGTTCCCCACCAAACTTGCTTCCAGCTGGGAAGCAGCCCCAGGGCCAAGCAGGGTTAAGGAGTGGGCAAGCACTCACATTTCAGAGAGATACTGAAGGTAACTGATGCATTGGTCTCATTGTTGATGGCATGAAATGTGTAGAGGCCTCCCTCTCCCTCCTTCAGGCGGTTCAGGAAGAGTGTGTTGTTGTACCTGCTCACAGAGAGATAATAAAGCCAGTGAAGAACATACAAGTTTCCTCAGGGAAGCAGGGAGAGACTGATCTTCCTCAGAGGAAATGTTTTTTGCCATCAAGTGCAGTTCAACACTTCTGAGAGGCTACAGGTGGGTGAATTCTCAGAAATAATTTAACATCCAAATCATCACCTTTGAAGGGTCAGAGGATGCTGGTCCTTCTGCCTTTGGCAGAGTGAGTTATTCCACAAAGTCATGCTCCCTCAGTGCCCACTCCCTTCTGCCCTCAGCCCATTTCTTAGCTCCCAATATAAGTAAGTGTTCACTCTAAAGCCATCACTCTTGCTCAGTGGCACAGTTCCTCTTGTGGATTATTTTTGTTTTCTAAGAAAATGAAAGGGGAATTGCCAAATCTCCCCAACAAATGGAGTAATTTTCTATCAGTCTCCTTTTGGTCTCAGTTGGCTGTAAGCTTTAGAAGAGCAGACCTGTGCCCTGCATTAGATCATATTCATGTAATGCTGTTTCTGGCTTCTCTAGACATGGGGCATACAGTGCTACCCAGCACACACCCTTCAGACCTCAGAGCATGGGACAGGTCCAAGGAGCAGTGAGAAAATTAAAGTTTTCTGTACTGTTCATTCACTCCTGCAATTTCTTCCTGCAAGGAGAGTGCAGACTGGAACAATCAGATCACAAATGTGATACTGACTTCCACAAGGTTTTCGAAAGAGAAGACTGCCAAATTAGAGAAGAGTGGTGTCCTCCTTGACCTGATCATACCTCCTCACTGTGGTTTGCTAATAACACTGGAAAGAGAAGACAGAAATGCAGAACAGTTCCCCTCTTTAAAATCAGATAGTTTTCTGTAGAATGGGGCTTGCCTGTCTCAAGGAAAGCATTGTTGGAAACATGCCATAGCCAGTGTAGAAGACAAAGAGCACATACCAGTTGTTTCCAGAGATCATTTGGCCCTTGATTATGGTGCTCCTAGAGTTCTTCAAGGGGTTTGTGTGTTCCCAGCCCCAGTGTCTCTGGAAGGATCGAGGGGAGGCAGGGAAGGCTGGGAGAAAAGCAACAAGGAGGACCAAAGGTGTGGAGCTGTGCCTGGATGACTAAGTGAGCTAGAATTTCTCTGAAAATGTGCTGTAGGGTGGATACAATCCGGGCCTGTAAAGCAGTGGCTGGCATGGAGAAGCCACTCCAATGTTCATCCACCCTTTGACAGCAAGGG
>JAOXXN010000191.1:6703892-6719128 GCA_026770055.1 Myrmophylax atrothorax | reverse complement strand
GCAACCTCCTGGCGGGTGGCTTCCCCTGGGGTAAGGAACACGTAACCTCTCTCTGCAGGATGGAGGACATTATGACCATCAGCAGGCATGTCCAGAGACCTGGAACAAGCTTATACCAGCTCCATAAATGCATCATTACTGGAAAGGGTAGCCTCAGCTGGGAGACTGCAGGAGGGAATGAGACATTACACAGGTTATGTTGCCAATGAATACTTTTAAATTTGATTCTTTGTCATGGAAGCTTGGTTTATACTGCCTGAGGACAGCTAGAAAATCTTAGTGAACTCTCATGGGGAAAGAGGTTTTGCACGTTGTATCCTAAGAAGTGATGAGGCAAAACCTGTGTCTCCTAATCATTCACAAAAGATGGGCCCTTTTAGCTAAACTTTTGGCTTCTCACTTGGAAACAACTCATTCCAAGCCCTCTTTCTGAGCCATGGTATGCAACAGCTTTGGATCAGCAAACCCCAGCCTATGAGCTGAGAGGATGAATTTTCCATCTTGAGATACAAACAAGTGTGTAATAGAACTGAATCCTCTTATGTGGATCTGTCACTGGAAGAGACAAAAGATCCATACCCTGCTCACGTGGCTTACCCTTCCTTTAACCAGCCTTTCCTGGTCTTCAGCATAACCTTGCCTCATTCTCTTTTTATTGTTTTAAAGCTCTTTATAAACACACAGAGACCGAGAAGAGCACCCCAATTTTTCATCCAGAACCTGAAATAGGTCCTCCTATCCCTCAAGATGTTAAGGGAACACCAACTCCTTTCATAGCAGCTCCATGTGAGCCTTCAGGCACACGTGAGAATTATGTTTCCAGCAACAAAACTAGGAACAGGATGGAGGCAGAAGCAGCAAATACTCAAGGCTTGGTGTGATTCAGCCTTCCTGGTCTTTTGGGGAAGCACTCACCTACCACCTGAAGCACTGTCGAGGCATTCCTGAATCCTACTGAATTGTTAGCGATACAGGTGTATTTCCCACTGTCTTCCCTGGTCACAGCTGGAATGGACAGGGTGTCACTGATGAAGTAGTTACCATTTTTAAAGTCAAGCTTTTTATTTCTCACAACCTGTCAGGCAGAGAGGGAACATCAGACATTGGAAGGGCAGAGGATGGAACTGAACATTTAGGACAAGCATACACACTTGCTCCTGTTCTGGGCTAGAGAGCACATCACTGAGAGCAATCTGTGTGGCGACCCAGAGGCATATTAAACCTAAGTACCCAGCAGGGCAGATGTTCCACAGCAGTTAGGTTATAGCTATTGTCAGCCTTCTGACTGCAGCTTGGCCTTACACTCTGTGATTTGAACAGCCCTTGCATGTTATTTCAACTCTAGCAAACCTTATCTAACCATCTAGCAGTGGAAATTCAGCATCACAGAGATTTTGAAATCTCTTCCCTTTTTTCACTTGTATCTTTTCTCTGGAGAATTGTGTGTCCTGAACATGTTTGCTGCTTTATAAACTTTGGCAGAGCTGGGTGAAGAAATGTTGCCCTAATATGTTCAATGAACTCAGCTGAAATAGCATATTCTCCTCTTTTGCACCAAGATCCTGACAATGGGCTGGTGTTTCTTAACCCTGTGTCATCCCAAGGAAAAGATATTCAGATTTCTACAGCTTCAATAGTGGCTTTGGGTACTTCAAGGCTTTGCTGTGTGGGACGTGAATCTGGGCAGTTCTTACCACCCTATGTCCCTCACTTTCCAGGAAAAAACCCAAACCCCACTGAAGCTGCAAAACTTACACTCTTTGCTGCTGTCACCCATCTGATGAAATACTTGTGGGAAGGAGCAGTTACTCTGCAAGTGACTTGGAAAGGTTCGCCCACGATTCGCACATGGTCTATGGGGTCCATCACCACCAGTACAGGTTGATTTGGTGCTACAGGAAGGTAAGCAGAGGAAAATTCAACATCAGCTGGCCCAGTGATCCTGTGTGCTTTGGACACTCCCCAGGATCTGACTACCTTGGATTGTGAGGTACTGGTACAAGTTTTCCAAAGAAGTTGTGGATGTCCCATGCCTGGAAGTGTTCAAGGCCAGGTTAGAAGGGACCCTGAGCAACTGATCTAGCGGGTGGCATCCTTGCTCATGGCACTGAGTTTGGAACTAGATGACTTTTAAGGTTTGTTCCCACCCAAACTATTCTATGATTCTACATTCTCCTTTCCATTCTCTTTACCCTTGGCCTTCTCCTTCCCTAGTGATCACTCCCTTTTGTGCACGTCTGTGAGAAGCAGCACAGGTGGGGGAGAACACAGCAAGTCAGAACTGTGGGTTGAAAGGCCAGGGGAAGCTTCTACCATGATTACAGAGGGAACATCAAGGCCTGAGGAGTAGCAGAGCATTGGAGAAACTGGTGGACACTTCTCTCTGGTCTGTGATAATGCCTGTAAGGATTTGAAGACTGCTGAACCTATGGAAAAGCATCTAAAGGAAGCAGTTTGCCAGAGGCTGATGGAATTTGGCCTCCATTAGGCACCCTTTGGAAACTGCAGGTTCAGGAGGTCTTTCCTTCCATGGGTAAGGAGGTTTTCTTTAACTATCCACTGTGACCAGCTTAGCTATTGGTGGCCCTGAGGACAGCAATAACCCCAATCCCTTACCTTCTTCCATAACCAGTCTTATTCTTGGTGAATTCCTTATTTTTCCATTTATCACTGATTGGCATCGGTAATAACCTTTATGCTTGCTTTGTACATTGTATAATCTTATTCCTCTCTCAGCACTGAAAGAGTAGTTGGTCCCAGGTGGGAGAGGAGAGGCATTGTCCATTATCAGAGTCACATTGGATCCATATTCAGGGGCCGTGATGAAACAGGGGAAATCAACATTAGCACCTTCAGTCCCAGCGATCCGGAATTCTGGGGTGTACCACACGTTATTGGGATCTGCAGAAGAGACAACATAGGCTTGGGAACAGGATCAGAAAATGCACTGAAGCTGAGAAACACATTCCAGCAAAGGCAGGTCTCTAGCACTGCTGCCCAGTGGGAGTTTGATGGTGGGGCAGCCCTGCTCAACGCCTGCCTGACTCAGCCTCCAAACACTCACACAAAGAGCCCAATGCCAGCTAAGCCTTTTGAGGAGGTCACAGCAATCAGCTCACAAATGTACATAGACAGGAGAGGCTGAGAAGTATGTTTACCACTAATTAAACTTTTCACCACAGTGATAGCTTTATCAGACCTCCACCATCCCTGCCCAGGACAGTACCCTGGTAGAAGGGAAGGGGTGAAGTGGAGCTACCGCAGTGTAACTTCTTCTGGGATAAAAGAATTTTGGGGTTCAGGTCATGTTGTGAGGTTGTGATCCATGTGACTCTCTCCCTTATTTGAGACACTGGAAATATGGTTCTCTGATTTGCAGATCTCACTGCTCATTGCAACACTGAACAGATTTTCATCTCTGGCTTCTCACAAAGGGAAGCACAGCAGAAGGAGGGAGAGATCCAGACCATTCCCACATACGCATGAGATGCAGTTCTGTACTTGAGCCCAGCACTTCAGCCCCATTTTATGTGGACTTACATGGTTGTGGGGTGAGCCACTGCCCCACCAGGAGCCTGCACTGCTTCCCAAACACACACAGACAACCATGGCTATAGAAAGGACCTGTGTGATGGCTGTGCTCCCTGAATGAGGCTGTTCTGGCTGTGGGAAGAGAAGCATGGTTACCTCGCACAAACAGGTGGACAGCTGCAATGCCCTGGTCACTGCTGTTGACGTAAACACATCTATAGGTGCCAGTATTCTTGTAAGTGGCCTTGGGAATACTGAGTGTGCTGACGGTGTGGTTACTGAATGCATTCCTTTGCTTAATCCATTTAACTTCAGACTCTCCTGTGCAGTGCAGGATGACTGGATCACCCGTGTTGACAACCAGAGCAGGGAGGTCAGGGCTGATCACTGGTGATGCTGAGCCTGAAAGGCAAAGAGAAAGTGAGGATGCAAAAATGATCCCTAAAGAGGAGTGCACACCACTGAGTACAGAGTAGCTCAGGAACAGGCTAAGCTTGGGATTCAGACTGGCTTTTTGGGTCACATCACTCCACCCATTCTCTGTCTCACCAGACTGATACGGTCTGATACTCCAAGGAGTGAATTTCAGGGAAGAAACATCCCCCCTCTGCCCTTCCCTGCCATGTGAAAATTTAGAGCTCTGGGACAGGAAAAATAATCATCTGGAGCTGATTAGGGCAGATGGTAGCTTGGAAATTGTTCCTGCTCTGTTTTGCCTCGTGCAACAATTTTCCTTTTGTGGCAGAGCTGGAACTGCTCTATGAACAGGGTTAGCCCAGAGCACCATTCGGTGGAGTTTAAGTCAAACTTGGTGGGTGGGGCTTTCTGTTTCACTGGTGCTGGAGCAGACCTGGAAAGCTGCAGAGTGGGAGATCAGTGCATGTCCTTTGGGAAGACTTTTTGTTGCCAAGTACTGGATTTTGAACGGCACTTCCTTACTTGCATCATGGAGTCACACACTGCATTCTCCTTGCAGGTATCATCAAAACAATAAGAAGTGAATCATAATTATTATTATTCATATTGGGGGGAGGAAACTGAGGCACAGAAAAGCTAAACAGCTGAGGAAAGTCTGTTGCTGCAGTTGTTCATTCAGCATACCAGTCCTGCAGACACCAACATCATAACCAGCTGGATTTCTGATGCCATCTCCACTTTGAAGATGGCTCCTCTGCTGGCTAAATAAAGGGGAACCAGGGTCCTATTCCAGCCCTTAGTGTCAGAGGGAAATATTTTTTCCCTGTTTTGCCATGTCAGCGAGTTCTTTGAGTCACCACCTATATTTAGAGTGGGGGAAGTGTGAAATGAATCAGTGTCGTGGGGCTGGGGAAGAAGTGGTGCTGCCACCCCCATGCCTGGCCTTCAGGGAGGACAGGAAACACATTGCAAATGGCTATCTGTGCTCGGGGGGCTCTGCACTCCCCTCAGCCCCTATCCAGGGCTATTCTCCCACTTCTGCTTTCCTTCCTGGTTGCTAACCCGTCCTCAAGTCTTAAAGGGACACACACCCTGGTTCAAATTATGCTAAGCATAAAGGTAGCTGTGCAATTTGTCAGTTCATTGCTCTTTGTAGAGGTCACTGCAGGCAGTGACCCTCCTGCCATGGACAGTGACCCTGTAACATCCAGCAGAACACACTCCCATCCTCATCCACCCCTGATCACAGCTCAGTTGGTGAGGAAGACTATGGACAAAGTACAGATGTGTGTCCTGTGCTACCAGCTGTGCTCAGGGCTGTAACACCCGGGTCCACACACTAGAGCCCAAAAAGCATTATTTTAGCTGTCTTGGGCTGGTGACTCCCTCCATGAAACAAAGGATTGAGAATATGAGACTTAAGGCCCTGGAGAACGTTGCTGATGTGTGACAATGACACAGTTGCCACAGGGAAACTCAGACAAGGCCTGGATCAAACTCATTGGCCCTCTGGGAAGAAGCAGAGGATCTTCAGAGCATGGAATATTTGACTGTTTATATATAATTTTTTTTAATGTAATGCTTTTATCTTCCTGTGGAAAGAGGAAAAGCCTCACTTATTCCCAGAGTGGAGGAAAACATACCCCAGGATCATTTGCAAAGCCACATTTTCCACATATCTGTGGCACAACATTCCTCCCCTTTTTAATAAGCTGTGATTTCTACTGGGACTCAGCTTTTCTGCTGCTTTAATTCTGTCACTGGATCCTTTTCTCTCACCTACTCTCCACTTTGGCTATCTCTCCACATCCAGGGCTTCAGCACCACTTCATGGAGAGCCAAGCTCTTTGACTCACAGCTGCATTCAAACTGGTTCAGGGAAAGACTGTGTTGTAACTGGTCCTTGTTTTGCCCACAGCAGGAGAAACCAAAACAAACAAGAGTCATATCACTCTGCATCCTTTTTGTCACCAACTTGCAGTTACCACCGAGATGCTACGGCCAGAAAAGGCTCTGGGTAGGTGCTCCCCAGAACAGTGAGCATAAAGTCTTCAGGCTGTCACTGGAGACTCCCATCAACAACACAACCACCACACAGGTGGAGTGAGGACAGACAAAGCAGAGAGATTAAATGCAGGACAAGGCAAGGTGAAGGTCACCCAAACACCCACTCCTCCATGTGTGCTGGGGGATTGAGTCAGATCAGCGGGTCCTTTTCCAGAATGGGGAAGCAGGGCTGATGGAGGAGGCTCTCTCCCTGCTGACCAGTGTGCAATCTTGCACGAAGCCCAGGGATGTCTCTCTGCTGCTCTCCAGCAGCTTCCGCAGCACTGCCAGTAACTGCTGGCCAGAGGTTTTACCACACTCGAGTTGTGTAACCATGATCTCTCCTTACAGCCACAGGCTCTGTCCCTGCCTCTCCCGTGTCAGCCAAAACATTGCTTTCCTCTCCTGAGGGTTTAGTGAGGAAGGAGAAGTGAAGGCTGGTAAGACAGAATTTTTACCACAGAAGCCAGTCATCAAGATTACTTGGTCCTGGGGCATAACTAGTTTGAGGTCTGGCCCTGAGAAGGACCCACCCCAGACCTGAGCTCCCCTTGTCCCAGCCTCAAAGATGGCAAGGAAAAGTCTGGTTTCGGAGGACCCCTTCCCCGGAGTCATTGACAGTATCTGGTGGGTCAGGGGAGAAGAAAAGCATGCTCATCACAGCTCTGCTTCTTCTACCTCAGAGTTTAGATTATCCACAGTAAGAAAACAAAAACCAATGGTCACATTGCATCAGCCCTGGGTACTCTCAGAAGATGCATTTGTAACCCAAGAGGTAGGAGAAGGAAGCCAGGCTCTGACTCCAGCTTGAGGCTGTTACTCTGGAGAACCCTGGCATGCTGCAGCTTTGTGCTGCAGATGGCCAGCAGTGCTGGTACTCACACAAATGCGTGTCTAACTCCCTAATATGGCAGACAGTGCCTGATGAAGATGTCACAGCTGGTGATCTGCATTGCCAACTGGCTCAAGGAACCTTCGGAGAGATCCTGACAGCTTATTGTTATGATCTCTCACAAATCTGTATCAGACCTGCCTAGTTCCTACAATTGTAAAAAAACCCACTCAAGAAATTAAAAACCCTGCAGCCTTCACAGCCCCATTCCCAGCACAGCAGACCTGGCAAAAGCCTGCTCAGCATGTTGAAGATGGGACTTGCAGTGCAACAACATGCAGTGCAACAGCAAGAGGAATGCAAATTTCCTGGGCTGAAAATGTGAGCACTGCAGTGGCTCAAGAGGGATACACTGCCTCGCTTTACATGCTGAATGCTTCCCCCCCCCAGGTTGCCCCCTTCCAGGGAGGACTTCACAGCAGTCTCACTGTGTCCCCAGGCAAGCTCAAAAGGAAAATAAGGGAGAGTGGACCCAAAAGGATGCCATCACTTCAAAATGCAAGATTAGTAATACTGGTTTTCACCTGTTTGGTTGTAAACCTCAAAACAGGCTTAGGAACACTTTCTTGAGGCTGATGGGTTTTTACCTCTTGGCCATCTCCACAGACTCAAAAAACCAGGCGTATTCACCTTTTCCTTCTTGACTGCCTGACTTCTGTTTCCATCACATCCTGGCTCTACAGCCCTGTTGTGTATGCCAGCACCACCACAAAACAGGGATCCTCAGACACTCCAACTGGGCACGAGGTGCTCTGGGAGGTGCCACTGCAGCTGATTTTCCCAAATCTTTCACCTGCAGACCAACCATCTCCAGCCCTTGCCCTGTTTGAGCAAAGGGATTATTTCAGGGACAGCTTCCCTCAGGATACTTTTTGCTGAATCGTTCCTTCATCCTAAACCCTGTCCGGACCCAAACAAAGCGAGGGAAATTTCCCTTTCCCATCTGCCCACTGCCAAGGCTCTTCCTATGCTACATGCACCTTTCCATCCCCCTTGGCCTTCCCTGGCAGTGCTGCAGGCAGCCAAGAGCAAGCCCTCAGCACAGCCAAGGCTCCTGAGCAAACACAGACCTGCAGCACACCCTCTTTCCACCACTGCCTTCCCTCTGTAATTGCGGCCAGCTCTGGATGGCCTTCAGAAAGCTGCTGCAGCCAAGTCTACATGAAATGCCAAGCTGGTATCTCTTCCCTGCTGTACCACAGAGCAGACACGTTCTCCTCATCTGTGCTGAGCCTCCTTGAACGTGCCCACAGCAGTGGCTTCTTCATGCAGCAGCCTCCAGACTCAGGGACTGTCCCAGCCCGCAGCAGCCTTCTGGGAGACACCACTGGCAGCCTGGCCTCACACTCCAGTGCCAGGGGCTGAGTACCTGTTAGTCCAGTTTCAGCACTGCCCCATCCCCACCAAGGCTCTCACCCTTCCACACTTGAGGAGGGTTGGAGCACTCAAACCAGACACTCAGGAAACCCTCACTGTATCACAAAACACCCTTGGAGTGACATGGAGACACTGCAGGGGCTTTGTGGGTCAGTGTACTTACCATGCCAGAAGCCAGCTGTGGTGAGCAGCAGGAGGAGAGCAGGACACATGTCCCCAGGGACCGTGGCGTCCCCAGCGTGGAGGGGGGACGCAGCTGAAGGATCCTCTCCAGCAGTGGGTGCCTCTCCTCGTGGGCACCGTCCCCAGTGCTCCCCTGGCAGGAGCTTCTCCTTTCTGAGTTGACCACAAGTTAACAAATTCCCTATTTTGTTTGTTTTTGAAACAGAAGGGGGGGAAAAAAATAGCAGGCATTGGTTTGATACGTCACAGGTGACACACCCCCCGGCAGAGGTGGGGCCATACACTTACCCCACTGCAGGGTCCCCCTGCTGCTGGGGGGGCACCCTCTGGCCTCAGAAAGGGGCCCAACCCCAGTCCACTCCCCAGGGCTGGCAGGGTCCATTGCACCATGCTGGGGTTTGGGACAATCTCAGTGTGCTCTGGCTACTGCCACCCCACTACACAGGACTCTGTACCCTTTCTTCTTGCAGGGGGACACAAAGCACCTGGCTGGGACCTGCCTTGAGGGCACTGGACTCCATTTAACCTCAGTCCCGGTAACTCTTGCTGGCTTTGGGACCTGAGGACCTCCGTGGAACATGGTAGACTCTCTCACAACAAAGCCACAAAAGCAATTCAACCTGGAGCAGCTCCCAGGTGGGAAAAGGCCTGGGAATATGCCAAATTATTTTGTGTTAACCAAGAGTGTGATCCCCAGTGCAGAGAGGGGTCCCGTGGTCCCATGCCTGCTCCACTATCCTCCCCAGCAAGAAGACATAGAATCATAGAATCAGACAGGTTGGAAAGGATTTCTGAGATCAAGTCCAACCCCTGATCCATCACCACTGCAGTTACTAGACCATGGCATAAATGATTCCTTGAAAACAAGATTAAGGTACATGATGCCAAACATTGAAGGTCAAACAGATAATTTGCTTTATTCTAACAAAAACAAGCAATGGGAGAGGGGAGAGCAGAGGGAGAGGGAGGGAGGAAAAGTGAAAGAGAACATTAAAAACACAGAAAAACTCTACCAGCAGTCAGAAGCAGCACGGTGTGTACAGGCTGCCAGGTGGGGGCAGGCAGTCGGGGCAGGGAACAGCAGGCAGGTCCTCACCTGGAGCAGTGTCAGCACCCAAGGAAAAGCAGGAAGCAGATGAAGGAGGCAGGAGACACAGGCAGATGGGGCGCAAGAAGGAGCAGGCAGAACAGAGTGATGAGGAGTGGCGCCAGCAGCCAGCACATGACCTTACACAAGACTGCACCTGCCCCTGGGCACCTCTGGGTGCTGTCTTAATACCCTCTGCTGGGTGTCTGCTGGTCTGGGTAGACCTTTCTATGATGACCATTGGTTAAGTTGTCGGTATCCTGGCTGGCTGGCTCTGCCAAGGGGGAAACGTAACCACTTTTGCTGTAGACTTTCCGGGGGTCCCTCCAAATGCTGATGGAGCAGCCCAGCCCCTGGAGGGTTGGCTTTGCAAGGAGCTCAGCTCTTTGCAGCTGAGGAAACTCCAAGGGAGGCAGTGTCAGGTGTCTTCAGCTGCCTTAGTGAGGTTGCAGGGGGCTAAAAAATAGTAAACAACTATATTTCCCAAGGCACTGGTACAGTAATCTGGCTAACACATTCCTGCAGATCCCTCCCTGCTTGCCTGGGCTGGGGGGACACACAAGGCCCCCAGCAGGAGAGCTGAGAACCTCACAGCACCTCCAAGCCTGGGGCTCAGAAGGATCCTGTGGTCAGGTCCTGGGCACAAGGAAAGACCCTTCCTCCCCCAGAGCCCATCCCACCCAGCTATGCTGCTCTGCTGCGGGGGAGGCTGCCTGAAGCTGCTTTATAGCTGACAACCTGCAGGCACTTTCAAATAGTAATTAGGCTGTTAGCTAATTAGCAGTGTTAGTAATTGGCAAAGTAGACACTTTGTTAACCCTTCACTAGACTGTGGCTCTTCCAAAACAGGGGTGAAGGTTGTCTTGAGGCAAACCAGTTTTCCCAGGGACACTCAAGTCAACACGATCATCAGGTCCAGTCAGAGCTCTCTGCTGTGTTTCTGGATAACCTCAGTCTGCAGCAGAAGTTGAGGGCTGCTCACAGCAGCTTCAGGGTGGGAAGTGATGGCCACCACCTGACAGTGCTGAGGAAGCACAGGGGAGGAAGGTCCAGCCAGGGGGCTCTGCCAACTGCCTCCCCCTGCACCCTCAATAGTGGGGATGTGAGAGGGACACCAGCGTGGGCAGAAAGAGAAGGGCTGTTCCGAAATGCACAGAGGTTGCTGTTGGATCTGCACTTGGAATGCCAAGCTGCCAGACAGCAGGATGCCCTGGACACTTCCACACCATGGGCTGGAGGGGAATGGGCTTCTCCAAAGGAGCAGTTAGAGAGGTACCAGCAAGACAAGGTCTTGGGGCCAGGAGACGAGAGCACGGCTGACTGTGCTGGAGATGACTAAGAGTCATGGGAACACGGAGAGAGCTCTTGGTTTTGGCTAGAGCATGGCTGGAGAGCACGAGGTAGTCCAGAGAGAAGGAAAGACAGCTTTTGGCCATAGAATGTTTCCTCTCAGCAGTTTTTCCTGGCAGGATGCAGGGAAGAAGAACATGAATTGGAGGCAGAGTAGTGTTCTGGGGGGCTCCTGCCCAGAGCTGGGGAGCTGTCGAGCAGCTGGGCCACAGGGTATGTCTGCCTGATTATTCTTTCCTCCTTTTAAGCCAAAGGGGCTTTTTAAAGGATGTTTGTTTCCCTCCTTCTTCTTTTCAAGTCGATTTTTTTTGTTTGTTTTTTTCCAGGAACAAATGCCAGCTCAGAGAGAACTGAGTCACCAATGTGAACAAATATTAAACCAGACAGGTCTAATAGAGAGAAGGGAAACAATCTCTCAGCCTCCCTTCTTCTCTCTGAGGGGGCTCCTTGCAGAGCATCTCTGATGGCAGTGGTCCCAAGGTGACAGCCTGGACTCATGGACCCCCAAGTTGGATTGGGACAAGCTGTCTGCTGGGGTCCCTGTCTCTTTGGTGGCCCTCTCTTCCTGTCTGCACCCCAAATCCTGTGGGTGCAAGCAACAGCTCAAGCCCCCGGAGTGCTGATGGGGCTCATGCGTCCAGGCAGGTCTGAGCACAGAGCAGGGATGTTTCCAGGGGAGCTGCAGCCTTACTTTGAGCCACTGGAAGCCCAGGGATGTCTGTGGAGGCTCTGATGGCCAGAACAGTGTGGTGTCAAATGGGATGAGGCTTGCTCAGTGCCTGTTTAGCTGCAGCCTGGCTGTGGAAGGGGGAGTGGAGGTTGCTGTGAGCCCTCATGGGAGCATCCAGAGCTCAGGCTTGTTTTCCCAGGCTGGGAGCAGAGCTGGGCTATTCCCCTGCACTGAGCGCAGATGGCCATGGTGTCATGACTGTCTGAATTGCCCTGCAACAGTCTGGGAACACATGTGGAACACCCATGTCCTGTTGGTACTTGGCTGTCAGTACCCAAACACCTACAAACCTTGGCAAGGGTTTGACACTGCAGTCTGAGCTTCTCTGCTTCCCTGAGCTCTTCCATGAGGTGCCTATCTCATCACTGGAGAGGACAGTTATTTTGGGGTGGAGAAAATGCCCTCCTGGGAGTCACCATGTTTGCCTACTCGTTTCCAGCCCTATGGCCCCTCCTTAGTGCATTCCAACACCCAAAATGCCTGCCAGGCAGGGATGGGGCAGTGGGAGCCCACTGGGTTCAGGGCTGAGGACTATCAATCCCCCCTCTCTCCTTCCCCCCAAGTCTTGGCTGCAGCTTCTCTGGAAATGAGGTGGTTTTTTTGACCCCTGCAGCTTCTCTAGAAATAAGGTGATTTTTTTACCCCTGCTGATTCAGCTCCTGGTGAAAAATGTCCTGACTGAGCTGTGCCAGGTGACTCAGAGCATATCTGGGGAGAATCAGCCTGAGCTGCTCAGGGAGCCTGCAAACCTCCTCTCTGGCAAAATGAACAAAGACAGGAACCCAGGACAGGCTGTGCTGGAAAGGGAGCCTTGCTGGGACTGGGATCCACCTCCTGCTGCCAATGCCTTGGGCCCTTGGGTACACAAAGGGTTTCCAGGAGCTGAGGGAGGCACAACTGCTGCCAGTGGGAGCTGCATCATGTATCCCCAAAACAGGGTCTACATCAATATGTTTGAACATGAGTTCAAAATCCCTCTTCACAGCAGCCTTGAAAAGCACATAGCTCAGAGCAGCTGCAAACAGCTCTGCAGCCTGGGGTCGTTTTTGGAGGAGCAGTTCAACTGGAGCCGGAGAGAGGAGAAAAAAGGACTCAGGAGGTGTCTGTCTGTCTGTCTGTCATAGGGCTGGGGGACTTCAGTGCTTCTGGAGAGTGAATGAGAGACGGTGAGGGGAGTGGGGGCATATGTGGATGTGAGGGAGTTGTGGTGTGGCAGCCAGTATGTTGGAGTTGCATCTTTTAAGGTTGTCAGCAAATCCCTCATCCTAGAGAGAGGGAAGGAGACCTGGACATGGGGAGCCCTTTGCACTGCAATGTCTTCCTAGTGCCCTGCCCCAATGCTACCTCATGTCTCTCCCACTGCCCTGAGATATTAAACTATGTGGAAAAGTCAACAGTGCTGTGGTGTCTCCCATCTCCTCCAGCCCAGCCACTGTTCAGCCTGGCATCCTCTGTGTCCCTACCCTGATCTGAGCACAGACCCAAGGAGCACATCAAGTCCTTAGCTGGGGCTGTGGGTCCAAATTCCTGGCATTGGGGATATACACAGAACAGTTCCCAGTATCCTTCCCTCTACCCATCTGCAACACAACTCACTGGCTGACCAGAGGTGGGGTAGATCCCGTCCTGCTTGCAGCCCCTTTACCTTTCTGTGTCCTTGGGCTCAGCTGTTCCTTGTGTGCTTCTCTCTGCCTGGCTCCCAGCTTGGCTTTCACTAAGCACCGGGGTCATGCACAGAGTATTAACATGCTTAGCCTTCACCCACGACATGGTTAAGCTGTATTCTCAGCCCCATCTGAGTGGGAGCAACCAAAACCAGGCACATAAAGGAAGAGATGGAAGTTTGCAAAATGAAAAAGACCTTTATTTTAAAAACTCTTTCTTTAGAAATGTATTTGTAAATGTTTACAGCATAAAAATAATATCTCATGGCTATAGATGTGACATAGTACAAACCCTAAAAATACATCTGTAAACCTAGAAAAATGTTAACTCTTTGGTACCCTAGTCTGAACTCTATTTTTTTCTTTTGCCCTCAGGAAGGTTTCTGACAGAGTGTGGAGGCAGGTGCTGCTGATGTTCAGAGATGTTGCAGAGTAACAATGTGATGCCAGCAAGTCAGCACAGCAGGAGTGGAAAAGGGCACACTTTGGGCAAGATTTGCAGTTCTGGTGCAATCAATCCATGAAGGAGGAAAGGACAGGAATGATGGGACACTGCACAACTCCCAACACAAGCTAGCTTCCCTCCCACCCCTGTGAGAGTCATCTCTCCAAAGTGCCACTGGAGCTACACCAGAGTAGTTCCCCTGCATTTGCCAAAGCCAACTACATCCATCTTGGCATGTCCCAGAGACTTCAGGTCTGTGGGTGAAACATGGGATCTGAGCTGGGACCCCAGCAGCTCCCGTGCTGGCCCATGAAATCTGATTCTTAGCAATATCTGGCCAGCTTTGGGCAAGTCTGCAGACAACGTGGTGTCTCCACTGCTATGGTCAGTGCTGGTCACTCAGCACTGGGACAGGAAGGATCTGTGCGTGGTCCAGAAGCTGCTCAGTGCTTAGGGAGGACCTGCAGCTGCCCTGGCTGCTCTCTGCTTGGACAACCATCAGAGGCAAAGGACACCAAAAGGTTACAATGGCCACCAAAGGGCAACCTTTGTGTTCTCCAAGTGGGAGCAAAGCCAGGCTGCATCCAATCCAGGCTCCCTGGGTGTGGCTTGGCAGGCCACTGCTCTCCTGCCTGGGTGGGAGATGCTGTGGTTTGTATTGTGAACTGGTCATACTGGTGCTGGGACCCGAGCTAAGCACTGAGCCTGACCAGAGCTCTTCCTTGTGCCTGTGTGTTGAAGCAGAGGGTGTTGCCCCCTTAGCACTCAGTGAAATCCCCTTCTCCAGATCTGCCAGCTTTGCACAGGCAGACCTTGGGCTTCCCCACAGGCCAAACAGAAGTGCCCAGTGCCCTGTGTTTGTGGTGCTGTCTCTCCCCCAGCCCAGAGCCCTGACTGGGAAGAAGGGGAAGAGCTGTTTCTCACTTCTGGCTGACTTCCTGCTGCTGCGCATCTGCACCACACTTCTGCCTCCCACCCCTGTGGGACTCCACCACAGTCCTCTTGGCAGGTGAACAGAGACAATTTAGTTATAAGTAAAGTCCTCTGTGCTCTAGATTTCTTAACACAACACAACACAAACACTAAACGTGACACTCTCACTTAAAAAAAATAACACACTCAAATCAAGAAGGACAAAAGGATTAAAACCTGTGCACACATCACTCTGAGAAACATCTTAAATGTGGAAAGAAACACTGGAGTGCCACATTAGTTTCTGGGATACACTTAGGTATGTATGAAATAGTGACTGGCAGTAGGATTAAGCATATACTGGTGCTGATAATGATGTAACAGCTGCAGAGTAAGATATAATCTACAAATAAAAACATATTGCACTAGAGATGGGCCCAAGCTGTGGCATGTATCCCTTTTTGGGGGGGCTCAGTTTGGGTCCACCTCTAAACACAAAACCACACCCAAACAAAAATACTGATCATCAAAACTAAAAACCCGGAGGAACCGGTTCCCTTCAGAGTCTCACCGGAGAAATTATGGCTGCAAAATTGATGGGC
>JAOXXN010000191.1:6679089-6703792 GCA_026770055.1 Myrmophylax atrothorax | reverse complement strand
GGGGACAGAGATGGGGCATCCAAAAAAATGGGGGAGAAATCCCAAAATATGGGGGGGGGGGAAACCCCAAAATATGGGCAAGACCCCAGAATTTGGGGGGGGGGCTCAGTTTGGGACCACCTCTGAACAGAAAACCACACCCAAACGAAAATACTGATCATCGAAACCAAAACCCCAGTGAGACCATTTCCCTTCAGAGTCTCACTGGAAAAATTATGGCTAGAAAACTGATGGGCCCAGAACAGCCAACCATTTCTCCTGGCCCTCACCCACCAAGCCATGCAGGGACTGGAATGCTGGCAGCAGAGAGAGGTGGAGTGTGGGGCTGGAGCTGGCTCCCCAGGTGGAGGGAGTTTGTCTGGAGGGATGCTGTAAGTTCCATCCCTGCCCAGCCCTCTCTTTGAGGGATGCTTAGCAAAACAGCAGCCCAGCTGCCAGCCTGTCCTTGGCTGAGAAGATCTTCTCACTGTGACTTGCTAAATGGTGATAGGGACAGCTGGAATGATGCAGGAATAGAGTAAGGACAGGAAAGCACCACAAAGTGCAAGGAAAAATATTTGGTCATATCTCTCTGAAGTGGAGAGTGGTACCATGTTGTAAAGAGTCTGGCGTACCTACATTAAGAAGGAAGAGGGACTTGGACATAACATCCCATCAGCAGACAGAACAGGTTTTGATGCAAAGAATAATTGCAATAAATCTACAAATGGGACAAAACACAACAGGCATCCAAATGTAGCTAATGCCCAGCTGATAGGACAGGATACCTGAGTTCCTCCAGAAATAAGATCTCAACTTTAAGGACTATAGAAATTATTTGATAGTGGGAAATTAGTAATTTAATTAGCAATTAAATCTGTACAGGATGGGGTTTAGAACAGGATTTGTGAAGTAAATAAGCAACTGGCCAAAGGGAAGGTAAGAAGGGGTTAACTGATGGGGAAATCTTTGGGCTGGATGGAGGTAGTAAAAGTAGCTCTCTCAGATTGCTCTTGCTGCTAGAAGTATTTAATGTTTTTATTAGTCAGTCCAGCCCAAAAATAACAGTTTGTTAACAAAATTTGCGGATGATCCAATGTCTGGAACAGCAGGGAGTATCTGGGTTAGAAATGCTGGAAGTGTAAAAAGACGTAGGTGCTTAGATTGGTCAGAAGATGACTCTAAAATGTCAGTATGTTGCAGCTGGGAAAAGGCCAACATTATCAAAGCTACACCAGGCAAGTCAAGACCAGCACAGACCAGAACTACTAATGCCTTGTGTGAGGTCTAGATTTGACCTCAACTGGAGTACTGGGTACTTCTGGTCACCTTTGTTCAAGAAAGACTAAAAATGGAGCTGGTGCAGACAAGGGCTACTGGGATGGTCTGATGTGCCATCCTATGGGCTCAAGTTGCAGTGACACAGTTTCTACCAAGCACCTTACTTGTTACAGAAATAAAGTGGTCTGACCCAAAGGATCTCATAAGTTACTGCTTCTCCTCAGTGAGGATCATTTAATGAACTGTGGCTGTAGAAGATGCCTCCTTCATTACAGGCAGGAGGAACAGAGCACGGAAAACAGTTGTCATTCACAGTGTGTTTCCTATGGATGGTGGGGAATCTGACCAAATAGGCTGAAAATATACTCTGCTGGCTGCCAATAAAAGTGCTATTTCTTATGTTCACATTTTACCAAGGACATCAGCCTACAAAACACCTACTCCTCTTTTAGCCATAAAAACGGCAGCACTGGAATGGTAGACAACTTAAAACAGAAGCTGCTTTGCTGGGGATTTCTGGCAGAAGTTTCATATTTTGAAAAAAATAAATTCTCAGTGGCTCTGAGGTGGCAGAAGCCCAGAAAGATGCTGATTGAATTTCTGAATTTGTAGACCTGTCTGTGCAGTTTCTGTAGGGTGCATAGAGAGATATGCGTGAGTAGGGCAAAGAAGGGGTTAATGGGAAGGGGGAACATGCAGTGAAGAGAGCTCTGAGCAAGGCGAATCTCCTTTCAGAAAAAACCCTGCTACTGTAAATGGTGCCAGACCTGTGGTTTTGGGGGTCCAGCTTTCATCTCTGAAGAGGTGGGGTTCATAACTGATTTCAAAAGCCTGGTGTTCCTCCTGCTTTGAGTCTCCTTGTCCAAGTACCAGCTGAGAGCACAAGAAGCCTCAGGCCAGCCTGTGAGAAGCGAGGAAGGAGGTGAGGAGCAGAAGGAAGGTCTCTGCCCTTTTACTTTTCAAAACACTTTCCAAGAGAGTGGGATCCTCCCCAGTTCTTCTTGCTCTGCTTGGTTCCCTATGACACTTCACAGCCCTGACAGGATGCACGTGGCTATGCCTGACCCCCAGAAGGTGGCAGGACATGAGATACAGTTCAGCTGTGACCAACGAGCTTCCCTCTCTCTCTTTGGAGATGTCCCCGGGTTGGTGTTCTGGCATCCTTATAGTCTTGCTGTGAGTCTGTGAGACCTCTCATGCTGAGAAAGGCGGTGCAGGTGAACAGTTTATCAAAGGTGAGCCCTTGTTTCCCAAAGATAAAGCACAAAGATTCTGCAGCTGGCATGGTTATATGATTTCCCAGCAGATGAGCTGGGCTTAGTGGCAGTAATGAATAGACATATTGCTTCCTTATACTGGCCCTGGCTAGTGGATTAATATATTTGTTCCCTTTAAATCTTCAATGGAGAATAATTAGCTTAGTGTCCACACAGACAACGCGAACAACATTGACTGCCCTCTTTGCTTCTATTAACCAAGTCATTGGGACAGCATTTGGAGTTCCTGGCATGCCCTTGGGCATCCCAGTGCCTCGCTGGGCACAAAAGGGTTCAAGGTGTGACAGCCTCTAGGTGTGTGCAGAGCTGTTCCCCCAGAGCCATGGGTACCTGTAGTGCTTGTGATGCTCTATCCAGAGTCAAGAAAGCTCTGTCAAGAAAGGTAAATGCTAACTCACTACCTCCAAGACACTGGCTGGTCCCTTCAGGACTTGGCTGTGCTTGGAGGAGAATCCAATGTACTCTTGACCTCTGGCAGCTGAAGGGGTTGCATGTTCTCTACACCCCAGTAAGGGTGTCCAGGCAAATCATCTGTCCCAGTGGCATTTCACAGAAACATGGCATGGCTGATGCTGAGACCATCAGAGAAGTGCTGGTGCAGAGGAGATGAAACTCATGGCCATGGAGGAGGAAGAGGCTGGAGTATCATCTTAACAAGGCAGAAAGTGGAGTCTCTTGTGGAGATCCAACCCACGTGTTCCACTTCAAAAGATGTTGGTCTGTGAGATGTCTCCCTCCTGCAGTGGTTTGATCACTGAGGAGGATGTGGCAGTGATCTGGAAGGTTTCTGGCACTGAGCCACCTCTTTGTAAAGGGGGAAGGGGACAGCAATGGGGAAAAGTCTTTAATTCCTCACCCAACACTGGGAGACAGGAGAAGATGTCCTGAAGTACAAGTGCAAAGCGTGGCTCTATGTGATGTGTGGGTCAGCCCCTTAGCTGGCCTCTGCCTAAGGAGATGCAGAGTCAGCCTGGCTCTGACTACAGGAAACTCTCCTCCACTTCTTGGTGTCCTGTGGTTGGCTCCTGGCAGCCTGGCTGTGGGTCGGATTCCTGCTCCTCATCCTGCTGGAGGCCCAGGGGGCTGTCACAGGATATTGTAGATGATGTGTTGGCCTCATTCAGCGTAGAGCTGAAGGGAGACAAGAGGGAAAAAGAAGTGAGTGTCTTGTCCCAAGTCCCCTGGTGGAAAAGTATTCCCAGCAGCTGAGAAATGTGTGGAGATCCCAGCAGCCCCACTCCATCTGAATAGCTTTCCATAAGGGGAACAGGCCATATCAGCTGCATCTGTTCAGCCCTCAAACACAACATACAGCTGGTTGGGTTCTGCTGAACTTGGTCCGCTGTGTGTGCCCTCCTCCTTGTGGGTGGGGTCACTTGTCCCCAGCTGTGCTGGCTGATGTGCAGGGATGTGACATGGTGCCCTCTCTTAGCTCATGTTGCAGCTCCTCTGGTTCCTCTGTGGGCTCATGCAGATCACAGCACCACAGATGGGATGACACTGCCCTCCTCTCCCAGTAGATCCACCCCTGGTCTATCCCTCAGCAGAGCATGCCCCTTCTCTTGAGGCCCCCATTTCAAATTTGGGTAGTCTGAGGAAAGGACAATATTCAAAAGCAATGTTTTTACCTGGCCCTGCTGATGGAGACTTCCTGAGGGAGTTCACAGGTTCCCTCAGGCTTGGGGTCAGGAAGAGGGATGATATAGTCGTTCTCGCCCCCGTTCTGGTGCACGGCTGTGTAGAGGATGCTGCCGGGGGTGGGGCTGGCAGCGAGCCGGGCGTTGTTCAGCCCAGGAATTGTGGGTCTTGTGCGGACAACAGCGGGGTGGTCGCTCTTCATGAACTCTTCATCCACCTGCTGGTACCTCTGCTCTCGCAGGGCAGGTTACCAAAGAAAGAGGAAGGTCTTGTGAGTGTGGAGAATGCACTTGTGTTGTGTTTGCTTTCCCTGCCTTCTGGGGTTTTCTGAGAGGGGCTGGCATCTTCTAGCTAGGTTCAGCTACCCTGACTCCACCAAAGATAGGTCAAGAACATTTCCTAAGGAGATATCAGTGGCACAGCTTCACAGCTCCAAAATACCAAACAGTTGGAGACAGGTTTTTGATCTCCTGCCAGTTCTGATTTCCGCAGTTGCTGAGATACCAGCTGCCTGTCTGGCGGTGCTGGTTGTCTCAGCAATGTCCCCAGGATGCCCAAACAACCCTCACTGGCTATTCCAACTAGTCACAGCAAAATCCTCTCACACTGCAGCACTAAACACTGGTCTCCGAAGCCTGACTGAGGGTCCTCACTAAGGCAGCACCTTCCTCAGACCACTGACCCTCTTCTGTCCCTCCAGCACAGGATCCTTTGAACATACCTTTCTGTAGCAATCCACCAAGAGGTTTCCCATAAGCACCACCAGTTGTGAAAAGGATGGTCTGATCTCAAACTTCTCTTCCCAGCACTTCTGCATGATATCATAGCTGGCCAGAGGAAAGGGAGAGAACTGGTGAATTGCCAGGTGGGGAAAACAGAGGCAGAAATGGTTCTGTAGTTTGTGTAGGGAAGATCCAGGACAAACACATTATGGGCAGCACTTACATTTCATCAGAGGCATGGGTGGGTTTGGACATCCTATAGCCACGTTTGATGGCATTGTAGAACTGTTCATTCATAGGTAGTTCAGGGTATGGAGTCCCTCCTGGTGTAAAGGAAGAGGAGGAAATCAAGCTGCTGGATTTCCTGCCACCCTCATGCCAACATGCATGTTACACCAAAATTTCCTTCTTAATTTACCTTTCCTGTTTCATTTCAGTTCCAAATGGCAATGTCAGCATGGGAAAGAAGGAGACAGGAAATGAAGTGCTACTCTGGCTGGTAATGTTGGGACTTGGGGATTAGAAATGGGTTTTTATTGTCTCTATGAAGGGGTCCTGCTACCACATTCAGACCTACAGACACCACCATGGCCTCCAGGGCACTTACCAAGAGTGAATATCTCCCAAAGGAGAATCCCAAAGGACCACACATCGCTCAGAGTGGTGTAGAGGTTGTTGAAGATGCTCTCTGGAGCCATCCACTTGAGGGGCAAGAAGGTCTGAGAGTAAAAAATGAAACAAGAAGAGAGTCAGCTGCATCTGCAACACTTGTTTAAACATGTAAGAGCCTGACACCCAATTACAAACAAAGAACACCTTTCAGAGCTGCCTGTCAGCCCAACACATTGTTGACATCTGCTGTAAGCCAGTTCTCTGAGGGATCAGTTGCCTCTTTCTTTGTGCAGAATGGACCCAGCAGGCAGGAGGAAAGAGTGGGTGTGTTACATCCATTTCCATCACAACCTGCTGTGATTAATGCACACACGTCACGATGTGCATTCTCTGTTCCCTGGCCCTTGAGGAGGCCACTAACTTGCACAACTAGACTAAATACCCCTGAAGAAAGTCCAAGCCTATCTGGACTTCAGAAACCTGAGATCAGGCTGGAGAGGGCTAAGGGATGACCAGAAAAAAGGCAAAGGATATATCCAGCCTTTTTTCTGTCCTTACTCACTCAAAGTGATACACAAAAAGCCTCACTTGACCAGCTTGTATGCAGCACTGGCCATTCCTGGGATTTGCTTGCACAATGAATACCAAAATAATCTCCAGGAAGGATTGCAAAGAGGCTCAGTTTCATTTCCCATTTTGGACAGCAAAGCAATTATGCCAAGGCTGGACTGAAAACCTCATCCCTTCTGCAGGAGGGACTCTCTGCCCAGGCTCTGAGTGCCTGTCTGACAGCACATGCAAATGGGAGAAAGCACAAGAGAAGTTAAGTAGTTCATAGATTAGATAGAGACTGGGGTTTAAGGGGTCTGGCTCCACTCTCAGCTCCCCCAGCCTCAATTTCTCTGGGAATTACATAGCCTGCCTTTCCTGGGGTTGCAGATTCCCAAATGCTTCAGGGCTGGACTTGATGTGCTGTTGTTGAAGTCACAGGAGAGGTTCTGGAGAAGCTCAATTACAGCCTCATCCTCTCCTGCCTCGAAACATTGGAGATGTCTCTCTGGAAAGTAGCTGCTTGCAGAAGGACACTTCCCCTCCTACCCTGTGGTCTAGTGGTTAGAGCAGAATCCTGTGAACCTCTTCCCAGAGTGGCCAGTGACTCACTGCAGGCCTGATGTGCTGCCTAACCTTGCCCTCCTCCTGCCTGCAGCTCAGGACCACACTCAGTGCCAGCAGGGGAGGGATGCAGCACTGCTACCCGTGATGGGGACAGTGTATGGGGCACAATCCCTAGTTTTGCTACTGCTGTTGCTCAGGTTCTGTAAAGAGCCAGGAAATGTGGGCATGCCATTCTGCTACTCCACAGTGTGCAGAGCACATGAGGTGCAGGATGGGTGGCTGTTGATGCCATCTCCCAGGAGTCCTGTCCTTTTACCACCTCTGGGCACAATGATGAACAGGCAGCTCACAGGGGGACCATGTAGAGGGTGCCAGGCCCAGACCCCAGGGAAGACAGGTCTTGCACACTTCCTGGTACTCACACTGCCTTTGGAGATATAGTTGGAATCCCTCATGATGTCCCTTGCCAGACCAAAGTCACAGATCTTCACCAGCTTCCCCTCACAGATGAGGACATTCCTGGCAGCCAGGTCCCGGTGCACACACTGTAGGGTGGAGAGAGGGCACTGTCACTGCCAGGGCCTTCCAGACAGCCCGAGGAAGCAGCAAGCAGCCCAGCTCCAGCACTAGCTCATTCCTGGGGCTATGGGGACAGGAGTCACCTCACATAATTTCAGGCATCTCCACCTCTAGGGACAATCAGAGTTTAACCACTAGCAGAACTACTGCATTTTTACTGCTTGTCTGAACTGCTGCCCCCATGGCAGCAACCGACATACTGATCTGGCAAGGGGAGTCTGAACAACCCAGCAGAGAGGGGATTGCCAGGGACTGACCAAGCAAGGGGGCTTGGTGGGCTAAGGAGAGGATGGCTTCATCCCTGTTTGGACAATTCAACCCAGGAGTCTGAAGACATCAGAGTGACACCAGCCTAGCTTGTGCTTCCTGGTATGCCAAAATGTTGGATGTTTCTGTACAAACAGCTCTGAGGTTTGCTCCATGGGGAAGCACTGACCACGCACTTTTACAAATCAGACTGACTGTCTGGAGGCAGAGACACAAATTTCTCTCTGCACATCATTGATACCATTGATGCCTTCTCTTAGCCCTGCTCTGTGTGATGCTTCACACGATCCAGCTATATTATTGCCTGCCCTGGGCTAAGCCAGGCCTTGGGAAATCCCAGAGCCTAGTCCTCTGCGGTGGCTTAATTTCCACTAAACAAGCACTTCTGATGAGCCCTGGGGTGCTCAGAGCATGTGGTGCAACAGGGGTGTTCAGTAAGAGTAGATAACCTGATGAGGAGCTCCTTGTACTTTTGCACAGGGAGATTATCCCTATTTGGTGATTCCAGTAAATAGGGATGATATAATGCTACAGCTGTGCTGAACATGGCTCGGGAGGAGCACAGTCAGGGAATTTGAAGCTCTATGTGAGCCAGGGCTAGCTGTCACGTGCAAATATAGTCATGCTGGCCCCCAGGGCTATGTTTCCAAAGGAAGTGGTCAGCAGCTCTTCAATTGCATGGCTGCTTCTCCCATGAGGAATTTGTCATGGACAGAGGGACAGCAAAGGGAGCTGACCACAGGACATGGCAGAGCACTGTTGGCCTCTTCCACTGCAGCCACCACAGACCAGGCAGCACACGTACATTTTTGGAAGCCAGGAACTCCATCCCATTGGCCACCTGGAAGCTGAAGCCCACCAAGTCCATGTAGCTGAGGAGCGGAGACTCGTTTATCAGTGTCACCCGGTCTGTCCTTTCAGGAGCTGGAGAGCAAGCAGAGATGGATGTTGGTGTTACCCAGCACAATAATGGATTTACTGCCAATTGCTGTAAAAAACACTGGCAATTGCTCTGTCTCCAGCAACAAAGGGCCAGAGCCAGGAGCTTTCATTGTGAGGACATCTGCCACCACTGCTGGACTAGTCCCAAAGGAAACCTTTGCAAGCAAAGGTATTCAGCATCCAAATTACAAGCACCTCTCCCTCCTGCTGTGACCAAGCTGTTACCTGAGGGGGAATAGCTGTCCAGCTCATATGGGGTGCCATAGTTAGAGGACTCAATGTCAGCATACTTGACTTCACCCTTCATGTCAGACATGGGCACATAGTCCAGGGAGTCATCCTTGCTCATGTCCATGTAGCCCCCATCACTCTCAACAGACATGGAGAGGTGACTGTGCAGAAACAAAGAGGCTGTTCAGATCCAGAGGAGATGAGGACACAAAAAGGATGGGGGCAATGATTTGTGGGCCTGAAATTCCTGAATCCTCAGCCCCAGCACTGAAATGTCCCACATAGCAGGGAAAGGGTTAGGGTTAGGGTTCCAGCCTTCAAGCAGGAAAGGCAGAGGGGAGCTGTAACGCTGCTCTATTTTACTATTGCTTTTGCATGTTGGAAGGAAATGCTGCTTTCTAACTTCCCATGGGACTATTTCTCTGTGCTGCTTGTGCCTGCACCCCTTACAGCTGGCAAACAGATGAAGGACCTTTTCCCTTTCCTTGTGGCACCTCTTGTGCAATTGCCCTCCTTCCAGCACTTCTCCCTTAGGTTCAGTAGCAGCGCAACCTGCTTTGAAGATGCAAAGTTGAGGTCTCCAATGGTTAAGACATGCTGGAAACCCCTGTGTCTCTGTACTCAGTGTGCAGCTATAGCTACGCCAATAAAGTTAATGATGCCAGGGAATATTCCCAATTGGTACAGAGCAGTGGGCATGTGCGCTAGAAAACTCAGACTCCAGTACACACAGTTTGCCTCTGCTAACTCCCCGCTGCCAGGAGGTGTTTGGAGGTGGCTGGTTAGCACGTGGGCTGGTCTGACAAGGCAACAGAGCACACAGCTGTGTTCCAGTGCTGGGGCAATGTTGATTTCACTGGTCTGGAGGAAATATAGGTGCCCTTCCTGGTAGTACCAGCCTCCCTGATTTATGGGGCTAGGATGGAGCAGGCACCAGGGTGGAGAAGGGTGCTGCTTTGCAGGTACCTGTGCACATGGTCCTCCTTGGGGGTGTTCCCATACAGCTCTGCCTCTCGCCGTGCCTTCTCACCATAGGACTGCAGGAAGGTGTGCTTGTTGCGGTGCAGGTAGTCCACCAGGTCCCCATAGCGGCAGTACTCGGTGATGATATAGATGGGTCCTGGAGGAAGACAGCACCTGTGTCAGCCCTGCCTTGGCCACCACAGCAGTGAACTTCATCCCACAGGATGTAATTACTATCACCATTACCAGAGTCCAGGATGTCTAGGCAGAGCCAGGAAGAAAAGCCACCTTTCTGGTACTGAGTATGTTTGGTCTTTGAAATTTGTGTTTGAATTAACAGACACGTATCATCTCAGTTTCAATCAGGTTGAAAGAAAGACATTTAGAGCCCCACAAGGCTTTCTTTGGGGAAGGCTGAATCATTATGAGTCAGAAAACAGGAATTATTTTGTCCGAGGACAGTTATCCTCCTCAGCACAGTCCAGGGCAGCAGAAGACAGGGTGCTCAGGGCTCACCTACCTCCTTTGGTGCAGGCCCCCAGCAAGTTGACAATGTTGAGGTGAGGTCCCAGGTGGCTCATGATCTTCAGCTCAGACATGAGGGCTTGTTTCTCGCTGCTCCGTGCTGTGGCTGTTGGGGAGAGCTGGTGTGAGGGGCAGGGCAAGGAAGGAAGTGCATGGCACTGTTCGGCCTTGTGGCTTTTGAATGGAGGAAAGGGATGAAGGCACAACTCACATTTGAGCATTTTGACTGCCACTTTCATGGTGGACTGTGAGTGGCTCAAGCCATGGGCTGTTGCCTCCACCACACGACCAAAGGCACCGGAGCCAAGAGTGCGTCCTGCAAGGAAACAGCCAGGAGACAAAGGTGGCAGTGGTTCTCGAGGAGAGGGGAAGAGAGCAGTTTGGAAAGACAAGGCCTCTATCTGAAACTTCACTAGTCTTGCTGCAGTTCATCTTGGTGGGCATGGACGTGGCCATGAGCTATGATGTTTGGGGCTGGGGCTGTTGCCAGAACTGCCAGCTGCAAGAAAGGATAGCCAGGAATAATGCAGTGTTTTATGCCAAAGTGGGCAGCTGGCCTTTCACCATGGTCCCAGATAGTCCCCCTGTTCCAGGACCACATTGTATCTCCAGGGATCTCTGTGTCTATTCTGAGTTGGCCTCTTTTGGAGATCCCAAATCAAAATTTATCACCCCCAGACAGATAGAGCCCCAGGGGTCCCTCAGTGGGACCTGCAGAGCCTTTACCTAACACCAGCTTGTCCCTAGGCACTTCCCATGTGGAATCGTAAGGGAGCTGCATAGGATCCACATAGATGTACTCGTGCCCATCGGAGCTGACTGACTCAATCACCTTCCAGCGGATTTCATAACGAGGTTTCTGGAAAAGGGATCAGAGAGTGATAAGACATCTGAGAGACTGAGGGTCAGAGAGGCCATGGGTAGGCTTTGGTAGGGAATCTTTAATCCCTGCAGCCATTGCCTCATTCCCCATGCAGTCTAAAGACGCCAGGGGCATGCAGGCACTGATGGCCCATGGTACCTGGCACGGCTGGGACACCATCAGGCTCAGCCACCCTATCATGGTGTCATCTGGGAACACTGTCTCCTTTTACCTTCTGCCACAGGACGATCAAGATGATGAGGGAGATGACAGTGAGGACCAGCAAGGCCAGGATGACAGAGATGATGACCACTTTGAACGGCAAGGCTACAATGATAACAGGGACAGCAGTCAGACTCCTCCATCCCTGCATGGCCCAAGTACCCCAGTGAAAGGAGGGGACAGCAATGAAGAGGTGTCCCCACACTCTTTGCCTTCCCTCCTCTGGTCACTGTCACTCTCCTGCTACATTCTTTCCCCCAAGACATTGACCCTGAGCTCTCCTCTGGGTGTAGACCATCTGTGTCCTCTCCTGCTGGGCAGACTTGCCCAGCACTTGCAGGGCCAGCGTCCTGTTGAAGGGCCTGCTGCCTCCAGAGAGGGTTGACTATGACAGGGTATAAGGAGCTAGAGGGACTGGTTTCCCTGGGGAAGAACTGGAAGCCCCAGGCCTGGGCTTAGACCATCCTTCCTCACATTTGGGATGTCCAGCACACAGATGTTCAAGTCCATGGCACCATCTAGTGACCATGGGCTAATAACAAGACATTGGGGAACTGCTCATGTACTCTTGTCTTGCCTCCCTGGAGGGATGACCCTACTAGTGGTGGGAAGAGGATGTCCGTGACCAGTAGACAAAAGGGCTCCAGACTCCTCCTGGAACAATCTTTTCTGCTTAACCTAAAGGAGGCTTCATTTTGTGCAGAAATACCCAGATTCTCTGCCTCTGAGGACTGCACCTCCAGGTTGGAGCCACAGAGAGTAAAGTCCAGCTACCCACCAACTGGCTCAAACACCTCCCTCAGCCCTCACCGTGTGGCACCAGAGTGATGTCCTGGGAGCTGGTGCCCAGGAAGTTTTGCACGGTGCACCTCAGGAGCAGGGGCTCGTCCACCCTGTGCAGCTGCAGGGTGCTGTTCACGCGGAACACCTGCCGCTCGGCGTGGTACGTGGTGTTGGTCTGCAGCCCGATCTCTGCCGACTCGTTCCCCAGCAGCCGTGTGGGCTGACCCTTGGTGCTGCACCTGGTCCAGGGGAGGAAAAAGGCACCTGAGAGGCAATTGGGAACATGTGCCACCATAGGATTCCCAAGTGTGTGGCCAACAGGATACAATTAAATAATAGTCTATCATTCTAATAAATGCAAGAATCCAGCAGTTCCTGTGAGCTCCATTACTCTACTCACCATTTGATGTCACTACAAGTAGACCAGCTGATCTCTGGCTGGGGCATGCCTTCAGCAGAGCATGTTACAGTCTGCTCCCCACTGCTGGCACTGGTGTTCTCCTTGAGATCCACCACTTTGGCTGGCACTGAAACCAAAAGAACAGTAGTGAGAATAAATCCTTGTTTCTGACTGCAGGATGGAAGATGAATGTGATTCCATTGGGGAATGTGATTCTACCATACCCCTAACATAGCCTAGGGATGAGGAAGGACTCATCACACCAATTGTGTTGTATTTTTGAAAGCTAACAGCAAAGAGAATAAGATTTGAGAGGTTTATGGAGGAGATCTGCTCTTGTCTAGCTTGCTTGGAGAGCACAGATGAGCACAGGGGAAAGTCCTGGACATCAGAGCTGTGCAATCATCTCTGCACCTACTGCCTTAGGCCAGGGCATGAAGGCCAAGCTGCTGATGTCTGCGCTATGTCCCTGTCCCCCTTGCTCCAAGACCAAGTGTGAGATATTTCAAATGAGCATGTTTCTTGCTTGAGTGCTCTTACATTAACCAAAACCACTTTGGAGCTGTAGCCAGAGGAATAAGGGCTTCAACCTGAGGGTTCTGCAGCAAAAGATGGTAACACACCCTGAGACTGCTCCCACACTCCTCAGCCCTGTGTCTGCATGCCCATCCTCACCGTTTATCTGCAGATGGAAGGACAGCTCCTGCTCATCATCCTCATTGAAAGCCCGGATGGTGTAAAACCCTCCTTCTTCCTGCTTCACCCGCACCAGCACCAGAGCCGTCTGGTACCTGGGGGAGACACAGTCCCAGAGTGATAGTGTGGGGAGGTGCCTGGGGACTGATAATGCTCAGAGGCAACCAGATCCCACCCACCTGATGTGTGCTCGAAATCCCCTCATGGAAAAGCATTCAACCACCAACTGTGTCCAACCAGTAAGCTGGAGATTGCTTTGTGAATTACCCACTCTCTGCACCCTGGTGAGAAACGATGGACTCCCACCTGGTTTCTGACAGGTTCCTGCTGGTGATGGTGAACTCGCTGCTGCTCTCCATAGTCAATGTCTTGTTGTTCTTCAGCCACACAATGCTGGGCTGGGGATAGGCCTCCACCTCCACCTGGATGGTATGGCTCTTGTGGACCTCGGTGTACACCGTGGTGGGCAGGTGGGTGTAGAAACGCACAAAGCCATGCTCTGAGAGGGGGTAGGAGGGATAGGAGGGTCAGACAGGGTAACAGCCCCCTCTCTGTTCCTCTGGACAAACATGGATTTGGAAGAAAACTCTCTGAGCACCCTGAACTGGTGAGGCACCTCCAGATCCATCCCTCAAGACTTCATGCTTGTGTCTGAAGAAAGTAAAAATTCAGAGCCACACTGGATCAGAGGAGCTCACAGGGCAGCAGCATGTGGCTGTTATATTGGGAGGTAACAGGGATGGGGCAGGTTCCCTCAAATTACACAAAACAGGACAGACGCAGACGGGAGGTGTCTATATGTCTCCACATCACCTTGACACTGCACAATGCAGAAGAGCTCTTACCCATATCCTCAAGTGTCTTAAAGGGCCACAAAATCCATGGTGGGAGATTTGGGATGTTTTGAGACAAGCAGACAGGAGTGACTGTTTCTGGGGTGAGGGTTGGCTCTTTGCCATGGTTACTTAAAGCAAAGGTGAGGAGAGAAGAGAGCTGGAGGGTGTGTAGAGAGGAGAGGGGGTCACTCTAGGACATCCTGCTTGGATGCCCATGTGGTTTGCTGGCTTTGGGTGTGTGGACAACTCACCGATCACTTGGACTGTGATGTCTTTCCGGTCTGTTTTCTCATGGTAGCCCTCGGACACATTGCAGATATAGGTCCCACTGTCCTCCAGCTCTGCATTCTGGATGATGAGGATGGAGCGGATCTCGTGGGAGGATCCAGGCAGGAAGTCAGTCACCGGCTCCACAGTCTTCCCTGCCTGCAGAGTGGGACAGGAGACATGGTCTGAGGAGTGAACAGCAAGTTCTGCCATTGGAGCTATAAAGCTGAGCTATAGAGAGGGAGGAGGAAGGGGTAGAGGACCCCAGTCTGGCTGCCAGAGGGACAGAGAACACACACTGATGAGAGGCCACCGAGACAGAGACTTAATCCATGCATATCCTGGTCAAGCCTCTCTGTGCAGCAGCAGCATAATCCCACATGGGGATTCTGCCATGGGATATTGATTAGTGATTGCCATGGGACATCTGGGTGAAGGCTGGAGCTGCTGCCCAGAGCCTGTGGGTCTGGAGCACTCACTTGCTTGCGGGGATAATCCCAGTTGAAGTTCACCAGCTCGTTGCCACTCACGGTGCACAGCACGGTGACATTTTCTCCCTGACGCACTATGGTCTGCACTGCGCTGATAGAGACGTTCACAGATGACACTGTGGGAAGGTGGAAAAAAGGCAGGAATAAATCCAGCCTCACAGCTGATCAGGGGCATCAGTGAGGAGACAGAGGGAGAGTTTTGGTGTATTCTGGCATTGGGCTGAAGGAATAGCACAGTAGGCACACAGCTGTGCTAAGACAATGGAAGCTCACCCTGGATCCTGTAGACATAGAAGGTGTCTGAATCCACCTCCTGGTCATCCACAAATGCCCGGCAGAAATAGGTCTTATCCTCAAAGAAACCTCTGAATCCTTGTTGTGAATCATAAGCGGCTGGGATGGGGTTCTCCACCTTCTTCTCATAGAGGGTCACCTGCATCCGTGGGTTGGTCACACGGCATGGGATAACAGCCTCTGTGTAGCCCGTCATGAAGATGAAGGCCTCTTCAGAGGTGACTGTGGGGAGGAAGACTAGGGAGGGATCTGTAGGAGAGAGGGAACACTGATTACAGAAATATGCTTGAAGCTTAACCAGGACTCCTCTGTGCTTCTCCAGGAAATTTCCAATTTCCAAGACCCTGTCTCTACATTGGTGAGATGCTTCTTGCCATACTCCCCTTGGCAAAGTAGAGCTGCATGTTGTGGGCTTGTCAAAGCTCTCCTGGGAAGGTGAGAGAGACCCAGCACCACCTGCCTCTCCCACCACTTGTCCCAGCACACCACACATAGGCCACTCCATAAGCTGGCATAGCAGAGACATGCCACAGCCAGAAAGACCTGACATAAAGGCCCTCCTGCAATTGGAGAAAGGTTTTTGAAAGCCAGGTGTTTGGAGACAGAACAGTAAGTCAAAGCCCTCTTTACCCTGGTTGCTAAACCCCATGGAAATGCAGGAACAAGGACATGTTGTCCCCTACCTGGAACGTAGATATACAGGGATTTCCTCTCCACTGGCTCTGGAGCCTGGTCAGTGCTGTAGGTGCAGGTGTATTCCCCGGTGTGATGGCCTGTCACATTCCTGAGGGTGAGATTGCTGACGAAGACGCCATCCCTGTGCTCCAGTGAGGCAGCAAGGAGCTGACCCTCCCGTTCCCAGATCAGTGCTTCATCCCCATAGCACAAGAGGGAGAAGGTGCTGTGGAGGCTGAGTTCAAGCTCAGTGTCTGTGGGTTCAATATGCAGCCTGCTGCCCCCAGACGTCACTTCCAGCAGACCTGAGAGAGGAGTGAGATGAAACCAAATTGGACTCCTCTGAAACACAAGCAGAAGCACGCAGGAGCACTATCTCATGCCAATGTATTTGCTTTGTAGTGTCAGCCTTTACAGTGAAAAATAACTTTCCTGGATTTGTCCTCCTTGGTGTAGCCACCCCTGGCAAACCCACGCTCTCCTCAGAAATGTCCTGTCAGCCTAGACCTTGGTGGTTCACCCTTCATTTATTCCCTCTACCTCCTGCAACACTTACTGGAGGGCAAATAAGACATCACAGGGTTTAGCAGTGTTCAAAGTAGCCCATGTTGTCTGCAGCAACGCTGGGTGTAAAACTCCCCATTTTGTGCTTCAACTACGTCTACCTCCATCCAGCTTTTCTGCAAGGTAACTGCACCCTCAGTGCCACCCAGTGCTGCTGTCCAGTGTCATCAGGATAGCTCAGGAGGGGCTTGGGGCAGTAGTTGAACAGAGTCAGTGAGGCAGCCATGCTGTGATGCTGGGTGTTGGACCAGTTCAAAGAGCAGCCTTGATGAGGACAGAGCTGGAAATAGGGGGGACCTGGTCCTCCCCCACATGTTTGCTCACATTTTTGGCTTTGATGCATCCTGTGAGCTGGTCTAGGTGGCCCAGGGAGATAACAGTCTATATGATCATACTGCTGACCCCAAAATAAGCCTGATAAGCCTGTCTCTGTAAAGGCAGAGATATGGACCTCTCAGATGCACCTTCAAAGGCCTGGGAAGGCCATGAATTTAGCAGGCAAGGGAGAGAGGAGGAGAGGAGGCAAATCCCTGCTCTGCTTTCTGCCTCTCCACAGGGACAGTGTCAGACAGGACACAGAGCAGGCTGAAACAATGTCAGTTTACAAGAGAGTGAAAAAGAAATGAAAGCAAAACCTTGCAGGAAATCCTTTGGAAGCAATAGAGCAGGCAAGTCTTCCTGAATAGCTCTCTGTGTCTCTTCCAGCTTTCTTGCTTCACCCTTTGTCCAGATGTCCCAGTGGGGAAGTGCTCTTCCCTGGTGTCCCCATGGGTGGGCAGGATAGCTGGGGACAGCCCCAGAGTGACACAGCAATGCTGTGACAGCCCAGATGCAGCCAGGTGCCCTGGTTCCTTTCCATGAGGGGTTATTGCATATATGGGATCTGACCGAATGCCTCCTGCTGTGGGGGTGTCCATCATGTCCAGCTAATGGGAGTTCTCACATGTCTCCTAAAGAAGGGCTGAGCATGCCTGGCAGTGCTCCCTAGGGAAAGGTTTCCTTCTTCCCCCATGCTGTACATAACCACGAAGCAGGTGGGGACTTTACATCCACCCCACCATAGAACTGAGCCAGCCCATGAATCCGAGTCATTAGGAGGGATAGATGTGGCTGGAGCACACTGTGCACCCCAGGGCAGCATCCCAGCACAGGGATCTCCCAATCCTGCACACCCTCCCCAGCCACAGCACTCACCAGTGAGGACGAGGAGCCAGAGCCCTGTGTTCAGAGCAGGACACAGCATGGTGGGGTCCAGGCTTGGTGGCTGGATCCTGTCAAGAGCAAAGTGGGATGAGCACAGCACTCAGCAGAGGAGGTGTCCCTCAGTCCCCACTCAAGCCCTGGATTCTTTTCTCCACCTTAGAAACCTCCCATCTTTGTCCAGTTTTCAGCCTTTCCCCCCTGTCCGGGTGGTTGTTTGGCTGGTTCCCCTTCACGCTGGATCTCCACAAGGAACAGTTTCTAAGGCATCTCCCTCTGGTAAATAGGGATTTTGCTGGAGGCTGCAGCAGTTGTATCAACTCTTGCTCATCTCTGCTGAAAATGCCACTCCCCCCTCAGAAGAGCCCTACTTTCCTTCCTCCCTCTGCTCTACTACTTGCCTTTTTTTCCTCTTAGTTTTGTTTCCCTCAGTCCCACTAAGATAAGACTTGCTAGAAAGCAGATCCCACTCCAACCCTCCCACATTTGTTTGCTCCTTCCAATGAAATAAAAGAAGGCTTGTCATGGTACTTGGTTGCTGGCTGGGGTTAAACCCACTGCAAGCCTGGAGAAACCCCACAAAAATGAGTTTCTTGTATTTAACTCTTAAATGTATGTATTTAGGAGAATATTTAAGAGGGTATTTCAGTTAAAAATCCTTTTAATCAACATTTCTCAAGAAATCTTTACCACAGAGCTTTTTCAGCCCTTCCTGGTGAAAACCAAGAGCCCAGAAGAAACAAGACCAGATTTCCTTAAAAGCAGGAGTCTGTCCCCTGTGTGTTGGAGTGAGAGGTAACCCTCCTCCTCATGCCTGCAGGGATGGGGATGAGCATTTCTGAAAAGCAAAATGAACACCCTAACACACTAAAAGGGGAAGAGTAGGGGGAAAGGCTTCCTCTGTGCCTGGGCAAAGTTGGGGGGAAATGAGTTCAGTAGTCTTGAACTTGGGGATGCTCCTGCATGGAGCTGAACTTCACAGCTCAGAAACACTGCAACCCAGGGCTGAGCTCCTGCCCTGCTGCTGGGGCACCTCCCAAGGCAGATCCCGAAGAGAAACCCTCTGTGATGCCAGCTGTGCTCTGGGGAGCTGCCCACCAGGGTTGAGAGTGGTTAATGGCAATCTGGACTCACTGACCTGGCCGCAGGCACCGTCTCTTACTGAGCTCTCTGCAGCCTCTTGGCCCTGGAGTGGCCTCCCAGTCTGCTTGATGTTAAGGAGGAAATGGTTTTTAAATGACGTGCGTTTGTCAGATGTTTTTATTATTCTCTTGCTTTGGCTCAACAAAAGTCTGATCTACCAGCAAATCCTTCCAGGTCTCCAGCTTATTCAGCAACTTCCCTCTCCCCTCTCCAGAAAAGCCTGCATGACTCTCTCCCCCTGCATTTGCCAGAGGGGATAAGAGCGCTTAGAGAAAGAGCTGGGGGTGGGTAGGATGAAAGCACCGAGGTGAAATTTAGGCTGTAAATGAATGTAACCTCCCTGCACCCACCCTCAAAGAGCACCAAGCTGCATAAGAGAGGAGGAGGATGGACAACCTAACCTCTGTCCCCCAAGGCACTGAAGAACAATTACCTTCGTTTCCCAATTCTCCTTTACAGAGGTGTGTGATTCATCCATTATTCAATGTTCAAGGTTGTAAGGACAACTGGGATCCTTTCCTTTCACCTCTCCCTGCCTGCATGCACAAGCCAGGTCATATTCACCACCCCAAACCCCAGATATCTGCCTCCAAGTGGCTAAGATCTTCTCAAGCTTTCAGCTGCCTTGCTGTCACTTAGTCCTGTTGCTGGTAAGATATTTGCTTCCTCTTCCCACACAAACAGGTCCCTCACTCCACCAGTGCTCTCTGCAGGATCACTGATGGGGCAAACCCCTGTCCTGCTGGAGCTGGAGAGCTGGGCATGGCTGTGTGCTGGTTCTGGGCTGGCAGGGGTGTTGCTTCAGCGAGCAGTGAGAGCCCCACAGCCTCCGCCTGCTGCCTCTGGCCACCTCCGCTGTGTTCATAGCTGGTTTTAATAAAGCTGCTGCTTTTGCAGAGAGGCATTTCTCTTGGAGATGCTTCCCAAGCGGAGTGGGAGGGTGGCAATGTCTCGCAGAGAGTGGTGACCTCTCCCTTGTTTGTCTGCTCTGGTCAGGGCTGGAGGCAGAGTCAGAGACGCTGAGCTCTGCCCGCCCTGCAGAATTCACAGGGAGACTGGCTTGCAGAAGGACAAGCCTCTCTCTCCCTGTCACTGGGACACGTGTGCTTGCACTTGTGAGTGCACGCAGGCATTTCATAAGGGATGCAAATGCACCCAGCTCACTGCCAGCCTTGGGAGAACTTGTTTCTCTCCTCAATCCCAGCTTTTGTTCTCAGCAGGAACTGTAAGTGCCACCGTAAGTGCCAGACAAGGAGTTGCAATCCCACTCAGTGATCCAAAAGCAGGCACCAATACATTATCCCACCCAGGCAACCAAACACAGGTACCTACACCATACTCAGCTGCCTTGAATGGTCTCCTTCCATCCTTACAGGTTAGAAGGGTGCCATGGATTCCTCAGACTCTTACATTTTTTATAGGCCAGGACCTGAGTATTTTTAAGCCCTGGGACCATTTGCCTCCAGAACCAACGTGGCACAATTCTGGAAGCCAGGGAGCTCCTGCAGAAATTCCATGTCCAGCACCCCTTACTCAGCCCTGCAGCTCTCCAGCAGCCTCCCCCCTTGCAGCCACCGAGGTGATACCCCAACTCTCCATCCCCACTTTATGCCTTTCACCATCCTCCCCTCCCTGCCAGCACAGGTACAGACCTTCCCCCTGCCGCTCTCTGTCTCTGTGATTTGAGGTTAAGCTGGTCCTGGCCAGGCAGGGAAGGGAGCTTTTCTCTTGAGCTGCACTGTTTATTATTCTAAAGGAGGAATTTGGCTGGAAGAGGAGACAGGAGGTCGGCTGGCTCGCAGGGCAGTCAAGCTGGCTGGGTGACACAGCCCCATGCCACGTCCAGCCCCACATGCCTGTGGGGTAGCTGTGCTCCCCTGGGGGGCTCAGGTCCCAGGGGCCAGGCTGGGGCTCTGCTGAGGGCTGTGGGGGAGGCCAGTTCCCCAAGAACCAGCACAGTCTGTCCCTGTTTGCTGCTGCCCAGCAAGGCCAGAGCTGGGCCTTGCAGAACTGGGAGTGTCTGAGAGGGTTTGGAGTCTGAACAAGACACAGATACAGGCATCTGTCCCTGCTTGGTGACACAGACACTGTCCTTATCTCCCCTCTGTAATCACACCAGCCTGGCTGCACGTGTGGTTGCAGGAATGCACCCAGCAACCTCTCCTCCTCCGGACATCCAGAGCGGAGAGAGGAGTTTGCAGCCCAGAGGAGGAGACCCGAGCCAGCCCTGGGGCTGCCAGCATTCCCAACGCACTGCTGCACTGGCAGAGGCAAGTGTCCCATGGCTGGCTGGGGCCAGGCACTGCTGGATGCCTGTTGGAGCATCTGCAGCCCTGAGCTCCTGAACTGGGTTTCTGGGTTTCATGGGGTGATGGAATAAATGGGGTCACCCTGACACCTCTGAGCAGCAGCAGCAGCAGCAGAGTTGAGCAGAGGGCACCCCAGGCTCTGTTGGCTTGTGATCCCACAGAGAGGCCACAAGCAAGAGGGCCAGAGCAGAGGTCAGACAGCACGGCCAAGGCCACGGCTGTGCCAGGACTGGGATTCAAGTCTCATGATTCCCCATCTCATGACTTGACAGCTTATCGAGAGCAGCCTGCTCCCATTTCTCCTGCATCCCAAATCTGATGACAGCTGAGCTTTCTCCTCCACCTCCTCTCCTACTCCCTCGCTCCCACAGACGGGGGCTGAAGCCTCTGTGGCTGATGAACTTGGACAGGAATTTCTGCAGCAGGAGCAGGGCTACGCCCATGGTTTTTGATACAAGGAAGAGCAGTATCCAGCCTCTGCTGGGGATGGTGCCACCTTTATTCAGGGAGAACCATACCCTCAGCCACCTCTGCTGCTCCTTGCACCTTGAAGTGCCTTGCTAAGAAGCTCAAGCATCATCAAATCTTACTGATTTATTAATGTTCCCCCATGCCATATCTCTCTCTATAAGGATTCTAGTAAGTCAGAGATGCCTTTGCTAATGCCCAAAATATGTTGTGTGGGCTCAGTCTTGACTATTCTTGGGTAACAAAGCAAGAATTTCCTCTAACTTTGCTCTACATGACCTGCCACATCTCCTAGCCCCCTTCCCTCTGTGCTTGCTCCCAGCACTTAGACAGCACAGTGCTCCTGGCAGATCATTTCAGCACACATGGTAGCCACTGCTGGCACAGGCATCGCATGGCACTGCCTGCCCACTAGCATAGATCATCTGGGGCAGGGCCATTTCCGGCCCTGCAAATGTCTTAAACCAAGGGAGATCTGCACAGAAGAGCATCCACACCAAGATTTCTATTTCTAGCCCCTTTTCTTTCAGGGCTGTGCTTCCAGGAGCTCCCACAATGCTTGATGGTCCCACCATCCTGCCAAGCAGGCAAGGGACATCTGGTGCAAATTAGCGGGAAGTCAAATACACTTCATTTCTTCTTTGTCTAAGTGCATCTGAGTCATTAAGTGAGATCATGGGTGCCCGTATGCAATAAAAAATTCCCTGTATGGATCCCATGATCAATGCCCCTCACAGCCAGGGAGCGAAGGCTTCTCTTGGTAGGGGGAGGGGGACACCATCTCCTGCTTTTGAAGACAAAAAGCTCCCTGCACAAGGGCTGGTGACCCCTGAAACCCAAGCCTTGCTTGTCCAGCAGTGAAACTCCTTGGCTTGTCCTGTTTTCCTCTGCCACCCTCCCTCTGGCCTCTGCGACTGCTTCTTTCCCACCCTTTAATCTAAATAAAACTGAGTGGTTGGGTTTTTTTTCCCTTGGCTGGAATCATCTGGAATTGCAACATCTCTCCTCTGGGGTCCCTCGGCTCCCATGACACTGTGTTTACTCACAGGCCAGATTATCATCACAGAGCCCTTTTTCTTTTTCCCAGCAAATGGCTAGAATTAGGCAGGGCACACACATGGGGAGCCTGTCAGCCCAAGTCCCATAAACGACTGCTGATAAAACACAGAGGTAGGAAATCTGAAACCAGGCTAAGGAGCAGCCAAGGCTAAGGAGTCCCCATGTCCCACATGCCATCCCTGCCCTGGGTACGAGCACCTGAGGGCAAAACCCTCCTCATCGTCCATCTGTCAGTGCCAAGGGGGCCCTGAAGCTTTACCCAAACACTGGTAGACCAAGGGATGCTGAGAGCCCTGAGTACCTGTTTGCAATATGCTGGACGGGGGGTCTGTTTCAGTCAGGGAAAGCTGAGGTTCTGCAAGCACTCACAGGCAGCATTACTAAAGCCAAAACACTTTGGTTTTGTGAGACTGTGAAAATGTGACTAATGCCACAGCCCTCATGTGGACCAAGCTCTCTTGGAGATGGGCAAAGCGGGTGCAGATGCCACCTCTGGAGTGGTACAAGTTCAGGTACACCATGGCCACAGGTGGGGATGGCTCTCCTGCCTGCCTATGAGGCACAGACCAATGCCCCTGCCCAGCACTCCAGATCCTGGTCCTCAGCCTCGGTAGCACCTGGAGGAGGTGGTTGTGTGGTCATGAGGGTCCCACAGCAGATGGGTGGTCCTGAGCTGGCACAGCCAGACTTCTCCAGGCCAGCCTGCCATGGGCTATCATGGGCTTTGACAGCATCTGAGAGAAAGCTGAAAATGAGGGCTGTGACCCCAAAGCACAGGGGGAGGCTGCCAGGGAGGATGACAAATTTATGCTAAGCTTCAGCAGTGTGATTCAGCATCCCTGGGGTCAACCATGTGAGGAATGGGGTGGGGTGGTGAGCCCCACGCAGCCCCATTTGACCACAGCCATCCTCCCTCTCCAAGTGAGGGGGGACCACAACGTCCACACACACAATTCAGCAAATCTCCAGCCATGGGCACCCCGCAACACATCGCTGTGAGGAGCCGGCACAGGAGGACGTGGGACCAGGGCAAGCCCTGCACTCTCAACCCAATCCCCTCTGCTTTCCCCCTCTGTTTGAAGCCCATGGGAGACAGAGGAAACGAGTGACCCATTTAGTGCAAGTTCAGAATAAAAAGAAACATCTGTTTGGAGAGGTGCCAGTGTTATAAATAATCCCCCAGCCCTGAGTGATGGTATTCGTGGCCCTTTCGGCTGCGCATGCTCCCCCGCTTCCGCTTTCAGAGGAAAGGCCAGACCCTGGGGGCTGCTCCCCGGAGCCTGCAAGCTTGGCCCAGATTGTGGGAAAACCCTGGGTGAGGACCAGGGATCACCTGGGACTGGGGAAGGAGGGATGGGGGTGTTGGGAGGAATGGCTGCCACGTGCCAGGCAATGCCTGGCCAGCCCTTGCTGCACAGCTCGCTTGTCACCCTGGTCAAATCCTGCCAGCCTTGCTCTCCCTAGGGCAGCCACTGGGTGCCAGGGCCATGGTGGTGCTGGGACTGGCCCGTGGTGGTACTGGAATGGGTCCATGGTGGTGCTGGGGGCTGGCCAGTATTTTGGAGCAGAGCCCCACGTCTGGCGTTGTGCAGGACTGGGGATGCCCACGCCAGGTGGGGGGAGCAGGGCTCTGTGCAGCCTCAGGGCTCACCCCTTGCTGCATGATGAACCCACTGGGGGAGGCACAAATGTGCCCCTTGGGAGCATTTCAACCCTTTCCAGAGTTCTTCTCCAGCAGAATGTTCAACAGAGCCCAGCCAGGGCGATCTGTAACATCCTCTAATTTCTCCATTGCCCCTGACAGCAACTGCATTTTTGGGAGAACACACCACACAGCTTATGAGCATGTCAGCAATGTGAAATATGAACATGGCTGCAGGGCATCCAAACCACAGGCCAGGACATATGCAGCTTCCACATTGCTTCACCACTGGCCCCTCCAAGCCTTAGGGCTGGCTGACATCAGTGACTTAAAGAGTTCTCTGATTCCTCCAGCCCCCAAACTGGCATATTTGGGGGTTCCAACTCCTGGGCATGTGGGACTGGATGCCCTGCAGCCATGTTCATATTTCACAAAAGCCTGCTGCTTTTTCCCACCTGAGTGGTGAGTGGGAGAAGTGTGCTTTATGGAGCTAAGGTCAAGTACCATCTTGGCTGCTCCTCCCATGTCCTGGCACATCCAGGACTTTCCTCACTCTTGTTCCATGGCTGTCAGGAAGCTGTGTTTGCCTACCTGTAGCGATTCAAGGGAAGGACTCTCCAAAGGTACGCACAGGAGGACTCCCCAAAGGGAGAAAAACAG
>JAOXXN010000191.1:6667851-6678830 GCA_026770055.1 Myrmophylax atrothorax | reverse complement strand
AAGGGAGAAAAACAGTCCTCAGCAGTCAGCATCTCTATCACTTGCTCATGGCTGCTGGTTGAAGGTAGCTGTTGTGGTGGGGCCAGGGCTAGAGCCAAAGGTCCCAGCTGGCTCTAATTAACCAGTAATCAGCTGTTAGGGGAGGGCAATGGAGGCAGGATGAGAAATTGAGCCATCCTGAGCCTTAGTAGGATGTAGGGGCTTGGCAAAGCTCCAGGAGCAGGCAGGGTGTTGTGGTCTTACCAGCCCCACATCCCAGCAAAGGACGAGCAACCTGATCCTCTTGTGAACATTTCCCTGAGACTTGGGTCTGTGGAGGAGAAGATAATCTCCGTGGATGCATCGGCTCTTCTCGGCTTCCTGTGGGGGACCCGAGCTTAATTGCTTTGTTCTGGGTTTTTAGGCTCTCGTGGCTGGGATTAGGCACTCACCAGCTCTGTGGTCAGGGCACCCCTTGCCTATCTGCAGGATCCAGAGAGGAGCCTGGCACCATGGCCAGCATGGGAGGGGATGGGGCCTGGTAGTGCTGGGTGTGAAGGGTAGATCACTTTCAGAGGGGAGCAGTTTGGCCCTGTTACTTCTGGCTTTCTGAGAGGGAGTAAAATGCAGCTCCTGATGCAGCTCTTGGTGCTGTGCACTGATCCTGCCCCCTCCTTCATAGGCTCACATGTGGGGCAGGAAGACAAGGATGGTGGCATTTGGCACCATGACTGTAAAGATGGATCACCTCTTCCTGCATGCTGTGGCCAGGCAGCATGAACCATGCTCGCAGGGTCCTTTATAACCTCTGCTCGCGGTCACAGAGCAGAAATCAGCTCCCATCTGCACCCATGCTCTGAAAACAGCCCCTACTATCCCCGAAGCCTAACAGAACCTCCAGAGGAGATGCAGAGGCAAGACTTGGCACCAGCAGCTGCCAGCACCTCCTGCCCTCCCTTGAGCCCCACTTAAAAATGGGCACCAAGTCCTGCTCCTGAATCAGACCATATTCTCCCAAGCAGCTCCCAGGCTAGAGAAGGAAACTTGGCAGCTGTCTGCAGGGAGAGAGGAGGGGACCCCTCTCATGGTGCCGGCACTGCTTGGCCCTGAGCAAAGCAGTGTTTCTGTTCTGTCACCATTGCTCGGCAAAGGCCGAAACCAAGGTGACTTCCAGTTTGGGAGTGAGAATGATCTTGCAGAGTGCAGGGCTCGAAATGGTGTACTTTCTGCTGGCACTGGTTCAGACAAACCCACAAGTAAACATATTTTTTGTATAAATAAGACAGTGTGTCTTGCCAGTTAAAGCAATTCAAACATGAATGTAGCAATTTAATTGGTGCCAATTGCTGTGTCTTGGTAGCATTAAGATTTCAGTCACAGACTCTTTCGCATGGTAGATGGGCCGGAACAGGGAAGGCAGAGAGACCAGCAGGATGGGGCTGAGGGGCAGACTGGCCCATCTCCTGCTGCTTCAGGAGCTTCATCCCCACAAGCAGCTCTGTGCTGCCTGTGGGGACCCTTCTGCAGCAGAGACAGGCTGCCTCCTAATCCATCTATCTCCTGGTTGGCAGCCCAGGGTTTGACAGCCAGCACAGTATCCTGATACATCCCTGCACCCTCCAACCCCTCCCTGCTCCAGCTCCTGCACTCCACAACCTCCTGCCAGCCCCATCACACGCAGGCTCTTGCTGAGCCCAGGGATGGGTGTTAATAGAATTCTGGATGGATGAGCAGGTGCCCCTGCAGGTCTGGCCTGGAGAGGATGAGTCCATCCATGCATACAGGACAGATACCACGCACTACACCATCCTGTCTGTCCTGGCACCAGCCTTTCTGTGGGAGTTTTGTGAGCACCCTGCTCCCTGCACAGGCTCTCCTCACCACGGTCCTCCGGCCCTGCAGGTCACTGGTTGCAGGGGAAGGGTACAAATGTAGACCAGGGTATAATACAGCCTGTTGTTCACCCAGGGATGATGGAAAAGCAGGGTGTGAGGGGCAGCATATCATTGTACAGCTTGTGCTACCAGTCTGGGGAACCATGGACCCATGGGACCCCCTTCCAGCATTTCCCCATTCCAGCACCAGTCTGTGCATCCCAAGCATGTGTCCCTGTTCTTGTCACAGCTGGGTCTGCTCTGTGTCCCATGTGGTGTCAGGGAAGTGCTGCCCTTCCAAGAGGAGGTGTCCCAGTGAGAGAGGAACAGGGCAGAGGTGCGCTCGGCTTGGGCACCCTAATTAGACAACAGGGGAAAGGAGGAGGGGAAACAACCACCCCTAAAACAAGCCTTGTTATGTCCAATTTGCCTGGTGGAGCGGAAGGAGCCTCCTGGAGCTGCTCCAGCCCCTCAGGAAACAATACCCAGTCTATACCCTCCCCTTGCAGCTCCTCTCCAGGGGATTGCTTTCCCTTGGTTAAAGTACAAACAAACAAAGTCCACAAAGAGTTCAGCTCCAGTTCTCTCTTGCAAGGATAGGATACATCCAGCCAACCCCAAGCCCACATGGTTCCCAGCTTCTTCTAGCTCTAGGCTAAAGGCAGCCCCAGCTGCCAGCGGCTGTGGTCCCATGGGGTTGGCCACCACAGGGCACCTCTGCTCCCTGCCCTTTGCCACTCCAACCCAGGAAGATGATTTGCTGGAGTCCGTCGCTGTGGACGTATTGCAGTCTCATCCCACTTCAGCACACCATCAAACATCAGGGCCAGAGGAACCTTGGGGACCAGACACTGAAGTCCCAGCCCAGACCCTCAGGCTGTGGCCAGTCATTTGGGCAATGCCACAGCCAGTCAGCATGTTCTCTTATTGCATAGCAACACTCCCACAGCTAGAGAGCATTTCTTAACCTCAGCTTTCCTCTGGTTCTCACTAAGACATTCTTGTCTTGCCCTGTTCCTGGAGGTGGACTCAGTGCCCTCCTTCCCTAACTGTTGTTCTGAACACCTTGGAAATCCTGTCACAGGCCCATCAAAAATGAGGCTGAAAGAGATCATGGGGTCATTGTTGCAGTGTCTATGTCTTCCCAGCCAGAGCTTTCCCTGACATCCTTTGAGACTTGATGGGCTGAAGGAACCCAGCCTCATGTCTTTAAGCCTACAGACATTTCCCCTAAAATCTCTTTTCTCTCTGTGGTGACCTTTCCTGTACATGAAGACTATGTGTTACCTCCCTGCAACATCCAGTGACCAACAAGCCTCATCAGTCTTTCTCCCAGGCCTCCCAGTTGCTCTGGGGCAAGGGTGGAGCAGCACAGCATCTGTTTCCACCATGAATTCTGGTTTGACTCCCAGTTGGCAGGTGAGTGCAGCAGTCAGATGCTCAGAGCCCACAGTGGTACCAGCGCAAGCACCAAAGCCCTGCAGGTCATGCAAACCCCTGTCCCCGGGCTGTCAGAGCTGCATGGTTCAGCACAGCTTGGCTCCAAACCAGCTCCATCCTGTTGGAGGCCCTCAGCTCCTGTGCTTTCAGGATAGCAGAGTAGTTGCCCACATCCATGCCCAGAAGGGTTTTAACAGGCTCTCCCCCTCCGGTACCTGGCACACAAGGGCACAGACCCTGGGTAGGGCTTGCAGATGTTCATCTCCACCTTGGCCTGGCCCACAGGCACAAGAGTCCCTCCAAGGGAACAGACCAAAGTGGTGTGGTCATCTGAGCACCCTGAATTTAGGGATGATCATGGGTGTGTTCCAATGGGCTAGCACAGGGGTGGCACTGCTCTGCAGTGGGGCACACTCATGCCTCTAAAGGACATCTCACTGAAAGAGTCTGAGCAGCCTCTTCCCCAGCCTTCCCACAGTCACCAGGCAGGGAGAGCCAGAGCAACCCCCTGATCCAGTGACAAGTAGAGATGACCTGGGCCCCACTCTTGCTGCAGTGGGGTCTCCCCTTCCTGCCCTGCAGCTGCAGCAGCCCCTTGGCTCCCCTCAGCTGTCCCAGTCCAGAACACAGTGAGAGCTGACGGAATGGCTTTTCCCACGGGATGTTGCAGACCTCAGCTGCTCTCCACCAAGCACCACCTCCCCAGGGCTTGGCAGGGCATTTTGGGGTGCCAACCCCTTGCAGGGCAGCAAAGTCTCTTCCAGAGCAACTGGGCTGTGTCAGGGAGAGGGTCCTTGGGGGCTGTACCAGCTCCAGTGCTAGGTTTCCCATCTAGAGAGCCGGAGCTGAGTGGGAGGGTGAGCTGACACCCGGGTGGGCAACACAGAGCTTACCTTGGGCAGGGTCCCACCGGTCGAGTGCCTGTGCTGCGGCACGTTCCACGGGCACTGGCCGCCCCGAAATTCCTTGCTCTCCTCCTCCGCACTCTCTATCTGCTGCCTGCTGAGGCTCTCCCTGCCCTCCCAGCCTTCCCCAGCTGGCAAGGCTTTTCCACTTAAAGGCGAAAGAGAGGGAAAGGAAGAAATGAAGTGGAGGGGAGGAGGGGAAAAAATAAAATAAAATCAAAAGGAGAGGCAAGGAAGGCTGTGCCAGGGCTGGGCTGCAGCCAAGCCCCTGCTCTGCTCCTCTAGTGCATCTCAGCAGTGCCCTGAGCAGCCCCCGGTCCAGCTGAGAGGGGGTCCAGCCGCCTCGGACCTGAGTGTGAAGCAAAACCCTGGGCCGAGGGATGTGCACGCGTGTGTGTGTGCGTGTATAAATAAAAGAGACCTCGGGAGGAGGAGAAGGGGGGAGGCTGCCTCACCAATGAGGAGCGGAGCTCCTCCGACTTCCTCCACCCTCTGTGGGGACCCTTTGCAGAGCAGAATTTGCGATTAACGCCCGGCAGACGAGTGTGATGGGTGAAAAAAAACTTTTAAAGGGAGGAGAAGCCAAAGTGGCTGTAAGGAGAGGGGAGTTCTGTGGTCTGCGATGGGATCGAGTGCTGAGGGCTCGGCTAAGAGGAAACAAAAGGAGCTCGGACCAGCCCGACTATTGCCTCCTTAAACTGGAGGGAAGGAGCTGCTCCCTCCCTGGGTCTGCTTTCAATTCTGGCCTTTTCCCCTCTTTTTTTCTTTTTCTTTTCTTTTCTTTCTTATTTTCCCCTCAAGCTCCCCCTCACCTCCCGTTTTCTTTTTTTTTTTTCCCCTTTCTCAGGATATGAGGGGATGTTTAGAAAATCCACTGCCCACGCCAGCAGCTGACTCATGTTTTTATTAAAGAAGGCCTGTACTGAACCGACTCTGCGTATTCCCCCCGGATTCCTCCCTGTGCTGTGCCATGCCGGGACTGCACCTCCCGCCCCGCTGACCCCCGGCTGGCCACGGCCCCTCAGGGGCCACCAACGCACCCTCACAACTCGCCTTCTCTCTAGAAAAGGGGATAAAAGGTTTTGTGCAACTGGGATGCTGCAGCAGAGGGTGGGTTTTAGTCTGGGATGCTGGGCTGTTGGGGCTGCCAAGAGGTGACAGGAGTTTTCACCTTGGCCATGCCATCATGTCAGATGTCATGCATGCCTCCTGTCCTTGTGGGGGTGGAATCCAGGTGGTGAACCAGCTTTAAATCCTCCCTGCACCTTGATGAGTTCAAATCAAGTTTGTGAGACTCTCTCAATAAGCAAAACATTATTGTTTGTACAAAAGGGAAATTTTTTTCTATTTGTTTCAGCACTGTAACTAGGAGTAGATAATTTTTGGGTCAGAACTGCCTTTTGATTCATCAGTTCTTGCCACCATTTTCATCATGGGGATGCTTAACAGTGGTCACGCATTGAAACAGGCTGCCTGGGGAAGTCATGGAATCACAACTCCTCAAAGTGATCATCTCCCCACTAGATGTGGGAGACATGTCCTTGTGGGGACATGGTTTAGGGGAGAAGATGACAGTGATGTGTTGGACTCAATGATCTTACAGGTCTTTTCTAACCATAAGAATTCCGTAATTCTTCCTGATCCGAAAAAGAAAAACTGCAAAAATGCACTGGTTATCCAGAAAAATTAGACTCACTTGAAAAGACACTTGTCCACCTTTCCTTAGTTTTCCTTTCTAAGAATTAAAAAAATCCTCCCTGTAAAGACAACACCACTGAAATCCATGTTCCTGCCTTGTTTGCAAGGCAGAGTCCTCCCCTCCTGCCTCTCTAAATAATGCCTCACAATGGCCACAACTAATGATTCCCTGGCTGGACCAGCCTGAGATTTCCTGCTTATTGCCCATTATCTCTTTTCTTTGCACTAACAGAAAACCAAAGGGGAAGATTTTTATTCTGTGCAGCTGTAGAGGGTGAGGAGAGCTGGGCTGTGGCACCCTGGTTATCCACACATGGTGAGTGGTCCCCAGCATGGGACTGGTGTGCCAGCTCTATGCCTGACACTGTCTGGCACCCAGACAGATATCGCCATGGGCAGGGCAGGGGGATGCAGCCCTGGGCAGATGGATTTCTTGACTCCAGACATGGTGGTGGCCACGTGTCAGGGGTCCTGTCAGCCCCCTCCCTGAGCTGAGGCAGGCTGTTATACAGAAGTGGAGCCAGCGAGCGTGAGAGCAGCTCATATGGGGGGCAGGCAGCAGAGAGGATGTGCTGCACACATGGCTCTTTCCAACACTTTTCCCCAGGGATAAAGATGTGTCTGACGGGTCCTTGGGTGAGGACATATGGGCTGCTTGGAATTGCTCAGCACAGCTATTTCCTGGCAGTGTCCCCCCTCCAAGGACAACATCACTGCTCCCAACAGAGCGGGAGAGTGAGAAACCCGCTGTACAATCCTTCTGGGCCCCCCTGCTCTGGGGCCAGGCTGCCTGGGGTGAGCACAGGGTGGAAGAGCTAGCACGGACCATGTTTGTCAGCAAAGCATCTGTAGTCTGAGGCAGGACATATTTCCCCCTCTGTCCCCTGCAAACAGATGGCACCACAGAATCACAGAATATTCTGGGTTGGAAGGCACCCACAAGGATCACTGAGTCCAGCTCATAAGTGAATGGTCCATGAAGATCAAACGCATGACCTTGATGTTATTAGCACCATGCTCTAACCAGCTGAGCTAACCCACTCCAGACTGGGAGCAGAAATAATCTGGGCAAACAAAACTTCTCCCAGGGGAAGTCTGCAAAGGCTAGGATTCATTGTTTGGGGATAATGAAAAAGCCCTGGAGACCCTACAGCATCATGGCAAGCACACGGTTGTACATCCCCAGCCTGCGTTGTACATTCCCAGGGAGCATCTGGGACTGCAGACTTTGTTTAGGAACAGCACGTTGGGGTTACGGCAGCTCCTGGGAAAGGCCATCTCGGAGGAAGCACCGAAGCCGGAGGGACTTGCTTGTGCAAGTGTGTGGGCGGAGGGCAGCAGCTCTGCTACTTCGGCCTCATCAGCCCTTCATTGCTCACCTCTATTTTTGGTGCCTGCATCCCCATCTGTGGTGCTGCAGCACTCAGTGGTCCCCCCAGGGCTGGGACATCTGCAGTGTGAGATGCCAGACTGTCCTCAGCTGGGATTTCCAGCCTCAATAATCATTGTTAACTGCTAATGGGGGCTTGGGGTCATGTAGTGTAGCATCTCTGGTGGGGTAATCAGCCACTGAGACAGAGACACCCCAGGTTATTTGGTCTGCTCTGGCATCACCTGGACCAAAGCAGCTCTCCGACCTCCTGCACCATCCCAGGCAGAACTGGGACGACAGCAAGAAGCCCATATTCCACACAAGGAGGAGAGAGATCAGAGCAAGGTGACCCAACACAATGATGGGAACAGCCATGCTGGAGTCAGTAACAGGTCCCATGTGCCAGCAGGTTACAGACAGGTAGAAAAGAAGCAGCAGATGTCAGCCTTTCCCATTTCTCTGAAGGTTTAACAAGGGCCAGATTTGCCCTGGCTTCAGTTTCTCCAAGTTTCTATCTACTCCAAGTCAGCCCAGGAATTCCAGCATTGCTCTGATGTGGTGTCAAGCCACAGACCACAAGAGAGAAGTAGTGGGTGCCAGGTAGCATAGCACCACATCTGGGCAGCCCATCTGGTGTGGCAGCTGCCAACACTTGCTCCTGGTTGAATCCAGCTCTTGGGCTCTGGGTGGAGCTGCACTGAGGCTTCATCCAGCCTCTCCAGAGCTCTGCCCTGGCCTCCAGAGGAACAGTCACCCTATGTGTGGTCCTGCTTTGCCAGGCTGGGTGACAGAAGGAAAGGGAGGCAGAAAGTGCTGGGCTTCTTTGAACGTGACTATATGTCCAAGCACAAAATGCTGGGTAGCACCCTGGGGCGGGGAGTGTCCTGCGGCACCAGCAATGCCAGCCATGGACAGCGCAGGGTGGCAACAGTGTCACGAGGTAGCACTGAGCCATACACATGTGGTGCGGTGTCCCTGCAGATGCTGGTCCATTCCCTGTGTCCTCTGGGTTTGGGCATTTGGAGAAGGCAGTGGCAGAAGATGCTAGCCTGCTGCCTTTCCCCACCTTAGGGCCTTTCCGCCCCCATCCCACGCACTCTTCCTAACCCCCACCACGAACCTTGGTATTAAGTGTGCTCGGCAGAGCCCCAGGAGGCAGCCACAGGCTCCTGGGTGAATACTAATAGCGATGCCGTCCTGCCGCCCCAGACTTTCCCACACATCTGCAGCCACTTAATGTGGGAATTGGGAATCGTTAACCCTCTGCTTACACAGTGCCTGAAACACGGTGAAGGAGTGAAGCACAGCCAGGACACTTCCCACCAGCGCAAGGGGAATCGCATCCTCAACTCAGTGAGTGAGAGCAGGACCCATGTGTGCTGGAAAGCAGTGAGGGCTGCCAGCATGTGTCCAATGTCCTCTTGAGGATAGTCACAATATTTGTGGCATTTGCATTTGCCAAGAAAGCTGCTCCAGATCCCAAAGAGGAACATAGCCCTGGACAGGGAAGGGGGAGCTGTATGGCATTCAGGCTATCCTGGTACAGCGCAGATCTCTCCAGGGACAAGCTCGGCAGTCTTTCCTCAGCACGGGGACACAAGTGCCAGCACAGATGTGGTTTAGGCATCTGGGAAGAGCCAAAGGACTCACAGGAGTCTGCAGTGAAGCCAATAGAGATGGGGCAGTAAGAGGTTGCACTGACGTCTCCATTGCCAGAAAAGAGTTGTTCTCAGGTAATTCAGTGGAGCATCTGTGCTTGCCCCATCCCTCCCCAGCTCTCTGGGATGCTGCTCCAAAGATGTGTGACAGGATTGGTGCATGGGAGACATGTTCTGCTCTCCCTTTCCTCCTGCTGTGGAAGGGCATCAGGAGAAGCTAGGGGAAGGTGCTGGCTGGGCTGGGATATGAGCGGGACCATGCTCTGGGATGTGCTAGTTTGAAGCCACAGATTTGCCTTTGAGACCAACAGGAGTTGGAGGGAGTGGGGAAGTGGTGGGGCAGAAGTCTGGGCTGGGGGAAAGGGGAGCAAGAGGAGGCACCTACTTGATTCTCTAAGGGCATCTCCCTCTTCTGCTGAAACCATGGTGGGGTTCAGAGCAAGCTGAGGGACAAGGCAGGATTAGGTTTCCCAGACTGAGTGCCTGCTCCACCTATGACAGCTGCTTGCAGCCTGGCCCTGGGGACCTTCCAGCCCTGCTGCTTCCAGGAGATGGCATCACTCGATCATGGATAGGAGCACCAAGCCCCAGGGAGCATGGGAAACCCTGACTGCTCTCCCTCTCTACTGCATCTGCCTGGTTTCCATCAGTAATATCGTATCTGCATGACTATCTGGAGGTCCCAAGGCTGAGTTTGGTGCTGAGGGTCTCTAGGGTGGATGAAGGGGGTACTGCCACCTCCTGTCATCCAGCTGGGGACCTCCGGGAGCTCTGGTAGTTCCTGACCAGATCATCTATGGGCCCCCAATGCAGGCTATACCCTGGGGCTCTGAGGATCCCCATCAGCACCCTTCAGTCCCAGTCAAGTAGCAGAGATGCTCCTCAGGGACCCATGAAGAGGAGTCAAGGGAGGGCTCCCCACCTGCCTCTTCCCTGGCATAAACTTTGCCACCTGTAATCCCCACGAGTAATAAGTGGGTAAAAGAAAAGGAAAAGAGGGAAGTTACCATTGGTGGAGCTTTTGGGTAAAAGAAAAGGAAAAGAAGGAAGTTGCCATTGGTGGAGCTTTATGGCCTTATGTCTTTCCCTTCCCCCTTTGCCTGCACTGAGGGAGCTCAAGGCTTGGTTGTTCACAGGCACCTGGCAATGCTGCGCCCCACTGAGTCTGTCACCTGCTGTCACCTGGGGAGGATTGCAGGTGTGGGGTGCTGGCCCACACCCCTGAAACCCCCAGTCCTCAGCAGCTGCTTGAGCCCTTGGCTTTGGCTCCACAGCACGGGAAAAGGGAAAGGGGGGCCTGCAGGAAAAAGCCAGTGGCAAGAATATCTCAGCCCCTGAATTGCAGCGACCCCTGGGGTGAGGCACAGCAGCCACCTGCATTCTTCAGGACCTCCCGTCATTCACACAGAGGGAATTTTCTTCGTTTCTTCTTTTTTTTTTTCACACTTTCAGAGCCAGTGTCTCTTTGCTGCTGGGAGGAAGAGGAGGAGTAAGATGGCCTTGGCTCTCTTGTTTACACAAAGGCATGGCTGTGCTGAGACCTTGGGAAAAATCCAGGATAGATGGAGTTATATGACACATCAAGCAATCTGAGCTGCATCGTGAGCTGAGATCATCACCGGGTGGGACGGTCATGACAGTCACCTTTGTCACAAGAGAGGGAGTCAGGACAAGGCTGGGCAAGGGGCTGGGGACCTCGGAGGCACTGAGAGAATGCTGCAAACTGCTCACCTCTCACGGTGCCTCTGGGCATGCAAGGTCTTGGGAGGCGGAGCCAAAGCAGTGCCAGCTCTGGAGCTGATTTCCCGTTGCTGGGTTTTACTATTCTCCTCTCTTTCAAACCAGATTCCTTACCTCTTGCCCATCTCCCTTCCACCTCATCCTGGCTCCCATCTCCTTGCAGGGAGTCGATGTGGCACAGCAGTATCTGTGTATTATTTTCACCCAGTTTCAGCTGGATTTGGGGCTGAAGCAATAGGATGAGGTGTTCAGGACTGATGCAGAGCCACTGAGTGTCCACAGGCCTGCACTGGAGATTTTATTCCCTCCTCTC
>JAOXXN010000191.1:6631866-6667808 GCA_026770055.1 Myrmophylax atrothorax | reverse complement strand
GAGAAAAGAACAGTCCTAGCCCCACTCATATTTCTAGCAGTCGAAGGGGCTGTTGCAGAGAAAAGGACAGAGGTGGCCTTGAGGGGAGGTGATAAAACACCCTTCTGGACCCTCTGTGGGCTGTGTTTCTGACTGAGGAGAAAAGGCAGCCTGCAAATGGTGACTGTGGCTGCGGTGGTGTCCAGCACAGCTGGGAGTGTGACACTGGCAAGGAGGGGGAAATTGGTGGGGAAGAGGCTTCTGGATGCTGGTTTATGGAGTTTCTGGGCAGCATGGCACAGTGCTGGTCATTGGTGCCTTGTCCCTTCTGGAGTGGAGGTCTGTCTGGCCTGACAGGTTGCAGGCAGACATAGGTTCACAAGAGTCCCCTTTCTGCTTGGTTTTCACTATCACCAAACATACAGGGTTGGTATTGCTTCTTTAAGACTGAAAACAGGTGAGAAATTCCTCTTGTCACACAGTTGTAAGCCTCGTGGAGACATGTCAGAGCCCAGGGACTTCCTGTTGTGTCCATGGTAAGGGCATTCCCCCTGCACACAGACTGTCTGTCCATCTGTCCTGCCCTCTGATACTGGGATGAACTTTGCTGTCAGAGTTTGAGTGGTGGGTTTGCCCCTGGTTGGAGGAAACGCACGGGGACCCAGAACTTTACCTTCCCACCAGTCGCCCTTTTCCAAATAGGCAGATGCTGGCACTGTGTAAAGGAGAGCCTCATCCAGAGCAGGAGTTTGGTGTCCCCCAATGTGGAGACAGGGCAGGTGGCAGGCACAGCCCAGCCTGTCTCCTGCCTGCAGCTGGGTTTTAATACAGGATCTCAGCCCAAGGCACCCTGCTCCTGGGCTATCAGTGGTGGTGTGCTCCCCTGGGGCAGCCTTGTGGGTGACACCTGTGTTGCCCTAGTGTCCTTCTACAAAGGGACCACATTGGTGGCATGGGGACAGTTGTGGGGTGGTGACAGCAGAGGGGGCATGGGGTCCTCGGTGCTCCCCAGGGTCACCCGCCACCTCGTCCTCCTTGCAGCCAGGGTGGGAGGTTTGAACTCGTCCCCCTCACCCGCTGGGGTTCCTGCACTTTGAAATGCAAACCTGCCTTTCAATGCAAATGCTGCGAGAGGTTGGGCCCAATAAAAGCCTGTGGGCAGGGAGGTGCCTGGCCCCAGGACAGGCTCCCCAAGGCGCCCAGGTGAGTCGCGGGGAAGGAGGGGCGGCCGCCTCCCCGTCAAACCCAACCGGCCTCAGTCGGCGGCTCAGCAGCACAGCATGTGCGCGGGGACGGCCGGGGAAGATGTATGTAGGTTATCTTGTGGATAAGGACACCAACATGTATCCCAGCCCGGTCCGGCACCCCAGCCTCAACCTCAACCCCCAGAATTACGTGCCGGGGCCACCACAGTACTCGGACTTCGCCAGCTACCACCATGTGCCAGGGATTAACAACGACCTGCACCATGGGCAGCCTGCAGCCGCCTGGGGGTCTCCCTACACCCCTGCCAAGGAGGACTGGCATTCCTATGGGACCACTGCGACGCCTTCCACTGCCAGCCCAGGGCAGTTTGGATTCAGCCCCCCAGATTTTAACCCCATTCAGCCCCCGGGCTCTGGACTCCTCCCTCCACCCATTAGCAGCTCGGTCCCCCAGCTCTCCCCTAATGCCCAGAGACGCACCCCGTATGAGTGGATGAGGCGCAGCATTCCCAGCACCAGCAACAACGGTAAGGAAACCCCCAGCCCTGCACACTTGCGCCATCCTCAGTGCAGAGGATCCCTGGGTAGAAGCCCTCTGGGGTTGAATCCTGCTCTGTTGCTCTCCCTGCATGTGGATTGCCAGAGGGACAGCAAGCTTGGCCTGATCTTGGCGTGGTACCTGGTCCCTAAAAAGCAGGGGACCCACCACTGAGGTGGCAGGGGCTGAGGGTGGGCAGGGAGGGTGCTGTCCTTTCTCATTGGTGGCAGCTGTGGTTATATGGTTCGAAAATCCTTTTCCCCACTCTGGCATCCCTGTCCTCACTTGCAGCCACAGGGTGGGATGGGCTGAGTCAGAGACCCCCAGAACCCTGAAGGGGTGTTGAATGTAGGGTCTCACATAAGGGTGGGTGCATGGGGCTGTGGCTGTGTGTGACAGTGTGTTGGCTCTGTGGGAGCCCATGTGTATGTGTGTGAAGCCCATGTGTATGTGCTGTACATAGATACAGGCTATGTGTGTGTGAATGTACATAAGGTGGCTTGAGTGAGGTGCTACAGGCTCTATGTGCGTGTGCAAGGTACTGTGAGCAGTACGGGGGTATAGACAGTGTCACTGTGTGTTTATGAGGGTTTTACACGCTCACTGTGTGCATGCAGGGTGTTGTGTGTGAAGGACAGTGCCGTCCCCGGTGTGTGTGTGCGGGGCAGTGTGTGTGTGCAAAGTGTTGGGGCCGCTGCCACGTGGAGGGTGGATGTGGGTGCCACAGGTGCAGCACACCATGGATGGGTGCTTGGCATGGCAGAAAAGGGTGTCCTGGTTCCTGTGGTTACCTCTGGTGTGGGCACTGAGGTTGTGCTGCCTCCGGGGTCCTGTTCCCATGTCCTTGGGGTCCCATCCCCACTGAACTCCTGACCTGGGGAAAGCGTCTGGGTGACCCCAGCCCCCTGCCCACCCTGCTGCCCACTTCAAAGGCAGTGGGCAGATCCCCCTTGGGGCCAGCCCAAATTGACAAGGACTTCTCTTTGTCATGGAGATGGTGGCTGGCTCCTTTGGCAGCAAGGAGAGGTGCGGAGCCCTTTGTCCTGACCTATCCTCACCCTTTCATCTTCCCAGCCTGGTTCTGTCCTGCCACCACAGGACCCTCTGCCCACAGGGCTTAGCGGACCTGCCACCTCTCTCCCTCTTCTGTGCTGGCTGTGACCTCCCCAGAGCTCTGCTGGGGCCAAACTCACTACAGGAGTGGCTGTGTTTTTGGTTACTGCTGCCCCATATTCCTGGAATCAGGGCCAGGGCTCTCTGTTTGCAAAGTGTCTCCAGTTTCTGGCTTGTTTTTGGCTCCACGTTATTCCCACTGACCAAGGCCCATGTGCAGAGGTGCCAGGGGTTTTCCAGCACAGAAAATATCTACTCGTGTTCCTAGGATCCATGTGGCAGGGATGGGGACCAGTGACTGCAGTGGAGCAGGGAGAACATCCCAATAAATGGAAAAAAAAAGCCCCAGTCTGGAAAGAGGAGGGGAGAGGCAGGCTGGTATTTCCTGTCCCATTTTAAGCACTGAATACAACTATTTAGGAAAAATGCCTCGCCCCACACCCAGTGATGGAGACCCACAGGCATGCCAGGGCTGAGGTCTTCCCTCTGCCTGGGGTGGAAGGGGGATGTGATCTGTAGCTCTCCACTGCAGCTGGAGCCTCCCCACTTCTGCAGGTTTTGTAGATTTGAACATCTCGGTTTCTTCTGAGGAAAGGAGTGGGAGGGAAAATTAATGAGGGCAGAAATCCGTCAGCACACCTCTCCTCTGGATCAAGGGCATGGGTTTACACCCTGCAGTGGGGCCAAGATAAAATGGGCTTGAAAGTGCCTCTGATTGAGTTAGACAACAATTGATTGAATTCTGGAAAAATATCATTAGTTGCTTAGTTTGTATCTCTTAGATCGAATGCATACAAAGGAACAAATAAATCAGCCTTGTTCCTCTCACACAGAGGAGCTGCCCCAGCCTCACCACAGCCATGCAGGGCTGGATGTTGGGGTGAAAGGCCCTTTCTTGTGGGGTTTTCCTTAGGATGGATGTACCAACAAGGTCCCTTTCTAAGGCACTCCCAGATTAAGGACCTGTCCTTGCACCTCTGCTGGGTCCAAGCTCAGTGCTGCTGATGCCAAGAGGCTGCAGGATTTAGCCATGGTGGGACCATGCTGTGGGAGATGGCGGGATGCAGCTGGTGCTTTCCATTAATGGAGAAGAGTCTCCATTAAGCTTGTAAGAGAGCTAGGGCAGAGATGGGTTTGACATAGATAAGGGTGAAGCTCTTAGATGAATCATTTTATTGAAATCAATAAACTGGACTTTAATCAGTCTGGATTGATAAACTACCCATCTCACCATAGTGGGAATAGGAAATTAACACATGGACTTTTTTGCTATAAATATCAACAGTTTCATTGAGAATGCTATAAATCATAACACTTCAGAGGGTTGTAAATTAAGGTTCCCTCTCTGTCTTGTCTTGTATAAACAGCCCTTGGCTGTAGTTTGAAAGCTTTTGGGGAAGAGCTGCGTGGTTGTAAGAGAAAATGTTACACAGAGAACATGAGTGTGTTGGGAACTTCTGCAAACGTGATCCAGAGCCCAAGAAAAATCAATGAGAAATCTCCCAGTGACTCACTGCAGAGTCAGGCTTTACAGGGGGATGATTCGATGTACCTGTTGCTCCACAAATGCGTGCTTCACCCGGCTGAGCCGAGATAACCCAGCAGCAGAACGGATTGCAATGCGAGTTGCTGGGAATGGGGAGTTAAAGGGAACTGAGCTGAAAGATGTCCCCAGGCCTCATTTCTCCCTCCAATGTCACCTCTTTTCTGCTCATAAAAGCTTCATGAGCAGCATGTCAGAGGCTCCTGCTTCCTCTTTATTCACAATTATTTGCAAACTTCCCTGTGAATTGCACTCTGGGTTTATAAAAAGCTCAGGAAGGTGGTTGGAAACGGAGCTGGCTGAACTTTGAAATTCACCCACTGCTCATTAGTCATGCAAATCCTTAGATACTGCCTCGGGTCTGGCTTTTAGGTCACTAATCCAGCCGGGGCAGCAGTGCTAAATATTGCAAGTGAAAGTGCAATTGGGGCATCCCTTAGGGAGGCAAATGTGCTCAGGACTTTGTGTGGTACCAGTGCCCGTGGTGCCTGGGCAGGTTTTGGGGTGATGGAGAGCAAACAGTGGTGCTCTGAGCATGGGCAAATGGTGATTAGCTGTGTGTGCAGTTTTCCATCTCAGTTTTCACTATTTCTAGGTCAGTTTTCCAGCTTTGTTTATTTTCCTAGTGAGGCCCATGAGCACTGGAGGAAAGAGTAAAAATCCCAATAATGAGGCAGAAACATTTCCCCTGGGCTGCTGGGGTTCATGCCGTGCTTGGTATGTTTTGGGATGCTGGGAGTGGCTGGAGGACTGTGTATTTCCCTGGCCAGCCCCTGTATAGGGGACCCCTCTCTAGGGTATGGTCACTCCCTGTGAAACCCTTTGCTCTCCCAGGACTCTCAGTGTCTGTGTGTCTGGCCCCATCATTCTCCCCTTGAATTATTAACCCACAACCTGCTCCTGGCCCCACCTGGGGTTTGCTGTCTGCTTAGCCTGCTGGCCAAGGTACAGACCTCTTAAACTTTCCTAGAATTGACTTTCTTTGAACAGAAAGGGCTTCCCTTGAGCACTGATGGTACCTACGTGATGGGCTTGGCTGGTTAATACCTCAGGATTAGCAGAGGGACACTTTAAACCTTTGGCCAATGACAGATATTTCCTATTGGGGACCCTTCAAGGATGCCCACTCCAGCACTGTTAGCTTTGTGATTCCTTGGATAAGGGGCTGGATCTTTCCCCTGCAATGTCCCATGGTAAGGATGGGCCAAGCCCTGTGGGGCTGCAATGGGGGAGAGGAACACTAGTGCCCAGATGGGACCCTCACTGCCTTGCTGTCCTCCTCCTCCTGCTGCACATGGGCCAGATCCACCCAGGTGGCAGGTCAGGATGAGCTGGATCAGGGCTGGTGTGAAGATCCATGCTCTAAATCAGGTTGTTTCCATCCCCCATGTGCCGGCAGCCCACGTGCTGCCCCAGTGCTGCTCATCCTCCTGCCCTGGTGTGGTCTTTGACCCAGCACAGGAGCCAGGCTGGCAGCACTCAGCATGGCACCCATAAAACCCGGAAACAACTGAAGGAATCTGCCAGTTGCCAAAATAAAGGATTGAAACACTTCAGGGAAAAATTTATCCCAACCCCCAGCTTCAGGCTGCTGCACCTGGGGTTGAAACATCTCGTTTTGTTGTCCATGTCTGAGAACATGGGCTTGTGATGGGGAGCCTCCAGCTTGCTGCATACACCGGGAGCCTGCTCTTCATTCTCTTGGTGTTTGCACATCTTGGGAGTAAGATGAGGCTTGCAGGAGGGGTGCCTTTGCCTAGGTGTGTGGGTGTGGGTGCAGTTCTGGCCCTGTCATACAGTGCCAGCAGTGCAGAGCCCAGCCAGGGCCAGCCTGTGCTCCTGTGCACCGGTCTGTGCTCTCCAAATCCAGCTCTTTGACCAGGTGTGTCTGTCCTTTCCCGGCAGCCAGGCTGCCCTGAGCAGCTGTGCCATGCACCAAGCCTGGGCTCTGCCTCCCACATCTGCCAGTTCCACAACTTCTGGGTATGCAACCCCCAGCCACACACACTCACTTAGAGCAAAGCTTTTTTGGGAGCACAGAGCTTAATCCTCTTTGAGCAGGAGATGAGAAAGACATTGGGTCAAGTGGTACAGTGTGGCAAGTGAAATGTTTCCAGTGCATGCTGTACCAAACCAAAACAGGTTTTATTGCTAGTGGGTGCCCATGGCAGCACTACTGTTTGCTCTGAAGTCTTTGGAGCCAGGTTGTATCAATGTCAGGTGGACAGCCTGGAAGTAGATACCCTGAGGAAAGGAGAGTTGCTGAGGTCCTTGAAAGTGCCTGCAGCACTCTGAGGCAAAGATTAGTTCTGCCTCAACCCTGATCTCTGAAATAGCCATTTTCCTAACCCAGAGTGGAGTCAGGGGCCATTGGGTAAGGATTCATCCAACATCCCCTCCCTCTGAAATAGAGACACATTAAATATGTGCACGGGGGTTGTGTGGTTCCTCTCACCCAGTTTTTGACACCCAGCAGTTGTCTAAATCCAATGCATTCTGTCAGAGGAATGATCTGAGGCAGGGATCTTGGGAAGGATTGCCCTCTGGAGGGGGTAATTTCTTGTTGGCCGTGATGAAATAAGCCACATGGCTCTGCTCCTTTCCCCCATGTTGGCCATCCCATCCATCACTCCTCTGCTTCCTGCAGCAGAGGAAAAATAGCTGAGGATATTGAAGTATTCACTGGAAGGGGAAAGCTTGTGAAAACCATAAGCTGCTGGTTCCCAGCACTCAGGGAGGGTGGTGGGCTCGGGTTTATTCCCCCTTCCCAGCCCACAGAGGAGCGTGGGTGTTTTGGAGCAGCTGCTGGAGCTGGAGGGGAAAGGAGGGAAACAAATGAGCTTGGGGCAGGGGGTGCACAGAGAGGGCATAAGGGGCTCAGGCCCTGCCACTGTTGGTACACACTTTGGGGTTCCCTTTCCAGTCAATTTACAAATGGTGAAATGAGCTGAGCTGTCTGTCCTGAGCCTGAGCATCACCGCAGCACAGAACGACTCCCATCACCACTGCTCAGCAGAGGGAGCATCGACCCCTCCACACAGAGGCAGCTGGAGCACATCTGGCTGCCAGATGAGGGTGGCTCCAGCGGCTTCAGGAGCCGATCCCAGTCCTCTCCTGGGCCTGGGGTCTCTGCCATGGTCCATCACTCTGCTGGCTGTCCCTGTCTTTGTGGAGGTGTATATGGGGGGGATTCCCCCCATGGAGCTGCAGAAGGATTGGGGCTCCGATCCTGGGACTCCACTCTGTGTTGGAACTGCTTCTGTGCCTCAGTTTCTCCATCTGTAGCATTGCCTGAGGTCTGCCAGTGGTAGGGGAAATTTTCCTTGATCCTTTCCCTGGGGAGAAATGCCAGATCCTGATAGAGCACTGATTCCTCTGGAATGGAAAGATTTTATCCTCTGTAAGTAGATGCTGCTCATTCAGAATGAAGCAACTTTGTCATGGAGAGGAAGCACCTACATGGAGAGGAAAGCCTTGAGCCCTGTCTTGCTGCATTTTAAGTCTAGTGTGGACCAGTTCTTTCCCAGGTGCTCACTGGTGATGGGACTTTCATATCTGATGTTTTTCAGTGTAAAAATATTGTAACACCATAAGATAGTGTGGGATCATGCACCCAGTACAGAGAGATGGGCAGACAAGGCTGTACAGAGGGAGCCAATGTGTGGCCAGAGCATCACCAGGAAGGTGGGACCAGGCAGGACTGGGGAAAACACAAGTTCTGTATAACACATACCATCTCTTGCTCCTTTGTTGTTTTGCAGCTCCACCCAGGGTGCCACTGCCCTGCTGTCTCTTTCCTCCCTGGTTTGAACAAGCTCCTTTCCAGCTCTTCTTAGACCTGCTCAGCACCAGCCTCACGGTGTCCCATATTGCTGATCTGTCAGGGATTTTGGAGTTAAAACCATCTTTTGGGCCAGCCAAGGCTGGAGAGGGGGAATTACCCACTCCTCATCAGCCCCTGCTGTGACCATAGATGGTGGGCACAGGGATCTAGTTTGATTTTCCTTTACCCTGCCAGGCTCCTGATCCAGCCCAGGGCAGGAACTCTAGCATCCTTGTTCTGGGGCAGAGCTGCTGTGGGGAGGGGATCCATCCTGACTCCATCCCCCTGCGTGTGTGCAAGTGTGTGTGTGTGTGCACACTCAGGAGCGTGTCCCTTGGGGTTTGCACAGCACATTAAAGCTATTCCCTTATCTAATCGTGGCTCAGGTGAGTGCTATTAGGGTTATACATTAACAGTAGTAACGATACCTTCTCCCCACGCAGCCATTGGCCCTGCCTTGATCCCAAAGCCGAAACCATTCCCACTGGCCCCATGGAGGGCTCCATTTGGCTGCCTGAGCTGTTCCTTTGCCTGGTCTTTCAGGGACAAGCAGGAGGAACTGTAAATGCATAGCAAGGCTGGAAGAGGCCAGCAGTGCAGCAACTGTGTTGGGAGACATCACCAGCACCCCCTGTGCATCCTGTGCACCCCATCCACACACCCTTCCAGGACAGCAACCTCAGCTCCAGACTATATCAGCCATGGGACGGCCTGATCCAGCTTTCCAGGCTTAGCTGGAAATTTGAGAGCAGCTCCATCCCTCTGCTTGGCCGTGCTCCTTCTGCAGCACCAAGGTTTCCCCATAGGCATGAGGGCTCCCCATAAGGAATCAGGCTGGCTTGTCCCGAATTTCCTCTTTCTTTTCACAGAGCCATAAAAACTCTCCAGGAGAGAGTTAAGTGTAACCCAGCATTCATATTCAAGGTGGCTGAATTATTCATTGTCAATAGTATTTCTTTCGAGCCCTTTTCTTTTCCTTGTGAATCACCCACAGCACATCCCTGAATTCAGCAAACATCCAAAACCAGCAATTAGTTGAGGTGAATAACTTTCCATCTGTGCTTGGTTGTGAGCACTCTGCTTTGAATCTTTCCTACCTGATGTTGGGCAGTGAGAGCCTGGTGCCCAGCTGCCCCAGGGATGGTTCTGCCAGCCCTGAGGCAAAGCACAGCCTCCATCCAGGATGAACGATGAAGAGAGAATAACAAAGAACAAGCTGTGATGGATCTATTTACAGCTGTAGCAGGAAATAATAACTCCTACTGAAATTCATGGCATATGTGGTATTCACAAACTGCCTTTATTCTTTATCCTTCAATTATTTTTTTTTTACTGTGTCTGTCAATTCCTTCACTTTCCAGGTGGTTTTAGGTAGGGGTATTCAAACAGCAATATTGCAAATAAGATCAGTTTTAAGTTATTATATTTTTAGAAAAGTTTTTGCTTTCAAATGAAAAAGGAAAGATAAATGCATGAGAAAGAAAAAAGTTTGTAGGAGCCCCTGAGCCTGGAGCAGCCAAAGGGAGCCCAGTTTCTCACGGAGCTGCTAAACCTCACATAAATCTCCACCAGTGCATCTGGTTTATTCTGTAACTTCCCAGGAATCTCTGTGTTTGCAAATTCAGCACAGGTCCCTGCTGGGTTCGGGTGCAGGAGTTCTTTTCATCCTGGTGAATCGTTCCCCTGTCGGGTGGTGAGAGGTAACAGCAGCCTCTGGGAAGGACGAGGGTCCTGTGGGAGACCAAGGGGAGAGTCTGGGTCCCACGTAGGCTGGGTGCCACCAGCATCACTCCAGCCCAGCAGTATCTTCTGTTGACAATTTTGCTTTTGGCTGTCACAGCTGATGTGCCAAATAGGAGACAAGCACCGGGCAAAGCTGCCATAGACCCCTTGCACACCGAATTGCTGTGTTTCAGCTGTGCCTCTGCAGACATTCCACACGCATCTTGCTCAATCAAATTACCTTTTTTTATCCTGTTTTTGCCTGCAGAGTCACCCTGTGTGTCCAGAGGCAGTTTGACCTGGTGGTGGTGAGGAGGGATTAGGTGTTCACTTCTGACCAGCCCTGGGATGAGCTGGGCTCCCCACTCTCTGAAGTGGTCACTGAATTCATCACATCCCTCAAATACAAGTTAGTGGCTGAAGTCCAGCCCTGGTGCTGGAGCTCTGGTTTCTATTACTGGCCATATTGCAGCCTTGTTGGGCTCCTTCCCTCTTCCATGGATTGCTGGAGAGCTTCTTGGGGTCTGTGCTGGGACCCTCAGCCCTCACCCTGCTTATTCTGTGCTGATCCCATACCAGCACCTCCAGGAGCAGTGACAGGACACAGAGTGGCACAGTCACGGAAATTAGGTGCTAACTTGAATTGGGTGACTGCTGCTTGTGTGCCTTGGAGTGCCAATGTCAAACCTCAACAGGGCAAGATGCCTTCTCTGCCCATCCTGGGTCCCACTTGCTCACATTCATGTGCTTCCACACCTGGTTTGGTCAGTGGTCAATGGCACAAGCTGGACCTTTGTAGCTCCTGCTTATTTATTAGAAAACTAGCTGCCTTTTTACATCCACTGGATGCTGCAAGGAAAATGACCCCACGGGTGCTCCTCTCCTGCCTGCAAGTGTGCCATGGCTGTGGGTTGTTCTTTCTCCAACGCTCTTTTACATTTATGTTTTAGTGTAAGAAGTGGCTTAGGAAAGTCCCCATCTCCTTGCAATGGAAAAGCAGGAAAGAGACGCTGTCAAAAATAGAACTGAGTTGGTTGAGAAAGAGATTTGCAGCCGGAGGGTTGGAGTTTTGCTCTGTGGAGATTCTCTGATGTCCTGTTAGGGTCTCTAGAGCCCATTTTTTTTCTGCACCACCCAAACTCCTGCTTCCACTAGGATGGTCAGCATTTAGTTGTATTTCTGAGACTGTCCAATGTCCACCTGATTTGGATCAAACTGGCTGATATGCCAAGGAGTAGGGGAAATGGATGAACAGGATGACAGACACACAAAGATCCCCTTTCCCTGGCAGAACCAGACTGCAAGTGAGGTTATACCGGTTGATGGGTCACTAGAAATCCTTCCCTTCAAACTGCAGCAATGTTGGGCAGTATTTTGTCCACACTGGTGAATCCAGAACAGCCCCAGAGAAATCCATGGAGCTGTTCTGCACTTCCTCCCGCTTCTTCCCATGGCAGCACTGCTCTCAGCAACAGAAATTCAGGACAAGATGGGCATATGTGTCTGCCAGGCAAAAAAATGGCCAGGCACCATCCCTCTTGACTCCCTGAAATGGGATTTTGATATTTTGGGTGGTGAAACAAGTATTTGTGGCTCTGTTTATTCCTTATCCATGGGGATTTCTGCAGAATAAAGCACCAGGAACTTGTCAATAAACTTCTGGGCATGGATGCCCTTTCTCAGAGTGCCACCTGCACCCCACGGCCCCCTGGCCCAGGCATTGTCCCACAGGTCACCCTGTGTGTCTGTGGGTTATCAAAGGAACTAACAGAGGAGACAGCAGGGCCACTTTTAACTATATTTTTCTGCTAGAAAGCAGCAGGTGCTGTCTGCAGACCCGTGGGATGTGCATCTTGTGTGCATAGTTTGAGTCTTGATGGCCCTGAGCTCTGCTGATATGTGGGGGGACCAAGGAGACATTCAGGCTGGCTTTGTCCAAACACCCATGGCCAATGGAGCCAGTCCCTAAGAGTGCTTAGACATCACGTGAGGCTTTCTCCAGTGGGTCTTTAAAGGCTGCACCAAAGGCACTGCCCTCTGTCTTAGCTCAGTACAGGGAGAAGGAAAATAACCCTCAGTGGCAGAGAAATTCTGTCATTCCAGACTTTTCTGTCTTTGCCCTGTCCTGATCCATGTGCCTTCAAGTGATGGCATCTTGGTTTTGGGCTTCCTATCAAAGAGCTGAGCTTTCCTCTGCCCTCCCAGATACCATGTCCTCAGCCCACCACAGGACTTGCAGAGACTGTGTGTCATGACACATGGGACTTATGGTCCATCTTCTTGTAATGTCTCTGAATCCCTCCTGCTCTTTCCACCAAACAATTCAACCAAAGCCCAGGTACTTTCCAACAGGGAGAAACACCCTGGTGCTAACCAGGATGGACACTAAATCCAGTAGAAGCCTCATGACTCTTTCCCACTGCTCCCTAGGGCATTGCCATGTTTCGCCTGAGCTGTCCACAGGTGGTTGTGTATCTCCTCCGTGCTCTCAGGGATGTTTTCTCCCCTCCACTGCTCCCCTTCCCCACGACTCACTTCCCACTCTGCTCTCTCTGCCAGGCAAGACCAGGACAAAAGACAAGTACCGGGTGGTGTACACAGACCACCAGCGCCTGGAGCTGGAGAAGGAGTTTCACTACAGCCGCTACATCACCATCCGCCGCAAGGCTGAGCTGGCTGCAGCCCTCGGGCTGACTGAACGGCAGGTCAGTGCTGTAGTGTCCCAGGAAAACCATGTCCCAGATGGAGATGGGGATGGGGAGTGGGAGGGCTGCAGCCCAGCCAGGTAGCAGAGGCCCCACCTTGCTCCACAGAGATCTCTTCCTTTCCAAACCTGGCGATGCCCTCCCTGCCCCAGGGGGACCTTGAGGGTTGTCATCCTAGGCTGCATCCATCCTCATCTCTGCATCTCCATCTTCTTTCTGCAGGTGAAAATCTGGTTTCAGAATCGGAGGGCAAAGGAGAGGAAGGTGAACAAGAAGAAGCTGCAGCAGCAAAGCCAGCCCACCAGCACCACCACGCCAACATCACCAGCTGTCAGCACGCTTGGACCCATCGGAGGCCTCTGCAGCAGCAATGCCCCCAACCTCGTCTCCTCATCTCCACTGACGATCAAGGAAGAATTCATGCCTTAACCCCTTTCACCAGCTACAGACACCAAGAGAAAAGCACTGTGCAGCAGAGCCCAGCTGGCCCGTGTGCTCTGAAGAGTGACAGCCCCTTCCCAAAGACACAATGGTCCCTGACTGAACCAACGGGGCAGACAGCAAGGGGGCAACGTGGCACTGGGACCTTCCCAAGGGCCTGGTGGGCTATGTAAAACACATGGGTTAGGTAGTACTGCTCTGCCATAGGAAGCACACACCAGTTTGGTCTCTGTAGCCCAAGGCGAGGTCCTATGTCAGCAGAAGAGAAGGGGTGGTGGTAGTGGAGGAGGAAGGCTCTCCTATGGTGCTCCAGGTGGAACTGGAAGGATGCTTCCTTTGGTCCTCCTGGGTATCCAGCTGCCTGGTGCTTTTGGGCAGTTCGAACAAGATGGATGGAAGTAGAAAAAAGACCTGTCTGGAGTCAAGGCAAAATGAATTTCTGCTGAGCTGGTCTCCTGAGAAGTGGGGTGAGGAGAGCAGAGCAAGTTGGGCTGCAGGAGCCAGGCAAGACCCTTGGCTGTAGAACATGATAGGGGAGTCCTTCAGACCATGGTGATGGTGGCAAGCTGGAGCATATCCTTGACAAGGGTCCCTGAGCAGCCTTGTCCATGTCCTCAGCCACCCTGGCGGTGCCTACTCCCCTATCCCCAGCTCTGCCCCTGCAACCACAAAGAGCCATGCACAGGTGTGTCCAGCAGTCACAGTGCCCCTGGCTGTGCCATAGCAAGACAGCACTGCAGCAATCCTCCACCTGGAGCACAGGGAGAGGAGAGAAGGGAGTCCAGCATAGGCACACTGGAGGCAGACCACCCTACTGAGCCCTGAGACCACCTTCCTGTGGGGAAGGGGAGAACAGAGAGTTTGCCGTTGGAACAGAGTGCAAGAACCAGTCCCATGCTGCCCAGAAGGGCCAACACTGGGAGAGCTTTGGGTGCTAGTCCAAGGGATCACAGTCACTGCAGGCACTGGGAGCTGCTGCCAGGTGGGCAGGAGCCAGCTCAGGGATGCAAGAAAGGGCTGGCATGCAGCCTGGTGTTAGGGGATGGAAAAGTAGCTTTCAGAAAGACAGAGAGGCTTTTTTTCCCCTATTTTTTAAAACTACAGATTACGGGACTACAGATTGTGTCATCTCTGTCTCCCTGCCCTTCCTTCACTGCATCTTCTTTTCCCCACTCTGTGCCCTAGGCCAGTAACTAACTCCTGTCTATTCCTGCTGGTTAACTGCAGCTGAGAAGTCTCCTCATCCCACCAAGTTCCAACCACTGTATTGGCCCAGGTTAACTGACAGCCCAGTTTCAACAGATCCAAAGGCCAGTGAGGCACATTTGGGGCACAGCTGAGACACAGGAGGGTCTGTGGCTCCTGCTCAGGTCTGTACCAGGTGCTCCTGGGCTGTCGCTTCCAAGGGCCAAGACAGGGATGAGGGAGAACGAACCTTGCACAGTGGCTTGCATGACCTTTCCTGGCGTCATATCTCTAAGCTCCAGGAAGGTGGAACAGCAATGTCCCTGCTGCCTGCAGAACACCCAGCCAAGCCCTCATATCCCACCCAACAGTATCTTGTGCCTCACATCCCTTGGCCACACTGTCCACTGCCAGCCCTGCACTGCTCACAGCCCCCAGAACACAAGGTGCCCAGGTGTGCTGTGGGTCCCTGTTATCCCACTACACTCACTGCTCTGCTGCTGCCCTCAAAGGCTTTGGGTCTCCCTCCTGCAAGGGCTGGTGACACCTCCCTTGGCCATCACTGCCAGCTGCACAGTGATGAGGACAAATGTTTGCATCGGCTCAGGACTTTGGCTCAGATTTTGTGTATATAAGGCAGAACTGTTTTTCCTTTTTATTTTTAGGCATCAGTGAAAATAAAAATGAGCAGGAATCCTGTGTGCCACAGGTTTGTTGCTGTCCCTCCTGGCCCAGGGTGCTGTGGCAGAGGAGGATGCTGGCTCTGGGGTCACACTGGTGCCAGTGCCCCGAGCATAGCCAGGGTTGGGAAGGGTGTCTTAAAGCATCAGCCTTGCCCACGTAGCACACAGTGTGCCCATCCCACAGGGATATTGCTGGCAGTGGAATGGCTCATATCATGGCATGGAGCTGCCACGTCTCATTCCTTTGGCACCAAGAGGGATGGCAGTACTGGTGTGACCCAGCGGCTGCAAACTCATGGCTCTGGAGACAGTGGGGAAAGGGTGAGGCCATGCTTGGGCTGGCAGAGGCTAAAGAACAAGGCCAGCTGCCCATGGATGGAGCCGCCTCCCATTGGCGCCTCCTGGTCTCTAATCTCATTTTATGGCTGTCAATGGGCTGAATATCCTCCTTGTCCAAGATGAACAAACAGAGAACGAGGATGTGAGATAGTGCCTGGGACAGCTGGCATTGGTGCCCAACAGTCTCCCCTCTCCATCCCAGCAGCATCCCCCTGGTCCAGCAGAACACTGAGTAAGAGGTTGCCCTCAAATCCCTGGCCCAAATGGTTCCTCCAGCCCCAAAACTACTTCCAGTGCCAATTGTTGCCTGGTGAGAGGTGGGGATGTGTGTGCCGAGGTGCCAGGGCAGGGCAGGTGGCTGTGGAGGGACACCTGAGGCAGGATAAAGTCCTCATGGGTGGAGGAGATGAAGGAGCAGGAACAGAATGAGGTGGCATTGCAGAGAGAGGAACAGAGCAAAGAGTTTGTTCCTGCAATTGCAACAGCTGCTGCACCTACTGCTGCACTCGGGTGACCCTGCACTCACCAGCACAGTGCCAGGCTGCCCATGGCGTGGGACCACTGCCTCTTCTCACCCCTGCGAGGGGATGTGAGGAATCAGGTGCTAAAACAGGCGGGGGGAGGCAAAGGCAATGGAGCCGTTGCCACATAGGAAAGGGATAAGACTGGATGGGCCACCTACCTGAAGAGCTGGGCTGGTCTGGGGAAACAAATCATTTCTGTGTGCAGACTCCAGCATGGTCACCATATCAGGGTCTGGCTCCTCCACATTCACCATCCTCCCTCACTGGGCTTTGGCTGCATTTGGCATCCAATTTTGATATTGCCACATGGGGACCAGCAGTGCAATCCTGCCCTGGCAGGGAATGGGGTGAGGGCAGCCCAGCATAATCATCACTATTGTCTGCAAGGGGCATGTCTGGGGAGAAACAGAGTCCTGGGGCGATGAAAGGTGCATCTCCCAAATTCACCTGCAGTGTTGGGTTGCCTGCAGGTACACAGGAGGCCGGGACATAGGGAAGATGCTCCGCCGCCTGCCAAGAGAGGCTGTGGGTGCCATTGACAGGATGAAATTCCAACTGATACCCCAATCTGGCGCCTGCCTGTTTGCACAGCAGGGTAAAAGTCCAGGGAGCCGTGGGCTGTGCCCTTGGGTCCCTGCCACCTGTGTGTGCACAGGGAGCCAGTGCTGGCGGGAAGAGGCAATAAACGCACCCACACACCCAGTCACCCCTTCCCCCTACACACATACACGCCCCTTGACCAGGTGACGAAATGCATCTGCTGTGTTCCTGCTCCCATGTCCTCCCCTGCCGCCCTGCATCTGCCATTTGGGCAGGGATGGGCAAACCCTGCAGGGTCTCCCTCTTCCAGGAAAGGGCCTGGTAGGCACCATGTGCCCATTGGCTTTGAAACCTTTGGTTCAAACCTCCTGAACATGTCACCTTGACGGTTGTACCCCTGACAGGTGACTGACACCTGGTTTTAGCACCTGCAGCAGCTGGCTCCTGAGTCACATGTCCCACATGGAGCCTGGTCCTTGTGGGGACAGCCTGCCCTCATGGCCAGGGGATCCTGGGGGATGTCCCCAACAAGCCCTGGCAGTTTCTTCCTCTTTCTTCCTATGTGCTTTTCATCAAATCCCACTGCTCAGCTTCACTCCTTCTTGGAGAAATCTTGGAATCATCATCAAAATAAGGCCATGTACAGCAGGTGGCCAAGCACACCACCAGCCTGCCAGCAGCCTCTGGCATGGCATGCTTCCTGGCAGTGACTAACCAGAGCACTGCTTCCACTGTCGCCTTCTTGTGTCTATGCCACGGATCTGGGCACAGTCCCATCTTGCTGTCAGCCACCCTCTCACCTCTTCCTGGTGACCTGTGCTCCAGCATTGGGCCCACAAAATGCTAGGCTCAGTCACTCACCCTGGGGACTGCCCAAGGATTGCTCTCACCCCCAGCATGGTGGGATGTGCTGCTCCTACCCAAAGAGATTGAAGGCTGTGGAGCATCTCACTCCCCCAGGCTGGGAGCTGGGCTCGGCCAGCGTGGGGAGAAGCCACTTTTGACCTACTCAGGCTCCAGAAGTGTCCTGTTATAGGAAAATTAGCTCAGAGCCAGACAGGAAGGTGCTGTGAGCTTCTGGCATCTGCACTCTCACTGCTGCCACTGCTGCTTGGGGCAAGCGAGGTGCTCAGTGGCAGTGCCTGCAAAGTCAGGTCTACCCCTAGGGAGATCTGATGCATTCGTGACATGAGTGAGGCAGCAGCCGTTTCCCCTCGCTGCCCAGGTCCGGAGCTTAGGTCCCAGAGTCCCCCTTTCCCCGTTAGGAGTGCGCTTGACAGACAGACCTCCCTCCTCCCCCCCTGCTCCGCACGCAGCCATCCTCCACTCGAGGCAAACCTTTCCTCCAGCCTCGCTCCTACCTTTCTCCAGCTCTCCCTGGTAGCAGAGGGGCACCCCCCGTGCCGGCCATCGCTTCCCCGCTCCCTCTTGCTCCCCCCGCCAGAGTCGGAGAGAGCGAGACGAAAAGTGTCGGAGCGGGGAGCGCATAGCAACAGGGTCTGGGATGAAGAAGGTTCGGCAGCAGCATCTCCGGAAGGTGAGAGCCGGGAGCGGGGATGTCCCAGGGACAGGAGCCGGGCAGCAGTAGTACCCCCGGGAGGTGAGAACCAGGAGCGGGGGTACCCCAGGGCTGGGAGAGGGGAGCAAGGAAACACCAGCCTGGGAGCTCTGAGAGGGGGAGGCACGTCTATCGCCTCGCATCGCGTCCTCGGGAGGCTTCGCGGGCAGCCGACAGGGATTAGTCGGGTATTAGGGAATGGTGCGGGGCCAAAGCGGGATTGTGGGCAGAGGGATGGGGCATTTCGTGCCCACCGCTCCCGCCTCGCTGCCCTGAGAGGGAGGCACCGCCGTTCCCCCCAACCCTCTTCTGCCAGCGGGTGCTGCCGGCGGTGGGTGACTCATGTTGAGTCTGGCCAGGCGCCGTGGGTGGCACCGGGGGCAGAGCTGGCTCCCCACAGCCTGGCACCCTGGGGACGCTGCTCCCACCAGCCTCCGGGACTGCCTGGGTTCGGGGGGTGAGGAGTCCCGTCGCTGGGATGAGCAAAGGAAGCTGGCAGTGCCTTTCCTACCTGCAGCTTTGATTGCCTCTTCATCCTCCTCCGTACGATTTAAAGGGGTTTGGGTGGCAGGGGGTCACCTGAACACTGAACTCTGGGTTCAGAGCAGAGCTGGCAGAGTTACAGATCCTTTCCACCATTCTGCTGGAAACCATTTTTAAACCCAGCTGTCAGGCTTTCCCATCCCAGGCTCCCCTCCACTGCCACTTTGCTATTACAGCCTCTCTGAGTTCCCATTTCCCCCCACTTTGAGCCCTCAGCCCTTTCTCATGCCTGTCCCCCATGAGGACATGGTGGAGCAGGGTGGCAGAGGCTGTCAGCCACAGCTCCATCATGGGAATCCACTGCTGCTGTCAGTGGGTTAGCGCTTCCTGGAGCACCCAGGGCAGCAACCCAAGGCTGGGAGCCCCTTCGGCTCTGCCCTCTGCCAAACTCTGCCCATTAACCACAGGGCAGGGTGACTCCAACTTGTGCCAGCATGTTGATGAATTAAAGCCCAGGAGAGTTTCTTCCCTGCTAGAAATATCCTAGGATATTGAGACATGATGTAAAAAAGCCCTGAGAGCCTCCTCTCCCTCTCATTATGATCCACTTCCCATTGGCGAGCCAGGAGTTTTAAGTCTTCTCACCAGACATGTTTTAGATATATAGAAATTACTCTTTAATAGAGAAGATCTTCCTCGGGCTCTAAGGATTTCAAGTTGGCTTTTGCATAACAGTATTTTCAGAAGAGCTAGGTGGATGTTTTAATTTGATTATTTGCTTTGGGGGTTAATTGGTAGAAATGCACTAAAGCCCATGGGAGCCAGTGTTGGGAGCCACAGTTTGGGCTGCCCATGCCTCGCCAGGCTGTGGAGCATCTTCCTCCTGCCTGAGCCCTCCTCTGCCTGCCACAAACTGCCTCAAAACTTCCCCAAGGTTTTTGGATGAAAGACCATAAGCATTTATATCTGTGCATATTCCTGGCACTTCGGACATTGGTGTAATGAGTTTGGTTCAGCCTCAGCCATCTCCTGCCCCCAAAGGGCTCGGGCACCTGGGGTCAGTGCAGCCTTTCGAGGGGCTCTTCCATGCCATAGCTATGCTTTATTTACTTCACTTCCTAAGCAATATTACATTTTAATTAATTTTTATGCTGTTTTGTTTTGGTTTTTTTTCCTCTCAGAGATTAACAAGCAATTCAAACTAATCTGAAGTGACTCACACTTTAGAGACTCACTGTGCTCAGATCCACAGGGGAGAAATCTGGCACCGGGTGGCATTTCTCCCAATCAAAGGCTGTGATCTGTGCACAAAACACTGGGAAAATAACCCCACAATGCCAGCTTGAATGTAGACAAAATATAGTGAAAAAGTAACTTTGGTCTGGCTGTTTTTTTCGTGAGTTTAGGACTGGTTTGAATAAATGGGTTTACAGAAAATAAATAGCACCAGGCAATTTCCTTATGAACGTGGGTTCTTATCTTGGCAGAGACTAAAGTGCTTTTTCTTCTCTGTGACCTTTGATTTGCTGGCTTCTTTTGGGAGCATCTTTTGGTGAATAATGAAAAGCGATGCAGTGTTCAAAGAGGCCATGGTTGCCAAGGGAGCTGTTAGTCCCCGTCTGTTTGTAACAGCGAGACGGGAGCCCAGTTCGAAGGATGGCAGTTGATGGTGGAAAGTACTAGAGCAATATTGTAGTACCAAAGCACTTCAGCTGCTGCTGAAAAAGAAAATTCCTGTTATGATAAAGGCTGAAGGGGAACAATAATCTTAAAAAAAAGGTCTGGAATTGAGCTAGTGTGTGAGATTTCCAGCAATCTGAAGTAGGGAGGTATGCTTTTCTCTGCCATTTGGGACAAAGGTGGGTTGGAATCCTGCAATACTCTGCTTTGCAATTCATTTTAAGTCACACAAATAGGAGAGATTTTCTGTAATTTCTATGGAAAGACTGGGATTTGGGGCATTTTTGAGCACAGCAGCCATGGAGCAGCCTTTGTGTGTGTTTTCCAGCAGCATCCCTGGCATGTGCCTCCCCAGCCTGCCCAGTGGGGACCACGCTGTCTCTGTCTTCAGGGTCTACCTGATGCTTGAGCAGTCTCTGCTTTCTGCTGTGGGGTCCCAAATTTAAACTGCAGAGCTCCAGCTGAAGATATTTATAAGGAAAGCATTAATCACTGAGACACCAATGATAGACTATATCCCATGGCCCTTGAAGAGGGGACTGAGATGGGGACTGGGCCATTTACAGATTGGAAAAGGTCCATTTGGTTCCTTTCTTCTCTTATTGTTGCTTCTGTGTTGATTTCTGTGCTACATCTGATGGATGGGCACTAGCATGTAATGAGCTGCTACAGCTCCACCTGTGCCCTCTTTCAGGTGTTTAGGATTCAGACAGAGATGCAGAAGTTAGGCAGAGGATTTAATGATCTCCCAGCAGCCCTGGTTGCTGGTTTTCTTGTGATGCAAACCTGGAAAACAAGAGCTCCCTAGGCAGTGTGATGGACTGGGAAGAATTTTGGGGGGCAAAGACCCAACTGTGGTAGCCCCACTCAACAAGGACCTTTGTGAATACAGGTTTTAGCTGCTGAAACTTTTGAGAAGGTGTTGCAGAGCAGCCTGTCCATCCCCTGCAAGCACAGGCAGCTGCAGGTCATACCTGCTGTGTGTGCTGGACTAATTAGCAGGCGTAGCCATGACTTGGGGATGTTGCTAAGCCAGAGAGCTGTGCTGAGAAGCTGCAGGAGGGATGCCAGGTAGCAACAGTATTAGATTTGGGTCATATTTTGACTTTTCAGCCTGTGTTTCTGAAACTTTTCCTTCTGTCCCTTGCCTTGTGGTGGTGGCATCCAGCAGGGATGGGCCTTTCATGGAGGGGTTTAGTGTAATGCCTTTACTAGGACTTTGCATTTCAGGTTGGCTTTTGGAAGAGTTTGCCCTGGCTTGTCCTGTCCCTTAAGGGGTTTTCACACCAGGTGGGGACAGAGGTGAGTTTGCCTCTGTGTTTAGTGCCTTCGGGCTGCAGGCAGCACGTCTGCAGTGCCAGTGGCTGGGGGTTTGGAGTGCACCTTGTGTAGGGTGGGAGCTGGAAGCCTTCGCCATAGACAACACAGCTCAGTGTCTCCATGGGAACAGCAGCAAGAGCATCCCCTAGTCCAGTCCAGCCAGAGAGGAGGAGGAGGAGGAGAGCAGAGGAGGTGGCTGCCACCTTCCTGGAGGGTGTGGCAGGACAGCACTGAGCTCTGCTCACCAGTCAGCTCTGTTCCCCGGGGGAATTTGTGTTTCCTGTAGGCTCTGAGTGTGTGCTGGTGCAGGGGACCCACAAATCCTTCTGGCTGATCCCTCTGAATCCAGACCCCTCTCCCTCAACCACATCTCATAGGCTTGTTCCCTAGGATTGTGAACAGGGACACAGAGATAGCTGCTTTTTCCTTTGGAGGGCCCAGGAAGAGGAGAAGATTCCCCAAAGGGCTGTTACTGCCCTGGTCCTGGTGCCCTGTCAGCAGGGACCCCAGAATCCTCCTGTGCCTCAATATGAACAGGACACACTCCCATGCCCGTGAACAGCAATATGTGGTGCCTCAGGGACAGGATCCTCATCCCACCCCTTTTTTGCTTCTTGGTCTTGTTGAGGGAATATCTGTGATGGGGTCTCACCCGGCAGCTGCCGGCTTAGGCTTTCAGCTTTGGAGGGATGGAAGCCAGCAGGGATGCCTTCCCCACTCTCCTAAATTCAGGAGACTGAGAAAATTCAGACCAAGTATCTCACTGCAGGCCTGATGTACACCCACACACAAACAGCAAGGAGTCCTCAGGGTGCCTCACCCCAGCCTTGCAGAACTGAGGCAGTGGGAAAGAAGGGAATGGATTAACCCCCTGCCTGTGCTGCTTTGATCCAGGGCACAGTAAGAAAGCTGGAAGGAGGTGTTTCAGTAGGGACAACCGGGAGCATCTCAAAATCCCCACAGCACAGGCTTTTGGCAGCTGGAAAAGTGTGAAAAATATATGGAGCATTTAATGGCAGCCAGCTGAGTGCCTGGCATGGCAGTGGCACATGGGGCTGGGGTGTCACGCTCCCTGGCACGCCACGGTGTTCTCCTGCTGTCCTCATGGCCGTGTTCTGCAGGAGATCCGGAAAGTTGATTGTGGACTCTTGAAAGGATGTCTTTGGAACGTGGGGTTGCAAGATGGGTCCTGGTGAGCCTTCCCAGGGTGAACCAGGACCACTCTGCCTTTCCCAAGGGAGCTCTGGTCATGTGGGATTGTATTTATTGCCTTTCCTTGCTCAGTGGCAGAGCAGGACACTGGCTGGGGTGGTGAACCAAGAGCTGCTGTGATGGGGTGTCCCCAAGGGACAGGTGTCAGTGCTGTGACAGGGTCACGAATTCACACATGAGTTCTTGGCACTCCTTCCCACTCTCCCATTCTTCATTCTCTGTTTATATTCCTTCCTTTACCCCTGTCTGCCTCTCCCATACCCTGTTCTCTTGCTCAGCCAGTGACACCGGATCTCCTGGTAAGCCCCAGCAGCCAGGATGGGGACCTGGGCTCCGAGTGCCCAGAAGACAGAGGAAATTGGACAGGACGTCTGGACTTTCTGCTCTCTTGCATCGGATACTGTGTGGGCCTTGGAAATGTCTGGAGGTTCCCTTACAGGGCTTACACCAACGGAGGAGGTACTTGAGCATCCTTTGGAGTGGCCAGTTTTCCCATCACTGAGTTGAACTGGTGGGACATGTCCCTAAAGACATGCCCCTTCCCTTTCTTGGGTCTGGGAAGTAGCACTCATCCTTGTTAGGTGCAGCCTCCTCCTGTCCCCCCAGCTAGTTTAGGGCATTAACCACCTGTACCCACCTGTAGAAGGGACACACCAGCCCATCTCTGTGTTCCTGACCTTGGAGAAATCCCCAGCTCAATGCCAAACTGAACACCACCTGAGCATCTCTCCTGGTGTCCAGTAGTTTCTTGGCCTGGTGTCCTTCAGGACTCAGCAGGGTCAGAAAATGATCCCCAGCTATTGAAGGAGGGAGCCTTTTGCAACGCAAGAGTCCAGCAAGATGGTGCAAAGTGCTGGTTCAACTACTCCCAGTGCAATTGCTTGTTTTATGCAGTAATAACTGGAGAAATTCGTGATGTTTGTGAAAGATGCAAAGAGAAAAAAATTTGGAGCAGGGTGGAAACATGGCACTGGTGAATCACAGCCCCTTTCTCCTGCAGTAACAGTGAGCTGTTGCTCCTCACTGTGTTCCAGATTTTAGTGTAGACCCCTCAGGGCCACAGATATTGTGTGAACTTTATTCCCTGTCACAGATGGACTTTAGGTGTTTGCTCTGTGTTGCTTTCAGGACTTTTTTTTCTTGCTTCTTGCAGGAGCTTTCTTGGTTCCTTACTTCATCATGCTGGCCATCTGTGGGATCCCCATCTTCTTCATGGAGCTGTCACTTGGCCAGTTCTCCAGCCTGGGGCCTCTTGCAGTCTGGAAGATAAGCCCTCTCTTTAAAGGTACGTGAGGAAAATCCAGAGCCTCTGCAAGGCCTCTGCAAGACCTGTTTTATGAAGACATGGACCAGCAGCATCATTCTGTGATCCTCAAAGCTCTTGTTAGAATCAAAGGTTAAATCCCAGGAAACAGCAGAACAGGCTGGACTTTTGGTTAGCTCTTTTACTAGCTGCAAGCTCTCTGTGAGATCTGTGAGTCTTTGAGGGTTGTGCATGGCATGACCAGCTTTAGAAATAGTAGAAATAGTATGAAAATTGTTAAGCCAGCTATTGCACAAAATAAAGTATAAAAGCTAAGAAATGACTGTTAAAACAAAGACAAAGATGAGAATAAAGCATTCAGAAACAAACAACAGAAAGAAAGGTCAAATCAAACACTTTTACTCTCAACATTAACCTGGAGTAAAGTTGCGTGTATGAGGCAATAGGTCAACAATATAGAGAAAACATGCTCAGAGGGCAAAATTACAATAAAAGGCTCCCCCACCAGGTGAATCTCTGACTGGTTGAACATTTGACTGCTGAGGTGCAGTGTCTGACCCTGGGTTTGGATGTGCTCTGCTCTGGAGAGATGGCTCACTCCTTCTTTACCCTCTCCTTCCTCCAGGCGTTGGCATGGGCACGATCCTCATCGTCTCCTTGGTGGCCATTTACTACAATATGATCATTGCTTATGTTCTCTTCTACCTCTTTGCATCCCTCACAAGCGACTTGCCCTGGCAACACTGCGGCAACTGGTGGAACACCAACCTGTGCCTGGACCACCACGTCATCAAGGCGGGGAACACCACCTTCCCCGTCAACATCACCAACACTGTCAGCCCCAGCGAGGAGTACTGGAGGTAAACAGGTCAGCCCGACCCATTTGTGGGGATGTGACTGTCATCCAGCAGAGGAGAGGATGGGGATGGGATGAGTGGGGAAAGGTCTGTGTTCCATATCTCACAGCATGGTGGGCACTCACGGCTGGTGTTGTGGGTGCAGTGATGGGCTCTTGTGCTCGCTGTGGGTGATACCTCAGTTTAGCCATTGGGATGTGGGAGGTGTCCATGTTCTAATGTTGCTTTGCTAGCCTGATGATATGTTGGACTGAAATGAATGCCATGCCTGGAATGGCTAGGAATTTGCCAGGCATCCCCTTTAGGCTCTTTAATACGTGACAGAGAAATCACACCAACTGTTCCCATTTCCTTGGCAAATAGCTGCCAGTGCCTGGGATTGTTGACAAGGTTATTTTTTGCAGCAGAGGCATTTCTAGGGTCAGAGAGGGCCTCTGGAAGAAGGCGGGGGATGCCAGTGGCTGCTCAGTAGTGGTTCTCCTTTCTCCATAGCCGGTATGTCCTGCACATCCAAGGGAGCTCCGGGATCGGGGATCCCGGGAGGATCCGCTGGAACTTGTGTCTGTGCCTGCTCCTTTCTTGGACTATTGTCTATCTGTGCATCCTCAAGGGAGTCAAATCCTCTGGCAAGGTGAGGGCTGGATGGTCTCTTTTATGGGGATTTAAAGTGATGCTCACCAGTGCCTGTGACCCTGCACATCTGGGAAAATGAGATCCACAAACAGCACCTGCTGGACACAGGACATTTCAGGGATGCCTTCTCCACCTGGACACCAGCAGGGCTGATGCACTGGCTCTGCTGCAGCCCAAGGACCCCAGCACTGCAGGGTGGCACCGGGTGATGAAGTGTCCCACCCAGGGCACAGGGCAGGGGGACAGCACTTGTGCTGTGCCCTCACTCCCAGCTCTGCCAGCTGGCTCTGCTCTCCCACAGGTCGTGTACTTCACTGCCACCTTCCCATACCTCATCCTGGTGATGCTGCTCATTCGTGGTGTGACCCTGGAGGGGGCCTGGAAGGGGATACGGTTTTACCTCACACCCCAGTTTGATCACTTGTTGTCTTCCAAGGTGAGCAGGACACTGTGCAGTTTGTTGAAGACACAAAAATTAACCTTCTCCTGCCACCTCCAGTGTGCAACTGAGGCAGTTCCCTTACTCATGTGTCTTTTCTGACCACCCCTTGACCTCAGGTCTCCTCTCTTGGTTACTCTTAGACCAAAAGCCTTTGCCCCACACCTTTTCTGGATCATGTGCCCTATCCTCATGCCTGCGTTTCTGGCTCTGCATGGAGGGGATGGTGTGTTCACTGCCTCCCCTTGGTACCACAGCCATGGACAGGATCATACCAGCCCCAGGGATGGGATGGGTGTGGCAGTGGGTTCCAGTGGTGGATTTGGTTGCTCTGGTGTTCTGAAGAAATCTCAGCATGTGGAGCAGGGGTCAGCAGGAGTAGTCCCCAAGAGACCGCCCTGTTTTACAAGGACATTTAACGCCACACTGGGCTGGCTCTAAAACATTCTTGTTAGCTCTTGCACTAACTATTTGGTCCACTATGAGTGATGAGTGTGTTAACAAGGAAAGTGAAAGATCTGTGGGCTGTGTGTGCTTGGGGTGCTGGGGAAGATAAGTCCAAGGGTCTGGGGAAGCAGTTTTTCCATGCCATCTTCCTTGCGAGGAGGTTTCCAAGCCCCTGATCTCCTCTCAACTGCTTCCTTCCCCCAGGTGTGGATCGAGGCAGCCCTGCAGATTTTCTACTCCCTTGGAGTGGGCTTTGGGGGACTCCTCACCTTCGCCTCGTACAACACTTTCCATCAGAATATTTACAGGTGAGAGCCAGCTGCTGTCTTGTAAAAATTGTGGGCTGGGGGGAGCCATGAGAACCTCAGCTAGTGGGTTCAAAGCCAGCAGAGTAGCTGGTGCAGCACACAGTTATCCAGCACTGCTCCTTGCATGAGCACCAAGTGCATACCTGGCAGCTTGCACAGACTCGAGAGGAACAAAGGGATCTGTTCAAGAAAATTCTCCTAAGCACTAAGGCAGAGTACCCAGCTTCAAAGTTTTGGCCTGTAGGTGCTGAAGACTGAGGATAATTGGTATTGGAGTTGTTTGTCCTGACTCAAACATCCACTGCAGTTCACCAATGGAGAGGGGTGTTGGATGTTTGGTCTGATCCCCTCCACAGAGGAAAACAAGCTTGGGTGGAACACCACAAAATGACCTATGTCAAGAAATTATATGCTCCTTTTGACCCTGGAAAGCACATGAGAGGCCCTGCGGGAGAGTCACACTGGGACTCCTTGCTGTGGCACTTGGGGCTGGCAATGCCTTCATGCACTGGAGAGGGGTGAGAAGGAGCAAAAATGTTCAGAGCATCTTATTTCTCCTCTGTAGGGACACCTTCATAGTGACCCTGGGTAATGCCATCACCAGCATCCTGGCAGGGTTTGCCATCTTCTCTGTTTTGGGATACATGTCTCAGGAGCTTGGGGTCCCTGTCAACCAGGTGGCAAAAGCAGGTGAGGCCAAATGAAGACCCTTTTGCCTTCCCACTCTGCCTGGGTGTGCTGAGGAGTGTCCCTTCCAGGATGGAAGGCACCTGAGGGTCAGTGTAAAGGGATGAAGATGTATGCTCACCTGGACAGGGAGAGGAGAAAGGGGAGACAGGTCCTCATGGTGTAAACCTTGAGCAACAAGTGATGCCTAATGAAGATCTGAGCAAGGAGCAGGCTGGTTCTCCTGCACCCCTCCACCCGCTGCTGCAGGACCCCTCCTGCTTCTCTTGCAAGAGTCTTGACAGGTCCCTGCTCTGGTGCTGCTCTCCTCTCCTCCATCTACCCATGCCCAGCCCTGTCACCTCTTTTTCTCTCTGCTGTCCTTTGTCTCCCCTAGGTCCTGGTCTGGCTTTTGTGGTGTACCCCCAGGCCATGACAATGCTCCCCCTTTCTCCATTCTGGTCGTTCCTGTTCTTCTTCATGCTGTTAACCTTGGGCCTGGACAGCCAGGTAAGGACAGAGCCCACTGAGCCAGCTGTGCGTCCCAGGCAGCCTGAGGACTCAGGGCACCCTCTCCTTCTGTGCATGCAGTTTGCATTTATGGAGACCATCGTTACGGCAGTGACAGATGAATTTCCCTACTACCTGCGGCCAAAGAAAGCTTCGTTCTCAGCTGTCATCTGCATTGCCCTCTTCCTGATGGGGCTCATCCTTACAACAGAGGTAAGGAGGTGAGGATGGGTCCATTGTTGGGGCCAACTAGGACCTCATTTTAGGGAGTACTTCTGTTGGGACCATGTTTGCAGACACGTGTATGCATATCAGCTAACAAGGGGAAAGAGAGACAATGAGCCTGGGCACCCAGATGTGAGGTCCAAGGGGAGTGACACAGTGTTATTCCCATCCCTACATGAACCTCATAGGGAGTGTGATGTCTCTTGAGGGTGCTGACTGTTGTCTTCCCCAGGATCCACAAAAGTGGAAGGACCTGTATAGGGATGATGGTCCTGGAGATGCTGGCATTGTGCTTTGTCTCCACAGGGTGGGATGTACTGGCTGGTCCTACTGGATGACTACAGCGCTGGCTTTGGTCTCATGGTGGTGGTGATAACTACCTGCCTTGTTGTGACACGTGTCTATGGTAAGGGCATTTGTTCCCACAGGGGCACAAGGAAAGGTGGGTGGTCTGTATGGAGAGAGGGATTTAGAGGGAGTGGTAGGGAAACCAACAGCCTCACAACAGAGAATGAAACACCTCTGCTCCCACCACCTGTTTCTTCTTAGCCACCTCTGGATTCACCTCTGCAAAGATATGTGGCATGCTGAGACCAGTCCCTCAGGCAGCACCAGCCAGGACCCCCTCCTCCACCTCCCACCTGGGACAGGGGAATCTTCTTTGCTGTAGAGGATGCAAACCACTGCATCTGATCAGTACAGGGCAGCCTGGTACAGGCACTGGGTTCAGGGAGAGGGCTGACAGCTTCTGAGTGTCTCTTCTCCTTCCTCCAGGCATGAAGAGGTTCTGCCGAGACATCCACATGATGCTGGGCTTCAAACCAGGGCCCTACTTCAGAGCCTGCTGGATGGTCCTATCCCCAGCAACAATGATGGTAACTGCTCAGCTTGAGGTGCCAAATGTTGCTAGAGAGCCATGGTGGTGCCAGTATCCCTGGGTGACCTCTCAGTGTGACAAATTGCTTTGCTGGCATCTCCTGCCCCAGGGACCATCCCAGGTTCTGCTGGGAAGTGTCCATCATGTTCAGGCCTTTCTTTTTGACCATGGGACCTTCAGAGGGTTCTGGAATGACCTCACTTTCTTCCCATCCTGCAGGCTCTGCTGGTATATAACATTGTCAAGTACCAGCCCTCTGAATACGGCAGCTACCGCTTCCCCACCTGGGCCGAGGTCTTGGGCATCCTCATGGGAGTCCTCTCCTGCCTGATGATTCCCATAGGCATGGTGGTGGCTGTGCTCCAAGAAGAAGGGACGCTGTGGGAGGTAGGAGGGGCCTGGCACTGCTGGGGAGCACCCCAAAAATGTGCAGGGATGAGCACAAGCCCCTGATGAGCCTATATCCTCTGGAAGTTTCTGTATCCTCTCTCCTGGAGGGGTGTGTCCACATCCCTCCTTCCTGCCCATGGAGTGACACAGATTGCAGGCACATCCCAAGGCATTTCCAGCACTGCTACTTACCATGATGCCAGGCAGATACTGAGCAGCCCTGTGTGCATTCCCACTCCAAAGAAAGCTGGCAGTGCCCTGTGGGGAACCACATTGTTCCAAGCGTGGGGCAGGCATGGGCACCTGGGACTTTCCACCTGTTTTACAGGAGCAACGGCAGAGCAAGGCAGGCAGCTGCCAGACTGTGCAGGCAGCCCAGATGGGATCCCTGCACTACAAGGCTTCTCCCAGGAGCAGGTTACAGAGCTACTGACTGCTTATAGCTTTCCCAGCCCTTCACTTCTCTACCCAGGCTGTCAAAACAAAGGAGCAGAGCTTGCTGCCCTCCCCAGGCAGGAATCATCTGCTGCCTCTAACCTGGCTTGACACAGCCCTGGGCATCGTGGCATGGCCAGGAGCCTCCTTGGCCAAGGCCAACACACTGTCTGGGTGACTAACCCCACAGCACGGGGCTGTAGCCCTCCAATAGCCCCTCCCTCCTGCAAGCCCTCACCACGAACACCCACAGACAATGACATCCCCAAGGCAAGGCACTTTGAACTGCCTTCCCAAAAAGCTTCAGGACAAGCATTTGGCCCCATCCCACCCTCATGGGGGGATTTTCCAGGCCCTGGGGGCTGGCAGAGCACCCTGTCCCCTGGGAGGGATGGGTAAGTTGCAGGGTGGGGGTGTTGGCTGTGGAGGTGGAGGGAGTGCTGGTGCAAGATGCCCGTGTTCCCTCTGCCTGCCCCCTCGCAGCGAGTCCAGCAAGCCAGCAGGCCCACCATGGACTGGGGCCCATCGCTGGAGGAGAACCGGACTGGCATGTACGTGGCGAGCCTGCCGGGCAGCCAGTCTCCCAAACCACTGATGGTCCACATGAGGAAATACGGGGGCATCACCAGCTACGAGAACACAGCCATTGAGGTGGACCGGGAGATGGAGGAGGAGGACGAGGAGGAGTCCATGATGTGAGGAGATCCAGTGTCCTGCGGGCTGGGGGGGATCTCACCCTCCCCTAGCCCCCCAGTTTGCACAGGTTGCACTGCAGCCCTTCGGGACAGCTTGTGAGGGGTCTTTTAGGCACCATCAGGAGCTGTTGGCTCTGTCAGGTTCCTCACCACCACCCTGGCCCTGCCATGATAGAGCTGCTGCCCATCCTGGTGCCCCCGATGTGTTTCTGTTCAATGTGACAAACTGTGTGATGACTCCATCTGTTCATGTGACAGTGTCTGGTTGAAGTGTCAGGGCTGCCCTGCTCCCACCCTCAGCCCCAGCCCTGTCCTTCCCACACAGGGATGGCCAGGCTGCAGCAAATGGGGAGGTGGAGAAGGTTGAGGAGGTCCTCTGCATTGGTCTGTTCTCTGTGTATATTTGACTTCAATAACCCGTAAACACATGTGAAAGAGGCTGTAACATCCTCTGTGCCCTGGGGACAGTGTGTGCCAGTGCGCTCTGATCACACAGAGGTATTCCAGAAAAACCTGCACAAATCAGTGTCCTCCTAAAGAAATTTGACCAGTAAAAGTGGTGTGTGACACAGCCCCTGTGTGGGTTATGTGGGGGGTCCTCAGCATGGAAGAAGGGCACATCTAGAGGGGCTCCCAGAGATGGCAGGCGCAGCAGGTCTAGGCTTTGTCCTGCAAATCTTTGTCCTGGTGAAAGACAAAACCTTAGGATAAACACAAAAATTAGGGTTTATGTCTGGATTCTGTATGTGGTTCTGGTGCACTGGGTCAAGCACTGTTGTCTGAACCTCCAGAGTGAATTCTGGCATAAAGCCGCGTTTTTCTCCTTCCTTATGGTGGAGGAAATTTAATTATTGCCTTTTCCTCTCTGAGATCATAGGGCCAGCTCCTACACCTTCTCCACCTGCCTGCTCACCTCCCCTTGTCCAGGGATGCTGACTCATTCCTGGATAGCTCTGCCCTTCCTTTCCTCTGCAGGACCACCAATGGCTTTCCCCATCCTCCCCACCACGACTACAACTTCTCCAGGCATGTGGGGCTCTGGCAGCACAACCGCGCTGCGAAGCACCTTCGGCCGCTGGCCCCCAGGTTAATCATTAGAGTCCAGCCATAAAAGTGTGGCTGATGGAAAGTTCAGGCTGTGGTGGCTGGGGAGTGGGGAGGGCCTGCCATAAACATTTATGGCCCCAATGAATCCCTTGCTCTAACCTTGACACTATTTGCTGAGCAGGAGGCCTCAGGAGGTCACGGTGGTGCCCAGCCATCGCTGTGGGTGCTGACTGGGGAGCCCAGGCTGGGCTGACCCTGCAAGGGGCACACACAGGGGTCTGTGTGGGGTGATGGAGTGGGTGACAGACTTGGGTGTTTCATGATGTCACTGCCGGCCACGATGTGCCAGAGGAATCAAGAATGCCTGACACCTTCCCATGGCATGGAGTTGAAGCTGCTCTGAGCTGACTGAGCTGATCTGGTCTCTGCATGTCTCCCAGCTTTTCCCACCTGCATGGGGTCCTGCCACATTCCCAAAATACACACTGCAATCCTGGGATCCTAGGGGCTCTCCTTTGGCAGCTGCCATGAACCAGCACTGTGCTGAAGAGCAGTGGGAAGGATGGAACCAAGGCTGTGCCAGGGATGTGGTTGGGGAGCAAAGCTGACAGTATGGGGCAAAAGGCACCAGGGCAGTGAGACAGCCAGAGGACACGTGCCCTGGTCTATGCGTGGCTGCCCAGGGCTGGGGGGGGCATGGCAGTGGGAACATTTCAGTGCTGACACCTGCCGGGGCCAGGCCAGATGGCAGGGCGAGGCAGGGCAATGGGGGCACTCCAGGGCCTGGGGGTGTGGGACAGGGACAGGGGCTGTGACAGCCCAACCCCAGTCTCCCTGGTGTACCAGCTCACCTGCATGGGCAAAGCCCAGCAGCTGCCTCTGGGAGCCCCCCAAACCCACCCTGGACTCAGCTGGGGCTTCTGTGCCCCTCACCCTGCAGTACCAGCTCCCTCTAAAGCTCCCCCAAACTGCCCAGTGGACACCCCCCCCCATCCAGCTTGAGCAGCTCCTGGGGGCTCCCAGACACCTGCAGCTCCCAGACCTCCATCCCTGGGAAAAGGGATTGATTGCAGTGAGCTCGTCCCAGCCTCAATGCTTTCGAGGACAGGAGTGTGGTGATGGAGGGACAAGGGGGTGGCAGACAGTCTGAGTCACTGCAGTGACAGAGAATCATCCGTTTCCATGCTCAGAAGTTGGTAGCTATTTATTGCACTTGAACACCAAGAATAAAACTGACACTCGCCCTCCCTCCCACACCCACCCTGCTCCCAGTCCCCCCCACCGCCCTCCCCAAATAGAGAATTTGAGCAGTGATCATTCTGTTCACAGCCACAGGTTCAAAAAAAAAAAACCAAACGAAAAGGAAACAAAATCAATCCCCCCCCTCCCCCAGGTTTCCCACTGAATCCAACACGGTCACACTGCTCAACAGTTCGAGTGCACTTACAAAAAGAGAAGAGAAAGGCTTCAGCTGCAACCGTACGGACGGACAGACACGAGGGGACAGGCAGCTACCCCTCCCCGGGGCCTGATTTTTAGTTACGTGACAAAGCTTGGTATAGTCTTAATTATAATATATTTTTTGCAGTCATCTTAAATAAATATTTCCATAGAGATTTCCTGTAAGTATATATATTTTTATATATATATAATATATAAGAGAGAGAGATCTCGTTTTTTTTCTTAAACCACTGTTAACTTATTTTCCCTGCTTGTCAAAAAAATGTTACAAAAGCCCTAAAATTGTGCAACAGTTAGAAAAAAGGGACAACAACCCAAAGAAGGAAGGAGCCACTTGATACAGTCCCCTCTACCGCTCCCTCTACCAATCCATGTCAATGACCTGCAGGAGGGAAGGACATTCAGCTGGTGGGATGGGTGGCAGAGTGGCCACCAGCCCGTGCTCTCATGTCCCCACACTCTGTCCACATCTGGGTTTCCCTGTCTGGTATGGATGGGCTGGGATCTGCACCCTGGGATGCTGGGGATGGCAAGGTCTCTACCCTGCCGACAGGAGGATCGGTGCCATGTGGTGCACACCATGAGATGTGCCCTGTGTTGAGGATGAGGGGTCAGCCCATCTCCTGCGGTGGTCAGAGGAGGTTATGGGATCTCTTGCTGGTAGGGTACCTCTGGATGTCCTCCAGCAAAGAGCAGAGGCCCAGGGGATGCACCAGCAAAACACAAGAAATTATGATGTCACCACTGGACCTTGGCATCCAGAATGGCGAAACAGGCAACTCCCAAGCCCATCTGCAGAGCTGGGAACTCAAGACCACCACAGCAAGTGCTTCCAGTCAGATATTCCCTGTGATCTGTGACAGGTGGAAGAGAAGATGAGTTTGGAGGACTTCTGAGTTTGGTTTGACCCAGATGGGCAGGTGACCAGGGGAGTGGGGCTCTGTCTATGCCAGGAAATGACATGTGCCCCAGCCTGATCTCCAGCCTTGAGGCTGATGGAGACAGGAGGTCCGTGATGGCAAACTCCACCCCAACAAGGTGGCCTTATCCATGTTGCTTATCAGGAACATCCCTCGACCTTGTCATTCCCAGAAGCATGGTGGGATTGTTGGGGCCAACAGCTTAAAAGTACAGATGTAACAGCAGCATTCTTGGCTCTGCCAGCCAAAGAAGGATGGTGGCAGTTGATGATTATTTTCATAGTTTTCCTGCAAGTTTAGGAGAAATCAGGAAATGTGAAGGAAGACAGAGATACACGATGTTTTTCACGGATACTGAGAGAAATGGTGGTGATCTATCAGTGCTTGCTCAGAGATGCTCTGGGGGTACAGGAACCCACTCTGGAGAAGCAGAGCAAGGTGGGACGGAGAAACCAGGCAGGACAGATCCCTAAAGTGCAGGTGCTTAATGCTGCCAGCATGGGCATGTTGGGAAGTTGGGTCTTCCTTGATCAGACTTCAGCTTGACTGGAAGACAAGAATGAGTTGAAATCCCAGACTCTGCTTCCCTTGTAAAAGAGCAGAAATGTCTTAGGTGTTGCCAGGACATCCAGCTGCCTCCTGGGGAGGTGACCTTAGGGAAACCTCAAGGATGAGAAACCCCCTTCAAGAAGACATCTCAAAGCCTTCCTGGAAACCAGGATGTTCATCCCTAACACTGACTGTGGGGTCTCAGTGAAAGGAGATTGTATTTACCCCAGCATCTCATCTGTCATTCCCAGAAAATCCTACAGCACTCCCTGTCCCATTCCTTACCCCAGTAGCAGCTGCTGGAGCAACTTCCCCCTCACAGCTCGCCCAAGGTCCACATTTAGCAGCAGCTTGAACACCAACTGAACCAGGCTGAAATGGCATCTGCCCCCAGTCCCCATGCAGAGTCCTGCAATGACCTCCTCCATCCTCATCCACCTTATACCAATCTTCAAAACCCCTCCTGACACTGGGAGAGCCTGGGTGTCATACAGTGGATGGCATTCATCACAGCTGACTTCAGAGCCAGCTCTGGAGAGGGAGAGAGAGAACTATGAAAGAGCTGAGTCCTTCCTTTAAAAATGAAAAAAACCTCAGCAGTACCTGACTACAGGAAGAAAAACAGATTCATAAAAACACTAAAACTTCACTTTAAAAGCTAATCCTCTTCCTGCATGGATTTCCCTGCTTTGGGGTCACCTCTTGCAAGCCTACAGTGAAACAGCATGGGTCCACCAAGGGCATGGTGACCCACATGGGCACCCGTGGAGCAGCTCTGTGATTTGACCCCAAAAAGGCATCTTCTACACACATCACCAGCAGCCATCACACTGCCAGCACAGTGGAACACACCAAAACACTTCTCAGGGCCCGTCCATGCCCCAGCAGTTTGGATTTCTTCCCCTCCATTCAGTGGGAAAATATTTTTGCAGTCTGCAAGGATGCAGCTGCATTTGGCACGGTGGCCATCCCTGCCTCGACAGAGAGCAAAGCATTCAAAACCACATAAAAGGCAAAATACACGCTCAGTATTTACATGGAGGAAATATTTCCTCTTTTTTTCCTTTTTTTCTTTTTCTTTTTTTTTTATGTCCAAAACAAGCAGTTTTTTGTTCACTTCTTTGTTTTTCAACACACGCACCGTCTAGAAAGTTAAACACCATGCAGATGAAGAGAGTGGAGCTAGAAAGTCCCCCAGGGCAGCAGTGCTGCAGAAGCCTCAATCAATGAGTGAAGAGGCTCCAGTCGGAAAAAGAATGAGAAACGGAAGAATTGCTGGGAAAATATCCATCCTCAGACCTCTCTACCTGATGGCCAAGAGGTGAGACCAAAATTCCTCTTCCCAGCCACGTCTTCTGTCCTGAAAGCCACGTGCTAGTGGCTCTCCAAGAGCCACCACTGTGGTTTGGCCTGCAGGAAGACCTGTGGGGTGCAGGAAGGCACCCTGGGGAGGTGGGTGCCCCAGGAGCTGGGTGCCTTCACCCATCCACTTCTGTGGGACAGAATGGGATGAGCCACCACGGCATGGGGAGGGGGCTGAGAGCCATGGGACCCCTGGTAGGAGCATTGTAGTGGCTCAACCCCTTTCCAAATGTAAACGCAATGAAAAACAACAACCCCCCAAAA
>JAOXXN010000191.1:6616981-6631766 GCA_026770055.1 Myrmophylax atrothorax | reverse complement strand
AACAACAACCCCCCAAACTCCCCCCTCCCTCCCCACCTTAAACAGTTGAATATTTCTAGTTATTACATAAAGATCCATTTCAGCAAATACTCAAAATCAAGTTACGAAATACACGGTAGGTTGGTTTCTTTTCCCTATAAAAAGGCATGCGCTGAAAGGAGAAGACAGCTAAAGGCTTGTTTGTTTTCTTTGAAGCATAATCAGATTCTGCAGAGTTTTGTCACTAAAGCTTGCATTCCTTGTTGTCGCTGGAAGGAGTCACGTGGGCGATGGAGGTTTGTGCCCCAAATCAGTGGCCAGTTCAGCTGCCCCATCCCAGCCTGGGATTTGGGAGCAGAGGAATGCCAGTGCTGCACATGGGGGCGGGGTTGGGTCCTGGGGTAAAGGATCCAGGTTGGAAAGGAGGGTGTAGGGACGATGCTATCGCCCAGGCATGGATGGGAGAACTCTGGCTCCTGGCTGTGCCAATGTAGTACTGGGAGGCAGTTGTCTTTCTCCTTCTCTCTTCTCCCAGCTTCTCTGGTTCCTGCTCCAAAGGGAGAAGGGAGGAAGGAGGCAGAGCATCCCTCTTGGCACAGCAGCTGCCTGGAGCCAGGGTGCAAACCTACTTGCTCTCCTGGGAAGGAGCCAGCCTGCGCTGGGAAGGGAAAATAAACAGATAGTCTTTACTCACCCATACAAACATGGCCCTCCTTGCCAACGTGTGCATGGAAAATGGACTTTGCAAATGGTTTTAATTGCAGTTCCCCATCCAAGGCTGCTGGGAAGTGGGAACTTGGGTCGAGAGTAGGCAGGAGTCATGGCAGCAGATACGGACCTTGATAGCAGCAAAGCAAAATCCACCAGCACGCAGGGAGGATGCAGCACAGAATGGCTCAAAACTGCCCCCCTCTTCTCCAGAGGGCTTCCAGCAGAGGTGGGGGTGGAGGTGGATGATGAGTCTGAGCCCAGTTCAGGAGATGTGCTGGGTAGTAAGGGGGTCCACCAACACTATACAGCCAAGGACAGGGGCCTGTACACCAGCCAGATGTTTGGGTTTAAGTTCATGGTTTCTCTTTTCCTGGTTCATGCAGAGGAAGGGGGCCCAGTGCCAGGACCCCAGCAGGGTGGAGGGGTTTGATGGGATGCTTGCACTGCGCTGGCAGGGCCGTTGAGTGTGTGCGGTGAGAAGCGAGGGGTTATTCCAGCGGGAACCAAGCAGCGGAGCCAACAGCCAAAGTTCCGTAGGTGAACATATCGGAGGGGGTCTCCCCTTGGTAGTCAGTCAGTGACAAACCCAACATGGGCAGGACCACGCTTCAGCTGCAAAACACAAACCAGGGAAAGCCGGAACTTGCTTTGACCATTCCTTTGGCAGAGCATCCCTCTCCCCATCATCAGTCATTTCCTCCCCATCGTGGATCCTCAGAGCAGGATCCCACCTGCTGTGCAACCTCAACACTGTGTTAAGCCCCCATCCAGCCCTCCCTGCCCTCCCTTCCCCATACCTGGAGCCTCACAGGGCTTACTGCGGTAGGACTGAGGGCGCGCCGGATCTGTGGAAGTGGACAATTTGCCATTTGCCATCCCGGCGATGCCAGATGCGGGTCTCCTCAGACTGGGCAGTGCGGGGGATCCCTCCAGCATCCACATACTGTGTGATGCGGATGTAGGCGATGCAGGCAGATTCATCTCCCATCAGGTGGATGTGGGGGTTCAGGATTGTCGTGTGCACAGGCTTGCTGTTCCGAGACCACACTGGAGAGGGGACAAGCACAAGGGGATTTAGGTAGCCAAAGGAGTTTGGGTGGCTCTTGTCCAAGGTGGCAGCAGTGTGGGAAGGGGAGATGCTTGCATTAGGTTCTCTACTCGGTTGTGCTGAGTAAATGCTGCACAGGTGGGTTCAGGACAGGTCCACCTAGAAAGCCGTCAATGCAATGACTCCTCTGCATCCACCCAGTCAAGGTGACCTAATGCCCCCTGTTGGAATCTTCCAGATCAGCTACAGATGTTCCACAGCCACCCTAACCCTATTCTCTCTGGCAAGCTGAGGGAGGTTGACAGGCCCATGGGAGGTGGGAGGGTTCCCTCAGAGAGCAAGGGAACTACTTACGGTTTTCAAAGTAGAATCGGTGGAAATCCAGGCCTTCCACAAGGTTGCCCAGAGCCTCAGGCTCAAAGGCTGTCATCCCAGGGTCACACATCTTCCTGGGGAGCCAGGAAGGGGAGATAAAAGGGAGAGGTTATCTCACTGCTTCTGGCAGGAGAGACTGAAGAACCTAAATGCCTCGTGCTTGGAATGGCTCCCTCAGCCTGGGGCTGAGGGGTGTCTGCACCAGCAAGTAATTCCTGCAAAAATCTGACCTCATCTCTCCATTCTGCATGAAGCTCACCCCACCTCACCTCCAGCCTCTGACTGTAGCCAAGACCCCAACAAAGCAGAGTGCATTCTCCATCAGTCACCATCTGCAATTAAACCTCCCCAACCACTGCCATCTTCTTTGCAAGAAAGGAAAACAGGGTGTAAAAAAAAGATATACTATCTGCTCTGTATCAAAATATCCCTGCTGTGATCCTCTGAGGCAGCAATGAAGACCTGCACTCACTCAGACATGGCTAATTAAATCAGCCTTGGACATAGAAGAGGTGTACTCTGAAGAGCATGAGCTCAGTGACCAGAAAGCAGCTACGCTTCAAAACAGCCTGAGGCAACCTGGATATAATGGATACCACGGATGCAAAGTTCCTTCTTCCACCATAAATCATGTTTACAATTATTATTCCTCTTTCTGCAAACCACAAAATGGGCTCATCCATGACAGTGAGACCAGAGAGCTGAGCACAGGAGCAGCATCAGGTTTTGAAACTGATGTCGTTTGCTTGTCTTGCATAGTCTCCATGTGTCCCCCACCACATCAACCTGGTCAACCTGCCCTGAGCAAGTCAAATCTCCTGGAATTGTCCAAGAATTGTCAGAGTGAGAGACCCCCTCTGGGAGGCTGAGACCTCACCCAGCCCAAACCCACGCTGGGCACACTCACGTGTAGGACTCGAAGTCGCCATTGCTTATTGCTTCGATCAGCTGCTCTGTGACTTTAATGATTTCTTGCTTCCGTACTGTTGGGTTAAATATAAAAGGAAAATAAAAGGAGAAAACAAAGCAGAAGTGCTGATGTTACCATATTGGGGAGAGATCTTTATCTCATCAGAAACAGGCCCCAGGAGGTTGGGGGACTTTGGAAACTGTCCAGGCAAAAAGCAGGAAAGTGACTTGAAACGTGGGGAAAGGCTCTTCATCCCCATAAAAGAAAGAGAGAGCAAAACTGAAAATCACTGTAATTTCCTAAAGAGCCAAAGGGTTAAACACCAAATGGTGAGCTGCCCTCAGTCCAAAAGCTGGCACAGGCTGGTCTTGGCTGCAAAGCCTTGCCAAGACAGGACCTTCTATCCCATGAACTTACAGCAGTGGCCAGCCAGGGCAAGCTGTACCAAGAATGCTCTCACTCTGAAATGGGAGGAGAGGGTCTCAGCGGGGAGAAGAGCAGGTGGATGACACAGGCAGCCACCCCAGGAGATACAAGGAGGGACCTCTCAAAGCGCACAGAACTGTGCAGCTGCTGCCAGGGATTCCAGGCACTGAAAGTTCACCTGGGAAGGGATGTGCTGCAGGAGTGGGTTTGGCTCCCTGGGATACAGGAGGAACAGTCAGAGGGAACCCTGGGCTTATTAACAAGGTTCTGCTTCAAATGCAAACTGGCATCATGCTTGACTCTTCTTTTTTGTTTTCATATTATGACTAATAAAAGGAGAGGGAGCATATTCCTGCGGGGTGTTCAGAAAAGAGGAAAGGGACTCCCATTACTTCTCAAGCACCACCTGGCTCTGTGTCCAGGCTGGGGGAGCCCCTCCCCAGGAGATCAAGTGTGCCATTAGCTCTCACGTCAGGCCAAAGTCCATCTTGCTTTGTGCCGAGATCGCTTAGTTGAGAGACTTTACAAATTAGCACTGATAAATTATTCCCTGAGTTATTCTTAGAAAGCTGCCTCTGGCAGGCAAGGGGAGGCGGCAGACAGGGATTTCCCCTGGAGGCTTTTCCCAAAGGGCCATTTATTATGGAGAGCAGTCAGCCAGGCTGCTATCCCTGCAGATTTCTGCCACTTCAATGCCTGCTTTCATGAAACATCCCTGTTTATGGGAGAACCCACCTCCCTCACCAGCAGTGTCCCAGCAACGCAGCAATGAAACCACCTGAGGAGTTAAAGTAACATCTGATGGGCCCAGAGGCAGCTCAAGGGTGGTGGATTTTGCTGCAGCCAATATCTCATGAGGGGTGGGCAGACTAACAATCATGGGCACCCCTCTGAAACAACCTGCCCACCTCCCCGCTTGTCCCCACTGGTACCTTTGGTGTCTTCATCCTCAATGGTGGTGTTGGTGCTCTCTGACGATTCCTGAGCAAAGAACAGAAAGGAGAGATGGGGCGGTGAGAAGGGTCTTCTCCCTATGACAGATGGAGCTCGTGTGTTCGACAGCCCCCCGAGTCTGACCCCGCAGCGCTCGACTGTGCCAACAGACAGAAACCAAGGAAAACGCCAGCAGGTCCAACCTGTCCTCAACCACAGCTCTAGGGCAGCGCTGGCAGAGCCCTCCCTGACCTCCACTCCTTGTAGCCAATGGCACAAGAGGTGGGCTGTGGAGGGTCTCGTAGGAACGGCGCTGCCTTTCCTACCGACACCTGTGGGGACAGAGACGGGGGCAGGTCCAGGGGCCATTTGGTGGGTTCCTAGGAGCGTTGCCGGAGGGGCAGGGAGAGGGGCTGTGCAGGGGTGGAAGACACCATGTTGACTGTACAATAAAGAGAGAGATGTACAAATTAACAGCGAGGAGGAGCTGGGATGAGAAAGAGGGGACTGTGCAGGAGTGAGAGAGACCACACTGACCGCAGAGTAGGGAGAGAAATGTACAATAAAACAGTGCTTCCAAGACCCACATGGACCACTGAAGGCTGAGACACAGCTTTTCCAAGAAACAGCTGAGCACTAAACAGATTTGGGGGGCAGAGGGGTACTGACCCCCTGTCTCTCTCCGGGAGCCCCATCAAGGCAACTCTGCTAGCGGAGCTAGAGCAATGGCTCTGCTAGCTCTTCCCAGCAGAGCCTTGCTTATGTATTACCCAGAAGACCCCGATGTAGGTTGGCAAGGTGTCCCATGACCATACAGTCCCCGCAGAGGCATGGAAGGTGTTTCTCCAAGGCTCCTTGGACCGATGCAGCCTGCAGACCTGAGTCAGGAGAACTGGGAGAAACGGCATGAGAACCCATCAGCAAGAACCAGGGCTAGCTTCCCACCAGCTGGTGGCCAGCAAGTGCCTGCACCAACCCTGAAATGGGGTTTGTGGGTGATACGGCTTTGAGGATGTTCCCTCCAACCCCGCTGTCCCTTCTTCCCTACCCCGAGGTAAATTCCAAAAACAGGGGAAGCTGGAACATGTGGAGAGGCCCAGAAATATCGGCATTGAGGAAGACGAAGGACACTCACCATTAACTGAACGCTGGAACTGGACTTTCTTTTCTGGAAAAACAAGGAGAAGAGATGGAACAGGAAGAGACACAGAGTGAGAAAGGCTGAGAGCAGCACATGAGAGGCAGCAGCTCCTGAGCCCCCTTCTTAGTCCTTTTGGAGGGGCAAATGAAAGGTGCAGAGTGGCAAGTGTTGCTCCTGTAAGGATGTGCTTCTGGCTGCAGTGCTGGTGGTGCTGTGCCAGTTCCCTCCCCGTGTTCCTGCCAGCACCTTTCTCTCCTGACCTGCCACAATATCTCTGGGAGTGCTCATCCCAAGGACCTGGTTAATCTGAAAGGGAGTCCCCTAGGAGTCAATGACCACTCTGGTGGTTCTGTGACCAGCCCAGCAATCTCACAGGAACAGGAGTGGAATGCTGAGAAGTTAAGGCAGCTCCACCACAGCCCTGTGCCGGGAATGAATGCCATGCTGACTTCTACAGACTCTGGATCTGTTCTGGGTGCATCTGCCAATGGCACTGACTAGCGTGGAGACATCCCATTAGTTTTGGACCTAGACCAGCACTAAGCTGGCTGTTTTAAGGCCAGCATGGCCATTGCTGCTCAACCCTGCAAGGCATCCATACAGTGTGGGAAGCTGTCCTGAGCACAGATCCAGTGCTTTAAATCAGGACAAGTCTCCTCCAAAGATAAGACCTTACACATGCATGTTTGTCTCTATCCTTGACCCCTACCACTAGGCTTTAAGATTTTTCGGTTGGGTGACCCCTAGCCACATTTCTGCTTGCAATCCCAAACTATTTCTGGAATCTCCTTTCCTGCTGTGCTCTGCTCCCCATGTTCATTTTTAATTTAGCCGGGAGACAGGGGGATATGCATGCTGACCTCATACCCTTTCAGCACCTCTAGCTCCCAGGAAATGAATCCCAGTGGCTGTCAGGGAACACCAATGTGCAGAAATCAGAATCTGCAGTGCCAAATAACAAAGTATTGTACTAGCATATTTAACAAGGCACCAGCTGTGCCTGCCTTGTGAGGGGAAAGCAGCACACACTCTACAAATTTCTTGGAAAAGTCCGTGGAGCAACCCATTAGGGTGCATGGGTGGGCTGCAGCATAAAAACTGCTCATATCCATTCCCCCTCATTGCTTCTTTCACATCCTAACTGACTCCCACCAGGATCCTCACTGAGTTTCCCCCTCTGCCAGTGCGGGTCTCCACTCCCTCCCACAGAATCAGGAAAATTATTTGAGTTGGGAGGGACCTTAAAGATCATCTGGTTTCTAGACCAGGTTGCTCCAAGGTCCACCTAACCTGGCCTTGAACACTTCCAGGCATGGGGTGTCCATAGCTTCTCCGGGCAAACTGTTCCCGTGCCTCATCACGCTCACAATAAAGAATTTCTTCCTTATATCCAATCTAAACCTGCCCTCTTTCACTTTAAAGCTGTTCCCCCTTGTTCTATCACTCCATGTCCTTCCCCAAAGTCCCTCTCCAGGTCTCCTGTAGCCCCTTTAGGCACCAGATCCTATGCCAACACTTGCCTCTCCTCCACTGAAACAACAGATGTCCTAAAGGGCAGAATGAGCTATGGTATTTCAGCAGGAACCTCACAGGAAAGGGAGCCACTGGAGCTGGGCTGTCTTCAGGAAGGGCTGACAGCTTCTGCTACCCAAGGACATGAGACGGGGCAGAAAACTGCAGAAGTTTCAGACGAAACAGAATGCAACACAAAGCAGTGACTGCATCAAGTCTGGACATACAGGAACAGGATGCAACACGGGGCAGTGAGCTCATTAATTTAGGACGGGACAGGATGTGACATGGGGCAGTGATTCCATTACTTTACAATGGGACGAGATGTGACACTACACAGGGCAGTGAAGGTATCATAGCTGCTAGGACCAGAGGACCTCCCAGAGACCCCAGAGCAGGGCTCAAGGGGAATTTTTGGTCTCATGAATGTTTTTAGCAGGTGAGGAACCTCCTCAGGACGGTGAGTTTCAAGCTCTCTGAGCCTGGGCTAGTCCCATGCCACTGTTAGGGTGCTGTGCAGGCAGGCTGGAGAGCAGCACTGGCTACCTGCTGCCCACCAGCACAGCTTTGGGCAGGAAGGCAGGGGTGGCTGCCTGGGACCTGCCTGCTCTCATGGGGACAGTCAGTCCAGCCTGTTACTCCAAATGGGAGCACAACTCTTCCAGCAGTGAACCCCACCACATGGCCTGACTTACAGCCTGGCTCTGAGCAGGCAGGACCACTCCCTTCCCACTGTCCCAACCGCCCAAGGCAGGCTTCCAGGCTCCTGCCTCACTTTCCAGCAAGAAGGAAAGAAAATAACACCATTCAGTGAAGTCCTGACATCTGCTGGCTGCCCACAGTGGGCATTAGAGCTTCACCCACAGCACCCAGCCTCCCTGTGCCCCCATGAGTGGGTTACACGACAGGCTGAGCGTGGGAATGAGAGGTGGGGATGGTTATGCTGAAAGTGACCAACACAAGGAAGATGTTGGGAATGAGCTTGCCTCTACCTTGTCTTCTCCACTCCTACCTTACTGGCCATCTAACCAGGCTGTCTCATCTCTATTTGTTGGAAAGGGGAGGACAATAAAAAAGCAAATTCTTTCTTCAGAGCTTGTCCACCATCTTGAGAGGACTGTTGGCTGGTAGACTGCACTCAGGATGAAGCCTCATGACCTGCTCCCTGCTCACCAGCGAGGGCTGAGGATGCAAACCAGCCTCTCTGATCCTGCTCTGAAACCAGACTCTCGCTGAGTTTCAGTGATGATTCAGAATTCTCTTCATCAAAACTAGCTATTTTACTACAACAGCAAGTGCCCCTTTTTCCACAATAATGTCTGCCCTCAAAGCTACTTGGAAGTCCAAGAGGCAGCATCATTAGCAAGTTGGGCTGGCAAATGGTCTTCTACCACAACACAGAAATTTAAGGCTGGTCCTTTCTGCTGGAGAATTAGATTCAGAACAATACCTGATGAAGCCTCTCCATTCACCAATTTCTTCTTTTATGGCTTAGAAATGCATCTTCTTCTTGCTCTCACCTGTGCTCCAGCAACTTGTACCAAGGCAGCTCTACCTGTGCTGTCACTTCTCAGGTGACTCTCAGAGTTGGACCTCAGAGCAGAAGAGGACAGGTCAGCAGTGGCTGGCAAAAGGGGTGTTGGGAATCCCATAGGATGTGCCAGCATCAAAACAGCAATCCTGTTCTGAGAGTCTCTTGCTAACCTGACACCATGGCCCAAAGTAATGCCTTCTCAGAGCCATCCAGGACAATCAGCTTCATGCTGCAGAAAAATGTTGCACAGCCTGTTGTAGAACTGAGCCCAGGTCCGGAGGGTTGTGAGTGGTCTCAGTCCTTGCAGGCTTGTCCTATCTCAGCTGCTGGGTCTGGGAGGAGTAGGAGAGAGACATGCCATTCCTAAACCCCTGGCTCCACTGACCATGTGGGCTGAGGAGGGAAGAAGCTGGCTGAGGGCTCTGCTCTTCCAAAACCCTGCACCCTTCACAGCCCAACAGCTGGGTCCCTATGAAAGGGCAGAAGAAGGTTCTCTAGGTTCTCCCAACAAAGTGTCCCTATGGAGGAAGGAGAGCAGCTGTACTGCAGTTGGGTTCCCAAAGTTCTGCCTGATGATGGAGAATGTCACCATGCCAGCTTTCCTCTGCTGAGTGATTCCTTTTATTCATAAAGGGAACAGGTAAGGAGGGAAAGTTTCTTCCTGCTGGAGGAGTTTGACAAAGCTCAATAACCATTGCTATTCACCACATGTCTGTGTCACCAAAAGAAGCTGCTCAGCAGCAGGATTTTGCTGCCTCCAGGAGTCACCTCACCCCATAGAAGAGTTTTGGCCCCAACTCAAAGGGGCAGACAAACCTGCAGGCTCTGCAGCCCAAGAACCAAAATCCACCAAGCATCGGCTTGTTTTTAGAGCATCACTAAGCCATTTGTTCTGTCAAGTATCATCATGTTCCTTTGTGTGCACTGGGCACAGGGGACTGGCAGCTCTGCTGAAGGGGTTGAAAGCACCCATGTGCCACTCAGCAGCACATCAGCCCTTGGGACTGGATGGGACAGGAACTGGTGCCAGTCCCACCAGTGACAGGGGAACATGCTGAGCAAACAGCCGATGAGGCTGCCCAACTTGCCAGATGGCTGCTGTTGGAGCCGTGGCTCTGGGCTGCAAAGCTGCATCCCTTTGTCCCCTGTCCTGGTCCAGCCTCTGCTTCTCCCCCTCCCTGGGGGTAGCGAGGGGCAGGCACATTTTGCAGGCAATGAAACAGCAGTGAGTTCCCCCCGTGCACCCCTCCAGCAACAACTCACTGTGCTGCAAAGCCTCCAGTGCACTGCCTGCCCTGGCAGGAGCCCAGTCGGTGGCACGGGGACACACCGGGACAGCCGGGCCAACAGCTGCCCTTTAAAGTGAAAGGTGTCTCACGGACTGCTGGCATGGCATGGAGACCCCTGGCACAACACGGAGACCCCCACCGCCAGCAGGGCATGGAGACCCTCATCACTGGCATGGCAGAGAGACCCCCACAGCCGCCCCAGCAGCAGAGAGGCAGGCAGGAGAGGGCAGCGGGGAGGGGGCTTACCTTCACGCCGTCATTCTTCTTGTTGCCACCACTTTTGCCTCCTGGAGAGAGGAGGAAGGTGATTAGGAGAGCCAGGCAGGGCACCAGGACCAGGAGGGCGAGGAGCAGCAGCATGGTGCCGGGTGGCAGAGTGGCGGAACCGGCTGGTGGGTTTTGTCCTCTCTCCAGCAACCCCCGGTGCAACCCGCGGGAGCTCAGGGGCGACCTTGCCAGCACCGTCCAGTCCTACCCCGGTGGCTCTTGGCCAGGGGCATGACCCGTCTCCAGCGTCACGCCGAGTGCTCGGGGCGGCCGGCGGGGGCCGGCAGGGCTGGCCGGCGGCAGGCGGACTCTGGCCAGGGGGTGCTGCTGACCCGGCGTGGTGCAGCGTGGAGGAATGGGCTGCCCGCCTGCCGCCCTCTAATTTTAGCCCCATGCTGGCGGGATCATGTGCTGCCGGCCCGCCGGCCCGACAGCTGCAGCCCACATTTTGACAATGATGAAAAGCAGGCGCCTTCCCCGGTGCCCACCCACTGCCGGCACTGCCCCAGCCCCCCAGGCTGAGCAAGCCACCCCGCTCCCCCTGCACCCCGGGAACAGGGTGGGATCGGTGGAGCTCAGCGCCGTGCGAGACTTGCCGATCACCAGCCCTGCTGTGCTCCTGGGCACGGCGTCCTAGTGAGCCCTTGGGCTGTGCGTGGGATGAGAGATGCTTTTGAATTTCCTGCCTTTTGAAGCTTCCTGTCCAACGCCTTTCCCGTTGCGGGCCTGACACCAGATCCCCCCAGCTGCTGGACTGCTCCAGCCCCCCTCCACAAGTGCTAAATATGTCATCACAATGCCCACACGACAAATGCAGATAGCAGTCCTGGCCACAGGCCCACTCCTCTGGCACCCCTGTCCACCTGCTGCACCTGACACCCAGGGCGCCTCAGCAGAGCACCCTGAAAGACTGGTGTAACCCCAAACAGCTGCCACCAGCCAGTTCAGCGGCTGCAGGGCTTGGCTGGTGTATCCCAGCACTGCAGCACCACTGCAGGGCCATCCCCAGCACTGGGGAGGGCTGGAGGTGACAGCAGGTGGATGAGCCCTGTTGTCACGTGGCTCCATTTGGTTCAGTGCCTGGGAATCGCCTGTGAAATCCCATCTGCTGCAAGGTGTCCCCAGAGGGAAGAGCTCTCGGTGGAGGCACTGGGGCAGAGGGGCTGGCGGCTGCCGTGCTCAGTCCTGTCTCCCGTGCACCCCTCGGGATGTTGAGAGGCAGGAAGAGAGTGGGGAACCCTGCAGGATCAGCATCCACCTGCCTGGGGAAGAGACCTGAAGGATCTTGCTGCCATCTGCCTGCAGTGGCACCCAGAGACCTTTCTGACATTCTCAATGCAGAGGATGCTCTCCCTGAGCCACAAACATCTCCAGGAGGACACAAAACCAGCAGCTTGAGCTCTGGCTTCATGCAGCACCCACATCCCCACCCCAGCACAAGCCAAATGGTTGGGTTGTATATAAACCTCTAAACCAGTGGGGAACACTGCACTTCAGCCAGACACTTTTTCTCTTGCTTCCTAAGCCAGAAGCCAGCCTGGAGGTGCCAGGTCACCTCTCCTGGAGGACTACCCAAAACCACACATGCCCTGTGGCACGCAGCTGCAGTCTCAGCCTCCCTGTGACACCCAGCTCTCCAGGGACACTACAGATTTGCCTTAGGGCACAGACAAAGAGATGAGTCCCAGAGACAGCACCTACCGGAGAAGTTCCTGGTGGCCAGCATGGTGGTGAGGATGGCTCCCTGAAAGACAAGGAGGGCAGAAGGAAAGGGTGTGCTGGACCCCAGCTGTCTGCACCCTGCTGCTCCCCCCATCCCTGAGGAAGGAAAGCCCTGCTCAGCACCTGCCCCCCAGCCACCTGGCTGGAAGGAAACTGGCCCACGGACTGATATTCTCCTCCGCCATCAAAAGCAGCTCTCAGTACCTGACTCTGTATCCCCAGCACCAAGGCATTGGGTTGCATTCTCTGATACTGCCTTTACTCCAAGATTAAAGGGATATTAAATATCTGTGGGGCACTTTTCAGTTTCATACAACCCTGCCCTGGATGTAGCACAACTCCACTGACCAGGGCTGGCAGCAAAGGGACCCCCGTGGGAGCGGAACCGGATTTAATTGTGACTAGAGCTGTGCTAGCTCAGAGCAGCAGGGCAGGGATTGCTCATGGGAGCCCCACAAAGATCACCACTGCAAAACAACATTTGTAAAAATCCTTCCCCTTTTCCAGCTGAGTTGACTAACTAGTTGCTCAGTGTATAATGAGATTACTTTGGACTAATTGCTTACAGTAATGGATTACTATTTGGAAGCGTATGCCTGAACTAATTTGATTACTTGTCTAGCTGAAAAGTAATAATAGTTTATAGCCAGTTTCTTTCCTTGATAATCTTGTTAGTAGCCTGCAGCTGTACTGTGCTGTGCCACGCTGCATTCAGGCCTGGAGCACTGATGGCTCTGGTTATGGCACAGGCCAGCGCTGTCCTGCTCTGTGTCTCCGGCTCTGGAGAAGGCATTGTGATTTGCAGAGCCCATTCGCAGTGCCATGCTGCTGGCTGAGGCTGAGCAGCACCCGGGAAGCAGGGAGGTGCTCAAGCTGGAGATGGTGATTTCAGAGGGGATCCAGGCTGTGGCACATGACAGCATCTGAGAAAGGAAAGCCTGTGGGGCTGCTGGTGTGGGTGAGCTTTTTGCCTTTCCATGGGTCACTTTATTGTTTGGCTGCGAAGTATCTTGGCTCTCAGGCAAAGGGTCTCACTGTGCCTCTCAGACCCATGTCCTGCCCCAAAGAGGAGCTTTTTTGATACAGACTCCAGTGGGAAAGTGCTCACCCAAGTGTCTAGTGTGGCTCAGTGCTTTCCTTCACCATGGATTTCTCTGAGCACTTGGGAACTCCAGACAGCTGAAGCCACCACCGCACTCAGTCCCTTTTCCCATCTTCACAACAGGGTCCCCAAATGCCCATCACTCCCACACCACTGCCCAGGGACACCACCCTGCCCTTTCCCACACAGAGAACAAGACCACCTGATCATACATTTTGAAGCCAGCTTGGACAATATGAGAGTTACCTTCAGCTTCCTCCGGGCATTGAACTTCTTCAGACAGTCCACTGTCTCCTGTCTGTGCATGCATGAGGCCACGGTGGCACGGTGCTGGGAGGAGAGAGACCTGGCTCAGAGCAGTGCTGGCAGGAAGAGGCACCCCCAGTCCTGCCCTCACATGCGCACACACGTGTGTGATCTCCCGTGGCCAAGGCACGGGCCAGAGCTGCCTGCAGCAACAGCAGCAGATAAAAGTTTAATGGGCAGTGGGAGATGGAAGCTCTGGAGTCAGCAGGATCTGCTCTGGTGGTGGGGGTGCAGGGAGAACTGCCTGCCCACTGAGTTAACCCCTTGACTGACCAGCCACATTTAGCAATGTGTTCAGGGTTTACAGGTGTGAGGCCCCAAGGTTAAGCCCACAGACTCCTGCTGCCTTTAGGAGCTGATTCAGGGTGAGAACCAGCAACTGGAGCAGTGGGATGAAGTGAAGAGTGGGGGTGGATGGATAAACACGAGATTGTTCCCATCACCTCTAAAGAAAGGCATCCCAGCACAGCATGACCCCAAGAAACCAGCCTGACCCCAGCAGGGCTAGGAGGATGTGTGTCCCTCCCATCACCAGCTCACCCAGGACATGCTGTTTGCATGTGCAAGCTTTTCTCTGCTGTAAAACCCCAGGGAAAATGCTGCTTGGAAAGCACTGGAAGTAATCATGCCGAGAAACCATCTTCCCAGGATGGAGAAGAGAGCTGGCAGCATGTTTGATATCACATGCTCCCCAGTGAGATGTTCCTGCCTTGTGAACCCCCAAATCTCTATACCTTCAGCCCCAACCAATGAGTGTCAAACTCACCGATATCCAGGGGTGTTTCAGAGCCTCCGCTGCCGTGATGCGCTTGGACGGGTTTATGGTCAACATCTTGTTAATGAGATCTTTTGCTTCGGGAGTGACTGTGTCCCACTCAGGGGAGGGGAACTGCCAAAGCAAAGGGACCAGGATGAGGGATGGCAGGAAGGAACAGAAGGAGGAGAAGCCCCTTTACACTTCGGTCGGTTCTCCTGCAGCTAGGGGCACCTTGTTAGCAACTGGAAAGAGCTGCTAGGTGGAAAACTGGGGAGCAGAAGTGGAAGAAGAAAGTTGGAAGGCCCAGGACAAGACCTATCCATCATACAAAGTGGCCCTGAAACATGGTAATATGCAACCAGAACAGAGAAAAGAACCTTGCTCCCATATGTCTGAATTTGGCCAGGCTGCTTTTCTAGAGCAGCAGGCTGTAAGGCAGGGACAGCAGGAGAAAGGGTAGACTATGAAAAGGGGAAACAAGACAAACCCACTCACATCATAAGCCCCAGCCTTGATCTGCTGGTAGAGTCGGTGCTGGTCTTCATCCCAAAAGGGTGGGTACCCAACCAGCAGGATGTAGGATGACGCCTGCCCAGGAGAGGAGAAGTGGGATCAGTGGGTGGGAGTTCATTGCTGGAGGTATGAGCAGACCCACCCTGGGGACTGGCAGAACTCAAGCAGAGAAACTGAGAAATTAGGGAAACAGGAGGATTTGCTCCCTGATTAAAAAGCAAAAGGCTCATTGGTGGGTCCAGCTCCATGCCGATGTGCTC
>JAOXXN010000191.1:6571180-6616881 GCA_026770055.1 Myrmophylax atrothorax | reverse complement strand
GTACCCGACCAGCAGTATGTAGAGGATAACACCTGCCCAGGAGAGGAGAGGGAATCAGTGGGAGAGACTTCATGGCTGCAGGTAGGAGCAGACCTTGCCTGGGAATTGGTCCAACTCAAGCAGAGAAACAGAAATTAGGGAAACATGAGGATTTGTTCACTGATTAAAGAGCAAAAGGCTTGTTAGTGGGTCCATCTCAGTGCTGAGTGTCTCAGCACTTGGGAAAGTTCAAGGCTCTGGTAGCCTCCATGCAGATTCTCAGGTGGGTGCCCTGGCAGGGCTGGGTGGTGCCTCCTCCCCATCACAGGTGGATAAAAGCTCCATTACAGCTGCAACTACATGGAGGCATTGCCTGACTCCACCAGCACTCCAGGGCAAACAGCTGTCATCACCCCTGACTGAGAACTTTGGGTACATAGCAAGGGGAATGATCCTTCAAAGAAGGGTGCCGCTGGACTGGGAGAAAGGGTACTGCTCTGGGGACACCCCAGTGTAATGTGCCGCCTCTTGGGTAAATCCTCCACTCAGACCTCCCTGAGACATACGTAGCAACTGCAACTCGGGATGTGCTGGATGAAGAGCCCGTCTCGTCCCGCCCAGTCCAGCCCAGCCCACTCCTGCATTCCAGTCCCGGTTTGACTTACCGCAAGCCCACAGGTCCACTGCTTTGCCGTAGGGGTCCTTCCGGAGCACCTCGGGGGAGAGGTATCCCGGGGTGCCAGCGAAACCTGGGACAGACAGCCTGTCAGGCCTCGCCAGCAGGCAGCCACCATCCCCACACAGCTCACCAGCAGCGACTGGTGCCCTGCACAACGAGAGTCCTGGCACATCCTGACCCGGTGAGACAGGCACCCTCCTGCCAGACAGCTCTGTGACTCCGGGGGGCAGACCAAACTGCTTTCTGCCACAACCAAATTCCAAGATGCTGATGTGCACCTCCAGCACTTGGAAGAGACGTCCCCCTCCCTGGTCTGCCCCTGTTGCCGATTTGTCCATCTCACCAGGGCATTTTGGTGACTCACAGAGTCGCTGTGGAGCTGCTTGCCTCTGCCGTGGATCAGTGTTGGGCTGTTTCCAGGGGCACAGCTTGAGCCATCAACCTCCTCACTCACTGTGCCTCTTGGGCTGGTTTTGCTGGGACGCTTCCATGACCCAGTGCTCAAGTCCCAGGGATGTGTCCCCCACCTGGGCCCTCCTGATCAGACATGCCAGGGAAAGCTGGAGAAGCCCCACCATGGGCCAGTTCCACTCACCAAACCATGCTTGCTGGTCCCCCTCCACTTCAATGGCGAGGCCAAAGTCAGCCAGCTTGACGGCGGCACCCTTCAGCTTGGATGCCAGCAGCAGGTTCTCAGGCTGCAGGAAAAGATGGGGGTTGGAGACGAGTGAAAGCCACACCAGGGGCTCCACTGTTGATGGGCAGGACCTTCCCAGCACAACACGGAGGAAGGCCAGGGCTCTGGATGTACTTCCCAACTGCTTTGTCCTGCTGTGTGTCCTGGTGTCCCTGGATCCTTAGAGGACCATGGACCTCAAGGACCTCTCTACGTCCTCTGCCTTGTGTCGTTTCACCCTGGAGTTAGTCTTTTCTCTGTGGCTTTCCTGAAGCCTTACACATGTTCCTCCCTGCTGTTTCAGCGGCCCTGGAGTACTCTGGGCATTGCTCCACAGGGTTTTGCATCACAGACAGGGACTCCCACAGGCACTCCCTCTGCAACTCTTACCTTCAGATCCCGGTGAACCACCCCCATCTGGTGGCAGTGCAGCACAGCCTCCAGGATCTGCTGGATGCAGTGGCTGTGGGAGAGAGGAGAAAGCTCACACAAGTGGCAGAGTTTTGACACACACTTCTATTCTACGGCATTTCACCCCTCTGCCCCACCTCCCCATGACGCTGCTCACCAGCAGCCCCTCAGCACAGCTCAGTGTCTCTCTCCACCAAACCCCACACATCTGTGGGGAGCAGCTTTAACCCAGTAAGGTCCCACCAGAGCTGCCACACACCCACTGATGCCAAGCAGGAGCATGAGGGCTACAGCTGAGCCTGTGGGGTTCCCACAGGAGCAACACAGGAGGTGGGGAGCTGGAGACCAACAGTGGAGCCACAATGCCAGCCCAGATTTGGTCTCCAAGCCCAGGCAGAGCAGATATGCTCTGTGTAACCTTTGGCCCAGCCCTGTTTCCCTGCTCTGCTCTAACACAGGTGGCTCCTGCTGCATCTGCTTGCTTTATATCTAGTTCATTATATCCCAGCTCTGTTGCGTGTGTGAGACAGGAAGGGAAAAAGACAGAGGCAATGATCACTTTTGCTCCAAAACAGCTTGTGTGCAAGGCAGAAGGTCTTTATTTACATGTATTTTATTTTATTTGTATGACACTAATCAGTGGATGGGCTGTAAGTGGATTCAGTGCAGGCAGCCCATTAAATGAGGTTGCTTTCTGCCTAGGAATAAAGGATATTCTCACCCAGAGAGGTATTGTGGAGCTTACCACCCTTTTGGACACAATTGTACAGGCTGTGCTTAGCCTGGGGGCAACGCCAAGAGGCACATTGGTATCTGGAGATTGGAGAGGGACAAATCATGTCCCCTCAAAAAAGTGAGGATAGTGCTGTCCCCTGGCCGAGCTGCAGGGACCAAAGAGGTGGCTGAAATGGTATCCAACCCCCTGGTTCTGCAGCAGAGTACCTGGAAAGAGCCAGAGGGAGTGTGGGAGGCAGCCTGAGCACATCCTCCCACACAGCCTGTCTTGACTGCTCCTCCTCAGTGCTTCCAAGTGGCAAATGCCAGAGAAATGCTTGCAGGCAGCTGGAATGGACCTCCAAGGGGAAAGGGTGAGGACTGAGGGGTGTCTATGTTATCATGGCCTTGGCTGGGCACCAGTCTGGTGTTGGGCTTCCTCCCTACCAGCCTGAAGAGCCCCGATGCCCCCAGCCCAGGGAGCTCTGACATCCCCAGACTAGGGAAACCCAAAGCCCCCAGTCCAGGGAGCCCCAACAGCCTGCTCCTTTACAGAGAGGTCAAATGTGGGCTACCCCATCATTCCAGGCAAAGAGGATGCTGCTGGCAATGGCTGGGAGCCATCTGATTTGAGGAGGAAACCAGCCCTTTGGTAGCACATGCAATTCTTGGCACAGGAGTTGAGTTAAAAAGAGCATTTTTGGAAGTCTTTTTTGCACCACAGTTCTGGTTTATGAGTATGTGTTACAGAGTGGCTGTAAAACACCTCCCATCATGGAAGGAGCTCATGCTGCAGAAAGCCAGACATGTAGGACCCTGGCAGGGAGCAGCTCACGGGAGAAGGGGACATAATCTGTTCCCTCCACAGCCCCACGTGTGTCTGTGCTCACCTGGCATCTGCTTCACTGTAGTACTCTCTGGCCACAATGTCCTCAAACAGCTCCCCACCAGTGACCCTGCGAGAAAACAGGGGGAGCTGGATTGATTGGCAACACACTCAGCCCTGGCAATCCCCCCAAAACATCACTGCACAGCGGGACAGCCAGGGGTGCAGGGCAGGGAGCTGCCCTCTGCCCAGCTTGGGGGACCCAAGCTTGGTTCAAACTCAGCCTGCAGGAAGGGCTTGGGTGAGGTGGAGCATGTGTCACCGTGGGTGGAAGCACCGAGCTGGTGATGGGTTAGGGGATGCATTGAACCATTACTCACAGGTCAAATATCAGGTAGTGGTGGCCCTCTTCAGAGATGCTGTCATGGAGCCTCACTGCAGCAGAGACAGAAGGGTTATGGGGGATGCTTGGCTCCCACCCCACTCCCCAGGAATGCCTTTGCTACACTTTGGGCACAAACAGGAGCTGGGGAAGGGCACAGAGGGGTTATTCCTCCTCCCTCCTCCTCTTGCTGGTGCCCCTGGCTGGGTGGGGGTCCCTGCTCACCAGGGGACCCCAGCCATGGCCATGGGGCAGTGGAGAGAGGCTCAAAGGTCACATCCAAATCAGGGACTGCCCAGGGCTGTGCCTGGCCGAGGTTCCAGGCAGCTGCTGGGCTATCTTGGGCACTGAGCAGGCTGCAGGAATGGGTGTCCCCAGCCCCACCAGGATTAGTGCCTGGGCACAGGGAGAGCTCAGCAGGGGGCTGGGCTGACAACCCTGGCATCCATGGGGCTCTTTCTATTTTCTGTTCATGACCTTCCGTTTCTCCTTGGGAATCTCCACAGGATCTGTTTCTCCATCTCCTGGCATCTCACCCCGCTCATCACACCAAGGGGCACCCTCTCCCCTTGGGCACACCTTGCCAGACACAGCCAAGCACAAATCTGTCACTCTGCTGCATGCTGGTTGTTCAGGCTCAGATCCCTGCTCACAGCTTAGCAGGCAGGTGTGCAGCAAGCTGTGCTACAGAAACAGGTAGGCTGGAAAACAGCGGCTGGTCCAGTACCCTCTGTCTGCCACCTTGTATTTTGTTTGATTCCCTTGAAGCTGTAAATATTTAACCCTTCCTCCCTCTCTCCTGGTTTTAGCCCAATACAACTTTCAACATCTTTGAGAATGCTGGGAGTCAGGGAGTAAAAAAGAAACATTCAGGTGAGTGAGTTTGTGTGAATTTTTACTTCTAGCCTCTTTTACTGCAGCTAAATCAGCTGAGCCCTATATGGAAACATCCTCCAGATTCAGTCTGAGCCAGAAGAGATAACAACCCCAACCGAGCACAGACACTGCACTGCATTTTTCTTATCTCCCAGGCCAGCAAACAACACTTTGCTGGTCCTTCTCCTGTCTCTAAGCTCCATGGGCAGATCCAGTGGCTGCCAAGAGCATGTTGCCAGCAGAGGCACCTCACTCAGCCAGGACACAGAGTTTCGATGAGCTGAGCAACATCTTTCCTATTGGTCTCTCTTGTGGTTTTGACTACTGACACAACTTTCTCATCTTACTTCTCAGTCATCCTTCTCCACTGCTGGCCTCTGCAGACATTCCCTGTGCTCCAACATTTCTCTGCTCTGTTTTTCTCTGACACAATCCCAGCTTTTCTGCCTTCCTCCACTGGAAGAAGTGAATTTCCTCCTGTTTCATCTCACCTGGGAGGGATTTGGGGGTATCACGCCTGGGATCCCACAGAAGCCAAAGTGTTCTCAGGGGGATTCTGTGAGTACAGTGTGGATAGGACCAGCATACCCAGAAACAGATAGTCCAGATACATTCCTTGCTTGGGGGAGTCCCAAAGCCTGTGGCTGCCAGGAGCTAAGAAGGTATAAGAAGGAGCAGCTGCTCTAAATATAGCCTGATCCTACAAGTATCTGTTACTGACCATAGCCAGAGAGCGCCGTGCTGGCCAAACCACTCCAGCTCAGTGCTGGCAGCCAAGGCAGGAGCAGGACACAGCTTTGGGACTGAGAATCAGCAGACAACAGGTATCTGGAGTCAAAACCACAGGGCTGCATGCAGCCAAAGTTTTCTCAACAAAACAAGACTTCCCTGAATGGAAACAACTTTGGGAAACCACAGCTCTCCCTAATACATCACCCCGTACTGTGGACATACTGCTGGATCCTGGGGACCTGGACCTGCCCTCAACTGCCTCTGCCTGGCTTTCCATGTAAGGTTTTCCAGCAGGCACAGTGCAGAGCGCAGGTTGGCTCCTCCAAGAACTGCAGCATGGCTTTGCTGTGGGAAAGGGAGAGGACCCCACGCATTCCCATGGGAGATGGAAGGACCCCCACCTCACTGCAGGGTACAAGGATGAAGACAGCAAAGCCCTCAGCATCTAGGGTGCTTCTCCCAGTGAGAGGGTTGTTCTGCCTCATCCCAGCAGCCGTGCCTCCTCGTCCTCACGCCAGGCTGCTCTGCAGCGGCACAGCTCGTTCCAGCTCCTGGGTGGGTAACGAGACGCCTTTGCTGTGCAGAAGGGGAGCTGCGAGCCCAAGTTTCCAGGCAGCAGGAGCAGTGGAGGGGCGTGAAGGGAAAGAGGGTGTGGGGTGGGGGGGTGGAGAGGAGCCTCCTGAGTATAAATAGCAGCAGATTGGGCTTGTTAGTATCTCATGCTGTTAACCCTTTCCAGCCCTTGCAGTAGGGATGCTCTGAGTCTGCCACGTCATGGCCAAACAGCAAAGGAGTAGTGCAGGGGTGGGGGACAAGGCACAGTGAGCAGTGAGGTGTTTCTCTCTTTGGAAGCCTCGCCAGCTCCACAAGCAGGTGATGGAGAGGGAACAGAGGAAGACAGCCATAGGGAGACCTCCAGCTGCACGGCCCAGCTAACATCCTGCAGGTCTCATGGGGTGAGCTTCTCAGGTTTTAGTATTTCTTGCTAGTCATTCATTTGCAGTGTGCTTCCTTCATGTCTCGGCAATCCCTGCATGTATTTTGGTCCAAAGAGTGTGCTGGACTCCCCGGTGGGAGCCCTGCAGGGCAGCTCCTGGTGCTGCTGGAGAATCCTGTGGGGTCCGGCACCCCGGCAATGCAGGGGAGACCTGCTGTGCAGCCGTGTGCCGAGACAGATGGAAGCTGACATTCCTTTTTCAAACTGAAATATTTATGGGACAGGGGCCACATGGTCGGTCCCAGTGGCCCTGGATCTAGCTCCCTGGATCTTCTGCAGCAGCTCCTGGGGAAGGATGGATCCAGGTCACCGGAGCAGTGAGGGGGCCAGGGAAAAGCTGAGCCACAGGGGAACCCTCCCAGCTCCTGACTGTGGTTTGAGAGGGCTGCAGAAACCACCAAATGCTTTCGCCAAAGCTGCAGGATCTCACTGGGGTCAGCACATCCAGGGGTGCAGCAGAGGGAAGACGGGGTTCATCCAGACTATCTGCAGGGACCAAGAGCCTGCATCGGCATCTCTCTCAGGGACGGAGTTTGGGATTTATTTTTTTTTACTGCAGTTTTTTCCCCTCCCCTCTCTCGCTCCTTCTGGCCTATTTTTGTCTTTTGCAGGGGCTCAGGAGTTTTCCTGAAACAGCTTTTCCGAAGGAGGCTACTCTCAGATGGACGGTCGGTGGGAAAGTCTTCGCTTCCCCCCGCCATCGCTCCTCCCACACGCCCCGCACTGCTGCTGCTGCTCGGAGCTGCAGCCGCTTTTTGGAGCATGCAGAGGAATACGGCACCCGAGCCGGGGAGAGCAGTAAAAATAGCCCTTTGCAGCCTCCTGGGGCTCCGCTCCTCCCTAAGGGAGCTATGGCCAAGTGGGTTAGTCAGGACCTACTTCGATCTCCCCATGCCTGGTGGGAGCCCGTGACCCTGTTTGAAGATGGTGCTGCCCACAAGGAAGAGGAAGGATGGCTTTGTGGATCAACAGGGCAGGCTGCCACCGAGCCCCTCTCCTTCTCTGGGGTGGTGGCTGGAGCACGAGGGTAGCACAAACCGTCCATGCTGCTGCAGGCAGGGCTGGATTATTGATGAGGACTGCCTAGACCTGCCTGGGACATGAATGGCAAATGGGAAGTGGAGCCAGGCACGGAGCACCAGCAATAGGGGGCTGCAGGGTGCGCTTACCAATGTTGGGGTGCTTCAGGAGGCGGCAGATCCGGGCTTCTCGTTCCAGCTTCTGGTGATCTGAAAGATGCAACGGCCCTAAATTAGGATCTGAGGAAGGGACTGAACTGCTCTCAGCTCCTGTTGGGCTCTCAGAGGAGCTGCCAGCACAGGAAATCTGGGGGTACAGAGCAGCTGGCAAAGATAAAACCCATCTTTCTTTTTTTTTTTTTTTTTTTGGCTAAAGAATAATGGATTTTGGGACATGTTCAGCATCAAGGTCTTATGGGCAGTATTCCAGTGCAGATACAGCCACTAGGCACTGATGGCATGGGCAGTCCTGGACTTAGGATGATCCCTTGCCCTCTCCCTTCTCTTAGCTGAACAATCTGTGATCACCTCCCGAATATCCTGGATTTGCTTGAGTTACCCCTGCCAGCAGCACTGCTCCATTTTCTCCAATTTATCAAAGCACAGGTAATCCAAAGGGACATTTTTGCCCCCTCGTGGTACAATTTGAGCAGCTGAGATAAAATCGACCAGTGAGAGGTGTCAGGGCTTCACTTTGCACCACCAGCACAAATTATTCCACATCAGGACTTTGCTCTTCTACACTGGAAAACCCTGGCTCTGAAGATGTGCTTTGCTCTGGTGCCTGTCTGCAAACAGGCAGCACAGGACCTGCTTGCTGGCTTTTGGCTTGGGAATGTGAGACAATGGAGCTCTGGGTGAAGCAAATTGAGCTGAGACAAAAAAATCCTCCACCCTGGGGCAGCTCAGAGTGAATCTGTAAATCATTTTGTTTCTTTCTTCCTCTGCACCTCTTTCCCAGCTCACACCTGACCCAGCCACCCTGCATGGAGGTGCCTGTCTGGAGGCATTTTGTGCTAGCAGGAACTCAGCAGTCAGGACAAGTGAGAATATAATTAGGGCTGCTTGTCTCTCAGTGCTATCGCTGTTCCCTTGCAGGTTCACACCCTGCAGTCTCGCTCTGCATCAAAGCAAACCTGGGTGTCTCCAACCGCTGAGACATGAACATGACACAGCCCCTTCTCTGATGGGCTGGGGTCTTCCCCAGGCCTCAGTATCTCCATGCACTAGGGCAGTCACTCCAGGGCTTGGGGTGAATTTTGCAACTTGTGCTGGAGTGTATGAGCTGAAGGCTAGGACAGCCCTGGTGACCTCGTTCAGCTCCCTGATGGGCATAAACTTCCTAGGATGGGATGGAGTGACAGGGAGTCATTGGGGTTTAGGCTGTTGCTTTTCACAACTGAAGTCCATTGTAGAGTTGATGACAGGGATGGGCTGGAGAGACAGTGAGGCAAGCACTTCTCTGGGAAAGTGAACCATGGCTGCAGCCCCCTTCCTATTCCACAAGCCCAGCTCCTGCCTGCACCCAAACTCCCATTTTTCCTCCCAGACTTCCACTTTCTCTCCTGCTAGCCCCTCTGTATCAGCAGCCAGGAGGATGTCTGAAGAAACAGACCATGACTAGGGATGTTTTGTAGCTTCTTTCACTTTTCCCCTCTCATCTCTGCCTTCCTTCCCTTTGTATGTGACACAGCCAGTGGCACATTCCCATGGACAGTGACTCCTCATGCCCCTTTGGGGCTTGTCTCAGTCTGGTGAAGCACCATCCCACATGCCAGCACTGCAGATAGGAGGGGTTCCAGACTGTTAGCCGAAGTTGATAGTGATTTCATCTGGCAGAGCAGGGAAAATGACCCCAGCCCAGTTTCCCTGGTGGGCAGACAGACAGAGCCACTGCAGGGACAGCACAAACCCTAGGAGTGGGTGGAGAGGGGCAAACTGCCTAAGAAGGCAAGTGGAGGCAGGAGGAAGCAGAGGAAGGGTGGCTCAATCTGCTGCTCCAGGCAGTCCTGAAAAGCAGGAGGCGTTTGCTGCCCACCCTGCTGCCAGCTGGGGTACATGGGCAGAAGCCAAGGGCTGAGCCCAGCATTGCACACCCTGCCTGGAGCCCAGTCTTCAGCCTTGGAGGAAAAGAATGGCCTACATCCCTGAGGAGGGACAGGGGTCAGTGTTGGGGAAGCTGGGGAAGCTGTGTTGGCGCTGTGATGCTTTGGCAGAACAGTGGGAGGGCGATTGCAACATGCTGGTTTAATTCCAGGTCAGAAAGGAGCTTGTCACCATTTTCTGCATTTCAGTTTTTCCTTCAGAGGTTAGCAGTGTCATCAGGGAGAGTCACTGAGGGAGGTTAATTAAACTCTCCTGGCAGGGTGCTTGCTCCTGGCACCCATCCTGCACTCCTGACAGCCAGGGAGGAGCTGGAGTGGGGACATGGCATCTGCTGCCCCACTCTCTCCATCCTCCTCCTCATAGCTCCCCTGCCAGGTCCCTGGCGGCAAAGGGGACCCTGCCCTGGGGCAAGGGCTGGCTGATGCTTTTCTTTGATGGCTCAGCTCAGCCTCACTTCAAGGAGTATCCAGGATAGACCCACCAGGACAGACCCACCAGCAGCAACCAACCAACCAACCTGCTCCACCGGAGTGATTAACCAGATGGCAGGGAGGGATGAGGGTCCATCTCCAGGTAGAAATGAAGTCAAACCCCCACTTGAAAGGACATTCCCATTTCACTGATGTGGGTACATGTGTAAGAAAACCTGCACCCCCAAAAGTGGGGATGTAGGGTCAATATGGGCCTCTCAGAAGGTGATGCTACCACAATAACTGTGCTACCCAGCATTCAAAGGTGGCAGTGGTCTGACTTGCTGCAAGGCTGTAACCATCATTTTGCTGCAGTGTGGTGTGCAGGGTAGTGGTGGATCTCAGGAACAGAAATGGGGTCCTATGGGACAAATTGCCCCCTCTGTAAGCACTGTTTGCCTCTCGTCTCCTCAGAAACATCTCCAGTGCCTACCTCGAGCAGAGAGCTTCTTGGTGTTGATGATCTTGGCTGCATACTCTTGTCCTGCCAACACCTTCACGCATCTCCGGACAATGGAGAAAGCGCCCCTGGGAAGAGAAGAAGCCAGAGGGAGGGGTGAAGGGTGTGGTGTGGGCAAGGGGCCCACAGCTCAGCCTTGACATAGCTGTGGGGCAAGGGGCAGCCACAGGCATGGGAATGAGAATGGGGACGAGACTGGTGATGTGGATGGTGGCTGGGGAAGGGAATTGGAGAAAACACAGAGGGATCTCAGCCAGCTTCACTGCACCACTGTAGGAAACGATGGGTGAGGCACGTGCAGACCTAGGGATGAATGTAGGATTCTTCCCTCCATGCTCCTCTGGGACATCCCAGGCATTGTGTGCCTTTACTCCTCTTCCTCCCAGCTCTGCCCTACCCATCCCCAGGAGAGATGGGGCAGTGATTTACTGGGGGAACACTACAATGACTGCAGCTTCCACAGAGCTTTTGGCCACTTCACTTCAGTCTCTGTGGCTCTACCTACTCTAGACCTTGCAATCAGAGCAGCACTTGGCACCTGTGAATGGTGCCAGGTCCCCCCAGCTGCAAGACTGCCACCTAGGCAGGGACAGCCCAGGGAACCCTGTGAGCAAGAACTGCTGGAGTCAAGCTGGATGTGGACTGATGCTGCTGTGCCTTGCACATGCATAAGCCAAGGGGCAAGGCTCTCCCGGGGCCTGGCAGGCAAACGAACATGGGTGCTTGGGACACTCCAAAGACTCCCCTCTGCCCCTGTACCCCATATCCTGAGCCCTGCCAGCTCATGACACTGTCAGTGCCAGTATGATGCTGGGAGCTGCAGCACTGCACACACACACTCCAGCAATGCTGAGCACAACCTTTGCACAACCTTTGTGCCAGGTTTCCTTCCCTGCCAAACCTTTTCAATCACTAAAATAACAACTATCAAAAGCAATCCCACCTCCTACCCCACCTTCACCCTGCTCGCCGTCACCCCTCTCCAGCTCCCTGCTGAGGAATAAAAGGCCATGGCTAGCAAGCAGCGGCAGATAATTGATTTTACCTGTGGGGGTGGGTGGAGACAGGCAATTTGGGTTTGAATGTGATCTTTAGGAGAGTAGGTAAGCAGCGGGTGCAGAGGGATGGGGATGGAGCCCCAGCAGGGCTGGCAGCCCACGCGCCCAGCGCCGCCACGCAGTGCATTGCTCATGGCACGTGCTGGGCAGGAGTTGGAAGAACAGCATCCCGGTACTTCCCGGCTTCCCTCTCCTGATGTTTAATCCTCTGCTGGAAGAGCTGAGCTGCTAATTTTGCTGAATCCTTATGGGGGAGGGAATTAATTGGAAGGGGGAGGCAAAATTCCTCATATCCAGCTTGCCATAGGTGGAGAGATCAGAGCAATCGGCAGTCCTGCAGTGTTGATATCCCCATCCTGCTGAGAACCCCACATTGTGTGGGGTTTGTGGGCTCCTGTGGATCACTGGGACTCATCTCTATTTTTTTTTCTTAAATATATGTGTGATGCTTTTGCAGCAGCAGGACAGTCTGCAGCAGAGAGTGCAGCAAGCAGGGATTTCCTCCTTGCCCATCTGGGGTTTCTACCCCAGTCACACAGTTTCACTGCAGAACCCAGCGTGAGGTTGGAGGGAAGGAGATGCCTCAGATCCACTGGAGGCTGGGGATCCCCAGCCACTCCTGGTTGCAGTGCCCACAGCCACTTGCTCATCTATTTATTCAAACTGAATGGTGAGAAAGGGGGAGCCATGAAAAGTGCGATGTAGTGGCTGTGATGGGAGAGCACAATGTTTCGCACCCCTGGTTGCATTCCCAGCTTTTGTCTCCTCCAGAGTTTCCTAACAGAAACCAAATGTCTATTTGTGGTCAATAAAGCACAAGAAAGACCCTGTGAGCCTGGAGGGTGGGTGGAAGGCTGGAAGTAGGTGCAGGACACCCAGAGGTACAGTACGCTTGCTGTAGCCCCATCTTACTTCCAGTCAGACCTTTCAGTGGGTCTGCACTGGCCAGGAACTCCCCATGTTGGGTGTTTGACCCCCAGCCAGGCTTCACTTTCTATGCCAGGCTGCTGTTTTGCTTCTCAGCCCCACGTTGGCTTTCAAGTTTAGGGGAAAAAAATCCCCCCTTTGCTCCATCTAAATCCAGCATCTCCTTCCCAGTGAAGGCAGGCATCTCCTTCTGCACCAGGCGCTCACAAGGCTGTGTGGGCAGTGCTGGGGATGCCAGGCAGGGAGCTCAGCCCCATCTTGGTGCAAGAAACCCCTCTGGAAGGAAGGAATCATGTCCTGTTCCTTGGCCATGGGCAGCAGTGTGTGTCCCTTCTCTCCCAGGTTGATGGGTCTTTGGATGGGGAACACCACAACTCAAGGGGCAGCTGGGCCCCCATCTCTGCCTGGCTCAGATGGTACAACATGACCCAATTTGAGCACGGGATGAGTACATCACCTGCAGGACCAAGGGCACAGACTGTGTCCTTGTCCCCCCAGCACAGGGCAATGCTGGACACACAGCCCGACAGCCAGCCCTGTCTCTGCAGCCTTGAGCCCTGGCACTGCTGAGTCCAGCCCTGCAGCCTCTGTCCCACGGTCCCCTGGCCAGGCATGACCCCCATGCCTTGTCCCCACGGCCTCCCCATCCCTCAGCCCAAGCAGTGGCTTTGCCACCGGAATGCTTGGCTTCTCCCTTTTTCACACCTTCCCTGCCAGCGCCCGGCTGTGCTGCTGCTGCCCTCCCTCTCTTCAACACCTCCTCCTCCTCCGAGGCATTTTATCTCCTTTCTAGAGAGAAGAGTGTGGGCTGGGGATTTTTTGTTCCTCCAATTTTTTTTTCTCTTTTTTAATAAGCCCCCTCTCCTGCAGCTCTGGGAGCAGAGGGGCTGATCGTAAGGCTCAGCACGGTAATTGTCTCCAGCCTCTCCCTGAACCTGCTGTGGGGGCGGATTTGGAGGCGCCGATGGAGCTGCACTTCATGTTTGTCCTACTCCAGGGGGCCGTGGGCAGGATCTGTCCCCCGCCGCTGTCCACCGCCCTCTGCAAGTGCGGGGGATCGGAGCAGCCCTTCACTTGCTGTGCTTTGCGGGGGCTGCTGCAGGAGCAGGTTTTCCCCAGCCTCGTGTCCCCCACTTGGAACAGATGCACTGCCATGCCTGGGAGGTGCAGGGATGTGCCAAGGGCTTGTGCTCCACAGGGCAGACTCTGCAGACCCCCATCCCCATCTCTGCCTGCTCCCAAAGCCACGTCGTGGTGCTACCATTAGGTGTGTGGCATCTCAAACCCCACCTGCCTGGGCGTCAGGATGGGTTGACAGCCGAGGAGATGGCAAAGGAACAGGGTGGGTGCAGCAGGCTGGCACCCACCACCTCCACTCCTGCCACACAGTGTCCCCCTCAACAGCCCGCCCCAGTTCCTTGGGGACAGCAAACTCAAGATAGACCCTTTCAGCTCTGAATCTCTTCTCCATCAGGGTCTGGTGGGGGGAGAACCTTTCTGCCCACCCCTAGCAAGGCACCCCCACCCCAGCCAGCACCGGGAACATCTCTTCGGAGGAGGAACACCACTTCACACGGCAAGCGGCTGCCGCAGCAGAGCAGAGGTGCGGCACTTCGTCCTGATTTCCCTCTCTAAGCCCATGAAGCGGAAATTTCCCCATGGGAAACCGCTGATTTTTGAATGTGCCAGGATGTGCTGGAAACCATCCCAGTGGAAAATCCCCAACCAGCCCCACAGCACCTTGGCTAACCTGGTGAAACCCCTAACTCGGGAACGCACCTCAGTGCTGTGGTGGTACCTTCTTCCTTGAGTGGATGGGAAAGCTGTGGGATGCTCCAAGCTGGGGATGCTGCTCCTGGGGGTGGGGTGGCCAGGTGCAATGCTCACAGGGGATGGCAAGCTGCTGCACCAGCTTTTGCTCCCTTATTCGTGAATGCATTAAAATGCATCTGTCCAGGTGGTTTTACACCACGGTGCTGGGCAATGCAGGCAGACCTGGGTGCTCAGCTCTTGGTGTCAGCACCCACCCAGCAAAGTGTCGCTTCCCAGATACCTTCAGGAGCCCTCCCAATTCTCACCCAGTGCTCCTGGCCCACAAACTCCTGTCCACATCCCTTGCAGCCACCTCTGCTCAACCAGGGCCCCGCAGCCTCACCACAGGCACCCAGCAGCCACTGCCTGCCCTGCCCACCCCCTGCCACCACCACAGAGTCTCAGAGCCCAGAAAAGTCAAGAAAACTCTGGAAGAAGCAGGTACCACATCCCGCCTTGCCACCGCATCCCCGGTGGGTGCCCATCCTCCTGCTGTCCCCACCAAAAGGACCCAAACCACTGCTCCCCACCAGCCCCTCACAACCATCCTGGCACCGTGGGAATAGATGTGAGTATTCTGGGATGAGGGGGTTCACTCTCCTCCACAGAGCTGCACTTTGTAGCAGCACCCTGGTGCTGCAGTTTGGCTGGGGAATGTGAACAGCCTTCAGCCCAGCACAGTCTTCCTTGTCTCAGCCTCTCCATTTCTCCATCTCTGCCCTCTCCTCTCTCCTTCACCCATGCTTTAAATGCCCACACGTGTGTGAGCACACATTTAGACACAGGCTGTTCTGTGCCCAGGTGATGCCGGGCTCAGGGGTTGGAGCATGTCCCTGTGCCTATCGATGGACATAGCTTCCCATCTGGAGCATAGGCACCAGCTGCCCAGCACAGGCACCCAGAGCCTGCCACCACGCTGCCAGCCACTCCAAAGGGAGGGCAGCCACACGCCCCAGATTCACACAGCAGCTCCGAAAAAAAGGCAAAGAAACCAAAACAGAGGCACATGCCCTCTCACTCCTGTGCCCGTTTTGCAGCTGCAGATCGGGTGAGACGTAGAGCATCCCTCCGCACGGAGGACCTGACATCCCCAGTGCTCCCCAGGATTGCTCGCCATGCACAGGCATTTCTGTTTGCACTCACTGGCGTGCACACACACACACACACACACACACACACACACATATACACACACACTGATCCAGGCACATGCAGTGACGCCCTGACCTAAGGAGCTGAGCCCTTCCTGACAGAAGAGCAGGGTCAGGCAGGGCTGTGGCTCACCCACTCTGGGAAAGGGGCACATCCTGGGTCTGTGCAAGATCTGCCAGGATTCTCTGGGTGCTGCCGGGCAGGTTGGGTCTCCTGCAGGACTCGTAACCCTGGTAAATCCATACAGAGAAATTCCCTGAAGAAATATAAGGGGCGCCTGCTGCTTTGGCTTTCCTCTTCAGCTGTCCCATCTCTCCTCCTGACTGGGGAACTTCCCAAGGGAACCAGCAGCATCCTTTTGGGGAGCAGCTTTTCCGTAAAAGGGGAACTCACCCCCTCCTCAGGCGGCTCCAGAACTCTGGGTGCCCACAGCCAAACACCCATCAGCAGCCCCTGAACTCACGGAGGGACAGAGGGGCAGGTCTGGGGCTGGCAGCCCCCATCCTCACCCGAGTCCCCCTGCCGGTCCTCACTGCATTCTCTCCATGCCCGTCCTTTTCCCCCATCTCCGGCAGTTTCCAGTACAGCTGAGGGTCTTTCCCAGAGAGGGCACAGACCCGCTCTGAGCATCCCAGCCCCATCTCCAACTTACTTGCCCAGTTCCTCAAAGAGCTGGTACTCCTCCGTGAAGCGATTGCAGGTGATGGTGGCCATCCCGAGGGGCTGGAAATGCTCCCTCCCCAGTGCGGAGTTTGGGGCAAGCAGTTCTCCTCTCACTCCCTCCCTCTCCGTGTGCTCCCGGGGCTCTCTCCTCGCCGAGGTAAATAAGGGAATATGTTTGATTGACAAGCCCAGAGATAATGATGAGGGCAATTTGTCTTCTCAGCTTCACAAGCCTTCGTCAGCATCCCCGTCCCCATGGTGACCACCGCTGCCAGAAACGCCCTGTTTCTGTTGCCGGGGCAACTCCTTCCCGAACTCGCCACCCTCCACAGGGACCAAGGCCCTGCTGGGGACCCAGCCCAGGGGCTGCCTGAGGGTCACCCACCTGCTGCAGAGGGGGGAGATGTCTAAAATACAACTATTAAAGGCAAAATAAAGGATATGGCAGTGATAAAATAACTGGGGCAAAAGGGGTTTCCATGGAAACCATGGTTTCCATGTTGCCAGAGGATGCTGTCACCCAGGCAACAGCTTACCCCCCACCCCCTCCAAAAAAAAAAAAAAACAGGCCCTGCTGGTACCTGCAACAGCATTCCTGGGGGTCCTGGGGAGCTATGGGAGGGGCACATGCTGCAGCAGGAGGGAGTAGATGGAGCAGAACTGTGTCAGGAGAAGCTAGAGAAATCATGCCAGGTCCCCACAACATCCTGCCTTCAGCCAGGGTCCCTGGGGATGCTGGCCCTGATCACACTGAAAGGGAAGACTGGCTGCTTGCTCTCTGCTCCCTGCCTTTGCTCACTGGGTCTCCCTGTGGGCCCTTGAGTTTCCAGGGAGCAGATCCTGAGGATCCTGCACATAGTGGGGTGAGTGGCTTGGCCTGAAGAACAGTGAGAGAGGAGCAAAAAAGGCTATGTCCTGGGGTGCTGTGTCCATGTGGTGCCCAAGCTTGGGCAGGAAGGAGGGGCTTTTAGAGTGGGAGTAGGAGGAAGGTCTGGCCCCCTCCTCCTCAGACTTTCTGTTGCTGAGTTGCCTCTGTGCCATGCTTAACCTAAGAAAGCACAAAAAGTGTAATAAAAGTAGAGCCGTGAGGTCCAAGACCGAAGGAAAGGTGTTTTCTCTTGAGCCCCTACCAGCACTCACTGAGGACCCAGCACCCTCTCCTCCATCTACACCACCCCTTGCACTTTTCACCTGCTGGCTTCCCCCAGAAAAGCTTTCCACCAAGCTTTTGTCCCATTGCTGGATGACACTGCAGCAGCAGGACCCCCCCCAGTGCCGGGAAAAGGGTCTCCCTGTGCCAGCTGGAGGGCACTGCCTTTGGCAGCTGAGATGGATTGAGTTCCCTTCCAGGCTGCCATGGAAGGGTTAAAAGGAAAAGAAAAGGTTCTAACCAGACAAAAATAGGGAGAAATCTTTGAGAGGGGAGAGAGGAGGAGCAGAGAGGGAGAGAAGAAAGGAGGTGGAAGTGGAGGAGGACAGCAAGTGGCGGAGTGAGGAAGAGGAGGGGGAGGAGGAGAAAGGTCTAATGGCTTTTCCATTAATTGCACCATTACCCACCTTCATCCCTACCTTGCAATCCTGCATCCAGCCTCCTGCTCCCACCTAGTCCAGCCAGAGGGGACCCTGTGTCCCTGGTGGCAGGACAGGGACCCAATTCCAAGCCATGGACAGGCACAGGGATGGGGGCATAGTCCCCAAGGGTTGATGGCCTCCAGACCCACCCTTACCATGGCCTGGCATGGGCAGAACACACCAGACACCCTCACTTGGGGTGAGAGTGATGCAAGTGTGTCATCTGTGCCCTGGGGATATGATGGTCCCCAACACACCTTCCTGCCCCTGCACAACTCCTCCCCATCTCGCTCCTAGGCAAAAGGGAGTTTCATTCACCACCCCCCAGGGCTCTGTCAGGAGGTGGGGGCTGCCGTGGGAGCCAGTGTGTCCGGATGTTTGTGGGAGTGCTCTCCTCTTCCACCTCTTTGCTGCCAGCCCCCAGCACCCCCTCAGAGCTGAAGGGCAAGAGGAAGAGCCCCCCACTCCAGAGACCCCATGGATGTCCGTGGGCAGCTTTGTGCCCCCGCCCCACGCCTGCCTGTGCTAATGTTCGTGTACCCGTGGGCTCCGCAATGTGACCTGCCCCCCTCCCCGCATCCACCCCCACACTGGCACACGTGTTCAACCCCACACGCGTGACTCTGCGTGCTCCCGTAGCTGGGAGAAGGGATCTGTCCCTTCCTTCCCCCCAGGGCCCCCTGCTGCACCCCTGACCCCCCCAGCCCAAACCCCTCACCCAGGCAGGGGGTGATGGCAAAGCCCCCTGTAGAGACTCTGCCTCCCTCTCCAGGATTCTCCTGCCTGGCAGAGACAGGGCTCTCTCGGAAAGTTTTCTTCCTCCCTCCTCTCTATTCAGTTTTTTTCCCTTTTCCTCCACATTTTTCCCTCTGAGGGTAAGGAGGTGTCAGACTTTTGGGTGCTGAATATGGTCTGCTTTGCTGATGATGTTTTCCCAAGCAGAAACCACTGCATGGTTCTGGGTGCCTGGGAACAATCCAGGGGGAGCAGGAGCTCTGAGTGGGACATTCCCACTCCGGGCTGTGGGCTCCCCTGTAGAGGGGAGTGGTCCCAGCCCTCTCCAAGAGGCCTGAGGTTACTTTTAGAATGTCCCTGTTCCCAGCCATCCCAAGATTAGGTCCTGCAGGGCTTTGGGAGCCAAGCTGCTCTCCTGCTGTCGTGCTCGGGTCTGGCCACCTGATGGAGACCTTCATCCCCAGTGCTCCGCTCCATCACTGGGCTGCCTCTGCAAAAATCTGTCCTGCCCTCCCCACCTTGCTCCATCTCCACATACAGAGATTTAGTTTCTGCATCCCAGCCTGGAGCTGCTCCAGGTCTGATGCCAAACCTCAAATGCACTGAAATGGCAGCTCAGGGAGGACCAACGTGTCCGGGGTGGGGGCTGCAGCAGGTCCCCCTGCTCCCAGGGGATGGGGCTTGCAGCAGAACCAGTGGGGCTGCAAATGACATATTGCAGAGATTCCAAAATTACTGGGACAGTTTCACATGCAAGCTGGGGTCTGGGGGATGTTCAGTTGCTGTCCTCTGGGAAGCTGAATTTGGTGTTATTTTTAGATAAGATTATAAATACCGTGGTAAGAACTGATTTACATTTAGGGTTGTGTTTGCAAACGTGCCCTGCCCCTGTGGGCCCCGGCATTTGCTCCTGCAACCACAGAAAGCTACTTTTGGCTGAGACAGGGTGTCCTCAGTGCCACCTTCTCCCTGACAGCAGGGTCCATAGGCAAAGAACCTCCTGTGGACATGGCCATAGTACCTGGAGACACCCAGCTGGTGCCATGTGGCTCCCTGGGGCCTTCGTGTGCTGGTTCTGGGCAAGGGAAAACCCCCAAAACCCACACCCTTGGATCCCTGGAAGGAGAAAGGACAAGAGTGCCCTTGGTCCAGAGCACCCTCTCCCCAGCATGAGGAGCTCAGGGTGCTCTGCCACCCTTCCACTGTAGCAGTTCGCTGAGATGTCCATTTGCTGTCCTGCTACTGGGCTTATTGCCTTCCCTGTCTCAGGTGGGATATGCCTATGGGGCTGGAGAGGCACTGAGGTACCTCCAGTCCTGCCTGACCCATCCCATCCCATCCCATCCTCATTCCACCTTCATCCTATCCTCATTCCTATCTCCAGCCCATCCCAACTCCATCCCACCCACATCCTCATCCCCATCCTATTGCCCTCCTCAAATCCAGTCCAGCCCATCCCCATCCTCCTCTTATCCTCCTACCCATTTCCAGCCCATCCCAACTCCATCCATTCCCAGCCCGTCCCCATCCTGCTCCCTCCAGCCAGCACGGTGGAGGCAGCAAGTCCATCCCAACAGGGCCCCACATGCATCCCCTTCCCCATCCCTCTGCAGACTCCCATCCTACACCCAGTTCCTGATGAGGTTTCGAGCACCCTGGGGCTTGCCCAATGCTTTGAAGGGAGGTTGGGAAGGAGGGGAGTCTCAGGCTGTCTATGCAAACACATCTCTGGGGTGCAGGAGCTCCACCGCCTGAGCATCTCTCCAGCTGCATTAACCCCTCAGCAGCCACAGTGCACACACACTCTCAAGGGACTACAACTGTGTGAAAACATGGGATTTTGGCACATTGCTGCATTTTTCCCCAGACAGACCATTAAAGAGCATTGTTGGGATGAGGAGCTCATGTGGCTGAAGCTGCATGTCCTTTACCAGCCTGATGTTCAGATACAGCACAGCTGGAATCGGTGGTGAAGGACAACTGCTGTCCTTAGGCTGGAGGCTTTGCACTCTCCAAACACCCAGAGATGCTCCTGCCCACTTCTCCTCTTTGTTTGCAGGGACTAAGATTTTCCTTCAACTGCTTCTTCTTATAAAGATTCAGAATCCAACTTTTTTTAATTAAAATACAGAAGATGGCAGATCCATCAGTATGGCCAGACTCCGAACCGGCATCAGCCCAGCAGATCCGAAACCGGAAAGGAAGTGAGACCAGACGAACCTTCTCATGGGGATATTAGTAAAAGTGAAGGGAGAAAAATCAAACATGTTTTCATGGAAATTTCCATTTTTGAAGAAAAAAAAATAAAAGAAGGACTAAACTTGGATGCATTTATATAAATATGGAAATGAAAGCTGTTTCCTGAGCCTTGTCGCCACCCCACGTCCAGCCCTGCTCTCCTGCTCCCTCCAGCACCAACTCCCCCTTCGCTGAGATTTGTTCCCAAGCCTCTTGCAGCATCACCCCCTGCCCTCCTCTGGCTCCAGCTCTGCCTGCAGCAGCCTCCTCTCCTTCAGCAAATTGTTGCTTTATTTTCAGCAACCGGGTGGCTTTGCCAAATGGCAGCCAGTGCCGCAGCCTCGCTGCTGATGGATAGACAGGCTGGTGGTGCACATCCCAAGGGACCAGGCTGGCCGGTTGAGGTAGTTTGAGGGTGTGGAGCATCCTCCCAGGGCTCACCTCTGTCCAGGTGATGCCATGGGGACCAGTCCCCTTGGAGCAACGAGCAAAGGGAGCAGGGATGGAGATGGGGCTGATGGAGGAGCTGAGTCCCACTCTGAAAACTGTCTTTGGGATGTGCCTACAGGGATGTGAGAGGGCCGACGGGACATCACGGTGATGGGGGTGTGTGGAGCAGTGGGGACCGGCACACACACTGCCACGCTTTTGCTTTTCAAACTCCTTCCCAGCTCTACAAGAACAGGCCTCTTTGCTTCTGCCTTGCTGTCAGCTGGGGTTTTTTCTTTGTTTCTATAGAAAATCCCAATTCCCCCAAATAATCCAGCTAAGAGTAAGAAAAAAAAATACAAACGTGTCATTGCATTCTCTTCCCATCCTCATCCCTCTCTCATACACAGGCCTTGAAAGCACACTGAAAGGTATTCAGCGTTCACGCTGCCAATTGTCACATCTTTCAATGACAGATTTTAAATGAATGTTATTTTGCAAGGGAGAGAGAGAGGGGGGGAAAAGAAAAAAAAAAAAGAAAGCCCACACTCCTCATCCAAGAGCTGACAAGTCCTAACGGGCCTCATTTTCCAGAGACAAAAATAACTATTTTCAAAATTCACAGCAGGGCCTTCGCCTACACACGCTGCACCAAGAGAAACCTGTGGGGAGAAATGTAAAACACATTGTGTAAATGGAAATGCACCATGCATCCAAAACGTTTTTAAAGCTATTTACCCCCTTTCATCCTCGCCAGCTCTCCTGTGAGCGCACGTACGCACGCTTGCACCCTGCCAAAAGCACCGGGGCCCGCCACTGGGTCCAGAGCTGCCTGGCCCCCAGCAATCGGATGGGCTTCCCACGGCAGAGGTGTTTTCCTCCCCACGTGTGCGCTGCTGGAAGTGCAGTGCCCATCTGTGGTGAGGGGATGTGGCGCACTGCTGGCAGGCTGGAGACGTCCCCATCATCCCTGTCCTCCACTGCGGCTTGGAAGTCCTGCAGCTACAGAGCAGCTACAGCAGCCTCTGCAGAGACCTTCTTGAGATCTTCCTTCTACCCCAGGTTCAGCTGTGGGATGTGGGGATAGGGACAGCTCCAGCACTGGGGAGGGGCAGCCAGGGGTGGTTGGTTGGTCGGATGTGTAGGATGCATGGGGAGGAGAATGGATGCCTAGAGCCATGAACCTGGGGAGGTCTGGACAGACAAATGGTGGGTGAAAGGGTCTGCTGTGTGGCTGGCCCATGTGGAGCCCACCAGAGCCTGGGGCAAACTAGCCTCCCAAATGTAGGGCCATAGGGAATGACCTGAACTCCGAGTGTATCCAACTATGTTTCCATAGGCTGCTCCTGGCCCCCCAAGCCAGTGGAAGGGGAATCCATAGTCCCATGTGAGGTCCCTGTAGCAGCATGACTGAGTCCAGCCACATCAGTCTGAGGTCTGATATCCATGGTCAGGAATCCATCCTTCCACAAAGAAATAAAATACGGAAATGCTGGGTCTTGGGTTTGGGGAAGGTCCTCGAGTTCCCAGAGTAAGAGCAAAGGCAGCAGCTGCCTGGCAGAAGGCTGAAAGCCAGGAGCATGTAAATACAGGGAAATGGTGAGGATCAACCTGTAGGCAGAGCTCCTCACGTTTCCTGCTGCTCTTACGATGACCAACATTTAAAGCTTATGATTGGCTGTGGAGTCCTGGAGAAGTCTTTAGAACAGGGTGTGCACAGGCCAGCCCAGCTCAGCACAGTTGGACACCACACCAGGCACTGTGGCAGAGACCATATCACCCTTCCTTGCCCACCGGGACCACCTTGGTGCAGCCATCACTCCAGCCAGAGAGGAGAACTGCTTTGGGGTGCATCCTGGAGCAAGGGAGAGCAAGAGAGCACTGACCACCCCCCTGTCTGTTCTTCTCCCTCACTCCCAGCCCATGGCAGTGCAGTCCAGAACTCCACCCTGGCCAGGATAGATTGATGCTGGGGGAGTCTCCCATCAGATGCGGTTGGACATGAGCCTGGTGTTCAGCTTGCGGAAGAAAGAGCGCAGCTTGCAGATCTTGCACTTCTTCTTCTTGTTCCTACTTTTCAGGGGCTCTCGGCCACCTTCCCACTCCTCCCCATCATCCTCGCTGGCCCAAGGTCCCCAGGCACCACCATTGAAGTCTGGGTGTGCCCGGGGGTTCTCCGCAGGGTACCGCACTGGGATGGCCGTCCGGTTGTAGTGCACCAACCTTGTCAGGAGAGTCCTGACCACATCTGGGCGCTGATCTGAGAGGTCGTAGCGCTCATAGGGGTCAGCAGTGATGTTGAAGAGCCACACAGACTTCCTCAGGCCATCAGTGAGACGCTCCAGGTTCCACCAGCTCCCTGGAAAGTTGGTCAGAGTCTGCGGGGGTATCCAGTCACTGTACCCTGGGTCGCCAGTAAGGAGCTTCCATTCCCCAACCCGGATGGAGGCTTGCACAGCTGTGTTCCAGATGCCGAAACCATCCTCCAAGGAGCCATACTTGGCGTGGTTGTACAAAGGGTCGATGTTGTGCAGAATTTCAGTGCGTGGCGACTCCTTGCCCTCACTGATGGCAGGCCAGACATTGTAGCCATCCAAGTCTGGCACATTGCTCAGGTTGCCCCCAGCCAGACTAACCAGAGTTGGGTACCAGTCTGTGATGTGAACCAGTGCCCAGCTTGTCCGACGCTTGCGCTTGATCAGGGGACTGTGGACGAAACCGATGCCACGGACTCCCCCTTCCCAGTACGTCCCTTTGCGGCCCCGTAGTGGCCAGTTGCTTCCCCCGGAGAAGGTCTGCCCACCGTTGTCAGTGGAGAACACGATCACACTGTTGTCATAATAACCGTACTTCTTGAGGGCCCAGGTGATGTTCTTCACTGCCTCGTCCATGCAGGTCACCATGGCAGCGTACTTGCGGCGGGCGACGTTGCCCATGGAGCGGTAGCGGTAGATGTACTCCTTGGGTGATTGCAGAGGCGTGTGGACTGCCTGGAACGCCACATAGATGAAGATGGGCTCCTTGGGGTTGTGGGACGCCAGGATCTTGCTGACACGCTGGGTGTAGAGGAATGTGGAATACTTCCCACTCTGGTCCCAAGCCACATCCTCCCCTTCATGCAGGTCATAGCCGCAGACACCTGGCCCGTCGCAGTTATCGTAGGTGTAATAGTCCACGTTGCCTGTCAGGGAGCCCAAGAAGGTGTCAAAGCCCCGGCGGGTGGGCAGGCACTCCTTCTTGTAGAAGCCAAGGTGCCACTTTCCCACCATGTGTGTAGAGTAGCCAGCTTCCTGCAGCTTCTGTGGCAGGGTGACCTGGTTGAGAGGCAGGCAGTTGGGCTGCCGAGGGCGGATGATGGAGTGCTGCAGTCCTGTGTGGATCTGGTACCTGCCAGGAAGAGCCAGGAGGAATCAATGGTGATGGGGAGGCAGTGCTGGGTGGGGATGTGATGGCACTTTCTGTGCTGAGGACCCAAAATACATCCAGATTTCCATGCCACCCAACCCAGCTCCATAAAGCAAGCTCCAGACAGAGACAGAGAGCTCCTCATCCATCCAAAAGCACCAAAAGCAGATGCAAAAAACACAGAGAGGGGCTCAGCAGACATCTCACAAGGTTGTCACCAGCAGCTGTCCCCACTGCTGTCAGCCTGGTGATGTGGCTGGGCTGTGTCAGAGCTGGGCAGCACAAGCAATTCTGTTTGCAGTGTCCCACCTGGATGCCCCCATCATACCTCTCCTTTCCTGCTTTGTACACCCCAGAGATGCCTGGGACCCCTCAAGACCCATCTGGAGAGAAGAGAGGCCTTTGCCTGGGCCCCAGTGGGCTCCAAGCAGTAGATGACCACATACGTGGGCACCTCCCTGGGGCCCACTCCTCAGCAGCAGATGATGTGGTGGGTTCTGCCTCCTGCAGTGAAGGCTGACCACCCAGCACTACACCAGAGAAAGCCCCACCTATCCCAGAAGCCCCAGGATAAGACCTGACTGTGCTGCTGCAGGAGAGAGGGATGGAGCAGCATTCATCCTGCCTTGGCCAGTGCAGCACTGAACACATGTGCAGGGAAGACATGGACCAAGGGACTCATAGAGGAAGGGAAGAATGACCCTTCAACCCCACAGAAAATCCCCAAGGGCCAGTGTGGCAGCCACATGGGACTACATGGGGATACAGCTCCCCTTGCCTGGCACCAAAGCACCTCATGGCCAGAGACCACCCTCTCCCAAACTGATGTCCGTCACCCAAGAGCATCCACATTTTTGGCCTTGCTGCCATTTATCCTGTGTGAAAATCACTGTTCACCCAGGAAGCCTTCCAGAGAAATCCAGATCCTCTGGAGGATCTCCATCATCTACCAATACACCAGGGCATGGGTCTAGCGGTAAGCTGGGCTTAAGCCCATCAGAGCTATGGAAGGGACCGAATCAGGGACACAAATGGGGTGTGAGCAGGCACTGCCTTACCTGCCAGTTATCAGCTGGCTCCGGGACGGGGTGCAGATGGGCTGGATGTAGTAGTTTTCCAGCTTCACACCCTCTGCTGCCAGCCTGTCCAGCGTCGGTGTCTGGATATCTGAGCCATGATACCCGACATCATGGTAGCCCTGGTCATCAGTCAGGATGAAGATGATGTGGGGTGGCCTGGCAAAGGCAGGAGACAGCAATTTCTCCATGGGGTCTGTGGCCATGTCAGCCACCAAACTGGGCTTCATCCAGTCCCAGGATAAATAGCCAAAGCTGAGCAGGCTGACGAGCGAGAAGCCCGTGAGGGCATAGACGGCCATCCTGTAGCACACTGTGCTGCCTGCCAAGGGACTTACTGTCCCAGCATCGTCTCAGAATCACAGAAACAGAAAGTTTCCCCCTCCTCCAGAAGAGCCCCCCGGCTTAGGGGATGGTCCAGGCAAGTCCCGCAGCGGGTTTTGCGGGAGCGGTTTCCATGAAGGCACACTCGCGTGCACACAAAGAGCTTAATCCGCCGGGGCTGGGTTGCCTTCAGTCAAAAGAAAATAAACCCCCGCGCTGCTCCAATCAAACACATCTGCACGGCAGGACGGGCTCCTCGCAGGGTCTGACGCCGGCCCGGAGCCGCTCACCAGCGTCCCGAGCGCTGGAAACACTTCCTGGCTTCCTGGGGGTTTCTCCCTCGTGTTATTTCTTTATGAAGAGCTCAGTAAAATCCTTGTCAGAGAAAGTCGCTGGCTTCTCCTCTGCTCCAGCCCTCTGCCTGCCCGGCTATCCGGACAGCTCACTCGGGATACGATGATCCTTTTCTTTAAACTCCTGCGGAAGAGGGTGCTAAAGTTCAAGCCCAGGGGTGCCGAGTTCTCCTTACCCTCCGGGCAAGAGCCGCCCTCTGCTTTTCCCAACCTCCGCTCCAAGGCAGAGTCCCAACATCTGCCCGGGACGTGGTCTAAGCCGTCAGGTTTATGGGGAGCTGCCGGCTCGGCCCCTCCCAGCTCAACAACTCCAGGAAAAAGCCGGGAAGCCCCAGAGCATGCAGGGTCCTAAGCGTGGCATTCCCTGAGCAGCGATGCTTCCCTCCCCACTTGTACCGAGATGTGTGACCCTTGGTGGGATGCTCAGCCAAAGCCCCTGCAGCACCCAGACTGGGAGGGCAGAGGGAAGGACTGGGTCTCTGGGAGGGATTGCTGGGGCCATCAGCCCACTCTGACAAGATCACCATTTAAATAAATCGTGAACAGGGGGAAGCTGCAAAAACTTGTTTGAACACGCCCAGTTTGAGTAAAACCACCCAGGTGCTTGCAGAGCACTATGGAGCGGGGTGGGTGCTACTGCACCCATTTTCCAAGTGGCAAAACTGAGGTGGGGAGGGGCCATGGTGACAGACAGCCAGGGGGAAGGTTTGGTGGGAACCAGCGACTTCTGCCTGTGCAGGGGTACTGATCTGTGCTTTGGGTGCTGGGACAAGGGACTAGGGCCCTGGTGCTTCAGGGGAGTTTTTGGGAGAGATCAGCAACTCCCCTGTGCAATTCCTTCTGCCAGGTTTCATCAGGCACCAGGAAGCCCCCACATCTGGAACACATCTCACCTTCCTGACTTTCCCCAGGGCAGGAGTTGGCCCAAGAAGGAAGACTTTGGTAGCACAAACCCTCTTACATACACCAGCCCTTGGCAGAGCCAGAGCTGAGCCCTGTGGCTGTTTGCACGGTCCTGAGGGGGACCCGAGGGGTCCCAGCAAACAGGGCACTGACAGACCCCCAGCCCACTCAGCCACCCCCTTCACCTGCCTTTAGGACTGCAGGGCTGTGGTGGGAGCTCACTGAGGAGTTAGGGAGGAACTTCAGAACTGACTCAGAAGAGCAGCTGAAACAGACATCTCCAGGTCCCCTACATGCCCCACTCCTGGATCCCCTCCTCTGGGTCCCTCCATGGGCTCCCCCCACATGTTCTGCCCTTCCCCTGACCCTCCAGCTCCCTGTGCCTCAAGTGTCCCCCCTACTTCATGCCTACCTCGCCAATAGGACCCCAAGCACTGTGGAGGACGGATAACAAGGCTCCCCAATCCCAGGGACAGGGGTGACTCCCAGGAATAGCAAGGGGAGTATGGGCTTCTCCCTCCTGGCTTTACACACAGGCAGAGGAGATGGGGACAAGGACAGGCACTGGGACAGAGCCCATTTCAGCCAGGGCTCAGGGATTTGCAGGGTGCAGGGAGTGATGTGGGGGACAAGAGCAGGAGGCAGGATGGATAGATGTGTTCTGTGCCTCTCCCTTCTGGCAGGAACCCCTGCTCGCTTGATGAAGCACAGCAGGACTGAGTTGAGCCCTTCAGCAAGGTCTGATTAATCCCCAGGGGTTTATAACTCATGTCTTCCGCCTGCTTCTCTTCTCCCTTTGCCTTGCCTCTTCCCACCATTTGCTTCCCTCTTCTCCCCCAGCATCTTTAGTTTTGAACAATACCCTCCTTGGAAAAACCTGGACTCGACTGAAAATAAGTAGAGGTGGGTGACCCTCCACCTCCTGGGCCCTGAGTGCTCCTACATGCATGGGTCCATGCACACCCCAAACAGAGACAGAGTTATTGCCAAGGATTGCAATCAGAGCTCTTTCCAAATAATAAATAATAGTCCGTTTGGGTGAATATTACAGATGAATGAGGAAATTGAAGTTGTCAGGCTTGAGGCATGGCAGAGAAAGTGTGTTTAAGGCAGAACAGATCACTGATTAACTGTCTTGCTTGGGGCCAGAGGATGAGCAGGAGGGAGGTTCAGAAGGGGCAGCAGAAGGGATGTGTGACCACAGGAGTGGGGCTGGAGCCCACTTCTGAGGAGCAAGAGCAGAGGTGAGCACCTCCTGGGTGCGTGGATTTGCTGCTCCAGCAGCATCTGCAGCCATATGGTGGGTTGCATTCAGCTCACACCCTAGAAATAAGGAGGCATAGGCTGGAAGACTCATCCTGAGTTTAAACTGCTGTCAATGGCCAAAGCTCAGAGGGTTGAAAAGAGGGCAGGAGGTGGCAGCAGGGACATGGGCACATGCTGGCACAGGAAGGGGACTTTCCATGCCCACCAGCTCAGTGAAAGCAGTGGTGGGTCCAAGCTGGCTCTGGGTCTGGGGAAGAAACAGCAAAGTTAACACAGCTCAGGGAGCTTATCCAAGAGCTGAAGGGTGAACAAATAGTGAATTTGTTGACAGTGACCCTGCTCTGAAGGTTCGGGGACAGCTGGCTGGATCCCAGCAGCACACAGACACCTTCTGGGTGCTCCTCCAAGAAATGATAAAATGGTGATAAGCAGCAAAAGGTATAGTGAAGGCACTCCAGATCCCAGGAAATGGGGTGCGATGGGACCCTCAAACCAGCCCCACTGAAATCATCTGACAGGAAGCAGGAGGAGAGAGCGGCTGGTAGTGAGAAGGAGGAGTAGGAAGGAATGACAAGTCTGGAGTTTTGGGGTCAGGACGATTTAAGCTGTCTGCACAGCTGCTCTGAGGGTGATTAATGCATCACAAGGTCTAGGGATGGAAAAAGTACTCAGGGCCTGCAGGCACCCCCCCAACCTCTCTTAATTCAAGGCAGTCACTTGTCCAGCCTCACTCAAAGATGTCTCAAGAGCCAGGAGCTTCCTTGGAGAGCTCCAGCATGTTGCACAACGGGGAGATTTCCCCTGGCAGCCGGCCCGGCTGTGGATGCTGAGCCAGCCAGCAGACCCTGCCTGCTTCAGTCCTGCATCTGCCCTGGCAAGGACAGCCCTGCTCCTCCCTATCAAATTAGATGCTGTGACAAATGACACTGAATCTCCATTCCAGGCTGATCTGCAGTGGTGTTACCAGTTCCAGGTGATGGGGCTCCCCATCAGGTGAGCTGGGTGCTGGATGTGGAGCTGGCAGCAGCTCTGTGGGCAGAGCATCACCCTCCCACAACCCAGCCCAGCCCTTTCACGTGCCTGCAGACCCTTCTCAGCTGGAACCAAGCCCCCCATGCAGAGGAATCACTCAGCAGCCATGGTAAAGCCACCAGACAAAGCCAAATATTCTTATATTCTGCGTTTTGGTGATTTTAAACCCAGCAACATGACCTGTGAGGCAGCAAACCCTGACCAGTGCCTGGACCGGGTCCCTCCATGTCTCTGCAGATGGCACAGCTCCTTGCATTTGCACAGCTGGTTCTCTGACTAAATATTTAATTATTACATCTTTTTTCATATATATAATTATTAATTTTATGTGGCCTGGGGCAAGAATGAAAATAAACACAGCCCTTCCTGCTTTTTTCTCCCCACCACCCCCCAGCTCCGGCCGCACTTGTGTTTTGGCTCTGAAAGTGCTCGCTGCAAATGGGGTTATGCAAACAGGCTCCACATATTTCTCCACGCCTGCGATCTGCCACGAGGGCCACACAGCAAAGTTTAAAACTAAGACTCAAATTATTTTTTTTTTTACTTTTTTTCCCTCCTTTTCTTTATTTTTTAACCCTTCCCAAGGCTGGAGCCCTTTCAGCCCTCAATACTGCCTTTCTCTTGCCATCAATGGGGCATTATGGCAGGGGATTTATTGGAAGCAGAACTCCCAGGCTTTACAATGGGAGCTCTGTGCAAGGCAAATATTGCACAATCTGTTTGCACGCTGCCGGCTCACTGCCCTTCCCCCTCGGCAGCCCCACTCACGCCTCGGCCTCCGGCCTGCTGAAACAGGACCTTAAAAATCAGAAAAATGAAAGGTTTTTAATAAGTCCCCTCTCTCCTGCTTCAGAGCAAGACATTTGACCTAACAGGGCATCAGGGAGGCTCACGAAAACACCTCTTGTTGCTCTCGCCTCTTAGATGTTTAAGGGTTTCCGCTCTCCCTGGCCAACGTGTGATGCATTTACTCTTTTATTGGCATGATGAAAGAGCCTAGGCAAGTCTGGAAAAGAAGGGAGCAGTCCCAGGAATGGGGAGAGGTTGTTATTTTGTCTAGAAAGGGGGGAAAAGGCTGAGAGGAGGAGTTGGCCAGGTGATTTGCAGGGAAGGAAGGAGGCTGGAGACATCACCAGACCTAAGCCCGGCAGAGGATGAGGCTGGAGATGAATGCCTCTCCATTGACTTTGGGAGCCTTCAAGAGGTCCGTGCCATCACGCCTTTGGCCTGGGGATGGATCATAGCGCTGTCCTGGACTTCTTGTCAGAAGCACTCTTTGCTCTCCCATGTCTTATCCTCCAGGGGTATCCCCAAGAACCATCTGCCCTCCCTGGCACATTGCAGGCAAGCAGCATTTCTGCCAGGCAGTTCCAGGGCCTGCCTTGTCCCCACCAACCCCCCAGATCCTGCTTTTCCACTCCAGGACCTTGTTTTCCCCACACAGAGCCCAGCACCTCTCTGCATCCAGCCACATGGACCCGTGGATAAAAATCAATTTTCTAGTGGCAACTGCTGTGGCAAGACCTCAACCAGATTACAGGAATGGGGTTTGTTTTGGGGGAACTTGGAGGTTTTTGAGCACACCATAATTCACTCTCTGCAAGCTGGAGCCAGAGGAAGAGAAAACAGCAAGTCTGCATCAGTTCCTGCCTATGCAACCCTGATCACTGCTGAAGGGACCAGGAATGGTGCAGCAGCAGCCACAGTACAGGGTGCCAAAGCCACTGGGGCAGCATGTTACAAGGCAGAGAGACCATCAGCTGTCCCTCTGACAGTGGTTCTTGAAGCCCCCATATTTCATGCCATTTGCACAGCTGAAAATAATCATCATCATCAAGATGCACTTGGAAGCTGTAGCACAATATTAAAGTCTTTTCTAATGTAAACCATAGCCTCTAGCAACACATGTTGGCCTTGGCCAGGGTTTATTCCCCATCAAAATGCTGCTGCTCCCCTTCCTCTGGTCCTGGTCCCACAGCACTAGCAAAATATCCAATAAAAGCCCTGAATAAGAGTAATTCCTCTCGTAGGCTAAGGATTTTTTCTTCTGTTTTTGGTCGTTGTGATGATACATCTCAATGATTCTGAAATTCTCCCATAAAATGACTTCCACACATTCCTGCTTGCTTTTGGATTTTTCCTTCCCCTTCATTCAGGAGACTTCAGTCCATCAGCTCCCCTTCCTTCGTATAATATTCCTTTCCTTGTCTTTCCCCACCTCCTGGGAAACTGCAGCTCACTGCCTTCTCTTCTCCTCTCTCTAACAACTCACTTTGAAGAGCTGGAGAGAAGCCCATGGGTTTGGCACCACTCCTTTCTTCCCATGCCTTATGGCAAGCTTTCCACATCGCCTGGGTGCTCTCCCTCCTCATCCTGCTCTCTCTCCTCAAGCCCAAAATCCAGCACCCCCCTGAAGTGAGGTGCTCCCAGCAGAGCCCCGGGGCTCGTGTGATGGCTGGCAGTGTGGCTGGAGAATTCTCCTTCTGTGAATCAGGGATGCACTGGGACATGGATCCCCAGAGATTTCAGGAAGGTTGACAGGGGAAGAAATGTGAGTCTGGCTTTGCAGGCAGGACAGGCTGGAGGTGAGGAACCTGCCCACATATGGCAGAGTTTGATGGGAAGCTGGAGAACATGTGGACATGTAGGTTTGTGCCTGGTCCCATCAGGCTCTCATGGCTCAGACTCCTGGGGTGGACACTGGTCTGGTCCCAACACACTCACCTTCTGGAAGAACTGGGATTTGCTGAAAAAAAAGTGTATAAAAAAGGACTCAGAGGTTCCCTGGCCTCAGGGATCTCTTTGAAGCAAAGGAGAAGGTCCCAGAGCTGCGGAAGGAAGGGTTTAAGCATTTAGCATAGCTGGTTTCTGGCAGTGCTGCCATGTGACCCTGACACTGGCTTCCCCAGCTTATTGATTTTGGACTCCCCCACCCTCATTCCTGACACAATTTATCATGGGATGCACAGAAACTCCTCAATCCTCAAAGTATGCAAGATGTTGGCATCACCTTCAGCCTCACCCAAGCCGGGAAAGAAAGAGAAATTCTTCCCAGCACCCGCCTGGCAAATGTCTTTCCATCTCACAGCCACTGCAGGCTACACCCCAGCACCCTCAGTGGAGTCCCTGAACAGGGGAAGGCTGCTCCCCCTCACCATGAGACAAGACCATCAATGCTCTCCTCCTGAAAGCTGCCATGGCAGGCAGGTATACAGGGACCTGGCACACTCCTGGGTCCATGGGAGCATCCCCAGCCCCTCCACCACCTCCTAACACCCCACCAGGGTCCTGGCTGCCCTCCTAAGCCACAGCACATCAAGGGACCAGCCATCCTCTCCCCAGGGCTGGGCAGCCTCCTGGCTCCTTAAATTCCATCTTTCCTTTCAGGTGCAACCTCTTCAAAGGCAGGCAGAGGGTTTGGGCTGGCAGGAGATGCAACGGCCAGTGGGCAGGATGCCCACCCAGAGCTCTGCCTGCTGTCCCAAGCCAAGGCATGGAGGAGGAGGAGGAGGAGAAGGAGGAGGATGAAGCCCAGCACTCCCCAGCTTGGCTCGGGTGCCTGCCCCAGACAAGGAACTCTTTCTCTGCACTGAGCTCGCAGCAGGGCAGGGCAGGATGGCCTCAGCACCCTGCTTGTTTATAACCTCGCTTCAATGCAAGGAAAACGCACCTGCCCGTGCCAGCCGGGCTCGCACCTGTATCCCCTTCAGGCCCCCTGTTTATCCAGGGTGCGTTTCCTCAGCACTCCGGGGGGCCGGTGTGGAGGAGCTGCTGTGCCCCAGCACCAAGGGTTGTTTTCCACCTTGGCAGGAGGGCCAGGTGGAAAGCTCAGGAGGGGCAATTCAAAGGGTTTTACATCAAGGCTGGCCACAACCACACAGCTGGAGCAGGAAGAGGGCAGGGAGCATGTCCGGCCAGACCCCACGGCTCGGCCCTGCCCACCCTGTCCCCGCAGGCAGCAGCGAGCCCTGGGCACAGGAGCTGGCAGCACCCGCTTCCACCCTCTCAAAAGGTCTCTGTGCTGTTGAGCGCTGACTGGGAAGTGGTTCAGAACAGTCAAAGAGCCCAATTAGGCACTGCATTACTTAATACAAAAGGTATCAATAATCTAGCAAGAGATGAGAGCTCTGTCTCACCCAGGATGCCAAGAGCACAAATTGCCTTCTTGTAAGAGAAAGGCTTAATTTTCATAGAACATGACAGATTAAAGCACGAGTGGGTGGGTCCACTCTATTATTCATCAGCCTTTACTGCTAACAGGAGAGGGTGTGCTGCCTCCTTTGAAGTTTCTTGGAAGGCCCAGGGTGCCCACAGACATTTTAGCAGGGTGGGAAGCAAGATACGAGGGAATGGAGCTTCGAATACTCAGCACTCACATTTCCCTTTGCCCTGGGTTTGTAACACACCAGACTTGTTGCTGCTATTGCTTCCCAAGAGGAGTCAAACTGGAAGGTCCTGGTTTAAACCCAGAGACATGTCTAATCTCTGGACCTTAAACCTGCAGAGAAGAGGTCCAGGATGACTGTGCTGCTACATCAGTTATACCCAAAGCCGAGCAGAGCTTCCTTTCCTGGCTGTGCAAGGGGCTCTGCCAGCAGAGAAATCTAGGATTAAACTTTGGAGCTTGGATTCCACCCTCTCGAATGGGAAACAGAGCAAAACAATGAGAAGAAAAAACAGTTTCTCTAAGCTGAATTTACTGAGGAGAACACTGGAGTATTTCACTTAAATGGAAAACTTCAGGAGTGATTCCTCAGAGGCAGCACATGGCATTTGCAGCTAAACTCTGCAGAGATTGTGCCAGAGGAGGTTTAGATTTGATGTTGGGAAAAATTTCTCCCCTGAAAGAGTTGTCAAGCATTGAAACAGGCTGCCCAGGGAAGTGGTGAAAACACTGTTCCTGGAAGTGTTCAAACAACATGTAGATTTAGTGCTTTGGGACGTGGCTTAGGGGTGAAACTGTCAGTACTGGGTTAATGCTTGGATTGAATGGACTTAGGGGTCTTTTCCAAACTTAATGATTGTAAGATTCTATTATAGGTGGATACAACATCATTTCAAAGCAGAGGGGCCTGGATCAGCCTCCTGCCAGAGACATGGATCAGGGTGAGCTGTATTTATTCCAGCACGGGCAGCTGCCCCTCAGGCACCAGTAAAACCACCAGATCAAGTGAAGAGATGTGGTTTCTCAAACAGAAAGTACCAAGCCCAGTTCTGGGAGACCATGTAAGGAAACATGAGCACCAAGCAGGACAAATGTAGGAAAAGGATTGGAAGGGGCTACAAACAAAGTCCTGGGCTGGTGCTGGGGACTGGAACTGACCCACAGCATATGCACCAAGACTTCTGATGTACACAAGGGTGGTGAAAAAATGTGCTCTGCAAACACAGGATCTGGAGCACCGTCCACATATTCCAAGCCCACCCATTACCATTGAGGGTTTTCTGCTCATAGTTGCAGGCATAACTTACAGGGTGGTTGTTGGGAGGCTTAAAGTACCTATATCAATACTGCAGAGGGTGATTCATGATTATCTGCAGTAATACAGAAGCTATACAAAATTGCTAATAATAGGCCTTCAAAACCGACATTTTAGTCAAGATAAAAAATGACTGGAACAAAATCCGATCATGCTTTGCTAAAACTATAAATGGAAAGGTATAACCCATATTCAGCTCCCCTAAACACTGAGCTAAATGAAAGCAGGGGATGTAGCTCAGCCCCAGGATCCAAGTCAAAGTGGGGTTGGGATCCCGCCCCAGGTGAAGTTGATTCTCAAATATGCAGAAAGCAGTTCCCAATGTACCAGGTGCCACAGGACTGGCTTAAATCCAGGTTGGTAGAGGGGATTTGGGAAGGAGAAAGCATGAACACGGATTATGTAGCTGCCCTGGCAGCACATGACAGGCTGCGTGCTGGCAATTGCAGAGCTGCCAGAGCTGAGGCTCCAGCAGTGGGGATGCGGATGTGGGGCCCAGCAGGGTTCATGGTCCTGCTGAACACCATTTATTTAATGCTGCTGTACAATCTGATGCACAGTTGCTAGGTGACCAGAGCCCAGGGATGCCAGGATAACGTGGGAACGGCTGCGCAGGTCAGCCCTGGTCCAGCTCCTCAGCATCACGTCTCTGGATGGTCTCTGGGATCCATCAGAATGTGGCTCTGTGTCCAGGGAGTGGCACAAGGAGTGAGGTAAATACAGATCTTATGCAGGGGGATGCCAGGCACGGTCCTGCGCCCCAGACTGAGATGTCTGCCAGGAGAAGGGAACAGAGCCTTCCCCAGCCCCAGGTCCCAAACCTTCCTCTCCCTTGCAGTTCCCACACTCCTCCTGCCTCCAAATGCCTGCTTACCCTGTTGGGAAATCTCTTCTCACCCCGCCTGACTTGCACTGTTTCATCTGCCTACGGATCGGATAAGCTGATAAAATGTGCTGAACGCACCAAACGGAGCCCGTTCCCTCCATCCGCTCCCCGCTGTCGGCTCATCCAAACCAGAGCCACTGCATCCAAGGCCACGAAAAGCTCTTTTGCCATTAACACTGCAACAGAGCACAGCACTTGCAGGGCCAAAGTAAACATGAAATCTGCAGGGATTTTTGTGGTATTGAGGACAAGTTAACGACTGGAGCCTGAGGCAGATTTATTGTCACAATTTTCACTGAGGTCTGTAAAATCCAGCAGTGTTGCAAGCTGGTCGTTAACATTGGCTTTAGGCTTTCACAGTTCTGGCTTGGGGAGTGGCAGCAAATGTTCCTGCGTGTTGCTGTGGGACTGCAGCTAAGCATGGAATCAGCTGTTCCCCACCAAAACCCCCGGCCCCCTTGGTTTTGACATAATCAGCCCCTCTTCCACCTTCCCCACTCTTCCCGAGGCAGATAATGTTTTCTCCCACCTCCCTCTAGGAGAGCATCACAGTTCCAGGAGAGCAAGGAAAGGTGGGGTTTAATCCCACAGCAGATCCCTGGAGCCTGAGAGAGGAGTCTTTCTTACTGTTTTCCCTATACCAAGCCATCAGGCATTTCATACTGACCACTTGAATGAAACCAGACTGTTTAGTCCAAGCAATAACTCATAAGCAGCATCTAATTACTTCTAGTATTTAAGAGATCAGAGAAGAATCTCCTTGGAGTATAAACTCAGTAAAGAAGTTGCAGCTGCAAGAAAAAAACTGTGTTACCCAGACACACTCCTTCACACCACCCCACATTCCCTGGCCCACAGGCACACCCCAAAGCACCCAGAGGTGCAAGCAACCCTTTGTTCCCTCATCCTTTTACCAATAACAGTGTAAACAACAGATGGGAGTGAGGGGATTTGCAAATAAACATTCCAATATACTATATCCATGTATGCACTTGTGCAACAGTCTGAGGGGTAAAACAAATCCAAGCTTCATGGGAAAACATTGCCCAGCCCTCTGGCCAGGCAGGGAGGCATGGCCAGGCCCCCCCCCAGCCTGCTCTCAGCAGCAGATAAGATCAGAGGTTGGCAGAGCCACTCTCCAGTCTGCTGCACTGCAGGCTCTTCCCATCCCAGCCATAGATGAAGTTCCAAGGGAGCTGGCTGGCCCTCCAGGCCGGAGATGCTGTCAAGCCCACACCCGCTGTCCCGGCCTCCTGGGACAGAGGGAGGATGAGACTCCAGCTTGGAAACCTCCCAGAGCACTCCAATCCGCTGTCTTGGACAGTGCCTCAGGCAGCTGCTCAGAAACACGGGTAGTCCCTCCAGAAGCAGAATTGCGAAGATCATCTTGCTGTAAGCCCTGTGCTCCCTGCCCACCCCGCACCACAGGGGATGTGGCAGCCTCAGAGGGAGAAGAAGAGGCAGCAGGGACCACTGCTTCTCCTCAGGGAAGGGCACAAGGGTTGAGAACTGCCTCAAAGTCCCCACAGGGCCAAAAGACAACCAGTAGTACGTGGGCATGGAGAAGGCTGCAGCCTGTGTGATGTGATGTGTCTGAGTGACCATACACTGTCACCTGGAGGACATTCCAGGCAGACAGAACAGGACCAGGAGCATCTTCCCTTCTCAGTACCACTCCCAGGTGGTACAGATGCTCCTGAAGCATCCTTTGCAATGGCACTAAGCTGCCTCCATCCCAGCCTTGTCTGAGTTTGGGTGGCTTCTCTACCAAGCCCTGTGCCCAACCCCCAGGATGTCTGGAGCGCTGGGTTGGCTGCCCATGCAGCTCTCCATGAGCACAAAGGACAGACACAGAGCAGCTCTCCATTTTTCCAAAATTACTTCAAAATATGCGTTTCCCATTAGACCACCAACATGAAGCAAGGGCAAGGTTTTTCTCCGTGTGATACAGTGATTTGGGGGAGTTCCTCCCTCTTTTGGCAGCAGGAATGGTTTGCTAATGCCAGCACTAATACTCACTAAAGCTAGTTGGAAATAAAAGCTCCACAAGTCCTCAATACCAGCATCCCATTTCCAGCCAGCACTCTCCTTCATCCAGGAATTCATCAAGGACTTTCCAAGAGCCATTGGTTGCCCTCCAAAGGGGATTGCTGTCCTCTGCCAGCCAGGGACACCTTTGGGTTTGTCCAGGGCCACCGCAGTACAGGATGGGACTTTGTCACCCTCTTGTGGCTTACAAGGGCTGGCAGGTTTGCTGTGGCTTTGCGGTGGCCACATTCAGGACCCCTGGTCCAGGGAAGGCAGGGGAGTGCCTTCAGCATCCTCCTTACCCCAGCATCACTGCTTTGTCCTTTCGTTCCCAGGGATTCAAAGAGGCTGTCCACTCCCAGAGGATCAGCTTTCCCGGCTCTTCTGCCCTATGAGTCACATGTCTCCAGGGCAATTTCTTGCCCATCTGGCTCAAGGAAAAGCTTCCCTCAACAAAGACATCCCTGCTCACCCCACGCTCCCAGCAATCCATGGAAAGTGCCTGCGAGTCATTCAGATTGGGTTGCTTTAAAGCACTCCCTCCTTCCCGGTTTAGGTGGCTGGAAATCTCCTACCTAATTCTCAACCCACCCAAATCTCAGCTAGGAAATTAAGCCGCACCAGCCTCTAAGATAGAGGGAGATTCATTCAGCTTTATCTGAAAGCCATTTCAAGTATGTCCAGATTCCTAATGAAACTTGGATAAAACCCCAGAGATTAATAAAAGTGCAGGGCTTTTTCACATAATGGTTTTCTTCTGTTTCCAAGAGAAACATACATATGGGCTTTGGTGGAATCTCTGCATACATTTTTTTGGCAGAAAAGCCAAAATAAATCCCTGTACTGCAACAACCCTCGGGCAAGATAAGGCAAGAATCTGTTTGTAATTCCTATGTATTGTTGTCATACATGGATAAACAGGCATCTCTGGCCATGCTGTCCCCTCAGCAAGGCAAGGGGAACAGGGACTGATGTTATTACAGAAGCCCACCTCAGCTGCCCACATCAGTGCAAGTCCAAACCTGATCCTCTTCCATGTTACTTCTACACAAGCACATGTTGCTCCTGAATTAAACTTGAGTTTTTCTGGTGCACCAAGGTAAATTATATGAATCTAGAGAACGTCTTTGGAGCCACTGTGGGGCTGCATCCCACATGAGCAAAGGCAGAGTGCTCTACAGTCCACCTGGGAAGCCCAAGAGGAAACAGGTTTGGGTACTAGGAGCACAAGCCTTCTGTCCTGTTCATGTCTTTGTCTGTCTGAGAATACAGAAGGTGGTCAGGTAATGGCTCAGGGATGGTTCACTGAGCATCCACTCAGAGAAAGAACCTTACAAGTGGGGCATCACCCAGCTGAGTGGGTTCCCACAACACACATGTACTGTATAACCTCACGGCAATATCCTCCAGCACAAGAGGAAAGCCCACCTCAGAACTGACACAGAGAGAGGAATGTCTCTACAGGCTCCACAGGCATTTGTTCATGATGGGTGACCCACCTCCCCTGCTGTGGCTGCCTGCCCTGGGCAGGTTTGCAGCCTATTGGGCTGGCTCAGTACACGCACTTTTGGAGGATGAGGATGCTGTAAGCGGGACCTGGCTAGACCTGGCAGGACCCGGCAGGACCCTGCCCACTCCTGGCTGCTCATACCACAGGCAACAGGAAGGGCTGACATCACCACAGCACAAGGCAAGGCTTATGCTGGATGTGCTCACAAAAGTCTCCCCTGCTTTCAGACTGAGCCCTTCCAGCCATGAGTAGACCCTTGTGGGGTCCCCCCTCAGTGGGTGCACGTCATGGGGAAGCTGTATCCTTCACAATCCTCCTCCTTCTGAGGCAAGACACCTAATGAAGGGGCTTCCATGAATGGCCAGAGCACTAATGCATCTGGCATCTGTCCACTCCACTCCCTTAACCACTGTGGCTTTTTCCATCTTCATAAGCAGGGAAAGCAATCAGCGTAATGAACGTCTCTGAAGCTCTCACCACGGCGCTCAGGATGTGCTAAACGAAATAAACACACATCAAGAGCCCATTAATGGCGCTCTCTCATGCCCAGGAGCCACGCTCAGGCATGAGGGGACTGGGAAGGGATGTTGATGTATAAAGCAGAAATACTCAGAAAGAAAGGCCTGAATTCTTACTTACTTTTTCTCTTTTTTCCCTGTTTTCAGATTGCTGCATCCCCACTGCCAGCACATGGCTATGCCCACACCAGGACAGTGCTGACAGGGAGGGCACTGGGACATGCAGCTGGCACAGTGATGCTCCTCATGGCATGTCCTCCCCTGGGTGACCCATCCTGCCCAGCCATCCTGGCCTGGCAAGTTTTCCTCTCTTTCCCAGCCTTCCAAACTCTACACATGGGGAAATCAGAGCAAACTGGCTGGCCACAGGTAGTGTTTATAGTCAGAGACCCCGGGGCCAGGGGACAAGTGCTTCTGGTCTGGTGGAAGCATGAGCAGGAGCTGACTCTTCCAGAGTGAAGTTACAGGATACAGCCACACTAACAGGGTACTCACTGCTCTAAAACAAGGGGTTGTTCCTCCTCTTTCAGGCTCACATTGGGCCACATAACCAGGAGCAAGAGTTTTGTTCTGCTCAGAATGGAGTTGAGAAAGCTCAGGATGCTGGAAGGGCATGAGCCACAGCACGACCCCAGCACGGGCAGCCCCTGCCTCTCCCCGCTCCCTCCTTCCCCTCCTTTTCCTGCCGCATGCTTTTTGACTTCAGTTAAAGCACCAAAGGATACCAGTGGGAGCAAAATAATACCTCAGATCTCTGACTTCGTGAAGACAAACACAGCCCCTTCCCTCTCCTTCCAGGTAGAGCTGCTGAGCCCTGGATCAACACAGCAGAGCTGTTGTGGCTGTTGGTGTTGGCCGTGCTGCACTCGAGGCTGCCAGGCCTTTTAACAGGGATAGGCTTGCAAATGAGAGCAAGAACCTTGGGGAGAAAACCGGGCTGGGCTGGGGGTTGATTAACAATAACAGCCCTTCTGCTCGCTGCATCGATGGATATTAGATCTACTACCAAAAAAAATGAGAAATTAAATGGCTTAATGCTACTCAATGTTCAGTGCCAGCACTGAATAACTGCCACGCCAGCAGACACACAGGCAGTGAGACACAGCCAGAGAGACACTCCAAACGAGATTGTTAAGCATATTGCAACCAATTTTAATGTCACATCTTCTGCTCGTTGGAGTTCTCAAATCTGTTCTTTCAGCTACCAAAATTTAAAAACTGCTTTATATTCTGCAGGCTTAGAGGTGACTTTTTTCCCCTCAGTTAATTAGTTTGAAACTTAAAGGGCTGGGTTGCTCTGAGTTTCAGTGATGGAGCTGTTGGGATATTTATATAAGTTTTTTTTAGTATTTTTTTAACTTCTGAGCTGCTCCTTCTCATCTGGCAGCAGACTGCCAGAGAGTGAGTCAATATTACTTGATACCTGCCTCATAGCTTCGGAGAAATGGTCTGATCACCCCAAGTAAAGCCCCAAGAGCAAGTGGCCACATCACAGAAATCCCCTCAGCTTTGGCTCTGTGGATCTATCCCAGCTGTGGGGACACAGCTCAGCTTTCCAGAGGGACCAACAGCTAAGCTGGAGGTGCCAGGGGAGGGCTGTGCTGCACCAGACTGGGCTCTCTCAATCTTGTTCTTCCACCTTGTGCAAAAATGCTATGAACATAACATGGGAAATGAGCGTCATTTATAACCCCGAAGTCCCTAAAGGCAGTGTGGAGCAAATGTTTCAAAACTAAATGCTGGTTTCACCACTGGTAAAGTGCCACAGGCTCTGTTTGGCTTCCACAAATGCGGCTGGTTAATTAATGAATGTGCCTTGGACATCCAGGTCTGGAAGGGCACCTGCCACCAATCTGCTGGGGCTGCCTGAACAATCCTCAGCGCGTTTGCTAAACTGTGGGTAGAGAGCTGCCCGAGTGCGGCCGGGGCCATGTACACAAAACAATGCCATGATTCATCCAAGATTGCCATAACCCATCGCATTTCATCAGGATGCTGTGGCATTTAAAATGGCATTTCCTCCCATCTGCTGTGCATTAGCAGACAAAGAAAAAGGAGGAGGGGGGATAGAACAGCAAAACAAAGCGGGGAGAATAAAACAGAATTCCTGAGTCAGACTGTTCCCAAAGCAGCTTCTTGTCCTTGCAAAGTCTGAGCCCACCGGCTGGGCAGAGGACCGTGACTCTGGCCATGGACAATTTTGCCTCTGGGCCTGGCTACAACCCGGGACATTACGCAGATGGTGGTGAGAGATGCTGGTAACAACCATGACTCAAAGCCCTGCAAACAGCACCTGGCAAACCCCCTTCACACACAGAGTTGCCCAAGAAGGGCCCCCAGTGAGCAAATTCCCCAAGGCTAATTTGGTCATTTCCTCTGCTTCTCCATCCCTCCTCAGATTTTCCTTTACTTCTTACCACCCTTCCCTGACTCATCTTCCCTTGAAAATGAGAACCCCTTTCTCTATCCCCTCACTGCTCCCCCTTCTCCTCTCTCATGCTCCCACCTCCTCTCCTCACTGTCTCTTAACACCTTTCATCTCCATCTATCTCTTGCACCTTGTCCCACCCCATCCCTGCCTCCTCCATCCTGCCTCCCCTGCTCAGCTGTGGTGGCACCCTCGAGGGTCTCTTTCCAGGAGGGAAAGGCCTCAAAGCTCTTTGGACAAGGTACTCAGAGGCAGGAAATTCAGCTCAGCTTCTGAACTGGGCCATGAAGATTATCCTAAACATGGCTTGCACTTTCATTTATAATCCCCTACACATCACAAAGCCCCTTCATTCTGCAACTTCTAAACAGGCATAAGCAACCCCACATACACCAAACAGAAAGGTCAAATGGTAATGGGAGATGTGACCCAGACTGCTACAACACACAGCACGTCACAAACTTATGTGCGCACAAATACATTAAACCAAAGCTTGGAGAGTAGCAACGTGTCCCTGCAAGCCCAAGGGTTCAGCAGATGTGCCTGGAGGCTGTCAGCTCCCATTGGGCACAACGGAGGAAGAACAGCACCCTGCAGTCTGCAGGCACACTCCCTGAACCCGGGCTTGGCCCAGACATAAGCAGTCATTCAGAAGGGAATAGGTGTGGACAAGTTTGACCCCAATCAATAACCAGAGAGCATGTGAAAGCGGCAGCGAGCAAAGCCCACGGCTGGAAGGCTGAGGGCAGGGACAGGGCTGTGTGGTTATTAGAGATGGAGCTGAGCTGGCTCCTCAATTACAGCTGTTTTATCCCCTGTCTGGATTTCCAGCAGCTTCCTCCGATCTCTCCGTGACTCAGTGTCTTGGCATGGACAACACATACCCAAGAGGTTGGGTTTTAAAATCCACCAGAGATATTTCACCTTCCTAAAATAAAGAGTGGGCAAAATATTTTCAACTTCGCACCAGAAAATGCACACACACAAAAATCACTCCTTAATAAGTGCATGTGTTGTTGGGTCTCAGCTGGCTTTGGGCTGGGGTATATTTTCCTGGTTATAATCATGCAGCTGTTTGCTGACTGAATAGCTGTATTTATTTTTTTGACATGTTTACTAACCACCTCAAATACTTTCTCTACCTGTAATTGTGGTGCAGCATACATATTATTTTTTTTCAGATTTCTTCATTCAAGTGGGTTGTGTTATTCCCAGGCTCTGCACTGTGGTTTGCTGAGGGTATTTGTGGTTTGAGGGTGTGAAACTTTGGACTCGGGTGACCCTGAGCTGTGGCAGACCTGTGAAGAGAACACAGGAGGTGGGGGTGGGAAATGGAGTCAATTTTTCAAGCCATTTGTGCATGGGTGTTCAGGGCTTTAGTGTCCTCTATTTGCCTTTCTCCAGAGCAACCTCTCCTGAAAGTGTTTCTTTCCATCTGTGCTCATTTGTCTTTTTGCCTTCCATGAAGTTGGTCAAAGCCAAACCCTTTATGCTTTCTAGTGCATGAGTCCCGAGCCATGGGAGAGGAGAAGGCCTGGCAACAGAGCAGGAGTTTGTTGGACTCCTGGCACGTGAATCCTGGGGAAAACTAACGCAGCCAGTTTCCCTGGGCGTCCTGTGAAGCACCATCCCTTGGCACAGAGATCAGAGCTCTGGAAAAGCTGGGCTGGCAGGACACCTCCAACCCAGACCAGCACACTGCCACAACGCAGGACTGTGTTCCCCTCTCCTGCCCATACCTGAGCTGAGGGTCTGCCTGCATTGTCCTACCCCTCAGGGTTACCAGGATCTACTCCCCTCCTTTGTCTTTCTGCTGGCACTTGATGACTTGGTCACCTGCCATCCTCCCAGCTCTAAAAGTCCCATCCACCCTTCACCCAGACCAAACAGTGCTTTTGCAATTCCCTGACACATATAAGTTTGACATTTGTTTGGAGAGCTTTGTTGCTGAGGAGGGACTCTCTGCTCCTTTCTGCCTGAGTCCTAGGCAGCAGCTCCTCTAATCACCAGGCTGCTGGTGGGAGCTCTGCTAGTTCACATTTGGGGATTTTTTTATATAATTCCTGGAGGCATAAAGCCATTCCAGACCATGTCAAAGTAGGTCCAAATCTGTTCATGTGTGTACCTGCAGCAGAGTCCTTTGGAGACCCTGGGGGCTTCATCTCCACCCAACCACACTTTCATAGGCCATGTAGTCAATGTCCCCAGGGATGTCAATACCATGAAGTCAATGTCCCCAGGCTGCCTCTGCCCACTCAGCCCCATCCACAGCCTCCCCAGGAGACGCCCTTCTCTGCTCTCCACCTCAGGATGCTTCCATCTGGCTCTTCCTCTCCAGTCAGGAGAACCAGGACCCAAAACCAGGCCACCAGCTGAGACCTGGTTACCTCAGGTCACCTCAGAGCAGCAGCAGTTGAGCTGGGACACCATCGCTGGGGCAGCCACGGCGTCACTGTGTGCTGTGGCCACGTTCATGCCAGGCCTCAGTGCCCACTTGTGCAGGGGGAGGTCAGGCCCAGAAAGGACCAACAAGGTCTGGGATTCATTTACAGGAGCTGTAAAACTGCCACCTGGACTGTGGCTTTACAGCTCTGGACGATACTGGTGTCAGAGATGTTTGGTGCAAGAGCCAGCTGGAGCCGAGCCAGTTTTATATTTAATCCTCCTATGAACACAAATAAAGGGTCTGTATTTTGAATGAGCGACAGGCACACCATGGACATTATTAAACCTTCCAAAAATAAACCCCTGCCGAAGTGATGGGAGCCAGATTTTTTTCCTGGAAAGTATCAGCGTGGGGTGGGGGTGGTGGCAGCGGGGCAGCCCCTCTGTCACAGGCTCCTCTCCAACAGCTGCTCTGCATCAAGAGCAGCTTCTTCCCTCATCCTTTGCTTGTCTGAGCACCTTAATGTCCACTCAGCATTAAATCAGCCCCGAGGATTCAGCTCTGGAGCGCCGCGGATGAAACCTGCGGGAAGATTGTTCTGAAAGGCAGAGAATAAACCCCCGTCCTGCCAGCCCGCCCCTCCCAGCTCGCCCCCATCTCCTGCCAGGGGGTGTGAGGGCCCCAGGCCGGGCGGTGACCCCCCTTTTCCATCTCCTCCACCTCGTGCTGGGGCGGTGGGAGAGACTCCCATGGTGTGACCCCCCCGTCCCACGTGCGGGGCCACCACGAGGTGACTTCCAGCCGCTCTCCATTCCCCTCGCCGGGGGCGATGCGAGAGACCCCCACACGGCGCTTCCCCCTTTCCCTTCTCCCTCATCCCCCGCCGGGGCGGTATGAGGAACCCCCAAGGGGTGACCCGCCCCCTGCTACGCTCCTTTCTCCCCACCTCCCAGCGGGCCGCCATGGGGTGATCCCCACTTTCCCTCCTCCCCTATTTCCCGCCGGGGACGGTGTGAGAGACCCTCAAGGAGTGACCCCCATCATGGCGCCCCGATCACCCCCCTCCTCGGGACTACAATTCCCATGGTGCCGCGCGACGGAAGCGGAAGTGACGCGCGGCGGCGCGGCACGCGGAGTGCCATGGCCGCCGGCGGCGGGCGGGAGCTGCTCGCCCTCATCCACGAGCACCTGCT
>JAOXXN010000191.1:6551086-6571080 GCA_026770055.1 Myrmophylax atrothorax | reverse complement strand
GGGCCGGGATCGGGATCGGGATCGGGATCGGGATCGGGATCGGGATCGGGATCGGGATCGGGATCGGGATCGGGGCCCGGCGGGCAGTGCTGGACACTGCCGCTGTCAGCGCCGGCGCTTGCAGCGGGTTCCCCGTGCCCGGGAACTGCCCTCGCTTCTCCCCGCTGCCGCCTTTTCCCGAGGGGTTTGCTTTGCTTTTCCACTTTTTTTTTTCCTTTTTTTATAAAAAACTCCTTAGAGGAAGCCTCGGGCAGCGCCCGCACCCCCGTGCCCGGCGGGCTGGCAGCGCAGCGGGGCGGGGGGAGCGCCGCGCCCCGGCCGGGCTCGGGCTGGGCGCCGCCTGCGAGTCTGCCCGCGCCGCTCGATGCTGGCCGTGAGCATGGACCTGCTCAACTACCAGTACCTGGACAAGATGAACAACAACATCGGCATCCTGTGCTACGAAGGTAATGGTGCCTCTCCATGGGGGGAACGGAACCCTTCGCCGAGCGCTATTTGCTGTTGTTGGTCAGCGGGAACGCTCCCTCTGGAGAGCGGCTCCGGCGGAGGGGGACACCCCGCGGCTGTTGGCAGAGCTTTGTTTGGGGCAGGAATTTCTTTCTTTTCCATTTGGTTTCTCTGTCCTTTTCTACAAGGCGAGTTTTCAGCGTCAACTTTACTTTTCCCTAGAGACGGCCTTGCTCAGGCGAGAGACCCCGGCGCGGGGGAGCGGTTGCCGTCGGCTCCGGAGCCGCGGGAGCGGCGGTGCGGGCCGGGCGCGCTCTGGGGCTACGGGGCTGCGGGCTCGTGGTCTCACCCTCGCCCACGTGGTGTCCCGGCCCCGAGCGGGTGCTCCCGGTGTCCGCGGGCTGTCCCGACCCCGAGCAGGCGCTCCCCGCCCCGGGAGAAGGCTGTCCCCGGCCTCGAGCCGCCCCGGGAGAAGGGACAGGGCTGGCAGCCCACCGGATAGAGCCGTCCTGTGCTGTCGGTGCACATGCTGCTGCGGGGAAAGCCCCCCAGGGGAGCGCGCGGCCCTGGGGGATTCACCGGGAGCGTGTGCGGGGAGGGCACGGTGCTGTTCTGCGGGTTCCTGGACGGTCTCTGCTTCTGACTGGTGGTCGCATCCCGAAACGGCACAGATCCCTGACTTGTGTCCCCTCTACTTTCACAGAAGTTGCTCCCTTCACTCTCGACCTCTCTCGAGGACATCTTTACCCACTGGGAAAAGTAAGTCAGATGAGTATGAGATAGATGCCAGGCTGTGCTGACATCCAGGCTGCATGGCATGTGTGTGACCTTTATTTGCTGGATTGGCCCGTTGTCAGAGTATTTCCAGTGATAACTGTGCTCAGCAGGCTTTTCTCCTAACCTCTGGTTTCACAGAAGTTCATTTCAGGTGTTCAGGATTACTCTGGTTTAAAATTTCCTGATCTTGGAGATAAGTTGTTACTTTAGAACAGTTGATGTTGTTTGTGCTCATTAATACTGGAGTGTTATGAGGCTCAAGGAGTCGTGCTTTACTGTCAGAAATCAGTTCTCCTGTTTCACTTTCTTGGTAAAGCCATGTGCTTTGCAGGAGTGTTGACCCAAGAAGAGAGATACTGAGCAGATGCTGAAATGCCAAAGCTCTTGCAGGGACTCAAACCTTGGTATAGACCACAAATGATCTGATTCAGAGGAATTCTCTTGTTTTCAGCCCGTCCTTTCAAGCCCTTACATGTTCCCAAGGCTTACATATTCCCCATGGGAAGGCCTGCAGCCTGGAGCCTTCCCATCCATAGGGTGCAGTGGCAGTGACACACCCCCAGGGCTTGCTTTGGTTGAATGTTGGAGTCCAGGGCTGCAGGGAGGCCTTTGGCAGCCTCAGTGCTGGGTTATCCAGGGAATCCATGGAGCTGGGAGTGCTGGAGTGAGGATGCCCCTTGGCGTGGCTGTGCCAGCAGCCTTGGAAGTGTTTCCTTCAAAGATGTGTTTTTGCTGGAACACCTTGTGCCTCACCTGCTGCCTTGGTCCTTGCTGTTGTACTCCACACTTGAGCAGGGGAAGGGCTTGGTCTAGACGAGGGTGTAGCAGCACAGAAAGAGGTTTGCAGTTCCTCCCTCTAACAGTGTGTTGCTCTTGTGGGTGCTGATGGTGACCTCCCCACGTGCTGGTTGTCCTGCCTGCTGCAGCAAACCCTCCCAGACACTGCCTGCTGTTGAACTTGGGGGCAACAGAGGGCTCACCTCAGGTTTAATTCCTTTTTCTTTACTGTCACCCTTCTGTTGTGGTCCTGCCCCTCAAAGGTGTCTGTTATTCCTGGCCTGCCTGAGTTATGCCTGGTTTGGAGTCAAAAGCAGGGATGTGTTGACCAGTAGTTTTTTATCCAGAAGGTGTCCTGGAGTGCTCTTGTGAGTGAGCTGCAGTTGTTACTCCATAGGCTTTTGGCCCCAGAATGTCCTTCCTTAAAGTACCCTGTGGCTCTTGCCCATCTCACCAAGGCATCGTTGGTGCTGTCTGGCACAAACTCTTCCTGAGTGAATGTAAAAGCTGAGACTTCACTTACAGGAGTGGCCTCCCTCCAGAGCTGGCATTTACACTTGGAGGATGCAGGGAGTGGGTGGAATGGGGCCTAGGAGCAGGAGAAAGCTGGACCAGCCAGAGCCCTGCAGCCCTCAGGTGCTTCCAGGGTGCTGCAGGAATAGCAGACATCATTTGTTCCCCTCACACATTATCCCTGAGCTCCGGATCACTCACAGCAGCCTGTGTTGGGCTCTCAGCTGCCACTGGATCAGGAGGGTGTTGCAGGATCAGAGCTGCCTGTGTGGGGTGCCCTGTTGTTTTATTAAAAGGATTGCTGGAGTACTTACCCAGACTTTGGAATAGGAAACCTAATTTTGGATTTGCCTACTTGCACAAAACTTGCTATTACAGCTGTGCTGGCAGAACACTCTGGTGGCAAGCACAATCTTTACTCTCCAAACTGTTAAACTAATCTTGTTTTTAAAACAGATGAACAAATAAAATGAGCTAAACTGGCACAGAAGTGAGGATATTTGCCTCTGATAACTGTGTGTCTCCAGGCTGAGCAGCACTGCCTGTGTGAATCACACCGATGTGTGCCCAGTGTTATCCTTATAATAAAGCAAATCTGTTCCCTTTAATTGTCAAATGAAAGCATGTGTAACTTTAGCTGCATCATCTGTTTTGGTACAGGTAGGATTTAGAGCCTGGAGGAATCTTTCTCCAGCCTAGTGTTTTAACCCAGTTGAACAGTTTAAGTGTTTAATGCTTATCTGTGGCCTCTTCCTCCCCTTTTCCCAACACATCTTCTGTAGGTCCAGCCACTTTCTTTCTTAAACCTCTCTGCAACCTGACTTTCCTGTCCTATTGGCCTGTGAGCCCAATTTCAGATTAGTTTTTTAACTTTCAAATTCACTTCTTTTGGTGTTGTGGAATACCAAGACCCATGTGAGGATACTGCCCTAACCCTGGGGCTGTACTTCATAACTCTGTAACTGTAGCTGCCTCCTGGAGATGGAATTTGTTCTGTAGGATGCCTTAGCTCTTTGTCAAGCACCAGCCTGACCATACATGTTTTTACTTCTCTGCTAAAGTGAGAAAGAGTCTGCTTAGTGCATAGGAAAAAAAAGTCTAGGTTCAGTATCTCCTGAATGGTTGCAAGCATATGTTGCTCTTGGGAGTTTGTGAAGGGCTGGAGATGCCCCTCACAGTTTAGAGAAGGATTTCTCCCACTCCCTTAGGAGCTGCAAAGAAATGACACTGCCTGTCCTTAGATTGGGGCCTGACCTCACAGCAAATGAATAATTGTATTCCAGTTTACTCAAGATGTATTTTACACGTTTTGACACAATTTCGCTTCCCTAGAACTCCCCCAAATTCCAGGAGAAGAAAGCTGAGTGATGAGGAGGCAGCCATCCCAGAAAAGATCAGAGTTCCTGATCCCGTGAGCAGCTCTGAGAGCTCAGAGAAAGAAGAGGATGAGAAAGAGAAGGCAAAAGCTGCAAATGGTAGGAGCCTTTCATCTCCCTGGAGTTGACAGAGTAGGACTGGAGGCTTGTGTAGGAGCAACCCAACTTGCTTGGCTAGAGAAAATGCTTGTAAAGTGATGGCTATTCCCTTGTGCTCTTAGAAAAATAGGACAACTAATTTAGCACCCTCTTCTCCTGTGGAGTTTCTGAGGAGCACAGATGTCTGCTGAAGCTAGAAAAAAGGTGTTATGATTCATTGGGGAGGGATGGTGTTGTTGCTTGGATGAAGCCTTGGGAGCCTATTGCTGCCCACTCTGGAGCACTAGTTGGTTCCATGGATGAGAGGAGGATTTGTGAGGTGGTCTGGTAAGCCAGTGCCCCTTGTCTGAGGTGGGGATGGATCCCTGGTGCAGCTGATGTGGGCAGTGTTGGCCTGCAGAGTCTAACAAAACCCCATGTGTCTGATACATTTTGGCTCAGTTCATCTGCTGTAGAGCAGCCTTTGGAAACCTGCAGGTCTTGGCAGGATCCTTGTCTTGGTGCTGGGGAGAAGGATGGGGTGCAGGAGCAAAGAACTTGTCTGTCACAGGGACAGCAGTGATGGTGGTGTTGGGACAGGCGTGGAGATGGGACCCTGGCCTGCTGCTGGGACCTTCCTGCAAACTGGAGGCCATGTTGGTGTGAGAAGCACTCACACAGCTGTTCTGTGGCTCTCTCCTGTGCAGCAGCCAGCCTTTCTCTGGCCACGAACCTGGCAGCAAATGAAGAAAGCAGTGAGGAGGATGAGTCCTCATCAGAAGAGGAGACACTGCCTGGGAAAGGTGCAGTGACGGTAAGGCAATTCTCTTGGCTTTGAAGGCTGATGGTACTCTGAGGTCAGGACTGTCCCAGACTCATTGGCATGTGTAGAATTGTGGGCTGGTGTGGAATTCCTATTAAAATGACCCTCCTGTGCTACCACAGGCCTTCTTTTAGATATCTCCCAAGTGCTTCCTTAAAGAGCTCACCTGGTTGCCACATTCCTATTGAAGGTACATTGTCTCCAGTTTAGCTCCTCATCTGCATGTAGGCTTCTAATTTTCTTGTTTCTGTTGTAGGTGACACCAGCTGTGGTGGGTGGCAAAGCTGCCAACTCCCTGCATTCTCCTCCCAAGCCCACTGCCCCGGTGGGCAGGGCAGCGGTGCTCCCTACTCCCAACAGAACTGTGCTCTCCAACAAGCAGCAGCCCAATGCTCCAGCTGCAGCCAAGGCCCAGAAACTGCCCCCTCCTGGGAAACCAGGACATGCCACAGCAGCCGTGGCCAAAGTAGGGCAAAGCAAAGCACCAGTAACGACCAAAGCACCGGAAAGTTCCAGCAGCAGCTCCTCATCTGAGAGTGAGGAGGAAAAGGAGACGCCAGCTGTGAAGGCCCCAGCCCCCAAAGCGGGTGAGGAGCCTGCAGGGTGTGGTAAATGTGTGTGTGTGTGTGCACTCCTGCTCTGCTGCAAGTCAAGTCTGAGACGTGCCTTCAGCATGTTCCTTTCAGCTCCCTCGCTGGAAAGCTCAGAGTGATGCTTGTTCCTTGGGGAGGCTGCTAGAACACTGCAAAGCAGCCAGCTCTGGAGCTCCGTGGGATGAATCCAGCATGCTTGCTCCCATTTCAAGCAGCAGATTCTGTGCTAAGATGTCTGTCTGGCAACACCCAGCACTACAGGGTTGGGGGGTAACAGCATTGCATGTCTAGAGGAGATGGAGTATTGATGCTACAGATACTTTCAGCTTTTTGGAAAGGCACTGCAGCTTTTTCTTTTTATTCCCAATTGCAAAGTGATTAGTTTTGGCTTTTGAGGTCTGTAGGGAAATCTTTAAGTGCTTTGAAGCGTGTGTTTGTGTGTTGGAGGAGGGGGGTGAGGCACAGACCATTGAAGCTCTGAAAATGATCCTTCTCTTGGCTGTTTTCCAAGGGAGGTCCAGCCAGGCTGGGTGCCCCTGCAGGGAGCCGTGTGTGGCTGGGCAGCTCCCCATGGAGTCAGAGGGTGGCCAGGAAGCATTTCCCATCTCTGCTTGTACTCTGAGTTGTGTTTTGGGCCAACATTTGGAGAAGCTGTTCCCAGCAGGCCACTGATGCTTTTAGCAGGGCTGGGTCCTCTTCCCTGCAAATCCCCTTAGCTCTCTCTGCAGCTTGTTTTGTTTCACTGACTTCAAAAGCCACATTAGTCACTCTCTGGGGGCTCAGAGCAGGCGGCAGCTGTAACATCTCCTCGCTTGTGTTTCAGAGCCGAGGCAGGCGGCTGGGGCTGCCCAGAGCAGCAGTGAGGAATCAAGTGAGGACACATCCTCTGAAGAGGAGGAGCTGGCAACTCCAGCAGTCCAGGTAACCTCTCCAACACAGGTTCTTTGTCCCTAGGAAGTCACTTCCCTTCTTTTGAAGATGAGAGGAAATGCTGCAGTGCTGTATTCTGACAACACCTTTTACCTTGGATGTGTGAGATTCCCAAATGCAAAGAACATGCTCTGTGGCTGAGAGCCCTATTAAGCCCTGCTGGCATCAGCCATTCCATCCCAGTTGCTACTAGTGATGAAGCTGAGGGAGATCCTTTGATCTGTTAAGATCTGGATTGGTGCACAGTTTCACAGATACAGTCAGGAAGTCTGTGGAGAAAGTGGCTTGCATCAGATACTCCGCAGCCCATGGGTCTGAATGAGCCTGTCCTGGTCAAGTTGGCAAGATAGCTTGCTGTAAAACATTCCATGCAGTTAGAGCTTTCAGCTGTTTTCTTCTGAGGTGTGACCTGATTCTCCTGTTCCTTTTGTTCTGCCTGTTCCCAGGCAAAGCCAGCTGTGAAAACAGTGCAGGTTAATGCAGCACCTGTGAAAAGTCCACCTGCTGCTCCAGTGTCTCTCAAGAAGAATGCAGTGAGGCAAACAGCGCTGGCACCAAGCCAGGCTAAACCTGCATCCACAACGGTTCCAGGGGTTGCACAGCCTGATGACACATCAGAGAGCAGCAGCTCATCAGACAGTGAAGATGAAGAACTTCCTTCAGTAACCCAAGTGCGTCTGTACAAGATTCTCTCTCTCCTTGCACACCTCTCAGGGCTAGGAACTGCAGTGAAAAGAAAATTTTGTAAATGTGCATGGTGTGTAGCAAAGTCAAGTTAGGGGTGGGAGGAAGGAGGTGTGGGTGTTCAAAGGCACCACAGTGTCTTTGCTCTGAGCTTTAATCAACCCATTGTGCCTTTCTTAAAAAAAAAAAAAGAGAAATCCATCAGTACTTTTACTTAAAAAAACCTCCCAGCAAATCTTTTACCACCTGAAGAGGCAAATTGTAATGGTGGAATTTGCTTCTCAGGTATAAATAGTAATAATAGTGTCTAATTTGTTCAGCTGTAGTGCAGCCCAGCTTCCCTGCTATGGAGAGTGCCAAGTGCTGCCTTGTACCTCATTGGAGGGGCCTGGTAGTAGCAGCAGACTGATGAAGAATGTCTGATCTTGTTTCTCATTTTGGGAGACTAACCCCACACAGCTAGATGAAAGAATTCCTTGTGTCCTGCCAGTCACTAAACTTCCTTCAGGGTTTGCCTTTCCCCAGGGGCGCTGAAATCTCTTCCCTCAATTACAGTCTGAGCAAGTGAATTATGGTGCTGTGGGATTTGCCTTATTTTATTCTGTTTATGTCTTGTCCAGTCAAAGCCACCTCCAAAATCCTCCCAGGCTGTCCCATCCCCAGTGAAACCTACACCAGCAGCGTCACTTTCCACCAGAGCTTCTCCAGCAAAAACACTTCCACTGTCCCAAGGGAAGCCAGCACCAAAGTCAGCAGTGCCAAAGCAGGCTAAAACCCTGCTGGGAAAGACTGCTGCTCCCACAAAGCCTGCTGAAGGTATAAAGCCAGTTGAGAGCTCTGGCTCATCAAGCAGTGAAGAGGAGGATCTCCCTGTGCCCATCAGCCAGAAGGTAGGTGATCCTCATTCAGCCCAGTGCCACGGGATGGGATATACCAGACGAATGTTTATGCCTTAAATGCTACCACTGATCTCCTTGAATCACCAGGAGTATGTTGTATCTTGGTCCCTCAGAGAGGAAGATCTTTGTGCTTGGAAACAAGTACAGCCTAACTCTGCTTACCCAGCCATACCAGAGGAGGGAGGGGGCAACCTATTTGATGCCAGCTGTTCACTGCACTGTGCATTACCCCTCTGGAGTGGGCCTTGGGTGCAGGGTCACAGGTAATTTGGTCTTGGCTCTTCTGTGAGTGTTTGATTAGAGTTCGCTAATGATGAGCTCAGACTGGACTCAGGTGGCTAAACTCAAAGGAAAGCAAATCCCTTGAGCATCCTTAGGCACATTGTATTGAGACCTTCTGCCTCAACTCTGAGCTGCAGGGCCCTTCAGAAAGTGCCCTGAAAGCAGCCTTTTGGAGATGGCAATTATTGTCTGCAAAGGAGGAGGGGGAGCCGGGGGCAGAGCCTCACATGTCCTTGCAAGGAGGCTCTTTGTCAACACGTCCTTTCAGTATTGACAGGCAGGAGCCAGCAAGTCTCTGCATTTTTGTCTTCATAGCCTTGGTCTGCTAAGGTGGGTGGAGGGGGACGCATCTCTAGCAGTTGGCTCTGTGCTGCTCTCTTCCTGCATGATTGATTATTTGTGAGGCTTCAGCTCTGGGTGACAGGAACAGCTATTCTGGTAGCTGTGCCATGGGGTCCTGCTGCAGAACCATTGAAACCTGTCCCTTTTAGCAGGGTTGTAGGTGAAGGATGTGCTGGGGTGGTTTTGTTTCCCACAGTGTTGATTCTGTGAAGCTGTCAGCAGCAAGTTTTACCTGCTGATTTAACCACTTCAGCATCTTCCTTCTTGCAAACTGACATAGCAACTAAGAGCTTGTCATCAAGGGAGCTCTATTTTTGCCAAACAGGCTGTTTGTTCCCATGTTAGTAGCCAGCAGGCAGAGACCATGAGTGAAGCCTGAAGGTAAAACTGTTGAGCTTAGCTGTGTCCACAGTCCTGTCCTCCCAGTCAAACTCTTCTTAGCTCATACTCACCATCTGCTACTTGGACATATGCTAACCACTGACTTACTGTATCCTGCAACTTCCTCTGGCTTCTGTGCAAGATCCAAACAGATACAGAGCGTTGGAAGCTGCTTCATCCTTGCCTGTGGGGGTGGATTAACACAATTAAAATGAACATCATGCCTAAATTGAACTGCTTAATTGGTGTGTTTATCCCTGAAGACTCAGGAATATTTAGTCAAAGAAATTGACAAGGTGTTTGCATGTTTTTTGGGGGGTAGGATAGTGATGGGGGACATTCTGACCCTAAAGATGCTGTGAGCTGCTTTTCTTTTGGGACTGCTGTTTTGGGCCAAAAATGGCACTTGAACCCTCTATGGACAGGCTTTGGCTTCTGTTTGCAAGGAGTGGGTGTGAGATGCACGTGCATCCATGTGTTTGGAACCCGTGTCTTCCTTGAGCATCCCAGGAAAACCCGTGTGGGCAGCACTAGCAGAAGTTGTCTGCAACTTTTTGTCTTGGACAACAGGCCTTGTGGGGAGAGACTCAATCTCCCAAGAGACAGAGGGTCTCTTTCCCTCCCTGAACCCTGTTCCCCTTCCTGTGCACCTGACAGTTATACCTTTGCTGGGCCATGACACAGCTGGGATACTGGTCCCAGTCCTGATCTGCTGGCAGTGCTTCCAAGGTGCACAGGCAGCGATGGAATGTGATTGTACAACGTGCTGGGTGCACGTGGCTCAGTGTTGTTCCCCCTCTTGTCATGCAGCGCTGCATGATGCAAATGGACCCAGCAAGTGGCAGATGGGTTGTGCAGCAGCTGAGTCATCACACTCACAGAGCCACAGGCAGCTCCTGCTTTGGGGGCTGGAGAGGGAGCAGGAAAAATGATTTCCTCTTGAGTTATTTTCCTCCTCTCCAAGTTACTTAAGTACCTGTGCCTCCCAAGCTGTCAGAAGCTCTCTGCCTGTGTTACCTGCTCCCTGGGTGTAACTCGGCCATGCTGCCAGCCTGATCCTACATGTGGCTGTCATCCATCTGATGTGGATGGAAGGACCTTGGCCTTCTCCCAGGAAGCTCTGAGACTGTGTAAACCTTACAGTGATTTCTCTGTGGATGCTGTTATGTTCTTTCTGTGTTAGGATGCCCCTGCATGGCAGCTCTTTCTCACTCGCTTGCTAAATCAAGCAGCCCTGTGTTGTGCATCCACATGGGGGTAGAAACCAATCCTGTTGCTATGAAGGACTTAAAACTGAGTGAGTGGGCTCTGATCTTGGTAAGCTCTTCCCTTGCACAGAAGTGCTTGGGACAGCAGGGAGAGGAGCTAGCACATTCAGAGTAATGTGTGTGAATTCTTCTGTCTGCTTCAAGTAGTTCTCTCTCCTCAGCTTTGCAAATCTGGCCTCTCTCCTGGAGATTGTGACTCACTGGTATCAAAACAAAACAGAAGATTGAGGTTTGCAGTCCCCCCTCCCCAAGCACTCATGGAGGTTTCTGTTTCTCTAAGCAGAGTCAAAATGTGCTTGGCTTGTTCAGAGAGCTATTCCGTAATGGGATAAACATGCAGATGCTGTTGTCTGTTTAGTGTTTGGCTTGGAGATGATAAACACTGCCCCAGTGGCAGCCTGTGGTGAGGCTGTGCCAGGAGGCACAGTAGGATTGGTCTTCCTGGGAGGCTGCTAGGCTGGTGTTCTCCTCTGTGGGCTGTGGAGGTATATCATTGTGTTGGCAGCATGGCAGGGGAGTGGCAGGGGTAGTGCAGGCAAGGAGGAATCTCACTGAGTGCCAAAGCAGTCTGCCATCATATGCTGGGTGGACAGGGTCTGCCTGCCCTGGCAAACACGATGTACTCTTTGGCAGAGCAACCCAGAGATGAGCCATGAGCGGAGTAAACTGAGTGGGCGCAGCGCGCTGTGAGCCTGGGGAATATCTGCAGGGGGTGAAATTCCCAGATTTCTGTGCAAGTGCTGCCTGTCCCTCTTGCCACCACCAGTCTTCAGTATGCAGGAAGGTCTGCAGCCCTCAGCAGAAACTGAGAAAGTGGCCAGGAAGAGACAGGGTCTCATCTGACAGTTGTGTATCTGGGGCTAAGATGACACTGGCTTCCTAGTGCTGACACAGCAGTTGCTTGGGGAAGTCTGTCCTTGGACATCAGGGTGCCAACAGGTGCTGTAGATAGAAAGTGTCAGAGGGTTTTTGTTGTCTGAGAATTTCTAAATTGTTAAACCTGTTGACACATCAGTTTCCAAGGTGAGTCCCACTCTGTCTCTGCCTGCCCTCTGTTCCCAAACCCCCGAGTCTGCACTGAGCCCATCAGCACCTCTAGGATGTAGCTGCTCTGTTACTGTCTCTGAATCTTGTTATGGAGCAAGGCTTCCCAACTCCTCCTGATTCCCTGAGCTGGGAATAGGTCATGCTTAAATAAAAGGCTTCCTTGGAGTCAGGTAATTGAGGTTACAGTGCTTCTCCTGCCCTCAGTCTCCTGTCCAGCCAGTGTGTCTGCTTGAAGAAGGAATTGCTGTTATGACCTTACAAGCGCTGTTAGCCTGCATGCTCATGCAGTAAAACACGCTCAGATTTCCTGTCAGAAGCAAACGTGTGTACAGCAGCTCAGTCCAGGCAGTAACTGAAGCCCCTTCCACTCTTAACATGCCATGGATGAAGTGAGTGTTATAGCAGCTGTGTTAGGGTAAAACAAAACCCCACTTGAGCTGAAATGGCACTTAAAGTCCTAAACAACACCTGTACTAACACTCTGTTTCTGGGTTTGTGTTTCTATTTTGTTAAGAGGTTAACAGAACAGCCCCGGCCTGTTCCCAACCTGAGCCAGGCTGCTAAAGCTGGGCCACCTGAAAAAGCAGTGGGAAGCACCTTGAAAAGCCAGGTCTCAGAAAGTGGGAGCAGTGATTCGTCTGACAGTGAAGAGGAGTCCCCTGTGGCACAGAGGCAGCCTGCACCAGCTGGTAAGTCTCCTGGTAGCCAGGATCCCTCACCTACATCCTCATGGATTTCCTCCTCTCCCTTACACATGTAACAGTGGAGCCTGATGTGATAGCTCCTGCTCTGGAGAGCAACTCTTTCTGATAGTGACAGTCTCTTATGCTTTTCCTGTAGTGAAAACCAATTCTGTGCCCCAGCCAACAAGTGTGAAGAAGGCACCAGCTTCAGCACCAGCCACAGTCCCTCCAGCTGTGGACAGCAGCGATGATTCCAGCGAGGAGTCGGATTCAGAGGATGAAATAGTCCCCCCCTCTCAGGTGAGGAGCTGCCGACGCACTGGGTGTGTAGGCTGTTAGTGCTGCAGCTCAAGAGGTCTCAGGATTTGGAAGGTAATAGTTGGGCAGGTGATGAGCAGTGCAGAGGAGCCTCCCCTTGGCTGGATCAGGATTTTTTGGCAGTGTCTGTGGATTTGGCTGACCTCAGCTCTGGGTGCCTGTCTTAGCCACAGCAATCTTTCAGTGTGTGAGAGCAGTGGAGGGTGTGAATGCTTGGACAGGAACTTGAGTAGACACGAGTCCAGACCTCAGGGGGGGACTCTGTTCCCTCTGCTGTACTCTAGAAAATAAGACTAGAAAAGCAGCCAAATCCTTACAAGCAGAGTCTTTCCATGAGCTGTGTAGCTCTCAGGCAACCTATTACCTGGTTCCTCCTGAACTCCTGGAGCTCTCTGGGACTCCTCTTCCACAAGCCCAAAAGGGTAGCACAGTGGTCCTGCTGCCGTTCACCTGGAGGAGCCGTACCTGGCCTTGGAGAAGGAAGGTGACTCCATATCTGTACTGAGGGCACCAATGCATGTCATGGAGCCCATCCCAACTCTCCCACTGGAGTCTTTTTGTGACTCTGTGCCAGTCCTGGGAGGCTGTGACTGAGCTCCCTGGGGCCAGAAGCTGCCTTGGTGTCTCTGTGCTTCTGCTGCAGTTTGAGTCCAAGAAACTGCATGAAAAAACACTGACTGAGGAACATGTCTAACGTTCCTACATGGTGGTGGCTTGGCTCATGCTCTGAGCCCAGGTCTTGGTGGCCAAGCACACTTCATATCTCACACATACCCATCCCCTTCTTGGCCACTGCCTTTGCTGGGAGAGGGACGTTATGTGCACTCAGGAAGCCCTTCCCCATACTGGCCTGATGCTGTGGCCATGGAAAGGCTGTCTCCCACCAGCTGATGGGCAGGCAGCGAGCCTGAGCAGTCCTTGAGTAAAGCATGTTTACAGTACTAAGATTGTATAAAATAATGCAGTTGCTGTAACTTGAGCTCTGTGTAAGGGGGCTGAGAGCTCACACTGGATTGGTGGCTCTGCATGGCAGAGCATTGCCTTTTCCTTTCTGAAGGCCAGATGTTTTGTGAGAGAAATGTCAGCCCACAAAGGCCCAGCTTGTCCCAGATCTGGAGAGGGAGAGCTGCTCATGTAGCCTTGTTGGTAACACAAACCAGGAGGCCAAGTGCTCCTTCATGGCTCCTGCTCCCTCCTCTGCTGGCATTTGTGTCTTGGCCCTGTCGTCAGTGCCTGGTTTCCATGCCCCGGCCCTTCTATTTTTAACTTCTCTTACATTAAGTTTGATGGGAGGTTTTAAATGTGAAGCAACAAAACTGCTTCTTGTTAATTTGCTCCCTAATCTGTTGCTGGCTTTTGGACATGGAGGCAAATTTTCCCAGTGCTTGGTGTCTTTGTTTATCTCTCTTGCCAATTAACTCTTGGTGTGTTTATTTTTAGAGTGTAGAAGACATCTTGGAGTCCAAGTGCCTGCTATGCAAACGTTTGCAGCTGCAGTCTTGCTGGTGCTGCAGTGGGTAGGGATTCACAGCCTCCAAGCACAACACATTTTGTCTGCTTGCCCTCATGATAGGTTCCTTTGGGGTACTGAGCTAATGCTTTTGGTACTCCTGGGGTGCTGGCCCTCACTGATGCTCCTGGCTATGCCAGAGGCCTTGCTCAGAGGCTCGTGGGAGACAGAGCTGGTCTGTAAAGGAGAGAAGAAAAAAAACTTGGTGCTGAAAATGATGGAAGGGCTCAGGAGTTAGTTCTGGATTGGTGTATGCTTCTGTATCTTTTTCCTCCAGGTTATGCTCTGTCCTGATTTTGTTTCTCATCTATTTTAGAGTCTGCCCCAGCAGAACATCAAAGTAACGCCAGTTTCGAGCACAGCAGCTGCGAAAGCCAGTGCCACCCTGCCCTCGGGGAAGAGGATAAAAACTCCTGCTGTCCCTCCAGTGAGCAGGGTGTCTGAGAGCTCGAGCAGCAGCGACTCAGAGCACAACGTGCTGGCAGGAAAGGTAATGATGGAGGATACTAAAGTGGGGAGCTTCCCTGGGGAGAGGGGGAACATGGGTTTGCTGGAGTCTGAGGCTGGTGCCGTGTCCTCAGCTGTGGGAGTGTGTTTGTGAAGCAGGGAGAGATGGGCTACGCTATCCTAACCACTGTTATCTCACTATGAGGTGAGGCAGAGGAGAGAGGGTAGCCCTGGTATCTTTGTTGTTCCTGCCTCCCAGATGACTGGCTGGTTTCTTTCTTCTTTGTGATGGCAGTTGTCTGCTTGGCCACAACTGCCCACTTCTCTTGGGGGCCAGGGGTAGCTGGGGTCTCTGTGTCCTGCATGAGAGGTTCTTGGGCTAACCTTGACATGAACTGGAGTAGTGTGGGTGAAGAAGGGCTGAGGTGGACCAAGCCTATCTTCTCTGGGCTGCTGCTTGTAGTTTGTGAATGTGAGCAGTTATTTCTTCTTCCAGATCTATTTCATTTTCCCCTCCCTAGGCCCCCACTGCTTCTAGTTTGAAGCAAACGGTTCCTGTGGGAAAAGCTCCTCCGGCCAACACTGCTGCCCCGCAGGCTGCTTCGTGCCCAGGAAGTTCCACTGCCAAGGTGAAGAAGCCAGGCCTGCAGCCAGTGCAGGATGCCCAACTGAGCCAGGCCACAGTGCCCACCCAGGCAGAGGACACTTCAGGCAGCAGCAGTTCCTCTGACAGTGATGAGGAAGAGACACCCAAGCAACCCCCCAAACCTGGTTAGTTGTCTCCAGAAAATGCTGTCAGTGCTGCCAGGGTGGGGACAGTGTTTTGCTACCCCATGGGAGGTGTGTAGTGGTCCCTCCTCTCCAGCTTGACAGAATACTTCCCTTTGGAGGTCGAAGGCCCTTTTGGTGACAGTACCTGTGTTGGGTTGGTGAGCTCAGCTCCAGGCAGCAGTGGTGGATTTAATGGAATGAACTTTGCTCTTCCAGCAGGCTCACTGCAGAAACCAGAAGGGACTCAGCCAGCTCACAGCTCCTCCTCGGAGTCCAGTGAGGAGGAGGAGGCGGCATCACAGGTATGGTACCTGAGTAGGCTCCTAAGTAGGACTGAGAGAGGACTCAATTCTCAGCCATAGCAAACAAGGTGCTGCATGGGTTTTGCAGCAGAGAAGTGGGGGCTCCCCAGTGCAGTGGTATGACAAGACCTTTTGGTGGGGGCACAGAGAGGCTTTTGAACCTGGAATGCTTCCCCAGGTAGCCAGGCCTTGTGTCCAGGATTCATGGTACCTTCCCTGGGAGGAGACAGGAGGAGGTGGTACCGTGCAAGGGTTAAACCAGGAGAACTGGTGCACAAAGCCAATAGCAGCAGGAATTTTTTTCCCCTACTTTTATTTGTAACTTAACCCGTGTCCAAGCCATTAAATTCCCTTTGTAAGTAAGTGCAGGGCGTGCAGCACATCTGCAGTGCATTAGCTGGGCGTGGGCACACACTAATGGCCAGGAGCCTCCCACAAGCCTGTCTTGCTGGGTGAGAACAAAGAGGAGAACCACCAGTTCGTGTGGCTGTCAGTTCAGCTGATGTGTGCCCCTCTCCTGGTAGCCCTGAGCTGGCTCCATAGGTGGCCAAAGGTAGGCCCTTCACTTGCAGTATGAGGACAATATCAGAAGAGACAGATCAGTGTGTGGTGTGTGGGAGGCTGCCCTGTTGTGACTCTTCAGTGTGTCTGTGCTGTTTCAGTCCCTCCTCACAGGCTATGTGGGCTTCCCCAAGACCCCAGCAGCACCCCAGGCACCAAAGACAGTTTCCCCCCAGCCTGTAGGTGAAGTGGGGCCAGGGAAGGCAGCCGTGACTGCTGCAAACTCTCCTGCCAAGGCTCCCCTGAAAGCAGCCCCAGCTGACAGCTCAAGCAGCGACAGCAGTGACTCCGACACAGATGACAACCAGGTGGCTGCAAACCACAAAGCAGGTGGGTCTCCTTTGGCAAGGACGGGAATTAGCTTGGCCCAGGAGCAAAGCCATGCTGGCACAGGAGGGTGACACTGGGGAGGGTGTCAGTGGGACAGGCCCTGTTCCCAGTGTGTCTCCATGATGGAGCCCAGCAGCACGGAGCACTGCTGCCGTCTGCTGGCTGCCCTGGTCGTGGCACAGCTCTCTGCCTGAACACACTGCTCATGCTGGCTGTATGTGAGGCTCACTGCTCCGTGCTTTGCCTGTTCTGAGCTCTGCTTTAACCACAGTAATTAACAGGAGCAGGGAGGACTCTCCCTGGAGCTGAGGCACACTGAATTGGTGTGCTGAGTTAGTGATGGCTTCTGTGGAAGATTCAGACACTGGCTGAGGAACATCTGCTACACAGTGCTGTTATTCAAGCCGCCCCTTGTTGTGTGGGCTCTGTAGCATATCTGGAGTGCAGAGCAGGGGAAGCAAGTAGGAAGACCTGTGGAGAAAGGAAAAGTCCCACCATTTCCCTGATTTGTGGGCAAATTGTAAAACTTGGAACTGGAAGCTGCTTCTGCTCAGGTGTGAACCCAGTACCTTCAGTTGAGCTCTGGCCTGCTCTAAAGGCTCAAATGGGCCTATTGGCCCGTTGGGCACATCATTACATAGCGCAAAGGGCTGTTGAGGAGGTCAGAATTATATATGGGCTCCAGAAGGCTCTGGGATCAGCTATTGGTGATGGTTAAATGTGGCAGTGTGGATACCTCCACCACCCTGGGAAGTCCCTGACTCGCTGGGGTGGTGTCCTGGGGAACGACTGCTCTATCTGTGCTCACCCATCTTGTCCAACAGCCAAAGCTGTTGTAGGTGTTGTCACCCACTTCTCTCACTTGATCTCAGGCTGAGACATCTTTCTCTGACTCTGCTATAGATGGCCAACATGCTTAGCTTTTCTGGGAGAAGAACTGGACGTTCCTCTTCAAATGCATATTTCCATCCTCGTATGCCTGTGATCTGTGTAATGAATGCTCCCTGAATTGTCTTCTCTCTCTTTGTCACTATTTCTGCAGAAAACAACACCCCTTCAGGGCAGGAAGCCACAGAAGCCTCCAGCAAAGAGAAGGTGGCAGGAAAAACAGAGCCAGGTCATGCTAGCCTCAAACCTTCCTCACTCAAGAAAAGCCTGGCAGTGAAAGAGAATAATGTTGGAACAGAAGAGGTGCAAGTGACCCCAGCACCATCACATGCCCTGCTCCCTGTCCCACAGTCAGGGGAACCAAGCTCGGGGAGCGAAACTGAGGTCACCACTGCTGCCCAAGTCCCTGCAGTGCAGACAGTGGAAAGGTTGGAAGTGAAGAAAAAGAAGAAAAAAGAGAAGAAAGAAAAGAAGGAAAAGAGGAAACCGTCCTCCACAGCAGACAAGGCTGTGAAAATGTCTAAGAACAAAGACAAAGAGAACAAGAAGCAGAAAACGTCTCAGAAGCGGAAACTGACGGGAGAGGATGGGGCTGTGGGGCAGCCCAAGGAGAAGAAACGGAAAGGGCAAGCTAATGAAGAAGTACCCAAGAAGAAAAAAAAGAAAGCAAATGGTGACCTGGAGAAAATGACAGGGAGCAAGGAAAAGAAAAAAACAGCTAAAAGTAAGCATCCTACACTTGGGGCCTAGTTTGCAGTAGGTTCTTGCAGCTGATGCATGTTCAGCCTCCAGTGCAGGGCCTTGTAAGTAGCACCCACTTTTCCACTGGCTTCCTGCCTGGCTGCTTCCCTCTTAGAGAGTCATTTGGGTTGGAAACCTCTCTAAGATCGAGTTCAACAGTTAATCCAGGCCTACCTCCAAACCATGTCACCACGTGCCACATCTACATATCTTTTAAATCCCTCCGAGGATGGTGAGCCCACCACGGCCCTGGGCAGCCTGTTCCAGTGTTTTACAACCCTTTCAGTGAAGCACTCTTTCCTGATACTCAATCTAAACCTCCCCTGGCTCTACTTGAAGCCATTTCCTCTTGTCCTCTTGTCCTGTCACCTGTTATCTTTCTACACCTTGCTGTTCTGTAGTGCTTTTCTCACTGCCCTAATCCAGAGGCCATTTATTACTTTGCAATGCAGCTGCATTTGCAAATCAGCTGGTTCTGTGCTAGATTTTGTAGGCTGTAAAAAATAAATAAATAAATGAGGAGATGGATTGGCTGGGCCAGATCTGCTGGGGTTTGTGTTCTCTGCTAAGATGCAGCCATTATTTTTGGAGCAGACAGACCTGTCCATTGGCCCTTGTGTGGGCTGTTGCACAGGGGTGAGCTGGAGCCTCTTGGAGCAGTTGTGCTAAGCTGAACCTCATATTCATCCTGTGTTAGAAGCTCCCCTTGTTCTTGTTTCTGGCATGTACCCAACTACTCCAGCCATGAAGCGGTTCCTTGGAGCGGGTGGGCAGCAGGATATGGAAAGAAGGGAATCCTATGTAATTCCACCCACATGTGTGCACAGATGGTAGGATCAAACTGCTCTGGCTCAGAGGTATGGGGAAACATCCCTGGATGCAGCTGCTTGTGGGAGGGCTCTGCCCTCATCCAGTTACCGCTCTGGAGAGCTTGCTCAAGTTTGGATGTGATCAAAAAGTTACAGGAGGTGTTCCTACCACTGTGAGCTCCCTCAGAGGCTGACAAGACCAGAATCCCTCTCTTAGTTGGCTTTTCTTTCCCTCTTCCAGAAAAGAAGACTGGAAAAGAAAAGAAGAAGGGCAAAAAGGTGTCTTTGGAAGGGGAGCCTGTAGCAGATGGCTCAGCTGAGGTTCACAAGAAGAAGAAGAAGGTACATGCCAGACCCTGGGCTGGGGTACTGTGGGCAGAGCTGTTCTGAACCACAGCTGTGGTGCTCATCCCGGCAGTGTGCCAGGCTGGAGAAGGAACAGAACCATGTCCTGGCCTTGCTGGCAGCACAGGGAGCCTGCAGTTAACTGTGGCCAGTCTTGAGACACCCTGACCTTTGTTTGGGATGGGGGTGACTTGAACAAGGGTTTGTTCTTGTATTGCTGCCCCAGGAGAGATCTCTGTCCCTGGAAGGGCCAAACCCAGGGGCCCTTTTGGTGGTAGACAGAACCTGTCCTAGGAGTAAGTGGTGCTCTTCAGCTGCCTGTTTGTCTTGTTCTCAGCAGAAACTGGAGCTCTGAGGGCTTGGTGGGCTACTGCATCCCATCCCAAGAGCTTGAAGGGTGACAAAGGGAGACTACAGGATGTTCCTTGTGGTGGCACCACCTCCACAGGGACATATCCAGGAAACCTCTGTGGCTCTGCTGGGTCCTTCATGTTTGTGCAGATGATGATGATTTATTTTTCCCTCTTTTCTTTTTAGAAGAAGAAAGCAGCTGAGCCTGAAGGATTGTGAGAAGGTACATGGCCTGTAGATGGGGACTATCCATTGGTACCTCTGAGCAGCGGTAACCTTGGCCAAAATTCACAATTCCTGGGCCAGTTTTGGGAAGACATTCGGCCCTCTAAGTACTCACTGAGCCAGCCTGGCCTTAGATTAGAGGGCCAGGGAGTGGAGCAGTGTGAGCAATGTCACGCAGCAGTGTGCTGGCTTCTCTGGATGTGTCTGACCTCAACTCTTTAGCTGCTGAGAAGTGGATGTCCAGCCTGGATGTTGCTGACCTCTGTCACCAGCAGAGATGAGTGGCCTCTGGCAGTATGTCTGTCCCTGCTGACCATAGGGAGCTTGGAAGAGTGATGTGGATTAGATGGTGATGTTGTAGCCACCTGGAAGTGGACCAGATGCCTCTGCCCGTGCTCTGCTCAGCTGTAAGGCTGTTCTCCTCCTCCCCATCCCTAACTCTTTTAACTCCTCTCCCCAAAGGTACCGCATTCCTGTGATTAAGGATTTATGGGTG
>JAOXXN010000191.1:6539157-6550986 GCA_026770055.1 Myrmophylax atrothorax | reverse complement strand
GTCCTGGGATTAAGGATTTATGGGTGAAGATCAAACAGAAGAGAGGAAAAGGAAGTTCAACAGGAGAATTTCAACTTTTTTTAAATAATAATTTATAATATCTTTTAACTGTGACTTTTAAAGCAGAGCAGTGTAACTTTCTGCCTCCTCCTGCCCTGCTGGGGCCCAGAGATGTGCTTGTTGTCTCTCCTGATGGAACAGAACTGGAGGAAGCAGTTTGAGAAGAATAAGCTGCTTTTCTCCTTGTTGACACCCAGCCATCCCTTTCTTTTACCACAGAGCTATATTTTTAAGAGAAACTTTTACCTTTTTTTTCCCTTCCTCCTTCTGTGACTTGTGGTGTCAGTCCTTTTGCTACTACAGAAGAGAACTGTTGGGTTTCCTTTTTATTTTAACACTGACAGCAGTGATTACGATGTCCCTGGAGTTGCACTGAACAGCTGTGACCAGCAGTTGTTCTCAGCCAAGGCAGAGTCAGTTTTTGTGTTGTTTTTTTATGGAGTATAAAATAAAAACCAACAACACGAAATTTTGCTTCTGCTACTTTCAGGAGGAGGCTCTGGAGGATGTTATGGGTAGGAGAGCAGAGCCCAGTGTCTGCCTGGGTTGACTGGCAGAGTTTCAACCCTCAGGGAAAAACTAATTGCTTTCTCCTGCTCCCTGGGGACAGGCTGGGATATAGGAGGTGAGGAAAAAGGGACTAGATCCCCTTGTGTTCTGCAGATGAGGGCAGAGCCTTCTGGCTGTGGAGGGAGATGACTCCCAGCACAGGAGGCTGCGCCTCTCCTCTCCCCCCACACTGTGACTCACCAAAAGGAAAGAAACTGCAGCCTCCTGGGCCATGGTGGGGGCCAAGGGATCCCAGGGTGCATGGGAAATCAAACAAGGGAAGGGCCAGGAATGGGGCAAGAAACATGTACCATCCTGGGTGGGGACACAGATGTCCAAGTGTCTGCAGAGATTTTTCTTTATCCCGCTTTTGTTAAGATGGGTTTATTTTTAATGTAGGACAGCTTCAAACTGCACACACAGCCCTGATAGAGTTGCTTAAAAGGCTTTCTTATTCAGAAGTTTATTTGACATAATTGTGAGCTCATTTATAAAGGAACAATCAGATATATTCAGGAAGATTAAAAGCCCCTCTGCCCACGGTTACCCACTGCTGTGGCTGTAGGCGAATCTCCCTCTACAAATCTGAGCACTCCACAATACAAACCCGCTATTCCAGTAATCTGCAAGGGCTCCAGCCTACGGGGATCAGTTAAGAAGCTGGTGGATATTGTTTTGCTGCTTTTAATGTTAGTTCAGCGTAAAGAAGCATTCATCCTTCAGCAGGGGTGAGCTCTGCCACTGCCTGGGTGCGGTGGGATGTCAGTGAGCCAAAGGGAACAGGATTTATGGATCTTACACGGTGGAAATCATGTTCCAGCCTGCTTTACACACCCTCTGAGGGGACACTTTGTCTCTAGTACTGATGGTGGTGGCAGTTCAGCCCTGGCTGGTGCTCTGTAGTAGAAGGGTCACAGTCAGTGGTTCAAGGGGCAGAGTGTGCAGGGGTGCCTGCTGTTAAGTGCCTTGGAAAAGCAGTGTAAGAGCAGAAAAAAAATGGGACGGGAGCTGGGATGCTGGAGGCAACTGCTGGCTGCAACTGCTGGCATCCTCTTCTACTTGTCTGAGGGGGGAAAAGAGGAGACAGTCAGCAAGAAAGCTCAAGGACCTCCCAAAACCCCTGTCTCCATCACAGCCTCCCCAGCAGTGCTTTGGTGCGCCCCCAGGACTTTCCCCCAGGTCCCAGACTACACCTGGACACTCACCTTTGTCCGCATTCAGCTTAAGCACGTCCACCCCAGAGAAGATCATCTCCTCTGGATCTGGGGTGGAAGCGGCAGCTGTGGGAGCAGCAAACCCTGCAAAGGGAGGGCAGGATGTGGGTGCTGGACCCCAGGGATCCCCATCACATTCACCCTTCTGAGGGCAGTGGGGGAGAACCTGCACCCACTGCTGAGCAAGCTGGTTGGGGACAAGGCGGGGCTCATGGAAAACCCTGACTGCACACCTTGGCTCCAGCTGCAGCTACCTGGGAAGGACTGTGTTTTTTAGGGTTCCCTCCAGCCTTAACATGCTGGCACCAGGTGGGTGCTCCCTACAGTCTGGATGTTCTCTTCTAGCTCTCCTCTTCCCTAATCCCTCACAGTCCATTCATGCTGCTTGTTCCTCTCCTTCCCCTCCCTGGCAACCTACCAGAGCAGTCCAGCTTTCCCCGGGTAGCAGTGCCCTCGATCTTGGTGCCATTTTTGTAGCTGCACCAGCAGAAGCCAGTGGAGACATGGCACTGCTTGGGCAGGTAGTCGCCGTTCTCATCGCACTGTGGGCGGAACCGGCCCGGCTGGACACCCCCAAAATTGGCCTCTGCCTGGCACTTAGTTTGCACTAGGGCAACAGAAACAGAGGGAAGACTGCATCAGCCCCCCAGGTCCTTCCCTCCCTTGGCAGCCTCAGCAGGATGTTCTACCCAGAAGCAGTTCAATTAAATTTAAAGGTGAACAAGCCCCAGCCTGGTGACCTTTCTGAAGCTCTTGGGCTAGCCAGGGATGGAGGATTTGGGGTGGTGCTCCAGCTGTTCCCAAATGCCCTGCAGGCAGCGGGCAGAGATGTTCTGTGATGTCCTATAGGCCACTAAGCAGAGGCTCCCCATGGAACGAGCAGGTCCATGACCGGAGGGGAGGGCTTGGTTCCCTTGTGGGATGCCCCATGCCAACACCTCCCTGACTCTCCCCAGCTCAGCAGCCCCATCCCCAATACCTTTAGTTGCTGGGATTGCTTTCGGCTCCTCCGACTTGGGGTTTTTGGCCATCTCAAACAGCAGCCATTTGTGCATCCAGGACTCAAACGCCTGCAACGAGGGGGACAAGCATGTTAATGGGCATGGGGGGTAGTTCACCCCAGGGGCGCTGTGCCACGAGCTCCAGCTTGGCCTGGTAAGGTGGTGAGCACCATCCCTTTTCCTGAGGTGGGAGCACCCCAAACCTGGCTCAAACAGGCCTTTAGTTTTCCAGGTGGGGACATTCCAGCCCCTCCCCCAAGCAGGGCACTCCTCGATGGGGAAGAGCAGGATGGCAACAAGCACTGACCTTCCAGTCTGTATGAGTCATGGTGTTCCTCAGGCTCTTCAGGTTGTCTATCAGGTTCTCCTTCAGCACTGGAAACATCTTCCCAGGGTCTGCTTGCTGCAGAGCAATGACCACGGTGTGATAGGGCAAAGAAAAACAAGGTGGGCATCTGCTGATATCAGCCAGACAGATGCTGCAGGAGGCCAGGAGCTCCCACCAACTCTGAGGGTCCCAAGAGACCCCAGACCAGTGCATGAGGCAGCTGTGGGGTGTGTGTGGGAGCAGGGGACCTTACCAGCAGCAGGTGCTTCACCAGATCCTCGGTTTTGTTGCTAGCAGGGGCCATGGCCTGGAAAGGAAAGGCAAAGGAGCAGTGTGAGCACGGCAGCAAGCCCTAGGGCAGCAGGCAGTGCCAAGCACTGGTGGAACTCTTACCGGAAAGTCTGCAAGGGGGGCACGAGGCATGATCCTCATGGTCAGCGGGGTGTTCACCATGGCCAGCTTCATCTTGTTCGCTGGCTTGGCACCTGCCGAGCAAAGAGCGCTGTGAGGGGCACCAACAGGGCTGGGTGGTCCAAAAGGGATCTGTCCCCTCTCCCCAGCCACACCCCCACCACACTGGTGCTCATGGGGCTACTCACTGCCAGGCAACTTCCTCTGCAGAGCCTCCAGCTGCAGGGTCTGGGAGGTCTTGGTCAGCTTGCTGATCTGCCCGCTTTGCTGGTACACGAAGTAGATGGTGACGGCCTGGCCGACGATCAGCAGGGTCACCAGGATGGAGAGCGTGGTGAAGGCAGCTTTGCGCCCCAGCCCAGACCTGCGGGACACGGACAGGGAGCTCAGGAGGTGACACTCTGCCATCGCCCCTCCCCCGACCCAAACACCGCCTTCCCCGGGGCGTTTGCAGCCAAACAAATGCAAATTTCCCCATTGCAGCGTGCAGAAGTGAGAACTCGACATGAAGGTCCCACCAGGAACTGAAACCCACTGTGCAGGCGGAAGGGGGGGCACGGGAGGGGTACCGAGGGGCATGTCGATGCGGGCAGGGCGCTGCCAGGGGATTTTGGGGCACGGTGTCACTCTGAGCATCGCCTTTTGTGGCACGATGAAGCCGCCTGAAACTTCGCTGGTCCATTGGGTAGACGACACAGCCCATGTGACGCCGGACGGCACTTAATTTTTAACACGTTGTGCCAGATCCTGTCCCTGCGAGTGAATGTGGCACTGTCTGGGTGCAGCGGTGCCCCAGAGGCCGCTCCCTGCCTCCGCTGCCCGGCGAGGAGCGGGCAGTGCCCGGCCTCGCACTATGTCCCGAACGGGACACAGCGGCAGCAGTGTCTGCCCGGATACTGATGATGTCATCGCTTCCGGGATTCTGATTGGCTGAAAGTTTAGGTGGGACGATGTCCCCATTGGGGTTGAGATATAGGGACTAGCTGGGACATGAGGTGGAAATGGGATGGCGGCCCCACAAAGCCGGTTGAGTCCAGGGTCCGCGCCTGCCCCATAGCCACGTCATCAGCTTGCCTGACCCACAAACGTGCTGCCTCCCCCACAGGTTCAAGTAATGACTCTCTGCCCGACTGTGAGCCTGTTTCCCCCATTGCCATGCCTCGTCCCCAACAGCCCCAGAGACACAGCAACCCCCTTCAGCCCCACAGCCAACCAATTGCCCCAGATCTCGCAGCCGCCCAATTCCTTCTCCATCTCACATCCTCCCCATGTCCCCCCATCCCAGAGCCACCCTGTGCCCCACCCATCCCACAGCCACCGCGTGTCCCTTCCTGCCTCCCAGACATGTTCTGGCCCCTTCCACAGTCCCCTTGGCTCCACAGTGCCCCACAGCCACCCGGTGCCCCCCACCTTCTGCCCAGTAGTCACCCTCTACCCCCCTGGCCCAACTCTGTCCCCTTCCATCTCACACCCACGCAATGACCCCTCTGTCCCGCGACCCCACTGTGCCCACTTCGCCCTTCCCGTGCCCCCCACCCTCTTGCCCCCAGCAGTGGCACCTCTGGGTGTTCCCAGTACTGAGCACGGCGCTGCCGCGGTCAGAGATGAGGTCCCGCTGCTCCTCAGCCATGGTTCCAGTGGGCTTCTCGACGAAAATGAGCAGCACCGAGGGTTGGTTCTGGAAATAACCCCCGGGCCCCACCCTGCCCTGAAGCCCGGGGTAGAAGCAAAAAAAAAATCTCATTGGCTGCTGGCAGCGCATCACTTGTTGCCAGGCAGGACTCTGCTCCACAGGTCTCCAGTACAGAGTTCAGGCTGGACTCCGTGGTGAGCACCCCAGTCACTCAGTGGGGCATCGGTGCCCACCCCACTGCACGGGTAGGTCACAGTGCCCAGCCTGGTGACACCAGTGCCATGGGCCTGGGGGCTTTGGTACCCCTGGAAGGGGCAGGAGGTGGTATATGGGGGGGCCAGGAGGTGAGAGGCAATATGTGAGGAAGGAAGTGGAGTTGCAAGGTGGGTTATCAGGGGTGAGACACCATGGGGAGAGCCCCCCACACCAAAGACTGAGAGCAGAACCCTCTGTGTGGGCACACTGACAGGGTACACCCTTCCTGCTGATCTTTGTTGCTGGGGAAAAACTGGCTTCAGCTCAAAGCCCCACTCGAGGGTAACTTTGGAGCCCTCTGGGCGGGGGTGCTTGGCCAGCACTTCTTGGAGTGTGGGGGAACGATTAAAGGACCACGGGTTTTCAAGCCCTCTGTCCTTCTTGTTGTACCCTCCTTGTTTTGCCTGCAGCAGCTTCCAGGGGCTAAACCGCCAGAGCCAAGAGAGCAGGAGCAACCCCTCAGGGTGAGTGACCCCAAAGCAGCAGTGGGAGTGGGGCACTGGGGTCCCCAACCCTCCCACAGCCCTGAAAGTTCTACGTGGGTGAGAGCAGCCACCCACAATGCTGCTTTTTGGTGATTTTATACAAGGTTCCGGGGCAGGCTGGGGTTAACACACCGAGCCGTGGGTCAGACCATGCCCAGCACTGAAGCAGCTCCAGCATCAGGGCACAGCTTGACCTTGGGCAGAGCTCAGCCAAAAGTGAAACTATGAATGTGGAACTAAAAGTCAGGCACCACACTGGTTGCCTGGAAAACCTGCTGGGGCGAGCAGGGGAAGGTTGCTTGATCCACTCCTTCTCTTGGGTCAGTCCCAAGCCACCTGGTCAGAGGGACACACAGCCAGCCCTGGCAGTGCCTGGAGAACAGGAGAAGGGATCATCATGGAGCATTTCCAGGAAGCAGGGCAGGGATTCCTGGCAGTTGCTGTTCTTGGAACAGGCACGGTGCGTCAATGCTCCAGCTACCCATATCAGAGTTTCAGCCCCACTGCAGGGGAAGGGCTTCAGTGTTCGGAGCCTGGTCCCATCCAGTCTCCTGCAACCCAGCTGGGACAGCCCTGGGCACCCAAGGGTGCACAGAGCACCAGCCAAGGGGTGTCCATCAGCCTCACCCCAGGTCACTGGTGAGGAAGCTGTTTTAGAAGCCATCAGAGGTGTTTGAAAAGAAAATGAAAAGGGAGAGAAAGTGGAAAGAAAAAGGAAAAAGAGAAAAAACAAGGCACAGCAGGGGGGAGGGAAAGAAAAGCAAAAAAAAAAGTAAGTACAACATAAAAGGCTTCCATAAATTTTTGGTCTCCCCTGTTGTGGGCACTGGGGGTTCTGGGGGACACACAGGTTTTCCTTGCAGCCCCAGCCCTCACTCAACAAGTTTGGGCCACAATCCCTGCCTCGAAGCCACAGTCCAGACACGCTCCGTGACCAGCCTCAGCCTGAAGGGGAACCAGAAAAAATCTGAACAGGAACTTGGCAAGTGAAACTCCCAACGACTCCAAGGAGCTGGGCCCGGCTCTGCCAACCACAAACATGGGCGGTAACCTGGGCATGAGGGAGGGCCCCGTTCCCCAGGCAGGCTGAACCCCCCCAAACCCAGACGGGCACTGTCAGCACTAAGCCAGCCCTCACTACACATACAGACATTCCCAGTCAGCTCTTCAGTACTTCACACACACACACACACACATACACGCCAACTTCTACCCAGGGCTGTGGCATCAGGTGTTTTCAGTCTGCAAATTGATCTTCCAGGGAAGATGCAGACGCTTTCAGGAGAGCAGCTTCCATCCTGAGTGCCATGATCTAGTAATCAAAGTGGGTTTGGATTAAGGGTTGGACTTGATGATCTTGGAGGTCTCTTCCAACCCAACTGATCCTATGATTCTCTGATCCTGTCTGACCCTCCTCGTTCTCCCACTGCACAAAGGCTGGCATTGGCTCCTCAACACCCTCTTGCCCCAAGGCTTTGTGTTTGGTGCTGCCCATCAAAAACTCCACTAGCACTGGGGAACCACTTGTCTTTTTTTGGGATAAAAGCCATCTGGAGAGAGGAATGGTTTCAGGATTGGACTCAAACCTGTTGAGGACCATACCGCCACAGAAATTATTTCAGGTAGAGAGTTGGAATAACCCAGTGGTCATTCACAGGAAGCCTTTCATCACCAGCTGGGTCTCGTCTCACAGCTCTCAGTCCTCAGACCCTTAAGGTCTGGGAAGCAGACTCACATTTCCCACTGCCCCTAAGGTGACACCCTCAGCAGCACAGGTTTGGCCCTGGGCAAACTGGAGAGGAAGGGCTGAGCCACAGGGCTCACCAGTGGCCACAGACTGTGGTGGTGGAGCACAGTTCCTGAGCAGCCCCACTGCTTGGGAGCCATCACCCAGCTACAGGGCACTGCAGGTGAGGCAGCTTCTCACTGAATCACCCAAGCCAAGCCAGCTGGGTCAGTGCAGGGACTGCCAAGAGCCATGAGATCCATCCATGCCACTCTGACAGGAGGGTCTTTTTCTCCAGAAAGCCCCAGGACATGTGCCAGGCAGACACACTGCGCTGGATCTCCGGTTTCACTTCCTCATTCACCATTTCCCCTCGGGGGGGTTACACGCTCGATGCACAAAGCCATTTCAATGACGTCAGGTCGGCTAAGAAATCTAATCAGTTGTTGCCATTAATTGTGCAGCAAGCCCAGGGAACTGCCTGCCCATGGCACATCCATGTGTAGGGCAGCAAATGGCCCGGGGTGGGTGTACAGTGGTACAGCCAGCCTGTGCACCCAGCAGGGCTCCAGCTTCCATGGATTAAGGGTTAACAGAGCAAATCCACCTTGATGTCAAGCAGGTATCTTCCCACTTCTACATCTGCCATTAAAACCAGCAGGGCTGAAACGGGTGGCTGTGCTGGACCTGGGTGGGCAGCAGAGGGGACAGGAACTGAGGAGAAATGTCTCAAACTGCAAAGATGAGCAGGGTCCCCTCAGCATGGTCCTGCCTTGGATTTGCTGTTGCTGTAGAGGTGTCCCCAAATGTGCCCCATGAAGCAGCCACACTGACATCCCCTGGGACAGAGTAACACACATGAACAGCAACAGCTTTCACTGTATGCAAGTTTATTAAAAAAACAGACTGGAGCTGTTGGCAACACACACACACACCCACACCCACACCCACTCCCTGCGCTTCCTGTCCTGTCCCCTCCTCTGTTCAGCTCCATGTTGGCTGAGCTGCTGCTGGTTTCACGCTTTCAGCACCTTCTCCACAGAGATTTCAAAGAAAACCTTAAGTACAGGAAAAGTTATTTGAGTGGCAAACAGTGCACTTTTGGGACGGTACAGGAAGTTTATTCTGGAATTTTCCATGGCCACATATAAAATAACAAATAAAGCACTATGGCTGTGCCAAGGGAAATGCTGGCTTAGGAACATCTGTCCAGGCAGAGGATTTTTTCCACAGAAAGGGGAAGTGATGTCTTAAGCAACATTTTGCAAAAAAACAGCAGTAGTTGCTTGCTCCCAGCCCAGCTTTATTTCCTGTGGCAAGGAAACTTCTGAGAGATAACAACTCAATTTGAAAGCACAAGTATCCAAACAGCCTTTTGCTATGAAGCCCAAGAGCCACCATGGCTATGGATCAGCAAGCCTCATTTTCCCCAACATCCCCCCCAACATCCCCCCCAACCCAGAGGCCCAGCTTCAGAGCACAAGCCATCTGTGGACGGAATTAAACTGAAGCCCCACACACCCCAGGAAGAAAACACAGAGCTGAGCAGAGGTTTAAGAGAGCTTTAATAACAGAAGGTGCAGCGCTGTTCACAGACGACGTCCACGGCGACCACCCTTCCTGCGAGTGCTGTCAGAGGGGATGGGGGTGACATCCTCTGCAGGGGGAAGAAAATCCAAACCACACAGTTACGTTCCAGAGGTACCCCCAGAAACCAACAGGACACAGCCACCAGCCCCAGGCATCACCCTGACACCCCATGGCTGCACCTGGGCAGTGCAGGAGCCATGCCCAGGCAGAAGGAACTCTCCAAGGAGTGAAGGTATGTGGGAACTTCCCATGAGCTGGGCATCCAGGGCTTTTAATGCATAGGAAGCAAAAAATTCCCATCTCCCATCCCACTTAAACCAAGCTGCCACAGGGTTTCCAAAGAAACAAGCAGCAGCTTGATGAATTTTCAGCACAGTCACCATCACAGGTTCCTGTGGCTCCCCTACAAAGTTCAGGACTCTCCCTCCAACAGCTGGAAAACTCCACTGTTACTGAGTCACAATTTCAAGTGAAGATCAAGGTAATTTTAGGTGACTGAACAGCTCTGCAACAAGCACTGGCTGTGACATCCAAGGAGCAGCAGCATCCTGCTATGAGCTGAGGTTTGCCCTATACACGGAAACCTGGGTTTGAGTTCTGCTCTCACCACCTCCTGAGGAATCGTCACTTTAGGGATCTGTTTAAATTAAATCCTTCCTTTGGTGCCATCTGAGCAGCCACAAGGAACATTCCACAGTTAAACCATCAGACCAAGCAGCACATATACCTAAAAAGCTCCTTTTAACTAAATAATCCCTTTCTGCCTCACTCACCAATGCGACCAATCTTCATTCCAGAGCGGGCCAGAGCTCTCAGGGCTGACTGAGCACCAGGTCCAGGAGTCTTGGTCCTGGAGGAGAGTCAGAACCAACAACCCCTTAGACCACTCAGAAGCTGAACACAAACAACTAGCAATACTAAAGTCCTGCTTTCCCCATCCCAAACCATCCCCTTCCTGTCTCAGACCCAAACCACTCACCATCAGCCACCAGTCACCATGAGTGTCCCAGCCCCTCCGACATACCTGTTGCCGCCGGTCGCACGCAGCTTGATGTGCAGGGCAGTGATGCCCAGCTCTTTGCACCTCTGGGCAACGTCCTGGGCTGCCAGCATGGCTGCATAGGGGGAGGACTCATCTCTGTCTGCCTTCACCTTCATCCCACCGGTCACACGGCAGATGGTTTCCCTACGGAAGGAAAAGGCAACACTCACAAGAAAGCCATTCCTTGTTCCTCCCCAAACCCAGCTTCTGGGTAGAGACAGAACCTGTTATTTCCAATGTTACTGGAACAATAAACTGACACCCAGTAATGTGAGTGCAACACTGATCAGAGGAGGTCACCAAGTCACCTGGTTCATGTACATGGACCATCCCATTGGGCTCAGCAGAAGCTCGAGGACTTTGGTGGAACCTCCTGCCAAATACGATTTCTGTTTTCCCCCCTGAAGGAGCCACGTACCACAGTGAGGGGATGGGTGTTCAATACTCACTTGCCAGAGAGATCAGTCACGTGGACAAAAGTGTCATTGAAGGAAGCAAAGATGTGGCAGACACCAAACACGTTCTCTCCTTCGGCAACCTGAGGTCCCAAGCTGATGACCTGCTCTTCCTTCTTCTCCTTGCCCTTACGTGGTGCCATTTCTGAACAACAAAGAGCAGTATGAGTGATGGTAGGCTTCTTAGGATCACCACAGGATTTTATGAAATTCCTGCTATTCCAGCCTTTTACCAAGCAAGAAAAATGAGTTACCATGGGCAAAATACAGGTAGCAACCTGAGGGTACAAATGGATTTATTACAACCCCCAGGATTCCCAGGCTTCCTGTACACTGGCACACAGGTGACCACCCACAGCTGCTCAGTGGGGTCTCTCCTGCTGTGCTTCGTGGCAGCTGATGCCCAGGCCCCACCACAACAGCACATGAGGGAGCCCCTTTCCTTGACAACCAGACTTGCCCTTGTTTATCTGACTTCATGAAAAGAAATTACCAAACCCAACAATTATTAGGCTCTAACTCTGCACACCTTTTAAGGACTAGCCTGGGTTCTTCCATGTTATTGCTCTCCTAACCACATTCTTGGAATTAGCCCAAGGAAATAATTTCTCTCTCTGAAAACTACACCCAGAGATGGGAGACAGCAGGCCCGGCACTCGGTTGTTTGGTTTGGTGGCGATGGATTCCGAGCACAGGAACACGGTTCCTTATCGCCCTCTCCTGCCAAATACCCGCCACAGCCGGCGCCCTGCACGAGTCCAGGAAACCAACGCCAACACCACCCGCGCTCACGCTCGGCAGTCCCCCCTCCGCAAACAACAGGCCTGAGCACTGCTGCCCCCACTCACATCAATACCCGACAGCGCCACATCCCCTTCCCGACACATCCACACGCTCCACGGACACCGCAGCCCAGCGAGCCCGACACGGTACACGCTGTGCCGCCGGTGTGGCCGAGCAGCGAGCCCGACACGGTACACGCTGTGCCGCCGGTGTGGCCGAGCCCGGCGCCGTCCCGGCCCCGCGGGCACAGCCCCAGCCGCCCAGGGCCCTGCCGGCCTCCCCGCCCGCCGCGCCGCC
>JAOXXN010000191.1:6520560-6532398 GCA_026770055.1 Myrmophylax atrothorax | reverse complement strand
CAGCCGTGTTGGCCGAAACCGCTCGGGAGGTGCACACCTTGCGCATGGCACGGCTTGGCCGCGCTGCCCGGCGCCCCTGAGAAACACCCCACCGCCCCCTCTGGAAGAGGTCCTGGCTTTTCCCCTGCCACCGGTGGGATCCTGGGCCTCTCACGCATAGCTGTGTGTATTATTTCCCGAAGTCTTTTGGGTTTGCCCCCACCACTGCACAGGCAGGCTGTTCCCTGCTGATGGGGCCAGCCCCTGGTACCCAGGGATACAGAAGCCGCACCAGGTTGGGCGACCTTTGGCACCACCTGGAAGGCTTTGCTGCCTGTCGAGACTGGTGCTCCCTCCCAGCACTGCAGTTGCATCCCAGCACCGGGGCTCTCCCTTTCTGTGGTCCCAGCCAGCAGCTGCCACAACACACCATGAGGATGGTCATCTTCCCGATACCGGTGCTCGCAGTGTTGGGAAGCTGGTGCCTTGCAGTGCCCCTTTGTCAGCGGCAGCCTTGGAACAGCAGCTCTTCCTGCAGCAAAGCAGCATCTTTGTTACTCTGATCTTGCGAGTGTTTTTTACTGGGGCTGGGCTGGTGCAGATGGCAAGGTGGCAGTCCCGTGCCTGGTCCCCTCGGCTGCACACGGGGAGCATGGCTGAGGAAGTTGAATTTTTCCAAATAAAACAACCAGGATGAATTCAATAGGAAATAAGTTCCTTGCTTCTGAGTGAACTTGCCGTGGGTGGAGAAGAAGGAAATTAAACAATAGAAAAAGCGTGTGGGGCTTCATACAGCAGGAAAATAAATCCCAATGTTGCTGGCCTCTGGTGGGAGCACCAAGCATCTTCCCTTCACCCATGGTGCTCCTTTGGGCAAAGATGGTGAAGGCAAAGCTCATGTTTCCCAATGCCCCTTTGTGTCTGGGGCATCCTTGTGTACATATGGGGAAGCCACGGCCTCCCCAAACCACCCATCAGGGTCACCTCGCCCAGCCCCGAGTATGTGCCATGTCATTCCAGCAGCTGCAGCCTCCAAATTCCTCCCTTCCAACCTGGAGTCACTGGTATGGAACACACATGCTGATGGGAAAGCTCACACACACAAAGCCTTTCCCACTTCCTGTGGGAAGCTGGTGGGTCTGGTGTGGCCGTGTTTGAGTGGGGATGAAAACCCATCCTGGCCAAACAGACTTTTCACTACAGGTTGTTTTGGGTTTTTTCTCCCTCTCTGTGCAGTGCTGTCAGTACTGTAGAACATGACATGTTTAATGTGCTGTTGGTGGTAATTTAAACAGAAGGAAAAAGATGTCTCAGTGAAAAACCAGGCTGGAATGAAGAGGGAATGATTAATATTTTCTTCAGTAGCATGTCATGGTGAAGTATGGCACAGGCAAACGTGTCCCTGCAGTGGAGTGTCAGTGTCACCAGCACCACCTGCTCCTCTCATTCTGCAGGCTTTTATAAACAGGTTTGATTTTGGGGGCACCTCTTGGTGCTGGGCTGAGGGTGGAGGACTGTGGTCCCACTGAGCATCCTGTCTTGGGGGCTTCTGGCTGGGCACTGGAGATGGAGCTGCTCTCTTGTCTGTGTTCTGGAGAGGGGTCATGGAGGGTTTTGTTTAAAAGGGTTTTTTTATGGAATTCTGCCTTCTGGATGTACCTTAATGAATGGTGGTTTTATTTTTGGTTGTTGAGGTAGGGCATGCTAGAATGAGGTTAGGACTGGACAGAGAGAAGCAAGATGTTCAGTTCCTGTGTCTTGTGCCTGCCTCATGGCCTTGGAGGATAGGATTCCCAGTCCCTCTCACTGATGTTTCCAACCCTTCCAACTTCAGTACCTCAGAACTGCCCTTGGCTTCCTTGTGTGTTTTTGTCTGAGGTGGTGGCATTGTTTTGTGTGGTTTTACAACTGCCATCATCACGTGTGTTCTGGTGGTGCTGGAACCGGAGATGGGGGCAGGAGGACCCGCATGGAGGGAAAGTGTGATGCTGCTTTCTTGGAGACCACCCTACAAACCTCTGGGGGGCTGTGACAACCCAGTCCCCAGGTGCCAATGGGAGAAGGTGGCCCCTGCACCCCTCTCTGTGCCCATCCCTTGGTGTGGAGTAGCAGGGCAGCCCTTGTGCTGGGACCCCTGGAAGGGCTGGATGAGTCACACCATGCGGACGCAGGGAGACGATGGCCTGTAGCTTATGATTCACGTTGTTTTCCTGCAAAAGCCACCAACTGTAATGGCAGAGCTTGCAGAAGATGGATCAATATCAAGCTGTAAATTCCACGTGTATCTGCTGGCCAGCAGTGAGGGCACTGGGGAGTGCCTCCATTCCCACGTCCTTCCCCCCAAACCAGCTGTAGCCCTCTGTCCCAGGAAGGGGTCAGGATCCTCAGCACTACCTTCAGGTGGCACAGACCTTCCTAGAGGGGTTTAGGAAGGTCAAGAGATCCCTAAATGTGGGGTGTCCCAGAAGGAACTGCCCTGGTATCCATGGTGGCCATGTCCAGAGATCAGTCCTACTGCTGGTCTGGTCTGAAGCTGTGGAGATGGAGATTGTCTTGGAGAGACCAAGACTGTCTCCCAGGAGCTCTGCCCTGTTGTCCCCCTTCTGCCAGGGAACCCAAAATATCTTGGGAGTGTTATCACTCATATAGAGCAGGGAAGAACAGGTGCTTTGTGTCTCTCTGGGCTTGGGCATGTTAAGGGTTGGATCTGTGGTGTGAGGTGTCCCGCTCTGCTCTCTCCACCTCACAGGGAGATGTGCATCTCATTCATTCTGTGGCACTGGGTGTGGTCTGGAAGGATGACACCCCCGGGGGTTTCCCTTCTCCACAGGGTAGCCTGCTGCTCTCCTGGCCCTGCCTCCCATGCCTTGGTCTCAGAAAAACCCAAATACTTTCTAGCTACTTGTCAGCACCTCACCCGGTATCCTCTTCCTTCCCAACACCATCTGCATCTTCACAGCCTTGTACAGCACTGCAGCCTCAGGGTTTGGAGCCCTTAAAAAAAGGGGGCCATGTTAAAAAGTGTTAATGACACAGCTGCAAACTGCTGTCAATGCCTGGACACAGGGCTTAGGCTGTTTTCAATCTCCTCCATCAGCCTTGATCCATGCCTTGCTGTGCTGGTGCATTTCTGGCCTCCTGGATTTATGTGGGATTGAGGCCAGGAGGGAAGGAGTCTGTTCGGGAACGTGGTATGGGGATGATTTGCCTGATGGCTGGGTGGGGACATGGGAGCCCACCTAGGTGGGGAATGTCCCCAGGTGGAGAGGCCAGGAGCAGTGGGGTCTCCTGGCCCTGCTGGCCTGGGTCATGTGAAGCAGCATCAGTTGTTTTATCAGCTCTCACTGGCTGAGAGCGTGGAGCAAGGATGGAGGTGCAGGTGGGGCATCAGGAGTTGGTTTTGTGAGCTTTTGCTTGGCTTGAAGCTCCTGCAGAGGAGAAGGAGAGGACAGGCTGATGCTGTAGCTTGGGAGCAGATGAACTAAAGCCACAGGCTTCCCTGGTACATGCCACTTGGTTCCTGCAACCTCAGACATGGATCTGGAAACAGGGGAGGCAAGAGGCAGCTTGAGTGCCAGCAGCCCCAGTGCTGTGCTAGCCGGGGGCAAGCGTGGGCTTTGCCAGTGCTGTTTGAGGGGGTGAAAACAGAGCAGATCCAGCAAGTGACTCCTGTCCTTTACGACTGTTCCTGCTCCCCGTGTTTACCCTGAGCTGCTGAGCCTTGCAGCCTCTGGTATGTTTTAAGGGTGACAAAGTTTGTGTGCAGAGGTAATGTCTTTTATTAGCCTAACTAATACCTTTAGGAAAAAACAGATGTCCAAGGAATGCCTGTGCGGCCAGAATGTGTTGGTTTTTCCAACTGTGTCCATTGGTCTAATAAAAGATCTGACCTCCAGCCTGGCCCGGCCGTGACCTTGGAGAGCGCTGGCCCTGGAAGCGTCCCGCCTGTGCGTCAGTGTGTGCTGCTCAGCCCCTCCCAAAGGACCTGCTGCCCCAGGAGCCATCGCAGGAGCTCACCCACACCCGCGGCAGGGACTGCTCTGACTTCTAATTCAACACTGGCCTCAAGCACCCAGCCCTGCGGGCGCATCGGGCTCCTGGCAGCGTCTGTCCTGGCAGACTGCAGGGAAGTGGAGGTCATCTGCAGCTCAGCAAAGCATTGGGGCATCAGGCAGGATGGATGTGGTCTGGCAGGAGCATCTGGGGAGCCCCTGGGAGGGAAGAGCAGCTTCATCCTTGCAGGGATGTCTCTGGAATGTGGTCACTGGGTGGGTCGGTTGCTCTCTGTAAGCTGGTTCATGCTGTGGTTTTATGGATATTGCTTTGCAAAAGTGGTGCTTTGGGGCCGCGTTGGCACTCACAGGGCAGCCTGTGCTCCCCAGAACAGCTGGCAGTTCTTCTGTGGCAGGATGGATCTGCTCTCCTACCAACTTCAGGATCTCCATAAAGGGAAGCTGTCAAGAAAACAAAGCAGCTGGCCCATCCTCTGGGTCTCGCAGCACTGCCATGGCTGAGCAGGGGGAATTACTGCTGCCCCGCAGCTCTCCGTGATCCAGGGTCACCCTCACACTCACAGCAGGATCAACATCTCTGCAGGGAAAGTCTGGCCAAGCAAAATGTCAGAGGCTGCAAAAGGTGGCATCAGGAGGCTTTCAGTCCATGTGTTTTTGGGTAGGAGTCCTCAAGCGACCTTGCTCTGATGAAAGTGCAGGCTGCTGCTCCATGAAATGTAAAAATGCGTGTGGGATTATTTTCCCTTCGTCCATTTTTTTTAAATACTTGGGATTTAGGCCCTGATTATCCAGAAAGGCTCTTGGGTGCTTGGAGAGCCACAGGAACCGACATGGCAAATTTTGAAGCAGGAAAACCCAATTCACTGAGTGGATACTCTCCCCCTGTGAACCCACTTAAAATTCATGGAGAGTTTTGTCAGTAAGAACCTGTTTCAATTAACAGACAAAAGAAACTCTCCTCGTTGAGCGCCTCTTTCAATTAAGGTTTGGGAGAATTCCCTCAGCTCCTCTCTGAGGCTGTTCCCAAGGATTCAAGGGCAAAAAATACTCCTGAGGAAGAGTCACCTGCTAAGGGCTCTGGCTTTTTTGGGGGGTTGCAACAGCACAACCTGAACCATAACGTGGCTGTGGGGTGTTGGGGTGTTTGGTTGGGATGGTGTTGGGGATCATCAGTGCCAGGAGTTGGCTGCCCAGCCCGCCATCCCTGGGGCGTAGGAAAGCTAATGACTGCTGCTAATTGTTGGCCTAGTTTGTGGAGAAGGCTGATTTTGTGTGGGTTTTGGGGGATGGAGAGGTGCTTTTCCATATCAGGATGTTGAGAACAAAGGTGTAGGGGAGCCACTGGTGCCCCAGGATCAGAAATGGGATGACCTCTGCAGGGGGGGGTCCTCTGTACAGCCTCACTGGTAGCGGCTGCAGCACCTCGGAGCTGGGAAGAGGCTGGGACATGGGTTTTGGCATGGGCAGGACTCAGGCACATGGGAGTAAGATGTGATGTTTGCTAGAACTAGTCTTAAAAGCCCTGCCAGTTGGGTTTGCCAGCTGTTCTGCCATGCAAAAAGTTTTAATCATGGTCTTCCAGGAACCTCACCCAGTTCTTTGGGGATTTAGATGGGTTTCTTTAATTTATTCAGTCTTCTTCTCCCCTAAAAATTCAAATACTTGCAGTGATTCACTGCAAACCAAACCTTCCCTTTCCATCCCTCTGCAGGAAATGAACCACTCTCATGATTGAAGAAAACCCAAGAAAAACATGACTTTTATCTTCTGCAGTAAAACTGAAAGGCTAACAGGGTTTCCTGGGTGAAAAAACACCTCGTCTAGAGCTGGGCACTTTAGCTGAAAGTAACTTTTTTAGAGTGAAAATCCTTGTCCACTTTCACTGGGCTCATTGCTCATACTGTTTTCTTTCCCACAGGAGCAGGCAGGTGGTGGGCAGACAGAGATGGGGGTTTATTTCCAGAGGATAGTGAGGTGTTGAGGGGAAACTTCATTCAGCAGCAGCAATCCAGGTGGATGCTCCAACTGCTCGTTTCTGTCCAGGCTTTATAATTTAGATCTTACAAAAAGAGCTGAGCAAAGGGGAGGATTTTCCTTCTGAAGTCGTCCTGGGGTGGAAATGCTCCAGACCTTATCAATCATGGATAAGTTTTCCCATTATTCCCTTGTGTTTGCTCCTATCCAGCCTGTACGTGGAGGGGAGAATCCAAGCTGTATGGGATTTGGGTGGGAGCAGCATTTGTGGCTGCCTGATCCTGCCTGTGCCAAGGTCAGCTGCCAGGCTGCTGTCTTCTTTAATTTTGCACCTTTGGGGCACTGGGGGAGGCTGCTGTCCTTAGGAAAGCCAGCTGGGACTGTCCCTCTCCCAGCAGCAGGGTGTTTTTTCCCTGGCAGGTTGTAACTACTGTTTGCAAAGCGCTTAAGCAGCCAGTGTAATCTACCATTAAGACACTCCTTATCTGGTATTTCAAAACCCTGTCTGCAACCTTGGAGAGTAGGTGACCAGGACGAGCTCCTTTCTGTTCCTCTGTGTCCTTCTGCATGTTTTTCCCTCTGTCTACTTTGCATCCCTCTCCTCTGAAGTTTTTATGCTGGGTTCCTCTCCCTGGGCAGCTGTGGGGTCACAGAGCTGCCGTGGTGCAGAGCTTTGGTCCCAGCTCCAGGAGCACCTTGGTGGGATCATCACTGTGAACCACAGTAAAGGAGATCACGTCTTCCTGCTTGCGTCCTCTCTTGGCCAGTGGGTCTGGCTCGGGAGGGAGATGATGGGGACAGGGACGGGCTGTGGTCCTTTGCACCCTGTGATAGCTCTTTTCCCTTGCCTATACTTTCAACTCTCTGCAGATATTTCCAGTTGCAGCTGGTGTCGCTGCCATTCAGAGCTGATAAAGGCAGCAGTGCAGAGGTGGGTGTTTAAAGGCCATTTTTTCACACCAGTTACTTTTTCATTTTCAAAGCAAGCTCCCCTGTCATGAGCTTGCAGTTGTCTCTTGAATAATGTGATAGCATTAATCTCCTCTCTAAGGACGTGCTTAGCTCAGTGGTTTTAGATCTGTAGCCCTCTAAATATTACCAGCGAGTGAAGGGGATTCCCTCTAGAGGGAACTTAAACCTATTAATAATAATTTGGCTGCCTTTTGTGCATCTTTTACAGGTAGTGCTGGTTCCCAGGGCTGCAGGGCATCAGCTAGTGATCGCTGGGTTGCTGGTGAGGGTGCCTAGGGTGTGGAAGAAACAGGAGGTGGGGTGGGATGAGCACTTTTGCCCTGCTGGGGGCCTAAATCCTAGCCTGGCCATATTTAGACCTTTTGCCTTCAAATGTCCAAGCAGGAGATGAAGCAGATGTGTTGGTGGGGCCACATTCCCTGTGGTGGTTGGGTATGGGAAGGGAAATGTTGGAGTGAGCAGGAGTGATTGCAAATCACTGAGCTGTGCAATGCAATTTAGCATCCTGCCTTTAAATCCTCCTCCATCCATGCTTAACCCCCAGGGCTGGCTTACATGGAGAAGTGGAGCTGGCATGGTGGTGACCTGGAGATTACCCAGGTGGTCTTTCCCTGTGGTGATGAGGAGTGAGGAGCAGGGGTGCCCACCCAGAGGGTGCCAGCAGGAGAGGAGCAGGATGACCCATCTGACTGCCGTATTAAGGATGTGGCTTCAGCTCTGTGGGTTGAATGTTAGAGATTTGTGAGCTACTGGAGTCAGAGTTAGGGTTCTTGCATGAAGCCTTGGGGTATCTTCTTCCTGAACGTGGATTCCTGATTCCCCCTTGCAGCCATTTCAAAGAGGTGCAAGGGAAATGTGTGAGCAATTTCTTGCTGTGTCACACCTGTAGTTTTGAGCTCACCTCCCATCCCTGGGCCGTGGGGTTGGGACAGTTGATTTATCTGACAGTTGAGACTTATGAACTGCCTGATGTTCACTGCTTGCACCTGTAGCCAGATATATTCCACCCCCCAATAAATCATATCCTGCTGTGGTTGTCTGCTGGAATCACTGACCCTTTCCTCTCCTCCGGATCTGCTTGCACTTCCTTGCTTATATTTGATCCTCCCATTGCATCCCTGCAAAATCTCACTGGAGGTGAAAGGAGGAGCACTGCAAGCTGCTAATGGAGATGATTTCATCCCCTCTCATCTCCTGCAGTGCCCTTCTGGCTTTCTGGGGTGCAGTGTTTCCCAGGGGAGTGTTTGTGGCAAGTAACTCTGGGCAGGGAGAAACCTCAGCCTCCAAACTGCACTGGGGCGTGGATTTAGAAAAGCTTTCAACCATTTTCCTCTTCCTCCTGCAGCCCTCTTAATTTTGAAGTGCTGATAGTAAAGGGCTTCCCTGTCCACTGGTTGCACTCCCTGCCTGTCCTGGGGTCAGATCCAGCTCTGCAGGGTGCTCTGGGCTCCCAGCCACGCTGGGAAGCCACTCAGATGCTGATTGTGTTTGTCAGGGCAGCCGGATTAAGAGCACTGTGGCTAAGTCTCCTTGCTGAGCCTCCCCTCCAGTGGAGCCGGAGCTGTGGTGTTGCTCAGAAACCCACCAGAAAAGAGCATTTTCCAGGGCTCTTTCTACCAAGGTTCTTGGCATGTGGCTGTGCACCCACCTGGGTAATGGGAGCCTGCCAGCACTGTAGAGTGTTTCTGGGGGCCTGAAGTCTGTGTGTGGGACTCAGGCTGACATTTTCAGCCCTTGCCTTTTAAATAACCGCTGTGGGTTTAAAAGGCACCCAAGCAGCTTCTAAAAATCAGGTTAAAAGGAAGTTTGACCCTGGCTGTCACCTTGCCAGCTCTTGTGGTTTTTTTCTGTTTTACCGTCATGTTTCCCTTTTGTTTTAGAAAAGCTGTTGGTCTCAAGGACTTGTTTTGTGCTCTTGGACCTAAACGTGCTTCCTTCTCTGGCGGGGAGCTGTCAGCTTTCCCACCACTGCCAGGGATGCAGATTTGCTGGGCAGAGTGCAGCCAACACCCACCTGCATGCGGAAAGCCCTGAGCAGGAGCATCCCCACGCCGTAGCATCGCCCTAACCCCCTGAGCATCCTCGCCATGGAGGGTTTGCTCTGGCAGTGAACCGGCAGAGCAGGATTCCTGCCTGCTCGCTGCCACGCTGGCGGGTGCGTGGGGCGTGACGCTGCCTGCCCGGCCCCGGCTCACACCTGGCTGCTCCGGGGGTCCGGCGCTGGCCCCTGCCCGGGCAGGCTTTGACGTGGCAGCCTGGGGAGAGTCAGCCGGCGTCTGCCCGGAGATGCTGTCTCCAAAGCCTGGTCATTATGTACCGTAATTAAAAGCTCTTAGAAGAGGATGGACTAATGAAGCACCCTTGGAAATGGCAGGTGATGTAGGTGCAGAGCCCTATACCCTGCCTCATGGAGGGTGGTGCAGGGATGGACACATAGTCCTGCCCATCAGCTGCCGACTCCAGCACCTGGCATCAAACCCACTGCTGTCACTTGCTCACCTATCCCTGTGGGAATGTGGCTGCCTGTACCCACCGCTGCTGGCAGATGAAAGAAACGGAGAGGGAGCAGGATGTCATGGCCAGAATGCTGGGTAATGCAGTCCCAGCTCTCCCTATCCCTAGACAGGTACTTCCCTCTGCACAGGCACATCCCTAAAATCAACGTCTCCATGTGCTTCTCCTTTTGGATCTGGACAAGCATTCTGCTCTAGAATCCTGTTTGCCTGGGATTGCTGAAGGTCCAGCCCCACTGGGGAGAAAGGAGTGAGGTGAGACAGGTAGGGCACGCCTTGAGGGGCCGAGAGTGAAGGTGCATCCTGTCCTGGTCCTGCCTCAAGATCATCCATGTGCACAAAAATAAATTGCAAATCAGTAAACCCAGGTGCTCTGCCGTGTGCAGCACAGACAGCAAGGGGATGTTGCTCGTGGATGATGGAGTTGGTGATGGAGGAGATGGTGGTGGAGGCTGGGTGGAAACTGGCTGCTGGTGGCACCTGCGGGGGCCTGGCTGAAGCAGTGCCATGCCGGCAAGGTTGGGAAGCAGTGTCTGGAGCAGGACTCGCTGCAGGGAAGGGCAGGGATGACAGGATTACCCTGCCAAGCCCCAGCCTGTAATCCACAGTACCGCTCAGCTGGCCATGTTTAATCCAGTTGGGAGCCTGGCTGGTGTGCGCTGGGAGGGTGCTCAGTCACAGAGCTGGCAGGGCACAGGAAGCTCTCCCTGGGAGGAGTGGGGACTCCTGCCTTTGTCCCGAACACTGGTGTTGAATTTGGGGCAGGGCTGTAAGGCACCATGCCAGCACTTTTTTTTCCTTAACACACTGGCTGCATCTGTGTGTCACCCAGGTGGCTTCACCTCTCAGCAAACAGTGCCATCCTTTTTTCAAATGGGCCTCTCACGGGGAGGGGAAAAATGTTCCCAAGGTCTCTTTGGCTCCACATGGACGCTCCCGCATGCCCCTCTCAGTGACCTTGGCTGGCAGCTCCTGGCTCAGCCTTGAGCCGCCCATCTGGCCAGCTGCCCATGTCCCTCCCTGCCAGCCAGACTGGGTAATGGGGGGGCCTCTCCGCCCACCATTCTCTTTGACACAGCCTGGCTCCCACTGGGCAATCAGGAGTGGGGCCGCTTCTCCAGCTGCTTGAGGCAACAGGGACTCATGGGGGGCTGGCTGGGGGCTCCCCTCCATAGCACCTGGTGATGCTGCTGCACTCCAGGCTCACCCCGCAGCTGGAATCCCAGGGCACGCGTGTGTGCTGTGCTCCCGCCCCATCCCCAGCACTGTCAGAGCTCACAGCGTTCTTGTGGCAAGCCCTGGCACGCCAGTGAGCTTGCCGAGGGATCTGCCGGGGCTGTTGTGCCGGCAGAAATAGCAGCAGCGTTGGTCCTCTCTCCCTGCCCTCCTCTCATCCCACCTCTGTCTCGCAGGGCGCTGTGTGGAGCCGGGGAACCAGGGAGCTGCCATGGCCACATTCCCACCATGTGCTGTGCCCAGGCCGCCTGCTACCCCCTCGCCCTGCTGAGGCCATGGGGCTGCTGCTGCCACCGCTGCCATCGCCACAGGAATTTCGGCTCAGCAAGGGGACTCTTGGTGCCTCTGCCATGGTGACATGAAGCTGACAGCGAGGGACGCCCGACTGCTGGAGGGGAGAGAGCCTGCACAGGCAGCCTGCTAGTATTTTAATTTATTAGTATTATTCAGTTTTATTTTACCTGATTTTATTTTGGTTGGTTGGTTGCTTCTTCCCCTCCCCGGGGCTTGTGAGGGGAGGGGGTGGGCAGGGGAGAGGGGCCCCACCTCACCCAGCGGATGCAAGGATGACTGTGCTGGCCAGGGCCCGGCGGGGTATCTGGCAGCTCTCTCCACAGGTGGTGTTGCTCCTGCTCTTTGCCTTCTGCCTTCTCAGTGTTTTCATCTCTGCGTATTATTTATATGGGTGGAAAAAGGGCTTGGAGCCCTCTGGGGACGTGGCAGGGCCAGACTGTGATGAGCCCAAGGTTGCCCCTTCCCGCTTGCTGCCACTGAAAACCATCAAGGTGGTCGACTCCTCACGCACGGATCCCTTGGTGCTGGTCTTTGTGGAGAGCCTTTACTCCCAGCTGGGCCAGGAGATTGTGGCCATTTTGGAGTCCAGTCGCTTCAAGTACAGGACAGAGATTGCCCCGGGGAAAGGGGACATGCCCACGCTGACCGACAAGGACCGGGGACGCTTTGCACTCATCATCTATGAGAACATCCTGAAGTATGTCAACTTGGATGCCTGGAACCGGGAACTTCTGGACAAGTACTGTGTGGAGTATGGCGTGGGCATCATCGGCTTCTTCAAGGTAAGGGGGTACATGGGGCAAGCCAAGACCCCACTGCCAGGCCAGATGTGAGCAGGATGGTTCTGGGATCCTGCT
>JAOXXN010000191.1:6507868-6520460 GCA_026770055.1 Myrmophylax atrothorax | reverse complement strand
CTTTTTTTCATTTGAGGACTCCAAGAATGTGATTCTGGAATAATTTACTGGAGAATTGTGTCAGGGGACTTTGCCCTCTCCATGCTTTCTATCAGCAGCCTGAATTGGTGTGGAGCTGGGCTGCAACCTGGCACAGGGCACAGGCTTCTAGCAGATGGCACCATCTTAGCCCTCTCCCTGTGGAGGGGCTGTGTGGCCTCTGGGTGTTTCAGGGGTAAAAACACATTCCTGGGATCCAGTTGCTTTTAGCATCTCTGTTTCCCAGGAGTTACTCTTGATGACTCCAAAAAGCATGAGCAGATAGTTTGCTCAGTAGCCCTTCTCATGCCCAGGGCTCCCAGCCTTGGGGCTTTTTACACATTGGACATGAGCAGGATTGAGTGTGTGAGAGGGACAAGGGCTCCCCATGCTCTGCAGAGGAAGGGGGGGGACCCAGCACCGAGATCTCCAGGGATGGTGAGCAGCTTCCTCTGTTGCTGTTGGTGTCCCCAGTGAGCCCCTGCCTTGTGCCCAGTGTGCCATCTCCTCTAGCCCCCATTTTCCTTATGCAGGCCAACGAGAACAGCCTGCTGAGTGCCCAGCTGAAGGGCTTCCCCCTCTTTCTGCACTCCAACCTGGCGCTGAAGGACTGCAGCATCAACCCAAAGTCGCCCCTGCTCTATATCACACGCCCCAGCGAGGTGGAGAAGGGTGTGCTCCCTGGGGAGGACTGGACCGTCTTCCAGTCCAACCACTCCACCTACGAGCCGGTCCTCCTGGCCAAGACCAAGTCAGCCGAGTCCATCCCGCACATGAGCGTGGATGCTGCGCTGCACACCACTGTGATGCAGGACCTGGGCCTCCATGACGGCATCCAGAGGGTGCTGTTTGGCAACAACCTCAACTTCTGGCTGCACAAGTTGGTCTTTGTGGACTCTGTCTCCTTCCTGACGGGCAAGAGGCTCTCCCTGCCCCTCGACCGCTACATCCTGGTGGACATCGATGACATCTTTGTGGGCAAGGAGGGCACACGCATGAAAGTGGAGGATGTCAAGGTGCGCCTGTCCTGGCTGGGTGGGCAGGGGGTGCATAGGGCTGGACACTTGTGCTTGCTCAGGGATGAGCTTTCCTTTCCCCAGAGAGTCCTCTGTCCTTCTGGTAGCTCCTCTGCAAAGCAATCAGGGACATGGGTCCTCACTCTGGTGTGGCAGCCATCCCCGAGGCCATGGGCTGAGGACACCTTGTTTTCTCTCCCCTTCTCTCAGGCACTGTTTGACACGCAGAGTGAGCTGCGCACCCACATCCCGAACTTCACCTTCAACCTGGGATACTCAGGAAAATTCTTCCACACAGGTGAGGAGGGCAAGGGCATCTCTTTTCCTGTGGGTGCCATAGAGCTGGTGTTGGGACACCAACTGATAGTCAAAGAGGCAGGTGTTGGAGCTGCAGGAGGGTTATCGGGCATCCCACCCTGTTTTCCCACCACCTGCACTGTGAGTCACTGAGAGGGGCTCCCCCTTCCTCTGCCCCTGCTGCTCAAATGCTCTGCATTCTCCGTGGTGACAGCAGGTGTTGTGTCTGCAGGTACCGATGCTGAGGATGAAGGTGATGACCTGTTGCTCTCCTACGTGAAGGAGTTCTGGTGGTTCCCCCACATGTGGAGCCACATGCAGCCTCACCTCTTCCACAACCAGTCGGTTCTTGCTGAGCAGATGACCTTAAACAAGAAATTCGCTGTCGTGAGTAAGATGCCACCGGTGGGGGTGTTTGTGGGGGGGAAGGAGAGGAGAAGGAGAGCAAAGAGGATTCTCAGGGGATGGTCTCTGCTTGGAACAAAGGGACCTGGTGACATTAAGTCATATCCCCCACATTGCAGCTGGGTGGTAAATCCAATTATACACTAGTACCTGGAGCAAAAGGATTTATCTGCATCAGCCAACTTGCTGCTTTGACAGTGAGCTACCTTAGTGCCTGTTCAAGGGAAGACGCTGTCTGTGCGCTGCAACTTGTTTGCGTGGCCCAGCACCGTGGGAGTGCAGAGTTCAAGTCCAGGGCGATGCTCAGCTTGGCACACTGTGATGCTGTGCTGGATGATGGTGTTGGATCCTGGGGCGATGCTGTGCCGAGAGCCTCCAGCTGACAGAAACTCCCTCTGCAGGCTGAGTTGGTGGGGAAATATTTGGTTTATAAAAGCAGGCTCTGCCCTTCAGCTTGGTCAGGGCTTGTTTGTCCTGTTGAGCTGTCCTTTATGTGGCTCTGTCGAAGCCAGCACCAACACCAGACTGTGCTGTGACTGACTGGCAGCTGTCTTGAATCCAAGGGAGTAAAGCCAGACTCAGTAGTAGTGATTGCATCCTGTGGCCCAAGAGAGGGATCTTCAGACTGACTTGAATTCATTGTCTGATAATTAGATGTGCTTAATTAGAGAGACACCAGACCACCCCTACTTGGGATAGGCAGTTGTCCAGCTCAGAATTTCCAGGCTGTTTAAAATCTACTGATATAAACCAATTTGCAGTCCTGTATAGCTGTATCTCCTTGTTCTTCACAAGGAAAGCTTTGCTGTTGCTGTTCTGTCAGTGACAGCAGATGACAGTGATAGAGATGGTCTGAGTGAAGCAGAGGAGGTGGTGTCCACCCAGCATGTCTGCTCCTGGGGTACCTTTCATAGAGACAGTCAGGCATAGGAGAGGATGCACAACCCTGCCCTGGTTGCACTCCAGAGACATGACTAGACAATTTGTAGCTGGGAATGGGCAGTCCGTTGCAGAGAGATTAGTTTGGGTTGTTGTGAGTTTTGGAGTCTCCACAGTCACACACTTCCCACTCTCTTCTCTGCAGGAACATGGCATCCCCACTGACATGGGGTATGCCGTGGCCCCGCACCACTCCGGTGTGTACCCTGTCCATGTGCAGCTGTATGAAGCTTGGAAGCAGGTTTGGTCAATCAAAGTGACGAGCACAGAGGAGTATCCTCACCTGAAACCCGCTCGTTATCGCCGTGGCTTCATCCACAATGGCATCATGGTTAGTGGCCAGGTTTTGTCTCACAGACTCACAGACTATTCTGAGTTGGAAGGGACTCTGGTGCTTCTCTCGTCTCCCTAACAAAACCCAGGACCTCAGTGGGTGGTCTCTGGACAGCTTCGACTCGAGTGGGCTGTGCCCTCTGCTCATTCTGCATAGGGGAGGCTTGTGTGAGGACAATTTTTGGCTTTTCCCTCTGTCCACAATCTCCCTTCTGCTGTATGGATTCAAGTCGAGGGTGGTGAGGGACAGTGGAACTGGTCCTGACCTACAAGGCATTGAGGACTCCCTTTTTGTTGGGAAGGGAGGGGGACCCAGCCCTGGAAGCCTGGAGGAGATCATGTGGCTGTTTCATTGCTCTGGTTTCTCCACTTGCTTCATCCATATCTTTTTGCTGCTCCAGGTACTCCCCCGGCAAACCTGCGGCCTCTTCACGCACACAATCTTCTACAATGAGTATCCTGGTGGCTCCAGTGAGCTTGACAAAATCATCAATGGGGGTGAACTGTTCCTGACTGTGCTCCTCAACCCTGTAAGTACTGCCCAGAGGCAGACGGACAGGCATCTCACAGAGCTGTCCCAGCACTGCTGTGGAACAAGTCCTCGAGGTCCTCAGCCAGGGTCAGAACTGTTTGCATGGAGTGGCTGCTGGATGAGGCTCTGCTAACCCCTGCTCTGTCCTCTCCACTTCAGATCAGCATCTTCATGACCCATCTGTCCAACTATGGCAACGACCGCCTGGGCCTGTACACCTTCAAGCACCTGGTCCGCTTCCTCAATTCCTGGACCAACTTGAAGCTGCAGACGTTGCCACCTGTGCAGCTGGCACAGAAATACTTCCAGATCTTTTCCGAAGAGAAGGACCCGCTGTGGCAGGTACCCCCCATGCCCTGAATGGATGGAGAGGCCCTGTTTGTTGTGTTGGGAGAAGGAAGTGTGGTATAGCTGGAGGTTGGACTAAATTACCTCCTCAGGTAGTTTCCAACCTGGATTTCCCTCTGATTCCTGGGTAAGCAGTGGTTTTTCACTTCTCTTTGGTTTTGTGGCAGTTCCAGGAAGGAGTTTACACTGTAGATCTGGAGATCAGCCCAGTCTTTATCTTGCCTCTTGAACAGTGTGGCCTCCCGTGTGTCTGCTCAAGCTGGAGGGGCTGAGCAGTGGTGTTCAGTTCCATCCAGGCTGCCTTGTCTCTGATCCTCCCTGCTGTATTTCAGGATCCCTGTGAAGACAAACGGCACAAAGACATTTGGTCCAAAGAAAAGACCTGTGACCGATTCCCAAAGCTCCTCATCATCGGGCCTCAAAAAACAGGTGCTTCCCTTCACCCTTGGTGCCGTGAGCATTCTGGGAGGCTTGACAGGACTTCCCACACCCCCAAATAGCTTCTCTCAGCCCTCCTGCCCTGAAGCAGAGCTTGAAGGGAGGTTTGGCTCAAGTCAGCTCCTGCTTTCTGTCTGTCTGCAGGAACAACCGCCCTTTATCTCTTCCTTGGGATGCATCCAGACCTGAGCAGCAACTACCCCAGCTCAGAGACCTTTGAGGAGATACAGTTCTTCAATGGACACAACTATCACAAGGGCATTGACTGGTGGGTGTCTGTGCTGTGGGGACTGAGCTGGGCAGGAATGGGATCAGTGGTGCTGTGGGGTTTCCCATCTGAGTGTCTGAGATGTCACTTGCGAGGGGCGTGCTGGGCACATCTTATGGTGCCCCTGTGCCTGCCTCACACTGTGCCTCCCCCAGGTACATGGAGTTCTTCCCTATCCCCTCCAACACCACCTCTGACTTCTACTTTGAGAAAAGTGCCAATTACTTTGACTCTGAAGTGGCTCCCCGGCGAGCTGCAGCCCTGCTGTCCAAGGCCAAAGTGATCACCATCCTCATCAACCCTGCAGATCGAGCCTACTCCTGGTATCAGGTGAGCCTCTGCCTCTCCTCTGCATTGGGCAGTCCCATGGGGCAGTGGGCAGGCAGCTTGGTTTGCGATGTGAGGTGACAACTGGCACCACACTTGGCTGAATTTATGCATGAGGACGCATTGTGGGGATCTGGGAGCTGCTGCACCTCTTGGGGAGCCCAGGATTTGGGTTACCCCAGGAACAAACCTGCCTTGCTCCTGCCTCACAGCACCAGCGAGCTCACGATGACCCGGTCGCCCTGAAATACACCTTCCACGAGGTGATCACGGCAGGACCCGAGGCCGCTCCGAAGCTCCGGACCCTGCAGAACCGCTGCCTGGTGCCGGGCTGGTACGCCACCCACATCGAGCGCTGGCTGAACAGCTACCATGCCAACCAGGTAGGGATGGAAGCACCCCATTTGTACAGTGGCAGCACGTGTGGAGACCCCTCAGCCAAGCAAGGATGTAGGGGGAAGAGAGCTTGGATTCAAGGTCCACTGCGAGGGTGCTCCCATGGGAGCTGCTTTTTTTATATCCTGAAAACCGTGGAGGGAAGAGTGAAAGTACCTGGAGAAAGGATGGTGGGCAGATGCTGTGCAAGAAGGGAGCCCTTGCAGCGTGAGGCTGGTGATGGACAATGCACGAAGATGTCCTTGTGTGGGTTGTCAGAGCAGGGTTGAAAGGGAGCTTGGGGAGGAGTGCTGTGGGTGACTGCAGAGTCACCCAACACCTGCCTGCATGCTTGTCCACAGACTTTCCTGGGGCTGCCCTGTCTGGTGTCACCATAGCATCAAACAGGACAAAAATAGCAGGTGAAGCTGCCCATGGTTCAAGCTACTTGCAGGTAAAATGGGAGCTGGGTGCCAGCCCTGCTGTGACCCACACAGTGCAGCACTGCTGGGGTGTACAGGATCAATCCCTGAATGATTTTTCCACTGTCGATTAACCTTATAAAGCCTATTAGTTGCCTGCTGCTAGTGTAATTGCTGTGTTGCAATCCTGTCTGGCCGTGGGTCAGGCAGCCCTGAGCAAAAGCTCTGATGTTGTCCTGGTCCTGGCTTTTAGTTGCATTTCTTTTTCCACCATCCAGTGTAAGGGAACAGCAGGCACACTGGCATTCAGCAGGGGCCCCTGGGCAGGCTGGTGGCAGATTTGGCTCTGAGATGGCTGAAGATGTGCAAATGTGTGGTTGTGCCCCAGGAAAGTAGGGCTGGGAGCCAGTGGCACCTCACCCCTACCTTGTTCCTTCCAGATCCTGGTGCTGGACGGCAAGCTGCTCCGAACAGAACCTGCCAAAGTGATGGAGACAGTCCAGAAATTCCTTGGTGTGACCAACTTCATCGATTACCACAAGACCCTTGCGTGAGTCCTTCCCTGAAATTTTCCTTTCTCCACCCTGCCATTGCTCCCATGCCCTGGGGACACCCAGCAGTGTCCCAGGGCAGCCCCCAGTCCTGGGGCTCTGCAGAGCTGCTGCGGGTTTTGATGAGTCCAGGCTTTCCCCTGAAGCTCAGCCAGACACCACAGTGGGGTCACTCTAGACAGCTCAAGAGCAGCTCTGGGCTCCTGGAGCTGAATTCAGGAGTGCATTTGTGGCACAGATGGTAGTGTTGAGACCTGGCTTTCCGCCTCCTTGTGAAGGCATGAGAACAGCTCTTGCTGCTTGCCGTGTGGCAGCCCTGCAAGTGTCACCTTGCTCTGAGCCTTCCAGACATTAAACCCTGTCATGGGAAGCAAGAGCCTCCAGAGCTCCTAGAAAAATAATAGTTTACCTCTGAAAATAATAATGTACTTCTGCCAGGGCTTAGTTATGTGGCCACTCTGAGTCTACACCCAGGTGCCATGGGGCACTTGAGGGCATTCAGGGACAAAGATGCCATGGAAAAGAGTAACTAAACCCAGGTAGACCCCATGCTCCTTCAGCAAGATGATGTGGTGGCTAATGAGCCTTAGTGGGCTGCTTATTGCATAGCTGCAGAGGGAACATATTGTGCCAGGGGGCTGATGTCAGCTGTGCTGTGGATTCCAAAGGTGGAGAAGTGTCCTGTGCGGTGCTGGGCAGCAGTGGGGCTTGCTGGACAGGGTGCTTGCCTGTGGAAGGTGTGGCAGGGCAAGAGGGGTGAGACAAAGCTCTCACTTTGCAGGTTTGACCCAAAGAAAGGATTCTGGTGTCAGCTTCTGGATGGAGGGAAAACGAAATGCTTGGGAAAGAGCAAAGGGAGGAAGTATCCCGAGATGGACTCGGATGTGAGTATGCAAAAAGCCTCCTGGAATGATCCTGAGCGGGGCTGGGGGTTGTACCAGGGTGATGGGCTTGGGGCTGCTCCACCTGACCCTCCTCTTTGTTCTCCCATTGCAGTCACGCGCCTTCCTGCGGGACTATTACAGGGACCATAACATAGAGCTCTCCAAGCTCCTGTACAAAATGGGGCAGACATTGCCCACCTGGCTGCGGGAGGAGCTGCAGAGCACCAGGTAGCTGCTGCCCGCTGCCACCCCAGCAATACCTGAGCGGGGCCGACCCCTGCTCTGGTGGGACCTTCTCAGCAATACCCAGCCGTGGCCTTGGAGGGGACCCACGGGAGCGTACAGCATCTCCAGAGACTTGGAGGGGACCCCCAGGAGCGAATGGCTGCACCAGAGGCTTGGAGGGGACCCAGGAGTGTGCAGCTGCTTGAGTGGCAGTCCAGCTCTACGGTCCCTGTGCTGCCACCTCTCTGCCTGCCCCATACCTGTGTTTCTTTCATTTTTCCTTCTTAATTCCTGATCCCTTTCTGCCCTGTTCTGACACAGAGAGGAGGCAAAAATTCCCCCTTCTCTGCCCAAAATGGGCTCCAACTGCCCTGGGCCAGAGGGCAGCAGCAGAGCTGTCCCTCACCGCCAGGTCTGAGGGTAGAGGAGCCACTCTGGGTGCACTGGTGGTGACTTTGCTGACCTGGAGCAGAACAGTGGAGCTGGTGGAGACCTAAATCACAGAGGAGCCCAGATGTGCTCCTGCCATTAGCCCCATGGCAGGAAACATGAGAGTTTGCAGGATTCCCCCAACACCTACTTGGAAATGCTGCGAATAAGGTGGATTTTTATTTCAAAGACTTGGGCACAATTTCTTTTGTCATCTCTGTTAATTTTCAAGCTCCTCAGCCTCTGGATCCCCCTTCATGGGCAGCATGGTGGGACTCTAGCCTAGCAGGAGAAGGGTCCGGCATACTGGTCTGGGTATACTGGACCCAGTGTGCTTCCCAGTATGCTCCTGACCCCCAAGCCCACTGCAACCTTGTACACATGTGGTGTTTCCTGTGGTAAAGCCGAGTGGTGCCCGGCATTCCCTGGCACAAAGAGGGCTCGGGGACAGAACAGACATTGGGATAACAGCAATCAGAAGGATTCTGAGAACTTCAAACCTCTTGAATATTAAAAACAAAAGTATTTTAATAATGTTGGGGTTTTGGGGGTGGAGGGAGGGTTGATTTGGTTCCCATTTTGCAGAGGGATGTTTTTCTTCAGTGCCAGAATTTGTACCTAAACCCCAAGGGTTTTACATGGTCTCTTTGGTTGTTAATGTGTGACATGGACAAAGGTCAGTGGAGAAACGGGACAGTTTCCCAGTGGGAGACACGTCTCTATGCCAGTGGTGCCATACAGAGCTACAGCCCCTCTCTGCTCTCCCACGCCATGAGATTTGCTGGCTGATGAGGCTGAGCCATCACGGGTTTACCGGGATAAGGGCCCAAATTTCCCCTTGGATGGAGCTGCTCCACAGGATGCAGGATGGCAGCGGTTCCCAACAGAGGGAGTTTCAGTGCCCAGCATGCCCCCCTTGCCTCCAAAGTGGGGCCAGAGCAGCAGGGGTGATGAGGTGTTTCACCAACGGGTGACAGAGGGGCCCTGCTGGCAGTGGGGTTCCCACCCAGTTGTTTAGGCACGAGCCCCTGTAGCCGTAGTGGGGCTGTGGGGGCCTGTGTCTCCCGCTTTCCCTCTGTCGAACTGTTCTGGGAGAGGCTCCAAGCACTGGTGTTACGTCCTGTTGAACCAACTGCTAATAAATGAGGGGCTCTGGTTTTACTTGCTGGTTGTTGCCTGTGTCTCTTGTCACTGGCATGATCCAGTCCTGTCCCTGGGGGTCCTGGCTGCCTTTGGGGCCATCTTGGGAGGGGTTTGGAAAAGGGGTGTGTGGGAGCAGCCCTTCATGCACGAGGTGGCAGCAGCTGTCTAGTCCTGGATCCATCCATGCTGCACAGCGCCCACAGCCTCCTCTTCCTGGGACAGCATCCAGCACTGACTGCGTTAGCACTGGGGCAGGGGTTTGGGGGGCTGGGGGATCCCTGCGTACCTTCTCCCCCCTGCCCCATTATCCAGTCCCTGCCTGCCTGAGCCTGCCTGCCCGCCTGTCTGCTCCCTCCCTGCTGCCTTCCGCTCCCTGGCCCCTGCGAAGTGCTGGAGGAAACGAAGACAGAGCCTAATTAATCCCAGCCGGGTTTGTTTGAACCTGTCGGAGTGACAAACGATGTGCGGTGCCGCAGGAGCCGCTGGATGGAGGAGAGGGGGCTGCAAGGGGAGAGCAGGGGGCTGCCAGCACCGTGGAGCTGCCTGCCTGGATGGGGAGGCTTTTAATTCCTGGCCATGCTGGAGTAAGGCCAGGCCGTGCACCCACTTCGGTTCCCTTCCTGGTGCCCCCAAGCCCAGGAGGGAGCAGTGGGTCTTTGCCTGGGGCTGGCCCTCAGCCCTCATTATCCCTACCTAGCTCGGGTAAGGATGTGCAAGGATGTGCAAGGAAACCCCCGTCTTGTCCCTGGGCTGCCCCAGGTGGGCCCAGCTGCTGCCCAGCTTAGCCCTGAGTTAATTGCTTGTTAATTAACAGGAGCACAGCGCAGCCCCATGCCATGGCCACAGGGTGCCTGGGAGGATGACAAGGTCTCTGCCCTCCCACAGCCAAAGGAGAGACATGGGGAAGGGAGGATCCATCCCCCTCGCCTGTCACCTGCCTTGGCACCAGTAATGTTTTCTAGCATCTACCAAAAATGTGCAAAGTTGATGACATCTGTGCTGGGCTGAACAAGGGCCAGGGGCTTTGCAGCTGTGGCCAGTGGGACCCCAGGGTCAGCAGGACCCCAAAGCATCTGCAGCCTCGTCCTGCAGCCTCTTACAGGAGACCCCAAGGCAGCCCCTACCCAGCTGTGAGCCCCTGGCGGCTGTGTGAGCAGTGGGTGCAAGTCAGCAGCCTCCTGGGGGTTCCAGAGGGCACAGGGTTGAGCTGAGATTGCTCCAAGCCCTTGCAGCCCCTGCCCACAGACAGGACTAGTGACTGTGGTGAGGGCTGACTTTCCAGCTCACAAGCTGCTGCAGAGCTGGGTCCATCCCCACAGACTTCTTTCTGCACCTTGATTCATCCTGCAGCATGCCCTGACATGTCATCTATCCTCATCCAGACATCCCAAATCCATGCTCCAACACGTCCTGTGTCTTCTGGTGATTGTGGATATGCTGGTGAATCCCTGCTGGAAATGGCTGCAGGAGGGATGTGGACCCCAGAAGTGCCTGGGCTGCTCTTCGCGTAGGGTCAGGCAGTGCTGGTAGTGCCACAGCCCTCTGGGCTGGCAGGAGGAATGTGGGCAGGGAGGGATGCAGGCATGAGGAATTTGGTCAGGAGGGGTGTGGGCAGGAGAGATGCAGGCAAGGAGGGATGTAGGTAGCAGAGTGCAGGGCTCACTTGGCTGGGCACAGGCAGCTCATTATGGGGATGCGTCACTGAATGCAGGCAGTCTCTGATCCCCTTCCCTGTCGCTAGCACAGCTGCACAGCACAGGGGCCAGATCCTCCCCCTCAGGTGTTTCACTTGATTTAAGACATCCAGCCCTGGGAAGGAGGGGTTGGAGAGGGGCTTTGCACGATGTGCAGCCAGGGAATGAGGTGGCAGTGCCAGCAGTTGGGGCACACGTACACCCCAACTGGCTCCTCCTGCCCTGCTACCAGCAGTGCCCTGGCTCCATGTGGGTGCTGGGATGCAAATCCACACAGAGAGACATTGTGCCTTCCATCATCTGCTGAGCAGGGTGGGTGATGGGACAAGAGATAAACCTCTTGGTTGACTTGGAAGCCATCTCCTGTGTTAGCTTTCCAAAGCAGATGGAGGTGGGGTTGCTCAGCAGTTTATGGGTGGGATGGGTTCCTCCTCCAAGCACTCTGTGCTGTGTCCAGCCTTCACAGCCTGTTTAAGTTTGACATTTAAATCAAGCTTTACAAAGAGACTTAATAGAAATCAGAATTATTTCACTCAAAAAATGTCAATACTGTGGATTAATGTTGGAGAAATCTCACTGTCACCCCCACCTCCCATCTGTGTAACCACCTCCCATCTCTGCTCCTCCAGAGAGGCACAAGGAAGGGCCAGACTCCAGCAGGGAATAACCTGTCCAAGACCTCAGCTCTGAATCCCATCAAGGAGTCAGGATGGGCCATGGAAACTGCTCTCCCACAGGGTGCTCTCTCATAGGGTGCATTTGCACCCTATAAATAGCAGAGACCCCTGACTGTGGTGGAGCCCCCCTGCTCCCCCCAGAAAGGCATCCCCAGTCTGGGTCCCTGGAGGGTAAAACCAGATGTCACAGATATTTCACATCAGGGCAGGACTGTCAATGCAGAGATGGCTTTGCCTTCTTCCACAGCCCTTTGCTCCAAGCTGGGGACCTCCTCCTGGGGGATGCTGTCATGGAGGGGAGGGGTGGGTGTTGACACACAGGGACCCCTGTGGCTGGGGAAGTGGCAGAGGTGCTGCTGGTGGGGCACTGGCTGCCGTCAGGCTCCTGCTGGGAAGATGGGACCCATGTGGAAGGTCAGATTTGGAGCAGCCAAAAGCCTCATGAGACCCCATGTGGTGTCACCAACGGTGCTGTGTCCTGAAAGGTGGCCATGGCCATGCCCCTGCCAGAGGGCTCTGTCCCTCTGCATCACCCCTACAGCAGCTGGGACATGGCCTTGGCTCTGCAACCCTGACACTGCTGCATCTTTGTTGTGGAACCTGTGAATGGAGGGGGATGATGCTCTGTCCCCTGCCTGGACAGTGCAAGTCAGCAAGTCCTTGAATAAGACCCATGCAAAATATTTCTTCTAAATGCCTCTCATGATCTTGAAGTGACATATTTACACTTCGTGATAAAATAATGCTAAATCCTGGTGTCTGAAAAAGGTCAATGTTTTTCTGTTACATGTTCATTTACCCTACAAAGCTGATAGAAATATTTTTGCAGGAGATCTACATTTTTCTGTAAAGATTTATAGCTCTTGTTTCAAAGATACAAATGTATAGAATGTCTCCTATACATGCAAAAACATTTATATGTAAGGTATTTACAACGTCTAAGACTGTAAACACAAATCGCCCATTTAAATGTCACAGCCCAAATCAGAAAATGCTGGGGATGCAAAATAGACTTGAAATGTCAAAGGACAGATGACGAAAAGATGTTTCTTCCATCTGGGAAAATTCTTGAAACCAATTTCCATTAATCCCAGGTTTCCGGTGCCTGTAGTTAACCCAGTTCTGTGAGTAATATTTTTTCAGAGCTGTGATGGGCAGATGGACACCTTCAGCCCTGCAAAGCTCCTGGGCTGGTTGCCCTTCTCAGAATTCCCCTCATCCCAGCCTCACAGCCCCCCTCTCTCCCCCACATCTCCTTCCCAGAGTGTGGG
>JAOXXN010000191.1:6460037-6481751 GCA_026770055.1 Myrmophylax atrothorax | reverse complement strand
CCTCCTGCCTACTCAGCCCTGTACCCCTCTCAGGAGCAGAAGATGCTGCCAGGTGCCCTCCTGGGCTGTGGGGTGAGCGGACCAAATCCCTTGCCCAAAACAGGGATCCTGGAGGAGTCGGCTGCCCGGAGAGGCAGCAGGAAGTCCATGTTCACCTTTGTGGAGAAGCCAAAGCTGGGCCCCAACCCTGACCTGCTGGACCTGGTTCAGAGTGTGGACAGCAGGAAGAAACAGAAAGAGCAGGGAGAGCCTGGTGGAGAGGATGAATCTTTTGCCCTTGGGGCTGAAGCTGCCAACTTTGTCCCCAACAGTGCAGCCAGGGGTGGGCACCACCTCCCACCAGCTGAGGATGCTCCAGCATGGTCCTCCTGCCTCAAGTCTCCCACCATCCAGCCCAAGCAGAAGCCGCAGCCCAGCCACATCCTCAGTGAAGCGAGAGGGAAGGGGGCCGAGCTCTTTGCTCGCCGGCAGTCCAGGATGGAGAAGTTCGTCATTGAGGCTCCCTCCCAGCCCGAGATGCTGCGGTCCCCATCACCCACCATGTCTCTGCCTCCCTCCTGGAAGTATGACAACAATGCTTACCTGTCACCCATGGTCTCCAGACGCCCCTCCAAGAGTCCCTCCAGGCCCTTCAAAACCCCCCCTGCATCTCTGTATGGTGGCAACCTGATAGAGAATGAGGTCTCCCAGAAGGAGCTAGAGATCTCCAAGCACCAGCCCTATCAGCTCCAGTCTTCTCTCTTCATCCTCTCCCCATCCAAAGGGCCGGCAAGGTCCATGCCCCAGGAGACGCCTCCACCCAGACCCTCTCTTCCCGACGCCTACCCCTACCCCCAGCAAGCCTCCTGCCCAACCTCTCCATTGCCTCCTTCCCCTGTTTGGCATCCCCCAGTGGTGCCCAGCGCTGGCCAGACCACCTCCAGCCTCTTCCCTGGCACTGCTGGGGCTCTGCCCCTGACTCTTGAGAGCCATGCCAGCCCTGGAGCCCCGGCTGAGGTGCTGCTGTCCTCCCCGTGCCGCCTGCTGCCACCGCGGGCGAAGCCAGGCTTCCAGGCACCCCGGCCCTCCTACTCCACCAGGAATGCCGGCATCGAGCCGCAGGTGTGGAAACCTTCTTTTTATTACAAGTAGTGGTGGCAGAGAGAAAAACATGGGAGTTGTAGGCTGAGTTCTCCCTAACTGCTCAAGGGAGTGCCAAAAGCCAAGCCAACCACAAAAAAAGGGGGGGAAAAGAAAAGGAAATAGAAAAATGAAGTGGCTGGGAAGCTGCTGTGCTGGGACAATGAGTGGCAGGCACGGCTGAGCCCCCAGTGAAATAGGAGCCAAGGAGTCCCAGGGAGGAAGCAGGAGTTGGGGTGTAGAGCCTGCAGGACACCAAACAGCCATCAGGAGCCTACCTGTGCTTCAGGGGCTGATGGTGCTTTCTCTCTTCTCTCGCCTGGAAACTGTACTGAGCATTGCACCTCTGGCTCCCTCCTTTCCCCACCTCCTGCCTTTCCAGCACTCAGAGCTCTGCCTGCCCTTCTACATCCCCTCTGTCCTGTGACATCTCTTGGCAGCCTACCAAAGCAAACCTGGAGGGAACACCCCACCTTTCCTCCTCACTGTGCCTGCTCCTGGCTCTTCTGCTGCTCCTTCAAGAATCTGTCCTCATTTTCTTCCTCACTGCGAAAGAAGAGCTACATCCCTCGGTGAAGAGTGGAGTCCTGTGGTGCCGGCTGAGGGTCATCCTGAGGCTCGTGGTCAAGCCGTGCATCTGCCCATTCCTCCCTCCCACCATTCTCCCCATGGTGCCAAGTTGCCTTTTGACTGTGCTTTTATTCCTGCTATTTTCTTTTTCCCCCTCTTTCTGAATACACTCTCTGCGCTGTCACACCTGACTCCTCTTTCCTGCCGTCTGTGGAGCAGTGCTGGGCAATGGACACCCGGGGTCGCCAAGCATCCCCTGGATGGAGGCTTTAGGAAGCTCCAGGTAGTGGGAGGTCCTGGGGCATATTTTGGGCAACAAGAATTAATGGCAGGCTTAGCCTGCTCCGACATTCTTGGCAGGCGAGGAGGTGAAGAGTCCAATGCGTTTTGGGGAGCCCTTGAAAGGGTGCAATGCACGAGGAGGCATCCCCAGCTCCTGTGAGGTTAAGCCAGCACGAATCTTACTCTGGCACTCCTCCTGCCGCTGTCTCCCTGCTCTGTCCCTTCGTTCCCCCGAGTGGAGGTCACTAACCCGCTCTCTGTCCCTCTCCAGGACAGGCGGTCGTCCCTCCCTGCGTCGCCCACCTGGACGCCCCGGCTGGCGCGGCGCCCGGGCAGCCTGGACGGCTGGGCCAGCCCCGCCTCGGTGCCTGAACTGGATGAGGGACCTCCCATGTCACCTCCATGGAGCGAGAGGTCCCTGTCCCCGCTGCGGCAGGACGCGGACCCCCGGGCCAGCCGGCAGATGCAAGCGCGGCTCGCCAGGAACATCATCAACGCTGCCCGCAGGAAGAGCTCCTCTCCCAAACCCGTGGGGCTGGAGGGCTCCCGGCCCTTCACTCCCATCTCCGCCGGCCCCCCCAGCCTGCCCCAGTCCCCCCGGCTGGGGCCCAGGGCGCCGGCACTGCAGGCTGCCAACAGCGTGCTGGGGAGCCTGGGCAGCCCCTCGCCCACCCACAAAAGCCCCCTGCGATCGCCCCGGGCAGGCAGCCCCCAGTTCTGTGCCTCCCCCGGGATGCCCCGAGCCGCCTGGGCAGAGGGACGCCGGCTTCTGCTGCCACCCAGCACGTCCTCCTGCCTCGTCCCCAGGCTGTCGCCTGCCCCCAAGAGCCCCCTGCCATCCCCTGTGGTGGGCGGGCGGTCCCCAGCCAAGCGCTGCACCTCCCGGTCCCCGACGGACTCGGATGTCTCCCTCGACTCCGAAGACTCGGGGACCAAGAGCCCGGGAATCCAGAGCTTCAACCTTTGTCCCCGGGGCTGGACCGGCAGCCTGCGGCTGAAGACGGGGGTGCTGCCCTCGGGGGCCCCCTGCACTTCCTAGATGAGCCAGCCCCCGCCAAACCACCCTCTTCCTGGACCCGTCAGCCTGGGTGATGCCACCCGCTGACCCATCCCCACCGGGAACAGGTCCCCAAACCCCAGTGTCCCTGCGGAGCTGCCGCAGCCCCTCGGTGTGCCAGCGGGGTCAGGTGCCTCCTGCCCGCCCGCCATCCAATGGCCCTGCTCTATTTTTACCAACCTAACCTTTCGGGGCAGGACTGCGTGGTCAGCAGGCAGAAGCAGGCAGAGCGGGGGGAGTCAGCCCACTCACGGCCCCCTCCCTCGGCAGCCCCTGCCCACCAGCCAGCTCCATTCCTGCATAACCAGGACAGGGTGGGCTTGGGGGTCCCCTGTGAGCCCCCTGCCCCCAGCTACCAGGTGTTTACCCTGGGGTGGCACAGTTGTCATACCCAGCAGGGATGGGCAGTGTGCCACGACTGGGCTCCCTCTCCCAGCCTCTCCCAGCCTCCAGGTCTGACTGGTTTCAACTGAAACCAGATTTTGGGGAGAAAAAGTTAATTTTTATTATATCTCCCCTGTTCTTCATTGCTTTTTTAAATATTTTTTTACTTTTGACCCCTTCTCAAAGAAATTCTCCCCAATCCTTCCCTTCCTGGTGACCAAAAAGAGCCAAAGTTATTTATTGCCATGTTAAGGGGACTGTTTATATGTGCCCTTCCACCTTTCCCAGACAAAGAGGGACAGCCTCATCCTGTACCTGTCACTGTCCCCAAGCCCAGGTTCACTCCATCCTCATCCCCACACTGGCAGGATGAAGGCACACACAGGAACTGATGGGCCCTGTGGCAGCCAGGGCAGGTAGGAAGATGTGGGGGGCTGTGGGGCCAAAGGAAGTGATACAGATTGCAGAGGATTTGAAGGAGGTGTCGGCACAGGAAGCGAAGCTAAGAGTGTCCCCATGGGGATGAGTCAGTGTCCCCACACCTTGGTGAGACCAGCACCAGAAAGGAGTTTGGGCTGCCAGGGCTCTGGCACGTCCTCACATTCCCATTCAGGGACTCCTGGTCACCCCTTCCCTTTCCCCAGGACACACTGTGGAGCCAGCCCATCCCTGTTCCTGGAGTAGCTCCACCCTGCACCCTGGCCTTCCTGTAACACAGCCCCCCATTCCCAGGACACATCTCCCACCCTTGCTCCACCAGCCACCACAACCCGCCTTCACCACGCTGCTGTATACCCAGCTCAGAAATAAACTGCCATTATCCCACCCAGCCTGGCTCTGATCCATCCCTGAGGTGGCCTGGAAACACATGGCACATGGCCACCTCCTGCTGCTGCTGAACAGCCACCATTCCTGTCCCCAAGGGCCAGCCCTGGTCCATGCCAGGGTGACAGCCTCCCCATCCCTGCTCCATGCTGGAGTGATGGCATCCTGGTCCCCAAGGTTTAGCACTCCTCTGTGTTGGGGTCATGCTGTCCTGGTCCCCAAGGGTCACAGCCCTGCTCCGCCCCCTTTCTCAGCCAGAAATAACTTCTGTCCCGTGGCTGGACCTTGGCATCTGGGCTGCAGCCCAGGACGGGTTGGGGCAAGCGGCAGGAGCCCAGGGGTGCCGAGAAGGGCCACCCGGGGCCACTGAGCACTGGCGGCTGCAGCTTGGCTTTGGCCTCATCACCCAGTGCAGCAGGAGAAGCATCTGCTGTCCCTGGAGTCTGGGGCATACCCTGGCCAGGTAGGGAAGGCGAGATCCCTCATGGGGGTCAGAGGGTGGGGGGGTGCACAGGGCTTGGGGATGTCCCAGCCTTGGTGGTGGGGACATCAGCACTGTGGGGGTCAGGGCACAGTCTCCCTGGAGGGGGGTGGAGGGAAGGATGGGGTGCAGGTCTGAGGCTCTCTGTGCAGATGGTTAATGCTGAATTCAGGGCTGGCAGGGAGTTGTGTGCCAAGCACCCATGGCCCTATGGGGACCCCTTGCTCTCCAGTGCCCTTAGGAGAAGCTGCCCAGGATCAGCCTGAGCTGAGGGATGGCAGATGCACCAAACAGGGTCAAACAGCTCCCACTTACACATGCCCCAGCAGGCAGAAGGGTGCTGCTGCAGGTGGGCAGCCTGGGGGGCTCAGAGCAGGGCTGGTTTCCAGCTGCCTCTCCACAAAGAAGCAACCCAGCCTGGTGGTGCATACCCCTCCTCCCCACTGGCCGGGCTCACCAGCTCCCTGCAGGGTCAGGGTTGCAGCTCCTGCACCCATGGGGCCAGCAGCTGAAAATAGCTCTGCTAAGGCGGAGGTGCTGGGGGGGCAGCCAGGGCCCCCCTTGCCCAGCAGGCTGCGGCAGCAGGTGCTGCTCTGGGGCCACTTGGGGCACAAGGACATCAGCTCACTGTGGGAAAGGACAGAGCTGAGGACATTTGCTGCCCTAAAGAAAGGCAGAAAGGAAAGATGACAGGCAGGAGCTGAGGCATAACATGCTTTGAACATTCCCTGTGTCTGCTGAAGGGAATGGAGAGTGGTGCAGGGAGATGCTCAGCCTAGGGATGATGCTCAGGGATGATGCTGGACAGAGGACATGCTCAGCTGAAACCTGGCATCTCTCTGTGGCATGCCTGGGGCTGACCTGTCCCCATGCTTGGTGTCACTCTGGGGATGTCTCTCTCTTCCAGACAAGCAGGATCCATATCTCCGCCACAGACCTGCCCCAGGAGCGTGGCAGCAAGTGATGACCATCATGAGACTGGATCCTGAAGACGGTAAGGGGGTGCAAGGGTGCCACCAGCCCCAGGGCAGTGCTGCCCTCCCTGCCTGGGGGTCAGATCCAGCTCTGGTTGAGGCCACTGACCAGGCATTGGGCAGGTGAGGCAGTTTGAGCCTCTCGAGCTGAGCTAATTCCCTGACAATTCCTCGTATGGAGGAAACTCCAGTCCCTGACACAGCTCCTGACGTGGGCACATGGCTGAGCCACGCAACAGGGACCCTGGCCAGGAGACACACTGTCTGTTCTGGGCTTGGGGGTCCCCAGCACTGCAGCACCCCCACTGCAGCTGTGGCTGTGCTCTCTCCTGGCCTCCCCAGAGCCCCGCCTGGACCTGGGCAAGAAGATGAGCACAACGCAGGACCTGATGATCGAGGAACTCTCCCTGCGGAATAACCGCGGCTCCCGGCTCTTCCAGCAGCGCCAGAGGCGGATGCAGCGCTTCGTCTTCGAGCATCCCAGCAGCTGCAGGGAGGTGGGTCTGAGGACAGCCCTTTCCCAAATCTCACAGCCTTTGCAGGGAAGTGATTCCTGGCGGGGCTGGGGGGTCTCTCTGCAGTGCAGCCATGACTGGCTGATTGATACACTGAGATGAAGGGAGAGGAGAGATGGCTTGGTGGGTTGGGCACAGAGACAGGCAAGCAAGGAGTTCAGAATCCACCAAAGGAGAAGGGGATGGTGCTGCTCTGCCTCTGCACCCACTAACCCCTCTCCTTACCTCCTGCAGCTCTCAGGGACAAGGGGCTCACACCACACTGAGAAAGGCAATCCAGAGGGAACAGTGAGTGAACAGATGGTGAGTAGATGGAGGGAGCTACGAGGTGATTTCAACCACCTCCCAGATCCCAGCTGGGGCAGGGGAAGCGCCCTGTGCCTGTCAACTCTCCCCTCTGTAGGCAGGGGAGAATGCAGGGGCAGAGCAGAATTATCACTCCGAGCTCCACGTGGCAGCATCACCCCAGGGCGGCCCCCCAGAAGTGCCCAAGAAGACAGAGAAAGTCTTGCACATGAGCAAAGTCCTGAACCCCGGCGCCCTGGCCCCAGGTAAATCAATGCTGCCTGCACCCCAAAGCTGACACTGCTGAGATCTCAGCAATGTGGGGCTGCAGGCAGCGAGCTGCTGCCTGCCTAGAGGTCTGCCCCAAACCCTCCCTGAGATTTTAGGTATACAAATACATATTTGTGCTATAGATATCCAATCCTGGCCCCAGCAGCAGGTCCTCTATGGCCAGGCAAAGGCCAGGCTGTTCCCAACCTCCTGCCCCAGCCTGGCTGCAGCCCCAGCAGCCCACGCTGTCTCTCCCCTGCACAGGGTACTCGAGCCCCCTAAAAGAAATCCCCCCGGAGAAGTTCAACATCACTGCCATCCCCAAGGGCTACCGGAGCCCGTGGCAGGAGCTCTTTGGTGACAGGGATGATGCTGTGCATGGCAAGAACCAGCCACCCATGAGACCCCCTGCATGGGACTTCAGGAGCTTCAACAGGTAACACACAGGCACTGCCAACCTGGCCAGCCCTTCAGAAGTATCCAATATCCTGTGAGGGAAACACAGTGGTCTGTGCCCTCTTTATACACCACAGGGGCACAGCGAGGGCTCAGGATGCTCTTTCCCTGCTCAGGAGCTCCCCTGTGGTTCCCTGCAAAGGTCCCTGCCTCCAGCAGCTCCCCAGATCTCCTCTCAGGTCCACCACTGGGCTTGCACAGCCTTAAGCAGTTTGACCTCACTGGCTAACCTCAGAGATTTAATTTGTGAGGACTAATTCTCATGGACATGGTCCTGGAGAAGGAATCACTCCTGTTCCCAGCTGGGCTCAGCTCTGGGCTGGGTGGAGGAATGACAGAGACAGTGCCAAGTCTCCCTCCTAATTTCCTAAAGGTATCCAGGCAGCTACTGGAAGCGGTGGTGGGGTATAAGGTTAATCTTCCCACAAAGTGCTAAGAGGTCACCAGAATCCTTCCAAACACCTGCTTGAGTCTGAAGCCTCCAGGACAGCGGATTTCTGGTGGCTCAGCCTGGCAAGCTCTGTGTCCTGTGGCTGCTTCTAATGGAGCACAGCTGACGTCTCCTCACACCTCCAAATTACATTGGGGTCAAGGTTGAAAACTTAGAGCAGAGACTGACAAGGAAGATTTCCTTTCTGGAAAGGTGCTTGATGGGGAACCAGGAGACAGAGATCTGGTGGCAGCTAAAGCACCAACAGCCTATGGCAGAATAATGAGAACCAAACTTTTAAGCTGAACACCATCCCAGGGAATCTGCAAACCAAGATCCTGGATGTCCTCCCTGCTCAAAGACTCTGTCACGAGGATTAAATTACATGGGCCTTGGTGGTCTGGCCAAAGTCTCCTTCCAGTAGGCAATTCCCACTGGAGCTCCCCCCTGGGACACAGCACTGCTCCCTGTCAGACCATGTGCCACAGTGCTGGGCCTCTGCCAATGGCAGCTCCACTGTGCTCACACCAGGGCTGGATTTGAGTCATGGGAGACACCACTGCTGTGCTTTCAGCAGCTGGCAGAAGAGGCTGTGGGGAACCACAACCACTCCACATGGGAATGGCATCCCCAAAGTCAGAGATCAGCCTGACCACCACCGTCCCTTTGCTGCTCTCCTCCCCCTCGGCCCTGGGGCTTTGCCATGTGGCCCTCCTTGAGCAGTTACAGCCAAGGAGGTGCTGCAGGGGGAGAACAAGTCGCTGCTGCAGACACTTGGCTCTTTTCTTTCAATATTTAGCCATGTTCCTGACTTGAGATTTATGTATGGACAGGGACTGAAGCAAGGGCATGTTTCTGAACAGTCCTTTACCCTGTACCATTTCTCCCCTCTCACATGCTGCCTATTTTAAGTCTTCAACTGTAATTTAATACAGATGGATGCTAATTTAACTCCAAGGCTCTCGCCACCTCCTCTAATTCTTCACTAAAGCAGAAAGATTCAGAGAGCCAATCTGCACTTAACTGGGCTTTTCATGATCTTCCAAGCTGCTGGCTTTTAAATCACTTCTCAGTTCAAATACCAAACCACAGAAAAACAATCCTTTTGGAAAAAATTGGCTATCAAAAAGCCAGTGGTCTTGTCTAAGGCTGGTTGAAACCCAGCACAGCTCACAGGGCAAGGGCAAGTCCACCATCTCAACCGCTACTGTGTTAAAGACTGATTTATTCCCAATTTTAAACATTCAGGCTGTGATGCAAAGACCTTGGGCCACCTTGCTGCCTTAGGAGAGAGTGAAAACCAAGCTTTGAGAAAGATTCTCTTTTCTCAGAAGGGAGAAACTTCCTACAACAAACCTCTCTCATTTACCTTTCCCCCTCTTATTTCTCCTCTGTTGCAAAACAGTGCCACGTTACTCATGTTCTAGCAGTGCTTCCCAATGCAAACATTCCCAGCTTTGCCTCACTGACAGCTCAGCCTCCATGTGCTGCTCCAAACCCAACATTCTTGGCTTTTTGGGGGCTGGCACACTATTCCCCAATCCCTTTCCATGTTTCTCCAGAAGGGGATGACAGCTCTTGCCCCCGCACTGCTCCTCTTGTTAGTCATAGTTCATGAGGAGCCTTCCCAAAAGGCAGGATGGAGCCAGGGCCAAGAGAGACATTTGCCTGCACATGTGCTGGAGGGATCCAAGGCAGCCATCAGCCTCGGCCCTCTGCAGAACACAGGAGCTGTGGATGAGACACTTTCTAAAGACCATGAGCTTTGTCACTGCTCTCTGAATTTAAGCCCTGTTACATGCAGAACACATGCACTGACACTCAGGCACCGAGCCCCACTCTCTAGTCTTGCCAAAGCTTGAGTTGAGGTGGGCTCTGTACCAGAGAAGTGCCTTGCTGTGCTGGCAGGGGCTCTAACAGTGGCTGAGTGGGGAGGAGAGTTGTCATTTGCCACAGACATTGCCAGGTTGTGCTGGGCTCAGTTAGTAAATGCAGACCTCTTTTTTCTATCACCTTCACAACATGCCCTTGACACTCAGCCTGCTTCTCCTTGTGCCACAGGACTCCAGCCCCGTTTGACAGGGCGGTGGTTGGGGAGCTGTTCTCCATGCCCACCGCAGAGCTGGACAACCTGAGCGTGCTGGAGGTGATTGCCCACAGGCCCAACTTCAACCGAGTGGCGCAAGGCTGGGTGCGGATCCTGCCAGAGAGTGAAGAGCTGTAGCTGTTCCTCCCCCACCACCACGGATGGTTTCCTCGCTAGAGTCGGACACACTTGGCAGGGTAGGGGCAAGGGGGGCAGGTATCCTTCGTGGAAGCTCAGCTAGTGGCCTCGGTTGTCACCTTCAGACAGGATTTGAACGAGCTCAAGCCTGGGACCATTCTGCATTCCCCTTGCAGCAGCCGCTGCCACAAGGGCAGTTAGTGCCAAGCCAGCCACATTCTCCCTGTTAATCAAGCAGATCCCTGCCAGGGCCTGAACAAAACATCCCACACAGCCTGTCCTCTTCCTTGCCTTGTGGAAAATGGCCACACTACCAGCTGCAACACACCAAGCTGCTTTGCTGCATCTTCACCAACACAAAAGACCTGCTCCAACAGCTGGTGCTTTTGCAGAGAAATTCCATCTTCAGGACAACTCTCCATCTGTCATCCCAGTCAGGACAGCGAGAGGAGGCGATAACGGAAGAGCATCAGCAAAACAAGTTACTGGAGGCATTGGCATGTTAAAAGCAGCTACTGTGGGCTCGGCTGGACAACAGAAATGAATGAGGAACTGAGAATCTACCTGTTTACCAACACAGCACAACCAGGACAGATGGAAGAGGAATGCTGGGAGTTGGAAACTTTTGCTCTGTTTTCCACTGGCTAGCACTTGGCAGCTGGTATTTTCCCCTTTCTACTGCTATTTGCATGCCTTGTTTGAGTATCTAAGCCTTTTGAGTGACTTATGCCAGATTTGCTTCATGTAGTTGGTCAAAAAGAGTCAGGTCCTGCCTAGACACACTGCCTGGACCCACACCAGTCTGAGGATACTGCCAGGGTGTTCTGGTAACTTCAACATCAGTGGGAAGGAAAAGCAGTGTGGCTATGACTCTGGAGTAAGCACAGGATTCTCTGGGAATGCAAAAATCAGCAGTGAGGATCCAGCTACAGCAACGTTTTCAGCAGCGACACACGGTGGGATCTGCAGCGAACAACAGCCTACAGAAAGCCATCAGGACATCTGGAGAACCCTGCTCATCACAAATAAAAACCTCTGACTTAACCCGGGCTCCCTCCAGTTGCTTTTATCAGGTTCCTAATGTTACTCTTACTTACGCTCCCTTTTTCCACCACCGTGGTTAAATGGGATAAGCCAATGCTGTGGTAAAAATGCAGTTAACAGCTGTCTCACGTCTGAGGGGAGCTTGTAAGGCTGTGCAGAGCAAACCCCACACAGAGATTCTGCTGCCACAACATACCTCCCAGGTGGGAAACTTTCATTGCTCTGTTCTTCCCACAGAAGCTGGAGGGGGAAATAAGCAAATGGAAAGAAAAAGGGTCTGTCCCTTTAACATGATAAACCTGTGATGCTCAATAGCTGTCCTGTTCCAGTTCCATCACTCTCCTCTTTGTTCATCAGCTGCAGAACCTATGCACGCCCAGGGACTTGGCTGGAAATAATAAATAAATTGTGAAGATGTAAAGCCTCTTGCAGTTGAGCTGTGTCTGCACAGCCCTCACAGGCCCTGGCTGTGGAGGCTCTGGGCCAGAGCACTGGCAAAAGCCACAGATCCTTCCCATCCACCAGCAGCCTCTGCTGCCCAACACTAGTCTGGGATGGCTCTTCCCTGACAAAAGCTGAACTAATTACCTAAGCCCAGAGCTCAGCTCTTCCTCCAGAGAGAGCTACCTGTGGTGTACAAGTGCTGCACCCTTCTGGCTGGCACCATCATGGGACACAGTGGCACCATCCAGGACAGCACATGACACTAAAAGCAGACGTGCTATCCTTGCCCACGCTGCATCTTGGCTGTGGGAGCAGCCACACAAAAATCAAAGTCTGCAGACACTGCACTCCAGGAAGTAGGGTCTAAGCATAGGTGTTGAAAAATTCAAATATTTTAATGCCCTTTTTTTAAAATAAGCAAATGAAGCTTCAGAACAGGCCTCATCATGTTTTGCTTTACAGAAAGATGTCCACAGATCCACTGCACAAAAGCAGCTGACATACAGATGAACCTAAAATCCTCCAGCCACATGTACACAGACCTTACTCAGCAGTGGTTCCCCGCAGGACGCAGTTGCTCCTGGCCAAGCACTACAGCTGGAGCACAGAAGGAAAAGTTTCATGTTTTATCAAAGCAGGATGAAGTGGGACCCATCTCATAGCTCAAGATACTGCATCACAGGCCTTGAAAGCCCTAAATCTCCCCCAGAGCAGCTGCAGCTACACAGTGCCCTCCCCTGCAGCTGTCAGCAACACAGCCCAGCCTGTGGGGACACTGAGGGGGATTGTCACTTGGCTAAATCGGGCAACTGCTGACCTGTCACTCCACGTCATGCCTGCACTGCCCAGGGGCTGCTTGCCTGACCCAGCACTTGTCTTGCTCAGGACATGCAGGATTAGAAGTGATGTATCAAAAAAGGTTTTGTTTTCTTGTCTTTTTTAAGCCAGAAGTTAGCAAAAAGGAGGGAGGAAAATTTTGTGTAATAGTAATGCAAAGCCATGGGTTTGTCCATGGCAACAACACATGATGAGCTTGTTTTTCAGCTCTTATCCAGTCCTGGTTTAATACCTCATTAGAATAACAGAGAAGGGTCTCTGGTTACATGTAAACGGTCCATAATGTTCAGATGAAGGACACCAAATGGGCTTGAAAAGGGTTTGGTTGGGTTTTTTTTCCATAAGTTTATTTTAAAAGTGTGCCAATGGGATACACAGATAGCACTGGAATTCTGGTACCCCCAGATCCACAGACCCCTGACAGCCCTGTCCCCCACCCCCCAACACTAAAAGAAAGACCTGGAATATACCAACAATCCGATTAGCTAATGGAGACATGGAGCTCAGCCTGCCCTGTGGCTGCAAGCAGGGGAATAAGGCGTCTCTAGCTCACCCACAGCTCAACATATGGTGCTACCATGGTAACTAGAAAATAACATTTACTTCAAGGATGAGGGTGGCAGGACGTGCTAGGGGCTGCTGTGCTTTCCTGCGTGGGCACCCATCCTCTGGGGATCCTGGGATGGGTAGTGGATGGGGCCTGGGGCTCTCATGAAGGGAGGTGGGGGCCCCATGGCGTGGAACATGTGTGGTCCAAAACCTGCAGGAACAAAGTTGGCAGCTTCAGGCAAAGCAACAGAAAACCCAATGTGTATGTTCCCCTGCTTCAAAGTACCGACAGAACAGCTGGCTCACAGCTGTGCCTCACAAATGTGCACATCTCCCACCTCCCCAAGAACTCTTTCCCTCTTCTCAGTACAACTGGGGGCCATCTCTACTCAACACACATCCTTACTCACAGATAAAAGCTGGTGGGGGGACTGGGCAGGTGCCTATAATGCCCATCTAAATGTTTTCTGTTCAGCCATGAAGCAGAGTAAATACATCCACAAGAGTCCCACATTCCATTAAAAAAAAAAGCATCTCTGGATAGATATATACAGAGAGCCAAAGACAGGCTAGCATTCAACCAGCTGCAAAACTACCCTTTGAAGTTGGGGTTAATGTGGCATTTACACAGCCAGCAAAAGCACTGAGTAGGTCTCAGTACCAGTAACAGGGATCTCTGACATGCCTGGGAATTTGCAAGTGAATACCTACCACAACAGGCAGCTCAGTTTAATTAAACTGTGCTGACAGCTCAGTTTAGCTCATCAGTTGACATTGTGTGATCAGGGATGAGGAAAATCAGCTCAGGACATGCATCCCTGCTGCAGCATGGCCAGGCAAGGAGGAACAGACCATCTAACACCGAGTTCCACATTCCCATTAGAGGGGGAAACACAAGTACCTGGAGGTGGCGGTGGAGCAATGCCAGGAGGAGGTGGCAGGGCAATGTTCACCACGGCCGAGGGGCCACTTGGAGGTAGGTTGAAGTAATTTGCAGAAGCCTCCTCTTCTGCAGCTGGAGGAGGAGGCAGAGCTGCAGAAAAAGTACATGGTGGTTATGGAAAATCTCTGAGGCAAGACAAGCAGAGGTGTCTGACTTCAGAGAGGGTACACAATCCTTGTCTTCACATAGGCAAACAAACTCCTAAGGCACCATTACCATTGCATGTATGAACTGGAGTGAGAAGCAGGACTGCCCTGAAACTCCAGTCACTGATTTACTTCACCCAAAACCAGCTTTGCTTTTTCCATCATACAACGCCCAGTGGATTAGGAAAACATTAAAAGTGTGGGTTGCCAGCATCTCAGAACTAACTAACTTGAATTCAGCTTTAGCTTTTCACTCATCACATAAAGAACTCTCTTTTCATCCAGGATTTGCTTCCAAACAAAGCTCGTCTCCCATCCCAGCTGGATCTGCTGCAAACCTACACTGTAACTGCTCTGGGCTCACCACTGCCTCTACCATCCTGAACTGTCACTGCATCCAGAAATTTAACACCAGTCTCGCTCATGGAAGCAGATCAGCATTAAGTGTTTCAGAGATGAAAACAACTCCCTTACCACCAGGAAGTCCTGGAACTGGCTCGAGCTTTATCCCGGATTCTGTAGTACCTTCCTTGTCCTTTTCTTTTCCTCTTGCTGCCTGGGACCTGAAAAACACAGAAGTTTGAGAATAAGGGTGAGACAAAGCAGGATAAGGAGATATTTGTAATATAGTAGTTTCTCATTATCTAATCCAGGTCCATTGCTTCAGGCCAAAGATAAAAAAATCATAGAACATCAGAGACAGGTGATAGGAAGTTTGCAAACAGTGCTTACAGGAGATGGACTGGGAGAAAAACTATGGAAACGCATCCATAACCCTCAAACAGGAAATCCCCTACACTGTGTTGCCTCCAACCCAGATCCCAGTGCAGAAAGAAAACCAAAGAGGGCCCCAACTATTTACCACACAGGTATCTACTCCAGCAAAATATCCAAAATCCTGCTTATCAAGACTTGGTAAGCTGAGAGCAGAGCCTTGTGGCAGTATCATCCAGGCCTCCTCCCCCACGCTCACCTTCCCCACTTGACATTGAGCCTGCGACCGTTGACAATGAGCTTGTTGAAGGATTTCTCAGCAGCCACCTCTGCAGCTTGGCGGGTGGCGAACTGGATGAAGGCACACTGCTGCCTCTGCACCACCGTTATCGTCCGGATCTCCCCAAACTGGTAGAAGTGATTTCTGTGCAGGGAAAAAACCAATCACAGTGATACCCCACTCCTCCTCGCCACAGGGTAGAGGGCAGAGCAGGTGGAACAGGTATGCTGCTTTCTCTTCTCCATCCCCAGTTAAAACTAATCATTAGAAATCAATAATCAATCAATCATTATGGCCCCCCTGTGCAATTAAGGAGCAGTAAAAGCTCTGCAGCAGCTTTTCTTAGCAGCCAGCTAGAGGCTAAAGGGCTCCCTCCTAAAAAGGGTTACACAGAATCCCCAACAGCTAAGAAGGTTGATTCATCTTTAAAGAAACAGATTTTAATCAAAGCATTTGAAATGTGCTTGTTTATCTGTTCTCCAACAAGCTGGCATTCCTCTGCACTTGCCCACCAATCAGTTCCCCACTAAGGAAAACTGAAAACCAGATTTATTTTTGTTCCTCAGAAGAGAGATTTCCTCACTGGGAGATGAGCAGATATGAAGAAAGCAAGGGCAATACAAGTTCACCAACACACCTGAGATCTGATTCAGAGATGGTATCTCCAAGCCCTCCAACATAGAGTGTAGTAATAGTCTTGTCTTCAGGGGGGTCTAGGCGAGGCATGGTTGACGCTCGTTTCAGCAGTTTATCAGCCACGGGATCATTAATTCCATAGTAACGATCTTTGATGTTCTGGTCAGCCAGAGGATCATCTGGATCTGTAGGTTTCTCATGTCTAAGGTTCAGCAAACAAAGCATTTTATAACACCAGTGACAGCTGCATGGATTAAAATGGCTGTAGCTGCCACCTTCCCTTCTCAAGCCCTTGGGTCACTTTTATCCTTAACCTTGTCCACATAAACACACCAAAATGGAAGAAAAAGCCTCGAGAACCTGAACTGCAGCCAGGGCTGCCTCAAGTTCTGAATGAATGGCACTTCTGACAGCTCAACATTCACCACCACAAAACACAAGAGCTGGGTTTCAAATGGCCTCTTGTTCAAATACAAGGATCTCTGTTTGAGGAGACTGACACCACTAAGGGGAAAAATGAACTACACAAGAGGAGAGCTGCAGCCACTGCTTTGGCAAACTCTGCAGCCAATTGCTCACAAACAAATGTGCCACCACAGAGATTCAGTTGCTGGCTCTGGATGCAAGTTTCACCCTGAGCCCAGTCACACTGTTGTGTCTCCTGACCACTACAGCATCTCCTGTTCTCTGGACCTCAAGGGGAGCTGTACCTGACTGTGGTGAACAGATTCACTGTTTAAGATGTATCTGTACCTGTAGGGACACTCCTCCCCTCTCTTGCACTCTCCTTTCACCCAGAAGGAACAGATGTGAGGACGGTTACGTTTGTAGTACGGAGTGGTTCGGGCCAGCTTCAGCAGCATGTCACTGGTAGAAGTAGCTTTTCCTAGTGCCCCAACTGGTCTAGTGCCATCAGAATTGGCTATCTAAACAGCAGGTAAAACACAGGTAGTTATGTATACACCAGCACTGAACACCAATGACAGAATCAGAGCAAGAAAATGGTTTTAACAGAAGCTGGGTCGTTGCTTCCCTTTCCTTCCCACACACAGCAACACCAAGAGCACAACTGTAACTACACTATCTCACCTCTCGCTCCATGTTCTGGGTGTAGTACTCTTTGTTGACGTCAGATTTAGGCATTTCATCCTTCAGCGAGAGTCCTGCATCTCGGACTTGGATAGGCAAACCTAGAAGGAAACAAATCCATTGTGTTCAGTTCTGGGCCCCTCAGTTCAGGAAAGACACTGAGGGGCTGGACCGGGTCCAGAGAAGAGCAACGAGGCTGGAGAAGGGACTGGATGTGGCACTGAGTGTCCTCTTAAACACCTTCAGGGATAGAGAATCCACCACGTCTTGATCCAACCCCACTGTGATCACCAGCCCATAGCACAGAGTGCCCTGGGCTGGTGATCACAGTGGGGTTGGATCAAGGGTTGGACTTGATAATCTCAGAGGTCTCTTCCAACCCAATCCATTCTATGATTCTGTGATTTTCCCTTGCTATGGACAACCAGCTGGTGTCACTCCCACAGGGGGCACAGATGAGGTACAGTGGCAAAGTCGTTTGCAGGTCATAAAGACAAAGCCTCATTTTCTGCCCCAGCACGATTTGTGCTGTAAAACACCAACCTGCCCCAAAAGCAGAGCTTTCCAACCCCTGAGTGTGGGCTGAGAGCTGACAAAGCAATGGCACCAGCCACACTGCCACTGCTGGGGAGATCAGCAGGGAAAAGCAGTGCACAGCCAGCAGGCAAAGACCTAGATAAACTTCCTGGTTTACTCCCTAGTATTTCAGACAGCTCCTAAAAGCCCTGCTTACACTCCCTACTCTTTCACAGGCCGGCAGATCCCACTTCTCCCACACACAGAATGGATGCTGCGTCAGAGGGAGCTCTCCCTGGAACAGCCAATGTTCCTGTGGGTGTCTCAGCAGCCCCTCCTGGCTGGATACTGATCACTGAGATGCAAAAAGGCTGGAACACACTTATTCTAGTCCCAGACCATGATATGCCTTCAGCAACCGCTGTGTCACCTCACTGGAAGCCTAAAAGTGTCTCCAAGAGTTCAGTGTTCAAATTGGGTTCTCTAAGGATGTACTGAGAGGCAGGAAGAACAATCCCTTTACATGCCATACTATGTGAGGACTGTCCATTTTAGCTTATGCCTCTCCCTGACACTGCCCTGTCATGGTGAAAAAAAACCCAAGTCATTTCCACTCAGGTCTAAAAATTGTCATTTTTCCTCCCTCATGCTAAGACTTCTCCCTGTGCTCTCCTCCTTTACAAGAAATAAAGTGTTTTATCTGGAGTCTTCTCTTTGCAAGAGTCGGTCCTTCAAATCTCTGACCCTGTAACAGGGAAACCATAAACCAAAACCTAGTTCATGCCTTCTACATGACAAGGCAAAGGATCAGCTCCTTAGCTCTTCCTCCCTACCTGCATCCTCTCTACTGGCTTAAAAGCTTCCAGTGTTTGCAGACAGATTTGTGGTTTTGGGGTTTTATTCCCTAATAGTGGGATTTTGCATGCCAGCTACATGCCCTCTGCCACTCCAATCCACAAACAAAGGAGTGAGCCAGGAAAACAGCATTTCCTCAGGATTGACTGAAGAGCTGCAGGCTCAAAAACCGCTCCCATTCTCTGTCCCTTCCACTCTGAGACACGATATCTCATTAGCAATGTTTGATATTTACAGGTTGCCACATACTACAGCAATCATGCTGCTGTTCCCTGCCTGTTCAGCCAGCAAACACTGTGCCTGCACAGCTCTCAAAGGCCCAACTGTGATTTTTCACAGCAATATCACTGCAAAGTCTCTTCCCTTTTCCACCTGCATGCTCAGACAGACGTTTCAGTTCTCCTCACTCTGACACCTACATGACTGTGTGAGGAGAATTCCAAGGTCATCCAATCATTGGACCTCCCACTGCACCACATCAGTGAGGAGCCCATCCAGGTGAGCCACCTCCTCATATTTATGTCAAATTAAGCTCAAAAGAGGCTCCCCTCAGCCCTGCTCAGGATTGGCAGCCCTGACTGTGCAGCAGGAACAACACCTGAAGTGTTCTGTATTTCAACACAAGGTTTATCTTCTAAAAGGTGTTAGAGAAACACATGCAAAAAACTTAGAAAGCACATACCCACTGCCATAAAATATAAATGAATGGTTGTCATGGGAACTGCTTCAGAGAGAAAGAGAGTCCCTCACAAATGCTCAATGGCCAGAAGAAATCCTCACACACACCCCCTTGGTCCTTTCCCTTCCCCACCGTTATTACCCTTCATTCAAAAACTGGAGTTTACCCAATTCTGTGATGTTTTCCACCAGCAAGAGAAACGCTCTGTCACTGAAACCTATTCAGATTTCTCCAAGTATCCTGAGAAATCCCGTTGCTTTGGACAAATCCATAAGCTCTCTTATTGCTCTGCGAGGCACAGTTTTGAATTACTGTTTTTCATTACTGATGTGCTTTCTGGCAGACCCTGCTGCGAGATAAAGTGGAATTAGAGTGGCATTACTGGCTGGAGGAGTGACTGAGAGACGTCCAGGGCTGCAATACACTCCTCCAACTAACAGGCAGCAATAAATACATCCACAAACCCTTCTGCTAACACCAGAAGGAAGGGCAGAAAAATAAAGCACTATATATTCCTAGGCTACACATATGCAACCCCCCAAGTACCTGTTACTGACTGAATTCTACATTTCAAACTGAAAACAGGAACTCCAGAGCTGATGTAAGCAGTGCCAGGAACATTTTAGGGGACTCAGAGCTGTCCAGGCACAGAACAAAAACTGCAGCAGAGACACAAGGTCAGGCAAGAGGAGATAAAATGAACACAACCAGCCTGGTCTCTGTACTTCTCTGACCAAGGTTGGGTTGCTGCAGCTTTCTGGGACAAGGAAAACAGGAAGGTTTGCAGATGTTCCCAGGCCACACTGGGGAAAGCATAGAGATAAATTTGTGAACGTTGTTTCTAAGGGGATGGCAGAGCTCCCAGTCTGCCCAGGGACACAAACTGACACTTAGGAGGGAGAAGGAGAGGAACCATGTGACAGAGGTGAGATCAGGAGGGGTCTGGAGAACAAGCAAGATCACCAGCCGAGGTGGCACACGGAGGGCTGCAGAGATGCCCCCCAAGCAGGAGGCAGGAAAGACGAGTGCTCTGCAGGGAGAAGGGCTGGTGCTGGCATTGGAAACCAACAGAGGGAGCCAGGCCACCACTGACAACAGCCCAAAGTCTGACCCTCTCTGCTCAGCCAACACCTTCTCAGGATCATGTTTCTATCCCCGTGCCCGCAGGGCTTTCCTTTAATCAAGGTGAGCTTTAAAAAAGGCAGTACCGCTGGCTAATGGGGAGGGGTGATCCTCCTGGCCCGAGGAAAGGGTTCTCATCACTCTGGCTGGTCTCTGCATCTGTTGACCAGTTTCAGTTGTACTGCACATCAGGTGGAAACCTCAGTGACAGAAAAGCTCCCAAAATGCCATGCAAATAAGCAGCTGGGTGGAGAAGAGGGGCTTGAATCTGAACTGCCAGGAAAGACAAGACTGCAAAGCCAGCTCAGGTCTGCTCTTGGAGATGAGACAACTGACATGCAAGTGACCATAGAACTTGTGCAAGAATTCCTAATTCCCCAGATATCAGAAAATTCACACCCACAGCATGAACACATAGTAACCTAAACTTCATAAGCTGTGCTATCTGCATGATTGCATTCTCCCCTTTGCAAGGCACACACAGAAGTGAGGGCCATGAAGGTCAGAGCCCTGCAGTGTGTGCAGTGTAACCTCCAGCAGCCACAAAGAGAACTCCCCTCTGCTGCCCAGAGATGTCCTCCAGCAGGTGCAGAGGACACAGCAGTTTAGTAACACCACCCCCACCCCTCAGCCCAGCCCTGTGCACTGACACACCACTCGTGTCAAATGAGACACATGCTAAAATAAACCAGGGAATACAGAGACTTTCTTTCGTTCTGCTCCTCATTTCCCTATGCCTAACTATTTCCTGCTGCTCCCAAAACAAGATCTGAAGGCAAGTAGGAGGGACTGTCAGCACAAAGTCTCCTGGGGAAGAGGGGAAGTGATGAGATCTGCAGGATGGCATGTGCTACCAAGTCATTCCTCGCTCAGCTCTGGCAATGACACCCGTCTTTCCTTCACTGTCAGGAGCCAAAAGAAAAGTGAAACAGAAGCAGCAGCAAACTCGTGAATTCCTACCTGGTTTCCTGGTTATGTGGAAATCATTTCAAATGGGGAAATCATTTCAATGTGGAAATCATTTCAAATGTAGAAAGGTCCACCACATTATTTAGTGGCTTTCATATTAAAAACAAAAAAACCCGATCCTCTTTCAAATTTAAGATATCCTCCCATCTATAAAAATGTCTAAGGGGAACAAAATATTGTACTAACAATTTACTAAGTAAGCCATTCCATCTTTCAGAAGATTTCCCAACAGCACTCAACAAATCCACAGCAGACCCACAAACATAAGTAAAAGGCCTGTTAAAAATGCATTCCTAGGCAACAGAATAGAATAAGGCCTTCAAGGTAAACACACAGAGCTCTCTCAATAAATGAAACAGCACTCTGCATTTCAGGTCCCATGTGGGCTCCTTACCTTTGAGCATTTCTCCAGCACTTCCTCCTTGAACTGCAGGAACTTCTCCTGGATGGCAGGCTGGTTGAGAGCCAAGGACAGGAAGTGTGTGAAGGGCTGTTTCTTACGGAAGCTGTCCAGGAGCACATCGATCCGCGTGCGGGCGGAGACGACGCCGCTCCGGAGCTGCCCGGTGATCACTGCAAGGGAACAGAGCAATCCCAGTCTGCTTCCCAGGAAGCTTCAAAGAGAAAAGAGACCACAAAAAAAAACCCCCCTAGTTTTGTGAAATTTCTGATACTGCTTTGCAAAATGTTGTTTGCACGGCAGGGCCGCTGAGCAGCATGAAGTGCTGAGTCGGTTTGTCCTGGTACAAATTGTCTGGTAATTATAGAATCTCGTGTACCACGGGTTAGAAGTCATACATTAAACCAAGTTGGACATTTCAATAGGATAAAATGGTAAAGGTACAAGATTTTGGAGAGTTAGAGCCAAGGTTTCACAAGTTTGACGGGTCATGTCACTGAACAAAGAAAAGGCTGAAGTCCAACAGTGATGAAGATGCTTCAAGACCATCCCGAGGGATGAAGTCAGGAGACCACCACCCAAATTCAAAGCCAAAAGGAAAGCTCTGCCCAAGATTTCA
>JAOXXN010000191.1:6445260-6459937 GCA_026770055.1 Myrmophylax atrothorax | reverse complement strand
TGAGCTTGGCCGTGGCACTGAGTGCCATGATCTGGTAAAGGGAGTGGAGTTGGCCCAAGGGTTGGACTTGATGATCTCGGAGGGCTTTTCCAACTCAATCAATTCTGTGAAGCACAAGCAGAAAGAGCAGAAATAGCTATTTCTGCAACCTGCAGTGGGCAGAGGTAACTCATCTGCTGCAGGTGAGATCACCCAGACATGTTCCTCACAAAGACTGTCCAATGCTGATCACATGCACACATTTGAAGACATTTCACCCATTTCCATTTCAGAGGCCAGCTCCTTCCCTTGGCTGGGCACACACCGTATTCCAGGTCAAGCAGGCAGGTCTGGCAGACGTTCTTCAGCTTGCTGCAGGTCTGGCACACTTCTGTCTTCTTGAAGCGCATCCGCACCCCGGGGCACCAGCGGAACACGGTGAAGGGCCTGGCACAGATCTGGGACACAGAGAGGCAACACTTGCTTTGCTCTCCACAGCACTGCAGTGACTGTTCCTTGCACGGAAACTTAAAACTCCAAACTCACCTAATCACTTTAGACCACAAGTACAGCTTCTTCATCCCAGTGCTAAGACTCAGAGCTCAGGAAATAGCTGTTTCTATTTAGTGCTTTACTTAGACAGGAGAAAGTTTTAGGGAAGTTTTTTTTCTTGTTGGGTCTGTCTTTTTTTATTATTTATTTATTACAACAACCTGAGCATGGATTTACTGAAAGGACACAGAAATTCTCCTTCATTCCAGGAGATGTCAGTGTAGAGCTACTAAAGGTGAACTACAATGAAGGCACATCGGGCACGAGCAGAGCAGCAACACAGGGAGAGGTTATGAGGCCTTTGGTCCAGAAGAACACAATTGCCTCTCTTATTTCATGGAATGATGCACCTGCTGCTTGTACAGCCTCGGTATGTGCATACAATCTCTACAGATTTCCACATATACCTTTTCTCTACTTCAGATGACAACTGATAAAAGGGCAAAAAACTCTTAATTTCCCTTAGTCCAGGCAACACTGGGTATTTGCTGCTCTCTGAGAAGCAAACATGGCTTATTTCTTAGTTACTTAACACAAATCACCACACAGCCATGAATGACACAGACACAGCAAAGCCCAAACTCCAGGCATTTATGCACTTCTGAGGAAACAGAAAAACTTGCACAAGGAAATATGAGATTAATGAAAATGCTGAAATACCTTCAAATATAGTACAACAGTATTTGCAAAACCTCATTCTGATATGCATGAAAATTCAGACAGACTCAGGATTTGCTCAATAATTTTACTATTTTAAGACCAACTGACTTTGTCTAACAAAGCACAGTAGATTGACCTAGAAATTTCTGTAGTTAAATAAACATTTTAAGTTGTTAACCCAGATAAGCACTTTTCTGAAGCTGACAGGTTTTTAATCATTAAAATGTATTATTCCTAGATCTGCACCAATTTAGACATTCTTTCTTCAAAAGGCACAAACATACCTTGCATTCTTTTCCGTATTTCTCTTTGGTCTGAAATATAAAAAAAACATGAAATATCATCAATTCAACCTAAACCATGAAAGATAACACTACAACACAGTTTTTTCATAATTATGCTGCATTTAGACTCACCCACCCCTGTGTTTTGGGCTTATGCCTTGGAAGGTGAACAGGACAAAAAAAATCAGTACTGAAATACTCTCAATCCACTTTTGCTTCAGAAACATTCATTAAAAATGGGGTATTTTAAGTCCCACCTCCTGAAAGGTGAGAATGAAAAGGAGTGATAACAGCTATTTTTCAGGAAAGATGATGTTACATGAAGTATGTCCACGAAAACAAGCTGGTTTTGAAATCACCTACACCAGCATTAGGGTTGTATTTCCTAAAAACATCCCAAATTCTCTCAGTAAACTTGGTGGAACAGAAATGTGAAGGAGATCATGTCAATGTAGGTCATTGGCAACTCGGCTGAGCAGAGAAAAGCAACATAAGATGGACTGACTCAGCACAGAGGAAACCAAGGAAAACAAACAGGGACTTTAAACACCTTCATAAGGCAGCCCTAACTTCATTTTAGCAGTGCATGCCCATTGCATTTCAGACATTGTGCTATTCAGTATTTCAGCAGCTCACAGCTCTCCACATCACAGCATTAAAACTTCATTTTCTACTATTTCCTGCACTCCAAACCCTGCACTTTCCTGCCCTCCTTTTTGATTGATTTGCTCTTCAATCACACCCCTAACCATGACATCACATCCCAACAATGGCTGGAACCAAATCCTGCTGTGCAGAACCAGCTGCTCAGGGGTGTTTTCCCACCTCGGCAGCCCCTGCTGACCCAGCCCCGTTCCAGTCCCAAACCCCGCAGCTCCAGGGCCCGCCCAGAGGGAGGGGCTGCAGATCCAACCTACCATCCGAATGTAGGGGTTTTCTCCAAGACATGTCTGGCACAGGATGGGGAAGTCCTGAAGGGAGCAAGAAGAAAATCAGGAATTTGCAGAAACTGCCATCACAAAAGCATTTGAGTCACACTCTGAGAAACACTGCTGAGTTAAACTCAGGGGACTGGCTGAAAGGTACAGAAATATTCAGAAAGAGACACTGGGAGATGTGCAAACTGAGAGTGCCGTGAGAGACCCCAGCAAAGCAGGACTCTGAGCCAAGTTTAGTGTGGGATAAGATAAAAAGTGAAGTCCTTTAATATCAGGCTGAGGGGCTCAGGAATACATGATGACATGCACTGCTTTCTATGGGTTTTATAACATGGTCCACCCAGTCATTACTTTGCACATCTCTTGGTCCAGCCCCAGTCCCACCCCTGTTCTACCCCTCAGGATCTGAGTCTGGGGTCGGTGAGGCCTCCTCTTCATCAGGTTTTTGGAGTTCTTCCAATGTTCTTAGACTCAAGGTTGTTGGCTCATGTTTATGTCTCATTCTGCAGGCCTTCTGATACCCTTCAGTTTTCTACCTTGAAGAGAGCCTAAATAACTAAAAGAATTTGAGCTACTGATAAATGGCAGAGGTTGGCATGTATAAACATTGAACTTAAGCTGCTAGAAATATTAGCACACTAAATCAACATTTTACTACAGTTACAAGTACTTCTAAAATCTATAAAAATGAAAAAATGAAAAAGTCAAAAACCCCTTCAGTATCAAAACTACGACCCAGGCCCATATTATTAAAGAAGCGCGATCTGCTGCCTACTGTAGCTTAAAGCAAAGCTCAGAATGCACAAGCAAGAAAGCTTATTTTGAGATGTGACCCCGTGAGCGCTCGCACTGCACCAGCTGACACCGCCCCGTTATCCCCCAGCAGCGCCTGCCCGGCCGGGAGAGGCCTCCGCTCCAAAGGGCACAGGAGGGGCCCGGCTCAGCCCCCGCAGCTGCCGGGAGGGCTCCCCCTACACCCCCCTGTGCCGCACGGAGGGCCCGGGCAAAGCCGTCCCGGGCGGCGGCCCCGCAGGACGCGGGTCCCGGAGCCCAGGGCAGGTCCCGGCCCCGGGACCTCCTTCCCACGCTCCCCGCGCCTGGCGGCCCCACCGCAGCGCAGGGCCGCGCTCCTTCGCCTGTTCCGGGTTCCCGGCCCGGCGGCGCCGCCCCCGCTCACCGCGTCCTCCCAGTTCTGCCGGTTGTAGGTGTTGGAGGCCAGCGATGTGGACATGGCGCCCGCCCCGCCGGCACGGCCCGCCGGAAGTGACGCCACTTCCGTCAGCGCCGCGCGGGGGCGCGCCGGGCGGCGATACCACCAATGATGGCGCGGGGGGGACGGGACGAAACCATTGGGAAAGAGGGGGCGAGGCTTCGGGGTTTTTGTGTTCACAGAATCAGCTGGGTTGGAAAAGTCCTCTGGGATCATCAAATCCAACCTCTGGCCGAAAACCGCCCTGTCTACTACACCGTGGCACTGAGTGCTACATCCAGTCTCTTCTTAAACACCTCCAGGAGACTCCAGCACCTCCTGGGCAGCACATTCCCATGTCTGAGCTCGCTCTCTGTAAGGAATTTCTTCCTGATGTCCAACCTAAACCTCCCCGGGTGCAGCTCCAGGCCGTGTCCTCTTGTCCCGCTGCTGGTTGCCTGGGAGAAGAGACTGACCCCCACCTGGCCACACCCTCCTGTCAGGGATGTGACAGGCTGATCAACCCCAGCTCACTCAGCCTCTCCTCGCAGGGCTTGTGTTCAAGTCCCTTCACCAGCCTTGTTGCTCTCCTCTGGACCTGCTCCAACATCAACCTCATCAACCATCACCTACCTCAACATCCTTCCTGAACTGAAGGGCCCAGAACTGGACTCAGCACTCGAGGTCTGGCCTCCCCAGTGCCGAGTACAGGGGCAGAATCACTTCCTGGACCTGTTGCCACACTGTTCCCAGTACAGGCCAGGATCCCACTGGCCTTCTTGGCCACCTGGGCTCACGTTCAGCCTCCTGTCAATCCGAACCCCCAGGTCCCTTCTCTGCCTGGCTGCTCTCCAGCCACTCAGTCCCCAGCCTGTGGTGCCACAGGGGGTTGTTGTAGCCAAAGTGCAGGACCCGGCACTTGGTCTTGTTAAACATCATTTAAATAATTATAATAATGAAGAGCCAGCACAAAGAATCCGAGAGCCAAGTGTGTTTTATTGAAGGTCACTACACGACGTCAAGCATAAGGCAACAGGCGCCTGTGGGGGAGCAGGGACAGAGGCAGGGACACGCCGAGACACCTTTCCTACCTACAGCACCTACAGGGAGGGGGAAAACAACTCGCCGAGCTCACCAGACTGCTCAGAACACTGCAACTCAATGAACCTTTTGTTTGTGGTGAGAAGGGTGCAGGTCAGGAGGGCCAGCACCAGGGGGCAGTGGCCACCAGCCCCAGGCACAGCCCAAGCCCTGGGTCAGCCACCAGCTCGGCTTTGTCGCAAGTGTAGCAGCTGTTCTGGCTACTGAACAGGAGAGGCTGCGGCCAGAGGTGAAGTGCTTTGTTATCTGGACAGGTAAAGCCGCAGCAGGCACTAGCACTACACATTAACTACTAACTACAAGTCTCCAACTCATGCTGTACATCTGTGTGTACCCTACACAGAGCTGTAAACGTGATGCCTCGCCGCCTCGGGACCTGCCTCAGGATCAGGGCTGTGAGGGGAGTCCCTCCCACACACCACGGCAGGTCTCCTGTGCTAAGGGAGATGGTTTTGGGTGCTGCACCACCCGCCCAGGGAGCAGGCAGCCTCATCCTGCCCTCCCCATGCAGAGGATCCGCAGATCCAGGCTGGCAGAGCCACAGCGTGAGCACCTGGAGTGACACACTCATGGCTGGCTGGTACTCCAGCCTTTCCCAGCAGAGCAGCACATTAAAGCCCATCAGATACGTTTAATGAAGGTCAACGACTGAAGTGGGAATGCTCTGCAGGGAGAGCCATCTCACCTGCCCACATCAGCCATGCACTTACTGGGAATTCAGTGTCCTGGATATACAGCTCTTAATCACCTACTTTAGCTTGGACTGCAGCCAAATTAAGCCCCAGGTAAGTGGCCTTGTGGTACAGTGTGTGTAGTTAACAAATAAGGACTTTCCACCTTTACACCTCCCTTGCACTCACCGTAACCAGGAAAACAGAGAGTATGAACCCAAAACCCACCTTCATGGGTTTACAGTTATCAGAACTAATCTTAACTCTCCAGGTTTCACACCCTGATGACTTGGATCCCTAACAACACACTGAACTGAGGACTGACAGGCAGCCTCTCCAGAGCATTCCTGCCTCATTGGAGGTGCAGCAGCACCTGAATTCCCAGCTTGCAGTGCATCCATCAAGCTGCCACATCCACCTGAGGCCCAACACGCGACGGCGGGCTGGGTTGCCAGTCAAATCCATGACCACTACAGTACACTACATTTAAACTTTAAAGGCAAACTCATCAACTCCTTTGTGAAAACAGATCTGTCACCTCAGCTAAGCAAGCTACACGTGCCAGAGGGCATGGGGCTGTAGATCCCAGACACCCACAGTTGAGGTATCCTACGAGGAAGCAGAAAACCAAAAGAAAACATTGTGCTGCTGCCAGTAACTTGCCAAGTAATGCAGCAGGCATGGCCACCTCTTAAAATGTTTGTTTGGGAAAGGCATAGCTCTGGGTGAAAGAGAAATTGTTCATTATTGAGTATGGAATATCAGGAAAAACAGTATGGGTTCTTTTCTGTTGATAAATCCAAATTCAGCCAAAATTGTCTGTTGATAAAGCCAAATTCAGTGCAGACCTGGAGAAAGCGAGATCTTTCTCTGTGCTCTGACATGTGCTGCAAGTTAAACTAGCCTGTGGCAGTGAGGGCAAGTGGAGTGGTGGTTAGTGGGCACTACGACAAGGGGAGAGAGAACAAACCATTCCAAACCACGGCACCCTCAGCCCCATCCTTGTGGCTGGCCGGGGCCCATGGCACACCCACACATCACAAAGGAGCTCCTGCAGAACCTTCCAGCAGGTGCTTTCTCAGTGTGCCAGTCCATCCTGCACCAGCTGCTGGGGAGCAAGCATTGGGAGCCTCTATGGGAGCACGGGGCCAAGGCTGAGCTCCACGTGGTGGGTGAGCCAGATGACCTCGGAGGGGTGATCGCCTTCCTCGTTGGGCCGGATCGGAGCAGTGAGGTTTTTGAACTCGTGCTTCATCTTGAAGCTCACGGTCACTTCGCCCTCTTCTTTCTGTGGGGTGACCTTGATGAAAACTCCCACCTTATTGGCTTTTCTGAAGGCAATAACACTGCAAGGCAGAACACAGAGGAACACTGGGTCAGCCAAGTTCTCAAACCATTGTTCAGAGAGGAACAATGCTCTGAGGGGGAAACAAAACACAGTGAAGACAAAGAGGAGAGTGAGTTACTCAAAGTGCCAAGTTTTTAAGGGAGAGGATCAGACAACACTCACTCAGGGTCATCCTGGAAGTCTTGAGGCTCTGCCAGCTCATCATACTCTGCTGCAGCATCTTTGCCAGCCAGAATAAGCTCCTTGGGAGGAACGGACACCTGAACCAGAGCACAGAGAGAAAGAGGCCTTTCAGCACTGATCACCAGCCACACTGCAAGCAGGAGAGGGCTCTCCCCTTCCAAGAGCTGCTTTACTATGGTTTAAAAGTGATTCATCCTCAGCTTTCCTCTGCTCCAGGAGCACCTGGTTACCATCCCGCCAGTGAAATCATTAATTTCTCCCTTGGGTTCTGGATCTCACTGTACAGACACAATTTCAAAATACTTTATGAGCTGCTGTTTACGTTGGTGACAGTCATCTAAGCTCCAAGGAAAGAAAAGCAACACACTCAGCAGTGGTTGAAGGACATATGAGAAGTGTAGCCTTTGGAAGGACAAATAGGAGTAGTAAGCCCTGAAGAGGCTTGGGCTCACGAAGCAGGAGGGTACAATACCTTGGCAGTGCTGTTGATGTTGTCAGGGTCTCCCTCCTCACACTCCAGCAGTGTGACATGTGTGACGTTCTCCACAGGATTGGTCAGAGTCAGAAGGACTTGGCTCTCCTGAGGAGATTCAGAGATCACAATTCAACAAGCAGTTGTGCTAAAATTCATTGTTACTGTTGGCACCTCCATCTTCTCTGACTGATCAACGCCTTCAAAAATTGCATCATATCCTCCCAAGGGATGGACAGCAACCACCCCCCAGTCTGTAAGAAAGGCACCAATGCCATGCAAGATGGTTCCTTAATATAACAAACATGTATTTTTGCAATTTAGCTGAGATCTCAACTCCACACCTTTAATTCTTCAGATACTGATGAGTGCTTGTGAGATCAGATGTCACATTGCACGTAATCTACTGCTGCAAAGGACAAGTACAGGCAGTGTTCCTCTGACCACACCCCTAAACCCTGCACCCTCTAAGCAGAGTGAGTGGAGCCCTTAGGGAACAATCATCACACCACGTCATCTTCCAGAAAGATCCCACATTCACAGCTTCCAGCTATGTCTCACCCTAAGACATTTCCAGAAAAGCTACTGACCTTCATGTAGCGCAGGTTGGGAATAGACATGATTCTCACTTCAGGGATGTAGTTACTGCAAAAATAACAAAGAAAATGACCATGAGGGACTGTGTTGCTGTCTGTAATACCCTCCTGAAGCAAGGGAGGCATAACAGCTATCAACTAGGCTTATATTAAAAGGAAAAATGAAGCACCCTTCAGCTGTATAAGCCTATTCCTACAAACCCTGCTACCACGTGGGGCTGGCACAGCATGCAGAGTTTCTGTCAAACTGCTGAAATCTTCAGTAGATCAGATAAGCAAACTGTATTTTACAAGGTGGTTACACCATCCTAAGAGATGACACAATCCTATAAGAGGTCAAAGCAAGAGTACCAAAAACACCAAACCATCAGATAGAAGGCATTAACTAAGCATGAACAGGAGGCTGTTGTCCTCAGTCCCCATATCTTACTTACACAGCAACCAGCTGGATCTTGAACTTGATAGATGTTGGATTGAATTCCGGTTTGCTCAGGTTATGTTCACATTTCTAGAGAAAAAGATATTTAGGTCAGCACCAGCAGACAGTGTGGTCACACACTGAACAATCAGAGCCACAGGCACCGTCCACCAGCCACGACATTACGGCCTCCAGCACAGCACATATAAAAGCTACCTCAGGTGCACGGAGCCATCGCTGTGTTCAGTTATTGATACTCCAAAAATGTCATATCCAGCACTACCAGTACAATCTCAGAAACTTGAAAGACTTGGAACTTGTCCTAAAATCACCTGGACTCTCACTGCAGCAGGAAGAAGGCACAAATACCTGTGAGCCTTCTGATCTATGCTCCAGAATCCAATAAAAACCCCAAACAGCTGGAACTCCCAATCTCCTCAAAGGCTACTCTTCAAATATAGGATCAATTACTTATTTCTGAGACTATACTCTGCATTTGCAAAGCATCTTGCATCTTAAATACTTACAAGAATATTGCTGCTACTTTGGGAACTAGATAAATAACTCTGTATTACTGAGAAAACAAGTCATGTAGTAAAGACCATGTAGTAAGTTAACAGCAGAACTTGGATTTAACTCTTGCCTATCTTCACTTCCCAGCTCTCTGCTTTTATTCTCTGAAAAACCCTCTTTCTGCCACCACCCTATGGGTATCTTCAGTACTCTGTACTGCCTCTCCCTAATATTTTGTTGACTGACTTTTGTCTTTAGTAGCAGCAGAATTTTTTTATTTCTGACTGTACTGGCAGCCTTCCCCAACTCCTTGGCTAGGCAGAGCACTAGCACAAACCCATCTTTGTATCTTTATGCATCTTTGACAGTATTGCTCCCCCTTTCACAATCGTTACCACACCAGGGATGTGACAAGCCTTTCTCACCACCTCACGCTTTTACCAGTAATGTGGCTGCACTCAAGAACCACAAGCATTTGAACAGTTTCTTTTAAAAGAGAAATACGCACCCATTTCCCACCACCCAAGTTCTGTGAGCCTGGAAAAGGGCCTGTTTGGTATTGAGTTCCCTACCCGACAGCGCAGTGAGCGTTTGATCAGGAGGTGTTTGTGACGTGGGTAGAGCTGGGAGGCGCAGATGGGCTGGAAGTCAGGCTGGAGCAGGCGCTGGCGCAGAGTCGTCACTGGGAGCACCACAGAAAGCAAGACAAACAAATGTCTCAGGCACTGAAACTCGACCTAGATTAGACCCTACACACGCACCTCGCACTGAGTGCAGACATGTCACCATCTCCAAAAAATTCAATTTCACCTGCACCCCATAATTCAGAAGCCACTGGGAAACTGCCACTGTTTCTAGCAATGAATAGAAAGGCAAGAGCTGTGTGAAGGGCTGCCCTGGCTGAGCACAGTAACATGAGAGCAACATCAGTGCCAGCCCAGGAGAAACAAGGGACTGATCTCTCTTCAAAGCTGAGCTGGGATGGAAACAGTTTTGCAGTCATCTAGAACACAGTTCTGTCCCCCAGGTGAGTTTCACAGCTTTGTTACACTCACAGCTGGGTGCTGCACAAGTACAATATACAGCTTAGCAAGGAGTTTGCATAACTCAGACTCAAACACAGAGTTAGTGATAACATAGTTCCCAAGGCAAGAAACTCCCAGCAGTCAAAATCTCCCCAAAATACAGGCTCCTCACTGTTCCCAGTGCCTGAGAGGCAGTGAGCCACCTGGCAGACTTGCCCTTGCTATGGAAGTTGTCTTCTTCACCAGCATTAAAACCTCACAATAAGAACAGTCTCATGGCAAAAGCAGACTGAAATTACCTACACCTTTCCATAAACCTTTCAGTAATCAATTCACATTGGCAGACATTTTAGGCCTGCAGAACCACCCAGAACATCTGTTCTGCTAGGACCCACCTCAGCTGGAATCCCACATTGCTCCTGTATCTGCTGGTTAATCTTGTTTATTCCAAGTTTCACCAATCAATTTACAATATTTGTGGATTAAATCATGAGTCAGGTAAACAACTGGCAAGTGTACACAAGCTGTTCCAAGCTGATGTCAAAGCAATGTGCAATTGTTACTCAACAGACCAGTTCGGGTTCCAGCTCCCCAGCAGCTCAGTTATTTCCTTATTTCCTGCTATTATTTGAGAAAGAACATCAGCTTTTCTCTTCACCCAAAAGTTGATGCTTCCCAGACACAGAAATTATGGTCAGTAAGAAAACAAAACAACCCTTCAGAGGCCTGATGCATCTGGCTCTGAGCTTTCCATGTACAACACAAAGCTGAGGCTGCATTCAAAATTAACATTTAAAAAGTCACACATTTCCCACTGTTTCAATCCCAGCATAAAAATTACCAGAATCTTGGGTCATTAGGAACTTCACAGACAAGTTTGTAGGTGTTGCCCATGTTATAAAATGTAAGGGCAAAAGTGACAGTACACTAAGGTATTACCTTCTGTCAGATTGATTGGTCTTGTGTAGTAATCCTCAGGAAGAGGCTCCACTTCTTCCACTGCATCAGCTGGCTCAATCTTGATCTCCTTCTGGTCTTCTCCTTCTTTCAGGCTGAAGCAAAATAAGGGACAGCTTGGTCATAAAATACGGCATGTGTGCTCTGACAGCAACCACAGTAACTGCATTCTAGCACAGAAGGCAGCAAGAGCTGAGATTGCAAGACAACAACTACACAAAGGTGTGAGCAGTCACTTGTTCCCGTCAGCAGAAAGCGAAACATCTGGAGCTGCTGCACAGAGATGCCCAAGGATTTGACGTCTCTCCAACGCTCGAAAGAAGAAACCTGCTCTCACTGCCATCTGCTAATATGTCCATCACCCTCCTAAAGTTGCTTTACTGCTCTCTTGCCCACACTTCCAACCCTTCCCTGAAAGGTAACCCCAACCCTGAGTGAGACTCACGAGAGTCCAGCGAGGGCACTGATGGGCGCTCCGGGCCTCTGGCGCTGGAGCCTGGTCCCAAGGCCGTATTTGTCCTACAAGGAAAAGAGGACCTGTCAGCTTCAGGGCTGCTTCCTGCCAGGACAAAAAGACCTGCTGCAAACTCATCCTTTGAGCTGCATGGCAAGCACTGGGGGACAAGCAAAGGAAAGCAAAAAGGAAAAGGTGTTCACTGCTTCCCAAGGTACATTTTTCTGCCTAAGCTGTTACTAAGGAGAAAACAATTCCCACTGCACTGCAGATGGGGAAAGATGAATGTGTGTGGCTATTGCTTATAAAGCTTTCGCTTCTTACTCACATCACCAGCCTGGCACTACTGACACATTTTCCCTGGATCTTCTCTTGAGAGCAACTCCATGTCAAGTTGTACAGAATGAGAGCTCAGCTGCCAAAGGAACTGGGTTGACAGGGCTGTGCATCCATCTGAAATGCTCTGCAGCACTACTAGAAGCAGCTGAAGGTTTAATCTACTCCAGTATTATTATCTACATGTCTCTCAGAAGGAGCAGCTGAGCTACTCCTCATCTTTCTACAGCTGAGCTGTACACAGGGTGCTTGGAGGCAGACAATCTTCCCCCTTGGGCAGGACTGAAAACCTGAATTCTCACCAAGTGAGAAACGTGAGCCTCAGCCTACTCTGGTGATTTTTCAAGGTGAGAGGATTAATGTTAGTGCCACTTGCCTCAGCCAAGCTAGGTGAAGGACTCCTTTTCAAGTGTACCTTACTTACCCAAAGATACTGACTGCCTTGTTTCTAAATTAACAAAAAAATATGTTTTGTATGAAATGTTACCCTCTAAAGAGTTAGCCTTCACCTGTGTTTGTTCCAAGCACACCCAAGCCAGAGGCCTTGAGGCAAGGGGTACAATCTGTTACACCCCTTCAGTTGGTACCATGGGAGCTTTAACACCAGCAGAAACTGTGAAAAGACTTACCACTACGTGTATAGTGTGTTGCTGTGGAGGGCCCCCAAAATAGCAGCAGGTAGCAACGGAGACAAAAAATGCAGCCATAAGACACAAGCAAGGGCACAGAGCAAGCACAGTTAATCAAGAAGTAGCAAGCAAATGCAGTCACCCAGCTAAACAAAGTAAGCGTTTACCTGCCAGGTACAATAAACAAGTCATTCAAGCCACAACCAACCCTGAAGGTTAATATTGGTTGGGATTTCATGCAGAGAAGTGCCAGACAGTGCTGATCTATCTGTCACTGAGCTGTGGTATGAACTGTCCAGAGAAAGAGCTGCCACTGGCACTGTGGCTGCAGTTGCACTGCATTTCACTGCTGGAGAACATACTCCTTGGCATGGCAAGTGCAAACCCTCCTGGCACTGTCAGGAAGGACTATCAGAGAGAGACGCAATAGGTGTAAAACTACTTGTCCCTAAAGAAACCCTCATTTTCTTCATGTTGTCCTCCATTTAAAAAGGCTGGGCAGGCCTGTTGTGCTACCAGCTATCTAATTTTCCACGCTGAGGCTGCTGCCCATCACTTTTGGTGCTCTGAGAGGACGGCACAGCCAGCTCACCGAGAAGGCCAAGGGCACGTAGTTCCGGCGTCGCACCAGCTTCTTCCGGTCCCGCTCGATCTTCTCCTTCTGAGCCAGCTGCTGGTAGTACTCAACCAGCTTGTTAATCTGGAGGGATGGAAATGAACAGGCACCCAGTGTAAGGGCAGCAACGTCAGGTATTTGCTTGTGAACTAGCTGGGGTCACTGCTACTTGTTTCACCCTGTTCCTCACACCTGCTGCATTGTGAAGGATACACTTGAAACTTTCGTGTCTTAACATGTCTTAACCCACACTGTGGGTGACAAACTGACCCTCCCTTGGGAATGATGTGTGTTGGAGAGCAGTGACCCAGTTCTCACTTTGCAATTCAGCAACTGAGGCTTCACTCACAGCTTTGCCATGACTGGATAGAGTAATGTCATGTGGCCAAAATGGAACAATTTGGATTAGAGGAGCAAACAGCATTTCAGATCTTATCCCCCCTCCCCGAGGCTAGTCACATTTAGAGTGGAGCCCTAACAGGTGACAGGGAAGGGTGTTGAAGGTGCAGCTCTGTTTTCCAGATCCTGGACACACTCTTGATTGGAAACCAGATTTTTTTTCACATACATACGCAGCATATTCACCATTGTTGTTTTAACAGCACTATTAGATATGATGTTTTCAACTGAGTTTCTTCTCAAAAGGAGATTTTACACTGCAATATCCTCAGGGGAGCCTCTAACAGGCCTTCCCTCCATTGAATTCAGTCAAGGTGCAGATTAGGAAATGCAACTGGTATCTGAAGGATTATATAAATGCAGAAAAAGTGACTGAGAGGGCCTGACACCTCTAACAGCTCTTTCTGGCTGATCCATCTCAGCACAAGCACGGTCTTCCTGCTCACTCACCCTCTGTGTGTGAGGATTCTCCGGCTCCTGCCAACCACCACTCGCTGCAGGAAGAAAGAAAAAACAAAATCCACAGGAGATTTCCAGACTCCATCACATCCCATACTCAACTACCTCAGTGCTACTCATAAAATACGACATTCCTATTTTTTCTACATTTATCACTGTAATTCTCTAAGTTCATGCCTGTATAAATATCCACTTGTTAAATCTTTTCACAGGCAGTTTTGGGCTGAAGGAGCTTTGGTAGCTTTTATATTGTGCTGTCTGAGAGATACTCAGGACAGCACCCAGGAGTCACTTTAGCAGCAGGTACGTGTTTTAATGTGTGTGTCTCATTACTGGCTGCTGCTGTCTTCTGTGTCTTCATCTCCCAGCCTTCAGTCACATCAACAATGGAAGTCAGAGGATGTGCTTGGCCTACTCAGCCCCATTTCTGGAGCCTGGCAGATTTTTTCTGTACATCTTACACACCAAAAAAATAGATGAAAGCTTTGTTTTAGTGCTGTTGTGAAGAGAAAAAACAAGTACAAACACTGACTAGCAACTCCAGAACAAGTCAAAGTGAACTTAAGTGATGGAAAATAAATTAGATGTTTATGCTGTCAGACTGACTGGCTTCAAAGAGTCTGAAAAGCACACAAACAAGATCTTGGCTGTGGAGAGAGTGCACTGACAAACAGCCCCTTGTCTTAGTCTGACAGTTTTCTCACTAGTCAGGTAACAAGTACATGGAAGTGGGTCACACATTCCACTAACTCAGCTGAGCTCTTCAGAGGAAACTTCAGCAACAAACCATTTTCCTCTGAATTTCCAACTGTGACTCCAACCCTAAGCAGGTATTAAATATATAGAATCATAGAATGGATTGGGTTGGAAAAGACCTCCGAGATCATCAAGTCCAACC
>JAOXXN010000191.1:6416330-6428818 GCA_026770055.1 Myrmophylax atrothorax | reverse complement strand
GTTCTGTCCTGGTGTGTGCTCGCTTGGCGTGGCTGGCGGGTATCGGATCTGCTGCCACTCGTCAAAGCCGTGGTACATGGGGTGAGCCATGGGGGGACTGTACTGGTACTGGTACATGGGGCAGGCAGGACCCAGTGGCCCTGGCACTGGCTCGGGGTGCAGCCTCTCTCCAGAAGCCTGTGAGGAACCAGACAGATGATGGGGGGAGATCCCGAGAGCAGTCTACCACAATCACTATCATCACCTGGCTAAGAGGTGCCAGGCCTGCAGCCCCCAGTCCCTCTGCCTAAGTAGGGTTTCTTCCCATCCCCACCTGTTTATGCTGTTTCAGTAGCTTCTTCAGCTTCTCCTTCTCCTCCTTCTCCCTCTGGCAATCATCCTTGGAGGCTCGCAGCTGGGAGCAAGGGGGAGTTAGTGCAAAGCCCACCCTGCCATTCACCATGTCTGTATGTTGAGTGAAAGGACATGCTCTGCATTGACATGCAGCAGAAAAAACACCTCTCTGGCCTCCCTATTCTCCCTCGGCCCCTACTCTTAGGGGCTCTTCAATATAGGGGATTGTGACACTGGGGACAAGCACCTCTTGACATATCCAGGGCAGACACAGGGCTCCCAGAGTGCTGCTGGTGACACCCAGCCCCTGCTCCGAGGTGGATATGGAGGCTGTGACACTGGGCATGAGCACTTTAAACACATACAGCATTGACATGGGGCTCCTGGAATGCTGCTGGTGGCAGCCAACACTGCTCACCTGGTTATTGGAGAGGACCAACTGCTTTTGCAGCTTTTCCAGATGCTGCTTCAGCTCTTCCTTCTCTTCATTCATCCTCTCCCTGTCACTCCGCTCCCGCTGGAAGTCTTCCTCGAAAATTTTCACCTGGCAGAATGGAGGAATGTGTGTGCACCTGGCTGAGGGCAGACACTTCCCCCAAGCACTCCTATCCTTGACTCCACCAGCTACAAGCCCCAGGCATGAGGGGTGTCTCAACAGCCCATGGCTGTGCTCCTTGCAGCTGAATGCCTGGAGGATGCTGAGCTCGGTGTTCAATCCCCACCACCCCAGCACTGACACCCAGCCAGCTGCTGGGCTGCTCCTGGCCACACCAGGCTCTTTGCTGGGGAGGTCTGGGACATGCAGCATCTTCCCTGCCTCCAGTGGCTCGGTGTCCTGCCCTACCTGCTGTTTGAGTAGCTCGTTCTGGGTCAGCAGCTCCTGCTGTGGCAGCTTCCCCACTGGCTCCAAGCCAAAGATGGGTGGTGAAGAGGCCTGGACGTTCAGGGCCTCTTCTAGTGCCTAGGAGGAAGGCAGCAGGGTCAGAGAAAGGTGCAGTGCCCAGGATGTCTCTGGAGGACTATGGGCATATGCCCAGCATGGGAAGGGGGTGTAACTTGGCAGGGGCAAGAGGGACAACAGACTCTCCTTGAACACCCTTTCTTAGGAGCCCAGAGGGATATAGTGAGCCTCATTTGACAAAAGCCTCTGCCTGGGCAAGACTGGTTTGATTAGGGTCAGTTTTGTATTTGAGGGAGATGAAGAGACTGGAGAACATAAACGGCATTTTGCAGTGAGGGGTTGTGCCCTGGCCCCCACCTTGTTTAGCCTCTGGATCTCCTTTTCCTGGTATTCCCGCTGCCTGGTGACTGGAGCCAGCTGCTCCTGCAGGAATCGCATCCTCTGCTGCAGGTCCCTCACCTCCATGGACAGCCTCTCCTTCTCTGCCTGCAGGACCAGGGGTGGGGGTGAGATCAGCCAGGGCAGGGTAATAATGCTGGCAGTTCCCTGTCACCCTTCCCAAGGGACTCACCTCCTCTGTTTCGATCCGGGACTTGGCCAGGAGCAGCTTGCGGTCAAAATCTCGTTGCTTTTGCTCTCTCTCCGACTCCAGCTCGGACAGTGCCCTGCGGGCCTCGGCCAGCTCCTGGTGCAGGTCTGTGACCTGCCGGGAGGGAGGGGGATGTTGGCCTGGAAGGACCCATAATGGGGGAAAAGGGGGTGCAGGCAGCCCCAAACCTTCCCTTGCACTCTGTTTCCTCAGAGTCCCCCCAGCTCCCAGCAGAGATGTGGCCCCTGAGCAGCCAGCCCTACCTTCTGCTCGTACTTCTGCTTCATGGTGCGGAAATGCTGATCCCATTGTTTATTCACCTCCAGGAGCTGCAGGGAGAGAGGGATGGCTGAACAGGAGCCCAAACCCTGCTCTGAGCCAGCTGTGGCAGTCCCCAGCAGACTCCTGTCATTAAAGCACCTCAGGGATCAGCTGGATGGAGATCCCAGCTCCAGCAGTGCTTCCCTGCAGCTCCGCAGCCCTGCCCCAGTCTCATCGTGCCGTCCCAGCCCTGTGCCCCCTCTGCCCACTCCCTGCCTCCTTGGCAGTGCCTCCCTCCCAGTCTGGTCCTCACCTCCCTGCGCTGGTGCTCCAGGATCTTCACCTTCTTTTCCTTGGCTTCCAGCTCTTCTCTGCCCGGCGCCTTCTCCACCATGGCCCCGCTCTGCTGGACGCGCACGGGGGGACCCTCAGGGCTTTTGTGGAGGCTGTGCCCAAGGCCAGCTAAACTCAAGCCAGTTCCCCTCCCACAGCCTCTCCCATTCCCTCGAGACCCTGAGAAGTCTTGCTGGTCACCCTGGGATGAACTGTGGGCTCGATTAAGATGAGGCCATCTTTGCTGATGTGTCAGCGGGCTCCCTGCCTCCTTCCCAGCCCTGTCCAGAGTGATGCTGCCTCCTCACCTGCTGCTGCTCCGCAGCTTCCCTCTTCCCACTGTCCTGGCTGCTCAGTGTCACCATCCTCCGGAGCTCCTGGTTCTCACACCTGTGGGCAGGCAGGGATGGGTCAGAGGGAAGAAGCTCCCAGGGTAGCCCTGTCCCCCTCCACACCGCCCACCCTCACCTGAGCTTTTCCAGAGCTTGGTTTCTCTGCTCCAGGTCCCGCTCCAGCTTGGTGCGCAGTTCCTTGTTCTCACTGTGCAGCGTCTCACACAGCGTCTGGAGGGTGAACACTGTCAGCATGAGGACTGTGGCCAGCCCCAGGAGCCTGCCAGGCCACCCACCTCCCGCCAAGCCCTGGCATGGAAGTGGGTGTCCACCTCAGGGTGGACAGGAGGGGCTTGGTGGGAAAAAACACAAGGGGGAAAACCCCCATGAAGAGCCAGGCCAGTCCTTGCTCACCTGCAGAAATGATGTTCTCTGCTCATTCTTATGCACCTTGGAGGCCAAGCGCTTGAGCTCTGAGGCCATGTAGCCCATGCGCACAAAGACCTGGTCCTTGCTGGCCTCCTTGGCGCAGCCACTCAGCGTGTTCTCCAGCTGCTGCAGCTGGGGCAGCAGGTTGGCATCCTCATTCAGTGGCTGCTCCAAGTCCTGGGAATGGGGAGGAGATGAAGTGCAGTCAGACCACTGCAAGGAGCATTGCAAAGTTCCCTTTTGGGACAAGTCAGCCTCCCATCCAGGGCTGTGATAGGGAGCTGGACCAAGGCAGTGCAACAAGCCCTCAGTATGCTGAAAAGCCTTGTCAGCTTTGTAAAGATCTGATTCACAGCTGCTGGACATGGGACACCAAGTCCCCAGGTGGAGTAGAACATTATGGCAGCAGTTCTCCCAGCCCATGGATTCCCTGTGCCCCTCAGTAGTCTGAGCAGACCACACTCTTGGTTTGCTCTAGAAACAGAGGCATCTCCACTCCTGATCTTTTCTCCACCCAAGCTCTCCCCATGGACACCCAGACTGGAAATCCCAGCTCCTGAGACTGTCCTCTCCACACATGCCCTGGTCTGTGCTGGAAGGGGTGGTCTTACCCAATCCCCATCATAACCTTCCTCCTGTTTTCCCTTGGGATTCCCCTGCTGCTGTGGCATGCCAGGCACCAGGAAACCGAGCTCTTTGGCAATTGGCAACCAAGAGGGTGATGCATGGAATTTAAACAGTTGCCAGGGCACACCCACCAGTGTCAGGGCATACCTCTGCCCACGCATGGAGGGTGTCCCCAAGAGGTCTGCGCTCCCCTGGTGTGGCTGGTTAACTCCCCCATTGCCTGGGAGACACTGCCAGCACAACAGAGCCCAGCTGGCACACGTGGCACTGCTGGAAGGAGGTGGGGATGCACGGCCACACCTTCACCTGCTCCAGTCCCGGCCCCACTGACTCATGTGCTGCCTGTGGGAATGCCCTGGATGGCACCACATGGGTGTCCCCAGCACCCTGGCCCCAGGGTTTACAGCCCTGAAACTGCCGTGGGAGGCAGTGAGGACCCAAGCCCAGCTGGAGTACTAGGAAGGCCCAGGTGTGAGCACAGAACTAGGACTTGGCTCAGGCACAAGCAGCTGATGGCCAAGCAGACACCATCCCATTCTCCATCAACCCATGGCTGCACCCTAGGAGAGTCCAAGAAGACTAAACCTCTCCAAGAGCCTCTCCAGCCAATACAAATAATGATGTTCAACCAGAGCACATCCTCTTACTGGTACCATGCAGTGCAATCTGCCCTCCTGGGCTCCCCATCCCTCCTCCCCTCCCTTCCAGCACATACAAAAAGCCAAAGCAGGACAGGACAAGGCAGTGACAGCCAGAGGGACACTCAGGTGGCAGCAAACGGAACACACAGAAGTGCCTGGCTAGGGCAGAACCTGTCAGCAATGATGGGGCTTGGAGACCCAGTTCTCCCACCCAGTGTGGGCATCAGGTAAACATCCAAGCACCACTGAGAGCTACTTGGGTTGTCACAGCTCTTCCTGTCACTGTTGTGTGACATCTGCAGACACCAGTGCCCCATCCATCTGCAGCTGCTTCACTGGCCCCATGTCCAGGCAGCATAGTCAGGCCACTTGTTTTTGAAAGCTTTTGTCCAAGTTATCCCTCCTCTGTGGTTTGCCTAAGGGCTGCCTTGACGTGGGTCTGTCAGCCCTGCCTGTGCCTGATGGGGCACAACACTGCCTGCCTGCACACCCCCAAATCCCAGCACCATCACACCAGTGGGATCAGCTCCCCAAATCCCACGGGCAGTAGAGCCACTCACCACTCTCCTGCTCTCCTGAGGAAACCCCTGCGCTTCGGCAGTGACAATCTCGAACTCTGAGGAGGATCCCTGCAAGATAAGGCAGCCAGGTCAGGGCTCCCAGAGGAATGGCAGCCCAAGTGTCCACCATGAGAAGACCATGAGGAGTACAGCAGGGAAGCTGACTCTTTCAGGATTATCCCTGTTTCTAGAGGCTAAAAGCTGCCTCCTTTTGTTTTAACTAGATGGAAAGTCCCTCCCTCTGGCCATGCCAGCACCAGCTCCCACATTCACCAGACTCACACTTGGAGGTGACTTCCGTAATTCCACGTCCGGCTGGGTGCTGCCTGGGGCTGCCCGTGTGAAGCTGGGATCAGGGCCAACAGCTGCAGAGAGGGGAGAGGATGCAGACATGAACCTTTTGGAGAGCAGGGCTTCTCCTCACTCGAGACGTAGAGAGCAGACTCCTGTGAGGTCAGGCACCAATGGATAGTTTCTACCCCAGCTATGCGATGGGACAGAAACCTCATTCTAGAAGGAAGGATGGCACTCCACAGATGACAGAGCTGCAAGGGACCTTCATGAAAATCTCCTGCACACCCTTTCCCTTCCCCCATTCTCAGGATTTTGAGCCATCAGGTATTTCCCCGCCATGAGCTTCACATCTCTTACCTGTGGTTTTCACCAAGTCCTCCAAGGAAGATGATGCTATCAGCATTTTGTTGTCCTTCACAAGGTCCTCTGCCTTCTGCCGCAGCTTGGATGCCTCGACCTGGGACTCCTCCAGAAGTTCTCCTGTTGTGGGCAATAGAAGGATGCTCAGCCTCCCTCCCCAAGTGCCTGCCCTGCAGCAGCTCCATTCACCAGCACCAAACACCCTATTTGGGTGGAGCAGTGCCCAGAATGGTCCTTCTTCATCCAGAAACAACCTTTTCTGAGACAAATCCAATGACAAAGCTGTATCAGTGACTCACTGGCTTCAGGAACCCCCATGCTGACACACAGAAGAGGCAGAATGGCAGCAATGTGACTCTAAGTGGTCTCCTCCACTTCCCAGAAGAGATGAATTTAAGCCAAGGTGGTGGCCCAAGGGGTTCAGCTTGCCCACTTTGGAGTCTGGCACCAACAATGCAATCCCCCCCCGAACTCTGGTTGGCTGCTGCCACACCAGGAGATCCCAGTCACAGGTAAGGGCATGGTGACACAACAGGAATCACGAGGCAGGTGGAAATTTGGCTGCAGAAGCGGGACTCGAAAGGGGAAGCTGGGTCACGAGACCAAAAGCAAAACTGGGGGTGGAGGGGGAAGAGGTCAAGGACAAGAAAGGGGGTGGCCCAGCTAGGCTGGAGCATTTCCACACTGGCATGTCCCTGCTGGCAGAGAGCACCTAAGACCAGGGTCTTTGAGCAGCACCTGAGAAAAGCCCCTGACCCAAAAGGGCTTGGAGGAGGTCGGGGTTTTCATCAAAAGCAGAACAGAACCTATGAACTCCAAGAAGCTGACCTAGCTCCAGTACTTGCTTTTTCTTTCCAGCCACTTATCCCACTGTAAAGCATCCCAGAAGCTCAGCAAAACCCTTGCTCCCTGTGCACATCTATGTGAAAAAACTCAGACATCTGGCTCAACCCAGATACTGCCCCAGTGCCCCAGCTTCTACCAGCACCCTTCCTCAACCGAGCAAGAAACTCCAGGCTTGGTGGGCACAGGCTGGGCTGCCCCAAAGGCAAACCTCATCCCCCTGGCATGCAGCAGTTACCAATAGATTTGATGCCCTGCATCTTCTCCTTCAGCCGGGTGTTCTCCTCCACCAGCCGCTCCAAGGCCGTGGATCCATTCTCCTCTGAGCCCCCACCAGGGTCATAGATGCGGTAGGGTCCTCTCCCTTCCATACCAGCTGTTCAGTCGCCTACCTCCCAGCCAGGCATCCCTGCAAGGCAATGCAGCACGGTGTCACCTTCCTCTGGGTCCAGACGGTGCCACAGACCCCTGGTCCCAGCCCTGTGGGGGTCTGGGGTGCTGTGCTGGTGGAGGCAGCGCTGCCTCCCTGCTCACCAGCCAGCCAAAAAGTGTCCCAGGTGAAGGCACTTCCCCCTCCAGCCCTGCTTGGGGTGAACATGTCAGGGTGACTCACGGCCATGAGAAGTGTCATGAGAAGAGGAGGCATCACCAGCAGCCCCACTCAGGGCTGGCTCTCACCCCTGTGGGGCATGTGAGTCGTGGAGGAGGTTGCAACTACTGGTCGCTGCATCCCGGGAGGGACAGAGACCACCCAGGAGCATCCACTGATGCCAGTACGAACTGGACACTGTCACCAGGACATCCTGCTCAACATACAGTATTTTTGTGGGGCCTAAAGGTTTGTGGAGGGCTGCTGGGGAGGGGCACTGTCTGCAGCTCCAAAAACCTTAACCTGCAGCTGGGGGGAAATTTGGGGAGCATTGCAGGAATGAGCCCCAGGAGCCTGGCAGGGACCTGCTCTACCCTGCGGCTCAGACAGAAAAACCAGCTGTCAACAGCACTGCTTCCTGAACCGAGCACAGGGAACAGCCTGGCATGTGCTGGGCTGGGAGCAAAGTCCAAGAACACAAATCACCCACAGGCAGCACACTATTTGTTTTTTTTCCAACTCTTTGCATTTGTTGGTGGCCTAAGGCCTCCCCCTTGCTGAGGTCTGGCCTGGGGACAGCTGGGCAGGATCCTGGCTCCAGGTCTCACCCATATCCTGGGGGGATAAAGCAGCTGCTGTGAATCACAGCACATCTTATCAGAACTATCTCCCCTGATGTCAGCTCCGTAACATGGAGCAGAACAGCAGCTGGGAAGGTCCCGGTGCCAGCTGGGGAGCTGCCTGGGGGCACAACAGGAGCACCCCAAAGGGATCTTCCCCCAGCCAAGGCAGCTGCTTGCTGGCAAGCAGGTGAGGGCTGAGGGGACATATTTTGAAAGTAGAAGGGAGTAGCCTGTGCCCGAAACTGTCTCAACCTCAGACTAATGCTCATGTCACAAGTGATCCAGGCTGACCTCCATTTAGGATGACCTGCCTGCCAGGGAGTGGCAGGGACTTTCCAGATGAGAACTGCCACCTGGCAGCATCCACAACTGGAGCAGCAATTAACACCTGCCTCAACAGCAGGGAATTAGGCCTGGCCTCAGCTGCAGTCTGCTTCTGGGAGAAGTCCATCCTCCTGCCCTGTGGGTGCTGCCAAGCCTCTGACTGCCTGTAACCCCATCCCAAGCAGCTGGAGGTGGTGATCACCAGGAGCTGCTGTGCTGCAGTGGTGTGGGACGAGCTGAGGAGCAGCAGTGATGTGGGATGAGCTGAGGAGCAGCAGTGATGTGGGATGAGCTGAGGAGCACCTATTCCTGGAGCCCAGAGCACCTGACAGGAAGCTGTGGAAAAACTGGGGCCATTTCTGTGCTGAAGGTCCCAGGAATGGGCAGCACTGTCACAGCCAGTCTGAAATAGAGGGAAGGTTTGGATTAAGTATTAGGAAGAAATTCTTTACTGTGAGGGTGGTGAGGCACAAGAACAGGTTGCTCAGAGCAGCAGGAGATGCCCCATCCCTGGAACTGTTCAAGGCCAGGCTGGGCAGGGCTTGGAGCAAACCGATCTAGTGGGAGGTATCCCTTCCCACGGCAGGGCATTGGAACTAGATGACCTTTAAGGTCCCTTCCCACTCAAACCATTCCAGGATTCTGTGAAATTCCCCCACAGCTTCCTGCCACAGGATGGGGAAAACTGGAGCAGACCTGCCAGTGGGCAGGAGGCGCAGTGTGGAGGCACAAACGTGGCCCAATGGCAGACAAATGCTGTGATCTGCTGCCAGCCTGGCAGAGGATTGGGATGGCACCAGGCAGGCTGGGGACCCAAGCCTGTTCCTCACTGGTGTTCAGCCACCATATGCTGCTCCAGATCTGGGGCTCTCAAAGGAGCTGGAAGCAAACCCATCCTGCAGTGAGCATCTTGTGGGGTATCCATGTCCTCCACCAGGACAAGCCCAGGTGTGGACTGAGGAAGAGACAAGCTGCTGTCTTGTGGGGTACCACTTCCCCATGTGGCTGTGCAGCAGCCTGAAGTACCAGCCCCCGTTGTCTTACACTGCAGACCCCAAACTTGGAGGTTTTCTGCCTTGCCCCACAGTACATGTGGGAGGTCCCCAGCCCCTGCAGGAATCCCTCAAACCCACCCAGCTGCACTGACCAGCTTGCCAACCAGCAGAGCTCACTCACAGTAATCCCATATTCTTCCAGCCAGATGGAGCCACCAAAAACCCCTGCTATGTCCAATTCTCAAGATTTTATCAAGACTTTTTGCAGCCCAGGTCTGCATCCCACCAGGGAGACTGCAGCAGAGAGGCCACAGGAACTGTTTTCAAACAGCAGTTGGGGACAGGAACTGAACTATCTCCAGCTGACGGAAGCACAGACCAGCCACAAATGCACCAGCAAACAATACCCAGCAAGAGGGAGGGGTTTCCGCAGCACCAGGGTCAGGGCAGGTTTCCCTGGAGCAGAGGCACAGCCCAGTCAATTTCTGCAAGGGGCCGCTGTGATAGAGCTGTCACCATGGGGACCCGGTCACCGATCCTGGTCCTGGTTTGTTTGTTTGTTTGTTCCCTTAAGAATTCTGACAGGTAAGATTTACAGTGAAAAATCACATTTCAGTAAAAACACTGGGGGAGGAGAAGGAGAGCCACAGGCCAGCACCTCATGGTGCCTAGAAACACAAGGAAAACATGACTACCACAAACTCCAGCAGAAACCACTGAACCTCCAGAAAACACTTCCCTCTTTGCCAGTCAACAGTTCCTAAGCTAATCTGACAGTATTTCACAGTGCTGGGGGCGGAGGGCCAGGCACAGACCATGGCTGCCCAGCTGTAGCTTGCAGGCTCTGTGCCCAGTCACTGACAGAGACTGCCAGACGGGTCATCCAAGGGCATTGCTGGTTCCAAGCAGGGCACCAAGACCTTTAGGTAGTAAATTTTTATGACAACTGAGCAAAAGTAGAGAAGGAGGGTGTGAGTGGGCAGGAAGGACTCACGGGTGAAGAACAAAGCAGGGTAGTATTTAAATAGCTGTGCTGTGGCTTGGAAGTGAGCTGAACTGTCACCACTGTCACCCAGGATGACATGCATCACTGCCACAGCCTTCATAGTACTAGCCACGCAGAAGGATGTGATCCCTGCTTTAAAATCACTGAACAGCTGAAGATCCCAAGGCAGAGGATGTGGATCCTGTGCACCGAGTGAGCTGGCACTGCTGGAGGTTTGCCTTGGGCAGTGAGCCCTGGGATGGGGACCAGCCTCCCAAAGCTGAGGGCTTGGCAGTCCATCAATTCCCATCCTGTGATCCATGGTGGGGGCTCAGCCCAGCCCTTAGGAGAAAGGGGTTTTCCTTACTCCAGCCCACAACAATCCCAGGAAGCCTCCTCCCTACCAGGACTGTAGGAGGTGAAAGTAAATCCCTGCAGGCTGCCAGCATAATTTTCCCATGAGTGGGGCTGCTGGGTCCCCAGCATTCCTCACCAGAGAAAAAGCAAAAGCTATTGAGATAGACACTATGGAAGGATTTTGTTGTTGTTTGATGGTTTTACTGGAAATCAGCAAAATCCCCCAGCCCAGTTTTGTTTTCCTCTCCAGAGCTCCAGCAGCTCCCCAGACCAGGCTGCTGAACTGGACTCATTTGGAGAGGAAGCAAAAGCAGATCTGGATTTAGGAGGCAGTAATAAGGAGACTTAGTGGGCACTGCAGTACACTGGGCTGGGAGTTATAAAAGAAGAGGAAAGCAGGCATTGAAAGGCTCAGGTCTTAAAAGGAAAAGCCTGAATCTCCACTTGAAGGATTTTCTTTTCCAGCCTGTTTAGCCACAAGGAAAGAGCAGGAAAGGCAAGAGCCCTACCCAAAACACAGCAGGTATTACAGATGTCCTCCAGCCAGAAAACCCACTCTTGCCTCAGAAACCCACCTCCTACAGAGGCTTCACAAAACAACCTACTTATGATAAGGCTGTTTATGAGGAAAATAAAACATTTTTCTGGGTCTGCCAGGTGTACAGACACAGCTGCAGAGCTCCTCAGGATGGGCCCAAGCTCCAGCACAGGCAGGACAGGCAGCCAGGTGTGGTGGTGCTCCCCTGGCTGCACGGTGGGGGTTTAATGCAAGAGCCCATCTTCTGCTGCAAAGACATCTGGCTCCTGCTGCCTGCTCCACTTCTCCCTGCAGAGCTCAGTAACATCATGGCTGCCCATCACAGCACTCCAAAGCAAAGCAAGGCACAGCCATCCCTTTTCTTGCTTCCAAGCTACTCCTGTCTAACCTGGTGCACTTCAGCTGGCAACAACCAAGCAGCAGCAGATAGTGGCACGACAAAGCTACATCAGCAGAGCTTCCTCTGTCACCCAAAGTGTAAAAATTGCTGCTTTAAAACAAAATCTGCAATGCCACAAGAGTAGATGGTTGCTTCCTCCACCCATGAATGTTTTGTACCAGCTGCTGGCAAACAACAACCCATGGCTCTGGACTAAATAGGTTTGTTTTGCATAGGTCAGATCAAAAGGGCATCGTGGGATTTCTTGCAGAGCCAGGAACGATGCCAAGGGCTGCAAAAAGCCTCTCCTGTTTAATTCCTGCTTACTCCACCTCACCACAGACAGCTCTGAAGGACATGCCTGGTTGGAGCCCTCCTGCCTCTAAAATTCATCCTACTGCCCAATGTCTGGTCTCTGGAACGCTTTGTCTGGGAGCACACTGCATGAAATGTGCACTCCAAGGGAGCTTGTGGCAGCAGAACAGCTCCCACTCCCCCAGGTGATGGGAATAACCCACCCGAGTGATGGGAATAACCCATCCAAGCCATGGCAATAACCCATTCAAGTGATAGGAATAACCAGGTCAAGGGGAAAGGCTGTATTGGACTCCCTGATATGGGGAGCAACCTGTGCCAGGAGCTTTGAGGAACAGGACAGCTGGATCCCTGAGAGGCTGCAGGCCCCCAGAGTCCCACCTGGAGCTTTTCTCACCCAAAAGCAGCAGTGACGGGAAGCATCTTTGTTTGTTTTTTTCTCTTCACTCTGCCCTCCCTGAGGGTCTGAGCGTGGAAGTGAGGGAGGAGGGGAGAGGGGGGCACAAGCTGTGCACCCTCTCCCTAGAGAGGAGGATGCTGCCATCCCTGCTCCAGCTATTCCAGCTCCTGGATCAGCATTTGGTGCCGACACACACCGCACCGCTGGACCGGGAGGTAAAAGCCAAAGAGGAAGGAAAGCAGCGTGGACAGGAGGGTCCTTGGGGCCCCCGCAGCCCCACGAGGGGAAACCCACGTACCTGCCCCGGGGGGACCGCGGGCTCGGGATGGTGGGGAAGCAGATGCGTGGGCCTGGGGAAACGCCGGGGTTGTGCAAGGAGGAGCGGGTTCGCCCCCGGGGATCGGCAGCGAGGGGGATCGGCCCCGCCCGGGGGGTTGCGGGACCCCCCCCCCCCCCCCCCCCCACCCCGCCCCCCCCCCG